>CM040992.1:18086068-18100647 GCA_022985145.1 Pangasius djambal
TCATCTCCTCTCCACTCATCTCCTCTCCACTCATCTTCTCTCCTCTACATTCACCTTCTCTCCTTTCTTCTCTCCTCTACATTCATCTCCTCTACATTCATCTCATCTCCTCTCCCCTCATCTCATCTCCTCTCCTCTCCCCCCCTCTGTTATCCTTCCGTAAACTGCTCTTTATCCTTTCATTTTACTGAGTTAAATATTTTAGTGTACAAAACCAAAGGCCAACTTTATCTAATAATTCTTTATTCAATTCAATTCAATTCAATTTTTTTTCGTATAGCACTTTTAACGATGGCCATTGTCACAAAGCAGCTTTACAGAAATATATAAATTCAGGATATAAATTTTAAACATATAAATTTATCCATAATGAGCAAGACAGAGGTGATGGTGGTGAGGAAAACTCCCTGTTCACTGATGGAGACTTGAGTGCAAAACTGTTCGGTAATTGCAGTTCTAAAGCTCTCATAGCAAGACCTTATAACATTGTTTTATATATATTTCAGCCATAAACTTTTTACATTCAAGGACCCCTTTTAGCATTAAAAAATAAGCACATAATTTAACTGTGTACAGTAATATTTTGGCTATTTATTTCTTATTCAAGTTTCAACCATAGAATCCATTTTTATTAAATTGTCATTAGACTCCAGTTCACATTATTTTCAGGCATAATAATTTACAGTAATTGTGGGTTGTGTTTTCTACCACTGTAACAAATTAGAAACTCATGTGTCCCCTGTCTATGCAGAGAACCATAGCTCTAGATTACACAATTTGGACACTATCCTATGCTTACTAGGGTTAAAGTTTAGGAGAGCGGTGCTTTCCAGTTCCAGTGCCTTTCTGACTCCTTGATCCTACATCTTAAAGTCTGCCACCTTTAGAAATGTGTCCGTTATTTAAGTGAATCTATGAGTGAGAAATCAGCACGCTTGCAGAGTGAAGATACAGTATTTTTTATTATTATTACAGTGCGTGATGCGTGAACACAGTAAGTATGCAGTATTCACATTTTAGTTATTTGGCAGACACCTTTATCCAAAGCAACCTACAGCTGAGCTGCACATATGAAGGTTAAGGGCTTTGCTCAAACACCTAGCAGGAGCAGATTGGTGGATTCAATCTCACAACCTTCTGAGCAGTAGTCCAGAGCCGTAACTGCTGAGCCACCGCTGCCTGGTTAAAAAGCCCCACCACCTCAGAAGACAAATTAATTATGTGATGATAAAAACAATAATGACACAAATTTTAATAGTCATTAAATACACTGCCCGCCCAAAAAAAAAAAGTCGCTGTTTAGATTTTAATAGGCAAATACATAAGAGTCTATGAACGGATCATTATCAGAGTGATTATAATGTTTCTAGCATGTTCTATGTTTGGCAGCAGTTCTTTTAATCTTAAAAGAGGAAGCGTGTAGCTTTTTAGTTCTTTAATAACCATGTAGAAAGACGTATCATGGCCATGTTCCAGGACGACACTGCCAAGATTCATCAGGGTTAAAATTGGGAAAGAATGGTTCAGAGAGCATGAAGAATCATTTTCACACATGAACTGGCTCCTCTGAGTCCTGACCTTAACCTCAGTGAAAGTCTTTGGGACGTGCTGGAGGAGACTTTACACAGTGCTCATCTCTTTCATTGGCAGTACAAGATCTTAACCAAAAACTGATGCACCGCTTGATGGAAATAAATGTTGTGATGTCATTTCCATCAAGAGGTGCATCAATTTTTGGTCAAGATCTTGTATTGACAGTGAAAGAGATGAGCATTGTTTAAAGTCTCCTCCTCCTTTCACTATTACTGGACTTGTTAATGACAGACTAATGAGAGAGTGTGTATTTTAGGAAAAGGAGGATTTTAAAAAAAAAAAAGCTCTTGATGGTGAGCCGGTTTTGATTCCGAAGGACCTTCCTCTTAGAAATGTGTTATGAAATTAAACCAGAATTGGAGAGATCTTCACAGATAAATTTATACCAAAGTACAAATTGTTGTATTTGTCCAAAGTAACAAAAGTACAAATTGTTGTATTGTTAGTATACAAATATTATTGATATTTATATCAATTATCAGTTATTTCTGATATTAATTCTTTTATCATCATCATCATCATCATCATCAATACTTATGCTTTCGGTAAATATTTCGTAAAGATGTGGTTTAATGGTTAGTCTCCTGTTGTCTTCTATTTGCCTGAAGGAATTTGCAGAGAACCCCAGTTTCAGGCTAAGAAGAGAGCCTCCATGAACCCACCTCAATTATCCACTTCTCTCCAGTGGGGTGATCCAGGTGTTTTAACCAGGAGGCAGATTACAAGCCGGCCTGCTTCCCCTCCAGCTGTGGCGTCTGTAGCACAAACAGACGGTGTAGGGAATGTAGAAACCCCTCTAGCCCCGAGAGCATCCAAACCAACAAGATCCTCGAAAACGACTCCGGTCCGGGAAGATTGTTCATCTGGTCGTATATCCAGGGCCTCTGCCGAGCAGCAGACACAAAAACAGCCAGCAGATGGAGTGAGTACTATTCGCACCTGTAGTTTAGCAGAAACAGGCGAAAGAATGATCAGTTGCTTGATTTATCAGTACTACATGTACACTGAAACTGAGATTATGTAAATTGTGAGATTGTTGAGTGTCGAGCATTACTATGCATTTAAGTAGTAATTCTCTAGTAATCTTGATATATTCATCAGACTGTTCTTACCATACCACTGTCATGTCAGTCATATCAGTTTAAATGCAATAAGGACCACTGTACATTCATTCATCTTTAGTAACTGCTTTATCTTGGACCTGGAGCTGTGAGCTGGAAATGCTACTTCCTGCACCAGACTACTAGTGTATGTTAATTTAGGGATGTTTGGTACGCTGTTCCACAGGTTAACCAAGTACTGAGGAAGAAGGCAGGCCTGAAGTCAGAGCGCCAGAGGAACGGCCGCCAGAGCTCCGAGTATCAGAGGCAGTTTCAGTGGAAAACTCTGGCACCTGAATCACCTCTTCTCAATGCCCAAGAGGTACCTGCTCAGCCTTACACCACACACGGGGTAGTGGCAGCCCAGTGGTTAAGATGTTGGACTTCTGATCGTAAGGTTGTGAGTTCAAATCCCAGCACCACGAAGCTGCCACTGCTGGGGCCCTTGAGCACGGCCCTTAACCCTCGACTGCTCAGTTGTATAAAGAATGGGATAAATGTGAGTCTCTCCGGATAAGGGCGTCTGCCAAATGCCATGAATGTAAACCTTTCAAATACAGTTCATCTTCACTGAGTACCGTAGTTGCAATTCAGATCTCGATCACCATATCACTGGCAAATTATTCTAAAATGCTTTGTTAAAACTTGTTGCACGTAGTTCTGTTCAAGAAGAAAGTAAAACTTTATCACCACTAGATGGCAGCAGAAAGTTAATTTGTACCACATAACTAGACGAGTACGGAAAGCTGTAATGAACATGGCGACTCTTTCTCTTAGGAAATGTTAATGGTTCTTAATAATGGCTCTAAGCACAATCCCAGGCTGAAAAGAAATGTGTCTGTTTCATTTGATTTATTCATATTCTTTATTTCAACTGTCTGTTCTAGATGTTGTACTCCAGCAACAGGTCTATCCCACCTTTGAAGTCTAATCCAGTAGTAATGGAGAGTGAGTACAAGAGGAGCTTTAAAGGATCCCCTCCACCCAGAGGCCCGCGCTTACGAAGAGACATGGAACTAAATGAGGTTCCACCTCCCAAAATGGAGAATATCTCCCCAGATATTCCTCCCCAGGTACTGGTGTTTTTATTGTATATTGTGAGCATTTAGTAGTAAGTAATAGAGGTACTACAGTTTTCTCCCTTCTTCCTCATTGTACTTTTCATATGGCACTAATGACAGAGTAAGAAGAAGAAACAAGGGCATCAACGTCTCAGCAGGAAGTCAAGCCCCAAAGAGAAAAGTCCTCATTCAGAGCCACAGCTCCTAGAGCCGAAACCGGAGACACTACAAGCCCCAAAAGCTGTTTCACCCAAAGTGGGGAGGTGTGTGTCTGGTTATGCCATTCGTTAGATAAAACAAATAAAATGTCAAGTGATACAATGATCACCTCACAACTGAATGGCATTTGTTTGTCCCCTTTCATACTTCAAATTATATACATTTTATATATATATATATATATATATATATATAATGGTAGAGGTGGTAAAATTTCAGTATAGTACACAATATATTACACAAACCAGTTTTTATCTTTTTTGCAGGAAGGTGAAGACTGAATATAGCTCAAACTTCCGCTCTCCTCTTCAATACTACTACAGAGATGGTGTCTGGGTCAGGTCCAGGACTGCAGGAGAAGAGGTAACCCGACTATCCTCACATCCCTCACCCTTACACCGTGGGAGACGTGAACTTATAACACAAATACTGAATGCAGGGTGTGGTATTCTCAGTGTAATATAATATTTATTATATCATATTTTCTGCACAACCATCCATCAGCATTCTAGTTTATACCACAGTGCTGCTGAAGTCTTAAACATTATTAGTCATAAGGTGTTGATTAATTTTCTTTAGCAGCAGCTCTGACAATAGTGCCTGCTGTAATACAAATGATAGGTTTATATTAACGTGCTTGTTCTAATACGTTATAATTTCTACAGTTACAACTAATTCACAGGGACCTGTGTAGTGGGCACTCCACATAAGACTAATAATTAAAAGGATTAAAAATGTGTTGTTACCTAACAAGGAAAAGCATCTGACAGTTGGTATGGTGACGTTTTCTGTAAGGAGATGCTTATTTTAATGTTTATGGAAGGAGTCTCCAGTGTCAGCGCTTTGTAACAGTCAGTAACATAGTCTTGAGACTTTGAGCTTTCTGGTTTCTAGGTAACAAGACAGAGAGAAAGTAAAAGGCTGGTGAGGACGTATTTACAGCTGCTATAATGTAAGGAATAACAGGAACTCACTTGTTTCACAACATTAAATATAACTATAAATGGTTAAAAAAAAGTACAACTTACTGTTCTTTTGTAAATTAACAACTGTAATCATTGGCAAATTGCTGTGGTATAAAAGAAATAAAACACTTCAGGGCATGCTGTTATAGGAAAATAAGCAACTTCTGGGTAGTAACTCTGCTTCGCGTCGGGCTGCATCACAACACCACATCAACACACACGTTGATTATTTTCCTATAACAGTATGCCCCCAAGTGGGTTATTCCTTACATGATGTATAGCATTTATCCTTTATGTTCATTCAGAAAAATATTTTTAAAAAAAACAGTGAGAAGGGAGAGGTAGTATCTAATACTTTCAACACAGCAGCTGGTCCAACGTTCAGGTTCTCCTAAAAGCATTGATTAGCATGGTGAAGGAGTGTAAAATGCTCCAGGGACTGAACTCAGACATCTCTACTTTTAAATTCAGTTGGTTAAACTCATTTAATGTTCCTTTATTCTGAAACCCCCAAAACCCACAGTTCTAAACTCTAGAAAACTCAAGATGCTGATTTTTAAACAATAAAACTTCTCTCAGTCTGCTGTGGGCTGTTTTATTTTCTGATGAGTCGTAACTGTGGGAACAGCAAACCAACGTTCTGTGTACTATTACTCATCTCATATACTCATCAACAAAGAAAGCATCCTGTGTAAGCTTTGGAGAAATGAGAGTATGTATCAGATGCTAGCAGACATTAGCACCATGGTCTCGCTAATCACTGATTTGTGTCATCAATCTTACAGGGTCACGAGTGGTATCACGAGGTAAATGACCTGCCCACCGTTTCATTCTCTCTTTTGTTGCTGTGGTCTCAGGTGCCTTCACATTTCCTGTACATCTGTGCTCAAGGCTGTGTGATTTGCAGGTGCCGTCACTTTGCATGTATAAGATCATGTCTTTTAGTCTTAATTATCAAGCAACTTGCAAAGGTATTCCAAGTAAATCCCGTCAATAAGCCAAAGTCTTAAATCCAAAAGTTATTTTTTTTCATCTTCAAGTCCATTGTTTCCCACCATTTTAATGCCACTCATTCAAGTTTCTACATAATACAGTGCAGCGGGTATATTTCATCTGGTCTGATGACCACCATAAACTTTTTTTAATGAAAATAAAACTAAGGGGCTACAATGGAAGAGCCATACTGTAACAAACTTGGCTTTACACTGCTCAGAAACCCAGCAGACCCCAAGTAAGGTCACACATGAGCCTGAAGCACTTTTCGACACACATATATTGGCAGCTTTCCAGCTTGCTTGTTGCTTTCCGCTTTGCTCGGCTCATGGCCACATACACACATGCTTAAGGAGAGAGAGAAAGATAGAGAAATCATATTAATATGTCGGGGAAAAAACAGGGTTCATGTGGACCAGTTTAGTAATTACACCTGTAGCTCAACCCCAAGACACCACCTGTCTGCTCACTCCCTGAACCCCCCCTCCACACACACACACACACACACACACACACACACACACACACACACACACACACACAAATCTACAGCCACAGCATTAACTTTATAACTAACTAGCAATTTGAATGTGTCTTGCTTTACTCTTCTGCAAACGTACTCACTTACCACTAACGGCTGCCTCCTTTTTCTTTTTCTTACGCATAATTGCCTCCAATCAATTTGTGTCACAGCCAAGGAGCACCTTTCACTTCGAAAAATGCAGACCTTCTTATCCATGTAAAGGACATAAAGGTTCCCTTGGACTTCAATCATGATAGCTTTCTAGTATCTTGGCAAGTCACAGGCCTGGTAAATGCAGCTAAGCAATAGGACAGACTCAAGGCAGGTATCACTACACTACACAGGGGTTCATTGGATGGTTAAGGGTCCTTAGGATTGTTCTTGGAGCCCTCTCTGATAGGGAATACCTCTATTGTAGGGTTCTACATAAAACACTTAAGGCTGAAGAGCTGAAGAAATCTTTAGGGTTCTACAGAGTGTCAACATTGCTTCACGAAAATCCTACCACGTGGAAAGCAATAACGGTGAATGCTGGCGGAACAGACGGCGGATTCCAAGCAAGGCAAAAGTCTGAAGTGGCCACTACTGAATAATAATATTAAGTTCCTCTTTTATTTATTTATTTATATATTTATAGTTTTTTTCCACAAACCAATGCCACCATAGTCGCATGTACTTTCTTTCTGTTGGCTCACAAGAAAGAGGTGCATGAATTCACAGGTCCAAAGTTCAGTGCAAAACGAAAGTAACTTATCAGAAGCAGTAGCACATCGTTCACATCCTGTGCCCTTTGCCCTTTTGGGAATTTTTTTTTCTGCCAAAATTTATTCGCATTTGGTCTGATCGCTGTAAATTGTATGTGCACGTAAATGTTATGGTTAAACCTTAGACGTTGGCCGCTCTGGTTCTAAAGTTAACCTTTTCCTCTAGCAGTGCGTGAAAATCTAGACTTTCTTAGTAGTTTTAAACAATTAAAAAACAAACATCTGTACACATCGTTTTAATTTTTTTAATTTGTCAGAAATAATTCAGCAATAATCAGCTGTTTGTTACATAAATTGTGACAAACATAATTTGTGTTAAATAAAAAAAATCTTAATGTTAATTAAGATCTTAATCTTAAAAAATCTTAATGACACTTAATGTTACCCTCCAAACAGTCCAAATAACTGATGATGAAATACAAATTGAGTCTAATGTGAGCTGTTTCTAATTTTGTCAAGTTAAGTGAGTTACTAAAAGTGGAGTCATTCAAAATCAGTCAATCTCCCGACCTCAGTTCTAGTAATGTGTGTATGTGTGTGTGCACACCCTGCACACCGTCTCATTCCATCTGATTTATGATAAGGCCTCATGATGTCACGTTAATACTTGCCTAGTTTACAGCAGAAATGTGTGTGTATGTGAAAATGAGACTTTCACTGTTAATGAGTCAGCACGTTAGCAAGTAAGCAGTTTTTTCCACAGAACTTTCAAGCTGCATGTGGTTTTGCTGGGTTTTTTTTTTAATGTACAGGAATTACAACATTGCATTGGCATGCTACCAAGGAGTGACTACTTTTATTTAATTTTATTTTATCCTATTTTATCTTATTTTTGTTCATAATGTATAAGGTGGATGCCATGCATCTGTTACATGTATACTATTGCAATTAAACAAAAGTGAAGTTTGAACTAAGGTGTAAAAAAAAAAAAAGAAAGAAAATCTCTAGTTATTTTCTTCTAAGTGCCATTGTTTTAAATGGCTCCATCCAGAAAGCCTCATAAACCCATCTCATACTTTACTCATGTTCTTTTTTTATGAGTGAGTCTGTTTGTGATAGTCTAGTTTTAATTACTCTAGGTCACACTTTCTGGATTCTGTTCAAATCGCCATCCTGTTTCATCATATTACATCCTATTTCTTTGGTTTAATTCATGTATTATAATATAATCCATTAGACCTGGCTTTCTTTTGAAATCAGCACTGACACTTGCTTTTGTTCTAGGACGTGTTGGTATACCTCTAGGGAAGTCTCACGTTTGTGTATGATAAGATTTCACAGTCAACACAAATTACTCTCTGCTCTCTTTGCCAACTGAACCAGTCTGCTTTTACACAAAACAGGCTTTTTTTTTTTTAGACAGAAACAAGAAATATAAGAAAATGACTGAATGAGAGTCAATTAGTGCAGTTGCGCTTTGGTACTCAGTGTAGACTGTTTCGGGCTGAATTTTAAATATCTGTGTTAAAAATCTCTGTTAGGTACGGGAGTTGCGTGAGAAAGCAGAAGCATATAGAAAGAGGGCCTGGGGAACTCACTTCTCCCGGCAGCACCTGAGCCAGATCCTGTCAGAGCAGAACTGCCTGTGGGAGGCATCTAGCGGTTCTTCCCCCTCCACTCTCACTGATGAGGACACTCATTCCACCAACAGTCCCATCATCAAGGCCCTGGACCTGGCCAGGTACACTGAGAACGTCTTCAGTTATATTAGCCTGTACAAAACTTAAATCTCATCCCTAAAATGGGCAATGGTAACCATAGCAACCACAGAAACTCGCTGTGGTATCTCATTATCATTTTTTTTTTTTTTTTTTTTTTGAAGAAGGGGGCAGCAGAACAGATTGTGACCAATTGAATGGCTTTATAGTCACAATAAATGGCTGAAATCTTGGGTTACTATTGAGCATAAGTTAATCATAAGCAGCCTGCAGATTTGAGACGTACGTTTTACATCAATGAAGCAAGAAGAGCAAAACAGTGGAACATGAGAAGCATTGTATGTTTTTTTTTTCTGGTCTGTCAGTATTCCGATAAATCCATTTTGTTGGATGTTAAAGTAGAATGTAAAGAGATTAAAGAAAAGAAACCTCATGACTGAAACAATATTGAGTTACTACCAAGTTGCAACGCAACACTAGACGCATACCTTTCCGTTTTGCGTTGTTCCCTTGTGTGAGTCACACATCCCCACTTTTTTAATGTTTATTTTAATGCTTTTTTAATGCTTATTATTGAACTTCTCACTGTGAAACTGATGGTTTCACAGTATTACTGCATTGTGATAGCTCTACCTAGAACACTGTAACCCAAATTTTGTATCCCAGTGTAAATGACACCTGTATGTTATTCAGTTTATAGCAGCTCTTTTTATCAGTAACTTTATTTACGAGGAAAGTGTTACCTTCTCTGAATGTGTCCTTTATATGCTGTTAGTGTCAGGGACAGCTGTAGCCCCAGTGCATCTGTGTCCTTGGCTGCAAGTAGGAGAAGCTCTTGCAAAGAGGCAGAGCTTCCCAGCAGCCCCACCCTTCCTGCACAGAGGAGAATGGCATGGGATGAGGAAATAAGTCCTTGTGAGAGGGGTGTGGCTGAGATAATGCAGCGGAAGAAGGAGCAGCCAGAGGAGACCAGCGAGGAAGGAAATATAAATGGACATTCAGAGGACAACAGGGAGGAGTAAGCGCTGAATCTTTTACACTTTCTTTTCCATAATTTCATAACTACTTGTTGCGTTAAGGCTAATATCCTGTGTGTCACGGAAATACTCTAAACCCCATAAAATGTAGTAAGGTACATGACTTTATTTATTTAGTGTCATACTGTGATTGTGCAAATGCTTTTTTTCAGGGACATTGTGGCAGAGAGTGGGCACTTGTCACATCCACAGGAGTCTGGAAACTCCAGTGATGAAGGCAGGTTACCTACTCCCAGACTAAAGACAATGCTGGCTGCACAGAGGACTCATCATGACCGCACCACTCCTGCAACTGGTAACCAGCCAAAAAAACATAAAAACACTCATCTCTCACATCTGTACCCTTCTCAGACAAGTATCTAACTTGAGAACATTTTTGTTCTATAGTCTGAAATTCGGAAGTCTTCCTCCTACAACAGCCGGTGTTGTACTCGAGATCACACGTAGCTCCATACCAGAGGCCCTTAGTATGCAAACTGGCGAGTAATTGTTCTAGAAATCCTACATATAGGAGAATTAACTAGAGGCGTGCATCAGGACTGGGATTTCGCAGGTGTGGGACATTCTTACTCATGTGGGCGGGAGTGGGCATTTAGAAATCGTGAGCTAAAAGAGATCAAACATTGATGTTGCTACGTAATAATTACCAGTGCTCTGTCATGAAGACAAAACTCAGCCTGCTTTATTGTTTTCTGTCGACTCACACTTCCAAGGTTGCAAATATGTAGTGTTAAAGGATTGGTAGACTGCTTATATTTTGGGAATCTGGACAACTGAGTTCATTAGAAAAATTGCCAACGTTACAAACAAAAACAAGAGCAGGAGAAGGTGGGCGAGTGTCTGCAGGAGTGTGTGGGCGTGGTCATAGTTTTTGCAGGAGCGGCTAGGTGTGGGATTAAAAAAACAGGTCAGACTATAAAGCACTTCAAATGAAACTCGTTACCTGGTCTTAACCTAAACAGCACCTGACTTTTGGCAGATTTTTGTCATGACAGGTTTTGGACATATAGATCTCTGTTGGAAGGCTGTTGGAATATCTGACATATGAACGCCTTTGTTTCACTTCTTTATCACTCCATTAACATGTCTGACATGTGGAAGATCTCCCATATTGTTTATAATGAGAAATACTTTCTAAATCATGCCTTTCTCGATATACAGGATCATTTTTTTAAAAAAATGCTAACACTTGTTTACTGGTATCTTTTCTTTACAGTACAGTAGTCATTTTTAGTGAACAAGCGGAATCTCTTTAAAGCAATTAAGTTACCTTTTACAGTTCATATTTAGTCATCTAACCTCCTTATGTAATGACATTACAGTGTTTCCACTTCCATGCTGCAGTGTTGCAGTGTTATATGTGTTAACATTTTTTTTTGAACCAGACTCTATTTTTGTGTTCTTAAAATGGATATCATGTTCCTTAGAGACAAAACAGCAGGCAGAAGTTCTGCTTTACTGCACAGGGAAACCCCTAGCCGATGTCAAATGTATTTTTAGACGAGAAGCACTAGAATGGATTTTCTTGTAACTTGCTCATGTCTAGCAGTAAAACATGTTTACCCTCCACTAGGGGGAGCTATAACTCAAGTAGCTATCGTGCGTTTCGTTGTTGAACGGGAGAACCTACACAGTCCTGTACCACTGAGCACCGACAAATGCACGTTTGCTCTCCCACATTGTGTGTATTTGAAATAAAAGGTCCTAAACACACCCAACATTAATACATTTGATTCTGCTTCAGCCACGATATGACAGCAGTTTTACAGTGCCATCAGCACGGTACACTCAGTCAGAGCTGCCTAACTATAATCCCTCTCTAAACCTCACATCACAAAAAAATGAAGATGGCTGGCTAGGAAATGGGTTGATGTGGACTGATTTATGAATTCCGTATTATAGGATATTCAATACTCCTTATATTTTTTGCTTGTTACTGTGGCACAGCACCTCTTGGTTGTTTACTATAAAGTCTTCTTCTGTTTGGGTCTTGATTTATTAACATGTGTTAAACACCCACAAAAATCTTGTCTTGTCAATTTTGCACATTTGGCTTAGTGAATAATGATCTGTGTGGGTTGTTTCTATCCAAAAGCATAAAATACAGGGTGGAGTCGATGAAAATAGATTGATTTTTGCACCCAAATTGCAATTTTTTTATTATTTTTTTTAAAGCCTGAAAGTCACATCAGCAATCAAGATTGCTTGTGAAAATGAATACATCAGAAGAGCAGGTATTAAATCTGCAGAACTTAGTTTCTGTGAGTTTCACCATTTCACCCAATTCTCCCTTTTGCTAAGTTTTAGTAACGAGAAAGTCTAAATTATTCCTTAAAATAATGTTAGGTTTTTCAAAATGTTTTATTACTGCAGCAAATAATTGATTTCGTATGACGTATTCACTGCATGTTTAAACATGCGATGGCAACAGCGATTTAAAAAAAAAAAAAAAAAAAAAAAAAAAAACCTCTTCATTTTTATTCACGTAAACACTTTTCATTTATTCCTACCATATTTCAAAGACTTTCAGATGAATATCTGCACATTTTAGATAATCGTAAAACAGGGTCTAGTTCTCTTGCTTGTTTTATTGCATTTTACGTGACGTAAAATAAAAATATGAAAATAAATAGTCCGTGATATCTTAGGTGTGTGAAAGGCCGCACAAACTTTATTTAAACTTAAATTGATTAATAGATTGACATAAAAATATACACAGTTATTGTTCAAAATTTTTTTTGATGTGGTCATATAAACTCTTGGCTCTATCGCCCACTCAGATATCTGCATGACTCTAAAGATTTACCACACGAAGAATTTACTAAGCAAATGCCTGGGCCCTGGAAAGTTTCTCACGGAGCTGTCAATCATCTATACTATACAGAAATATGTAACAGCTTCCTTTATTCTAATTGTTTCGCTTTCATTACATCATTACTTTTAAAAGCAGAACAAATGACAACTTCCTTCATTTTGACATGTTCGTAGATCATACTGGTTTTCGTTTCATCGGTTGGGCCAACAAACGGAAACACCATGACGGGAACCTTTTGACTAAAACGAGACGTCGAACATGATAGACGATCAAAGTTAACGCAAACCGACACAGTTTAAGCATGTAAGGAAAGACCATGTCCAAACAGATCGCCGGATGATTTAAACAGGGAAAAGACCAAACGGTACAATTTACATAGTGAACTTACTCCAGCGTAAAAAATGTCCACAGACTTCACAATGCTTGGTGGAAGAAAGCAGAAGCTTATTTGGAAACTATTTGTAATCAGGGGTGAAAATGCCATGACCTTGTGAAATGAGTGCAGTGGAAGAAAGTAATATAGGGTGATGAGTCATCTTTCATTCGTCTTTCTACCATTGTAAATCACGCTGGATTAAAAGTGTGTGCTAAATGAATACGTTTAAATGCAATGGAAGTGTGCATTTGAATAAGTTATTGAGGACGGTAAAGGAATAATTTGTACACTTTCTGCCCCCGGCTCATCGATATAACAGATCTTCAAGTATGAAAGAGGCTGCTTAAATACTTATGATGACAATTTATTGACTGATGTTAAACCTATATGTATAGTTTGTATATTTACAAATTGTCACTACAATTTGCTCTTCCTCCTGCCTATAATGTATGACAGAACTGAGTGAAATTGCAATTTTCATGCAGGTTTCCCCCTTCTGCCTACTAGGTGGTGCTATACTGGTCTCCCCTCCAAAGATTAAGTATACTAAGACCTCCAGGAGGAGTGAAGCACCACTTGGAAAAGCTCACTCACCTTATAAACACCTCAGTTGTGTCTCAGTTCCAGAAAAAAACAGCAAGGTAGAGCAAGTGCACTACACTTCTCCAAAAACGTCACTGAACGTCATTAAAAAATATCAGACATTTTTTTAATAACACTCTTGTCGACTAGATATACATGGCGTTTAATAGTCTTGTTGAATGAACAAACAGAAGTGGGAAAAGAATTGCTATTATATAGAAAGTAAGAAGTAGGTTTCAGCAACATATCTGGTCATTTGACTGTATCATTTTGAAAATAGTAAGCTGCTAAGTGAAGCTGTAAGTGTAGCTTAATTACGATGAGGGATTATGTGGTTGTGAAAGCACACGTAACGCTGATCACGAGTAACACTCCGCTCCATTCCACAGACTGAAGGTGCGAGTTCGTCTCGTTCTCCTCTGGCTGCAGGGATGGCAACAGTAGACCCACTCCCCTTAAGAGAAGACACATGGGCTGAGGACTCTCCTGCATCCTTGTCTGATCCAAAACCGGCCAAAAAAACACCTGAGAAAAAAGCGAGCAGTGCTCGGCTCATAGACAGCACCCCCTCACATGCCAACAGAATCCAAGGCACACTGAGGAACCCAGAGTTTCAGCATAACGGTATGTTATATGCCTTCATAGTCCAGTAGGTCAATATCCTCATCACTGGGTTTCCTCCTTTCACCAGTGTGATCGCATGGAGTGTGTACAAAAGCCACATAAGCATAATGGTCATATAAGCGTTACCATGAGTCATTTACTGTCAGGGAAAAGAGTGAGGTTAAGTTACCGCCAACTGCATCAGGAGAGTAATTTAGGTCAGTCTCCCATCCCCACTCTCTTTTTCTGTTTTTTTTTTTTTTTTCCATTAACGTGTCTACATGATGTGT
>CM040992.1:18104937-18116015 GCA_022985145.1 Pangasius djambal
TTTTTTTTTTTTTTTTTTTTTTTTTTTTTTTTTTTTTTTTTTTTTTTTTTTTTTACTTTTTGCAATTATTAAAATGAAATGATTTAATAGTGCTTTAAAACATAGTTCTAAATTGTTGGTATATCTGTTTTCTACATATTTATTTGCATATTCACAATAAAAGCTTTAAAAACAAATATCTGTTGCCTGCTTGTATATGCTACATGATATAAAAGTGAGGGTAAAAACTTTTCAGCAAATGACAATGCCGATCCAACATGCTCTGCTTCATAAAGTGAAATTGACTGAATGCCTAAGCATTTGTGCACCTTATTTTCTAGAAACAATAAATAAAATAAAATGATTTCATTAGGCATACATTTTGACCACGCTTTTATTTAATCCCTTACACTCCCTGGACCCATTGGCAGGGCCATTATTAATATAACTACATGTTCTCTACTATCTTCACTGCAGTTACTAAATAATATGCTCTAAGATGAATAACAGAATGATAAGCTTTTGACTTTGAGAGGTTATTAGGTATCGTTTGGGTGTTATCTAGCCACAAAGTTGACAAAGATGACAAATTATCCACAACTTACTTGTCTGGACCAAATATAACTATTAAAAATAAGAAAACAGAATTCAGTTATTCTTTTTCCAAAATATTACAAATTAATTTTAATTTTTAAATTTAAGAGCAAAATTAGATGATCTTGTTTTTTGAAAAAAAAAAAAAAAGGAAAGAAATTACCCAACAGCATAACAACAAAATGTTAAATTAATTCATTCATTCATCCATCTTCAGTAAGCACTTTGTTCTAGTAACACTGGGTAGGAAAATTCACCGCAGACAGGAAACCAGTCTATCGCCAGGCAGCGTTCACACATACATTTGCAACTAGGGGCATTTTATCATAGGTAGTCCTACTTTTGAACGGTGGGAGGAAACCGGAGAACCTGGAGGAAAACCACACAAACACGGGAAATTAAGTGAAACTCCATACTGACAGTAATCCAAGGTCAGGCTTGAACCAGGCATCCTGGAGCTGTGAGGTGGCAATGCTCCCCACTGCTCCACTGTGGCGCCCACAAAATATCTAATTATACATTATTAACATCATTTAATGAAGAGTAAAATAGAGAAGCCTATTAGATACTGGCTAAACTACTGAAAAAAATCACTGAGTAGAAATTATACATTATACGTGTTCCGGCAATGTGTATTGTAGGTATATTGTGTAGGTATATTGTATCTGAATGCATTCACAGCATAGGTGAAATTTATGTATTGCTCTGTTGTTTATACCATGCAAATTATGATAAGCAGTCTCAGGATAAACAGCTCCAGTTTCGATGTGATCAGCATTCTCAAAACCGAGGAGACTTCCTCGAATGAGAGCCAAAAAGTCATAGCTCAAGCGATATCCTTATCCTAAATGCATGTATTAAGACACCAATGCAACAAAAAAAAAGGGTATTAAAAAATGGAACCACATGGAACCAAGCCTGGTTCTTACTTTTAATAACGGCATCACATAACCAGGAACCAAAAAAGAGAAATTTCCTGCTGAGAAGTGCTGAATAGCTTCTATAAGATAGAGTCACAGGTCTGGTCAGAGTCAAGCATGTCTACATGAATCCGGAGTGTAAAAACTGAACACGATAATAATCCAACAGTTGGATAGACCGTTAACTATTCGTGTAGGAAGAGCCTGATTTAGTGTTGAACCCCTGCAACAAAACACAAAGTTTTATTGATCAAGGTAGCTGTTATTCAGTGTGTAAGTTTGCTTTTGAATTGATTGATTGATTGATTGGTCTTGCACACTTCCTCTGCTGGTTAGCCAGGCGCCTTTAGCATCATGATAATCATGTAACATTAATACTTCCAGTGCAAAGAGCACAACTGTCTTGGGAACGTAATCCAATCTAGGACCTGCATGACAATTGTTAACGGCGGCCCACGACACCACAAGGTGTCACGTTGTAGAACTTGCATAATTCCGTATTTACTCACCGGGTGACAACAGAGTAGAACCAGTGTGAATTCCACTACAGCAGCCATCCAATCAGAGAAGAGAAAGGTAACACGTCTCATGACACCTGGGTTAGGTGAACTTCCTGGTCTGCGTTTGTGTGTGTGTGTTTAAAAAAGGAGTTGGAATACCCACTATTGCACACAGGAGATGCACATTATGCTAGCACAAAAGACTCGAAATCATAATAGATCCTTTCTGGGATTCTTAACAGGAAACTTGTCAAAACTTTCCCCACTGATTTTCATCGCAAAATAAACAACAGATGTTAGAAACAAAAGAAAAAAAAAATCTTTCCTGTGATTGACTCAAGCATGTCTTGGAAGGAGGTTCTGGTTGTGGCAGAAAGTGGTAAGCCGTCTATCTGGGTCAAGTGAAGTTCTCGCTGAATCAGGTGGTTGATGACCTGGTTTAAAGTGATGGCAGAAGCTGGAGGTGACAGATTTACAACCTCACTTGGCTGATCATCAGAGTATCAGTAAATAAATGTGGTAATTCAGCACTAATTGTGTGTGTGTGTGACAAATCTCGTTAGTAACGTTGTAAGCATTTTATGAGGATTCACTACATGACGCAGAATCAGTAGAAATGACAAATGCTTAAAGAGTGCAAGGGCTTAAATTTTCTGTAATTCTGTCATTTAACAGTAATACAAATATTTCTGAACTCATACAATGTCTGACAGTGTGTAACTGGAAAAATGCCTTTACTCAAAAGATCTTATTATTAAACCTCCAGTGTAAAATGACATAATGATTATAGTGAGTCATTTCAGGCTTGTTTTTACATCATGTTTTACCTTGTAGGCATCACTGGAGTCATTTAAGGGTCACTGCAGAACCATGCTGCATAACAGTGCTAATTTTAGTATCTAAAAACCTCATCAGTGTTGTTCACACAATAATAAATGTGTTTATTTCATATTTTTATGACACATTCATTGACAGTATGGCATCACTGGAGTTATTTAAGGCCCAGTTTCCAGTCTTTAAATGATAAGATGAGCATTACGTTGAACTCTCTCTCTCTCTCTCTCTCTCTCTCTCTCTCTCTCTCTACTAGTTAAATTGATCCTAATTTTTCAATGTTTTGGAGAAACCCAGACCTGGTTACTGGTTGTTATAGGGCGAGTGCAGATATATAGCTTAGATATTTCCTAAGCTTTCTTGCATACAGTCCTGAAATCCACAAGCTGTTGCCTGATTAGTTGTGAAGGAAAAATGTTTATATCATAATCTATAGAAACCTCGCCTACGCCTTTGTCAAAACTGTCTGAAATCTAGGTTTACAAGAGAATCTGGGACATCTTAGAAATGAAGAAAATGTAAACATTTCTCTCTCTCTCTCACTCTCTCTCTCTCTCTCTCTCTCTCTCTCTATATATATATATATATATATATATATATATATATATATATATATATATATATATATATATATACACATATATATATATCCAGCTTATTGGAGTTAACTTCCTGTGTAATCCTTACCACACACCCTTATATGACGATGCATGAAATAAATCATGTTATTTATATTGAGCAGGGTTTATCCACTGGGTTTAAAAATAAATGCACCCTATTGACCTGATGTCCTAGTGAACCCATTTCACTCTGAGTTAAACAGGAGCCAAGCTTTTTTTTTTGTTTTGTTTTGTTTTTTTAAATACATTGTGCATTCTCCTATGATCGTGCGGGTTTTTTTTTCTGTTGATATGTAGGTTAGAAAGCGTGGAAATCTGCGCGCGCTACTGTAACCCAAATCTGGAGCGTCCAGTAATCAGAGCGCGCGCGGCACACAGTCAGCAGCTGATTCTGACCGCGAGCGCCTCATCAAAGCGCGTGAAAGCTCCGCGCGCCGCTTTCAAAACGGGGCGGTGTCGATTTCCCACGTCACAGGTGTGGGAATTTTCAAGCAGCACAAAGCTGGGCTGTATAAAGAGTATAAATGTCCCCGGTTGTGTGTCGAAAACACGCTGTGCTGGTAACTGTCTCGTAGCGGAATGCACGTGAGCGTCCTGACCGTGCTCGCCCTGGCCGCGCTCGTGCGCTTTTGCCCAGGTGAGGAGAGTGCAAGGTGTGCGCAGGTGAACTGCCTGGAGAGCTGTCTGCCTCTGCCCATGATGAAGGACATGATTAAAACTCTGAAGAGCATCAGCAAGCCTTGGCCTGTAAGTAGCTTCATAAAGCCACTTATTAGCGCTCATTATATAATAATTATAATTCATATAGTTAATAATTCATTCCTTTATGGTCGCCTCTTTCCCTAGAGTGACAGCAGACGCCACAAAAGATATTTGCCAAAGTTGTATATAAAGGTAAGAGGCTTGTATAAGATATTGGATATCTGATCATGTAACAAATGGCAAAGAATAGAATTGGATTTGGAAAAGAAATTGATTTTTAGAAATCTTTACATGTTTACAAATGTTTTTTTATGCTTTATTATATTTATTACATTCACAATGTAAGTCACGTTTGAGGAGGGATATGGAGGTAATAAATGAGGATATGAAGCTAGTGGGTGCAAGTGTTGAGGATGCAGAAGATAGGGATAGGTGGAGAGTGATGATTCGCTGTGGCGACCCCTGAAGGGAAAAGCCGAAAGAAGAAGAAGACAATGTAAGTCACTT
The DNA here is from genome assembly GCA_022985145.1 of Pangasius djambal. Classification (NCBI taxonomy): domain Eukaryota; kingdom Metazoa; phylum Chordata; class Actinopteri; order Siluriformes; family Pangasiidae; genus Pangasius; species Pangasius djambal. Next base: position 18,109,594 of record CM040992.1, read on the forward strand.
TTGGGTGAAAGAGTTTAAGTGTAAAGTGCTTCATTTAAAAATATACATTTTAAAGCTTATTAGTTTTTAAAGAGTTGGGTACGGGTATCGGCTGATGCTCAAGGTTTTAATATTGGCATCGGAAAAGAGAAAGAAAAAGTGGTATCATGCCATCTTTAATCTGTACAGTGGATGTAGTAGAAATGAAGTATAGAGCGCAACGTTTCCAGAGAAACAGGACGTTTCAGACATCACCTGTGCAAGCATAGTGTATGTATATATAAAGTATACACACTTTATATATGTGTTGAATTGTATCGAGCAGAAGCTGAACATCGCAGACATCAACAAGATGCTGGGAATCTATGAAGATCATGTATTCAATAAGCTGTGGACCCATGACGTAGAGTATCCTGAGAGATTTATCCATTCCTTCTACAGACTAAGAGTCAGTGTGGAACGCTGTGTGAGTAAACATTTTCTTCTCTAACACGACACAGCCACATAAGAGTACACTCGGAGAAGGGTTAAGGGTTCTGCGGTCTCAGTGAAGGAACTCTTAAAGGTTAAGTGTTTCTCAATCAAAAAGTAGAACCTTTTAATTCAATTCAATTCAATTTTATTTGTATCGCGCTTTTAACAAAGCAGCTTTACAGAACATAAGAAACAGAAAAACATGCAAACAAACAAAACATGCAACAGTCCTAGATGTTAGACAAATTTATCCCTAGTGAGCGAGCCTGAGGCGCCTGAGGCGACTGTGGCAAGGAAAAACTCCCTTAGATGATATGAGGAAGAAACCTTGAGAGGAACCAGACTCAAAAGGGAACCCATCCTCATCTGGGTGACACCGGAGAGTGTGATAGAACAATGTTCTTTCTGCATTTATGTATAATCATGTAGCGTTTTATGTGTATATTGATTTTTTAGGTTGTTATCTTCCTCAAATTAATTTAATGAGGCTGAGAATCCATAAATATCCGAAGAACCCATGACAAACCCACTTCTTCTATGTATGTAATAATTATTGCATAAGTCATGCAATAAGAAGCTAGGAGAGCACACCTGAAGCCCTCCCTCATGTATAATAACTCCTAATCACCAATACCACTTGCTGTGGTGGAGAGTGAAAATCTGTGTACATCCAGTAACAAACTCCCTGTCATGGTCTCCGTTAGGAACTGTAGTCTAGATATCGAACATACAGCTGAAACCTCACAGAATTCTAGTCCAAGTACTCAGGCCATGGTTCTGCATTAATCATGTACCAGTGAATGATGCTTATACATACACATGGGTTACTATGTTAAAAAGACCTTCATGTTTCTCCATCAGAAGGACCGTGGTCAAGCAGAACTCACTCGCTATGCAAGGAAGAAGATCAAGGGAATGGAAGAGGCTTTCAAAAAGGTATGAAGGCCCCACTGTAAAATCCAGTTTCTTCAAAGAGTAATGCTGTTTGCTAAAAGTATAAGTCGTGCTATTATTTGTGGTGTCAAGCCTTGTAAGCTGTGGTAAAGTACTGGTTATTGCGTGTAACCACTCATCAAATAATTGCTGATGTTCCGTTTATTCATTTGGTTACTCATTCCTCATTTTAACTCACGTGCCGCAGTAGATACTGTGTCATACGGACATTCGTATGTAATGGATTGTCAGAAGGTCTGTCCGTTCATAAATAACCTCATACTTCTGTATTTTGCAGCTGCAATCGGAAGAGCTGTCAAAAGCAGCGGGGGACTTTGAGACAATACTCCGCTGGATCAGTCTTTACACTGACAAAAAGCTGTCACACAGCAAATGCCAGTAGTCTGTGGATATAAACTATGACTGAGTCAGCATAGAAACAGATGTAGAGGTAGGGCTGGGCGATATGACAAAAATATCATATATACATATATATATATATATATATATATATATACGCTTGTTCACAAACTGCCAGCAATACAGAAGTGTTGCATTAACAAAAACTGTTTGATGATACAATATTCAATGTCCAAAAATTATTTAAAAAACCCAACAATTTATGTATAAAACAAATGAATCATTCTTTAACATTGAACAGTATTTTAAAAAACCTGCAACGGTTTTAACATTTTACAGTTTTAAGGATTAAGTACAGAATGTGAACACCACATCAGTCAATTTATAATTAAATTCATTAAAAATATATTTTTAATTAATTTTAAAAAAGGTATTATAATATCCAGGATATCTCAGAAAAGCATACATAATTTACCCCAATATGGATATTCTGTTGTCATATCGTCCAGCCCTAGGTAGAGGTCTATATTGTGAATACTGTAGCAACATGATCTCATTCGTAACAATTTAGCATGACTAAAGTGGTATGAAAAGGTAACAAAGTCAAGGTTAGGCATAGGGACATGGCATACGTTTGTGCCTTTTCTTGAGACGTTGTTTGATATGGAAAAATAATCCGGTCACATCACCCTTGCTTGCTTTCATACGAACGTCTCATGCAACCAGGTGGTAATATTACACCAGTAGGCTCCTGTTCACTTTGCACACCTGGCAGTCAGATGGCACCATAAGAATGACTTCACCTACCAGTGAATGATGAGTCAAACTGTGGTGGAACCTGATAGGACTTTAGGAACTCATGGTGACTTTTTATTCGGCCCAGTAACTTAATCCAGTGTCTTCGTGTTGACTGAATGTGTGGGGCAGACAAGATGCAGCTATTTACCTGTCTGATCCTGCAGCAAAGAATGTTTTATTGTGATGTAAATATTTATTGTTTCTAAAATAACTTATTTTTTTCTTATATAATTTATTACATTAGGCTTTTTATTTATTATTTCTGGGTTTCGGCTAGTACTGTGAGTAGACATTGCCTGAATATACAGGTGATGCTTAATATTTGTAATGTTTGACTCATAGGAGTTTGTATTCTTTACCTGTGAAATAATAAATACCTCTGGATACTATAAATACATTAAATATGTTATAAATCTGTTTTGCAGATTTGCACATTTTCCTATTTAAATAAAGACTGAAAAGAACTTTCAGAACCGTCTTCTCTCTCATGCCTACGCAGAATGCATTTTAAGGCACTGTTTAACACAGCACAGGCGCGTAAAAGTCAGAAATTAGGAATGACTCCAATCATAGAGTTCCCGATGAGATGCCTTTATGCTTCTGTTACGTAGCAAAAAGACGCTCATGCAAAACACCTTCTGTTTTGTGCTTTTATTTTTTTTTAAATCTTGCTTTCATTGGGTGACTTAAGCTCAAAAGTTACGTCAACACACTAGGAAAGTTCAAGGGACAATTTAAAAAATGAATGAGAAGATGGCAAGTGTTAGACCAGAAAATCTAATATATAGTTGGCGTCATAAGTTTACATACAGTACGCCTTGCAGAATCTGCAAAATGTCAATAATTTTTTTAAAAACTGCCTTTTGTTTTTTATTTAGTACTGCCTGAATAAGCTATTTCATATAGCAGATGTTTACATATAGTCCACAAGACACAATAATAACTGAATTTACACAAATGAACCAGTTCAAAAGTTTGCATGTGCTTCTTAATACTGTGTGTATTAACAGTACAGAAAAATCCTCCAGGTCCTGCACGTTCTTTGCTTTTCCAGCATCTTCTGCATTTTTGATCCCTTTCCAACACGGCTATATGATGCTGAGATCCATATTTTCACACTGAGGACAACTGAGGGACTCGAACACAACTATTACAAAAGGTGCAAACATTCACTGGTGCTCACGAAGGCAACACACTACAATAAAAGGCGGCGGCGGCGGGGGGGGGGGGGGGGGGGGGGGGGGGTATGAATGGAAGGCTTCATCCTCTTCAAAAGGCGGATGATAGGTGTAAATTGTTATTACTACACATACTGTGTGTTGTTCCAGTAAATTCAGTCATCATTGTGTCTTGTGGTCCAGATGTAAACATCTGTTACGTGAAATAGTTTATTCAGGGTAGCACTAAATAAAGAAATGCTATTTTTATGAACGCACTTTTTTTTTTTTAATTATTAACATTTTGCAGATTCTGCAAGGTGTATGTAAACTTATGACCCCACCTGTAGAGCCAATATAAAGTATATCAGATACACATTTCTATAATGTGTTAATATATTTTCCAAATTTGGACATGCTGTAAAATTATCTTCTCCATTAGAGCAGTTCAGATGCTTTTACAATTTTCCTTTGTTCCTTATTTTTCCCTCTTATTCTCCCTATTTCTGATCTGTACAGAATCTGTTAATAATTGAAGATAAGTATACTCCCCAGCAGTAGGGGATCAGAGTTAAGGAGAAGGCTCTTCATTTAACTTTTATTATTAACAAAATAAACACTTTATTTAAAATTATGTTGATACATGAATTGGTTGCACTCATTGAAAACCTTGATCCCAGATAACAGTACCCTCTCTTGTAGAAGTGAACTGGTAAACATCGTGATATACGGAAGGCACTTTCTAAATCCAGGGCTGCACTAATCATGCATTCATTTTCAGAGTTTTCAGCTTCAGCTGGGAAGTTAGCAGTTAAATGTTGGGGATACACATGTAGCACTGATAGACAAAATATAGGAAAAGAAGGTTCTTTAATTGTTGTTGTGGTAACAGCAAAATCAAAGCTGCCAGCAACACAAATGTCAATGTTTCAACATAATTTCATTCATTCATTCATTCATTCATTCATTCATTCATGCTAATTAGCAAGACATGTAGCGAAAGAGCAACAGAGACAAGGCAGATGTGTGCATTGGGACAGAGATCCCGCGGGACCCATGGGACACAACAAAAGAGCTGCAGGAGCTATTTCACTTTCTGAATATATTTTCTAACTGATTGTAGGACAAAGAAAGGCCATGCTCATTAACACGAGAGGGTATCTGGTGCTCATGCGGCACAGCATGACGCATTTACTGCTTTCATTCATACTTCATCAGGATCTGCTATACCTTGATCAGGGTTGCACTGGTTTAAATTACAAATGTAATTACATTTTAACAGACAGACCCAAATAAGTTTGGAAGTAAATATTGTGGCCAGGTACAGACAAAAATAATAAAAAAAAAATTAAAAGAAAAATCCTCCCACACACATTTCTAAGGCAGGGCAGCCAACTATAAAAAAGGTACTAAACTGTACCTTTCTCAAACACCTTTTGTACCTTTAGTATATACAGTATCTTTTACCTAGAAAAGATAAGAAACTTTTAGAAAAGATGCATACAGTGAACCTTTAAAGCTTTACTCTAAAAACTAATTACAGTCCAATTAGGGACCTTAAGTCTTAAGGTACACTCTAAATACGTTTACTTTGGCAAAATATTGCAAATCCTTATATGTCAGAGTCTGGTCTAGAGTCCAGTTTCTCAGTGCAGCCACTACCTGTTTTTGACCATGAGTTTGTCTGCTGAATTGCATTTTTAATAAAGCATTTACCACCGTCTGCCTCTACCGTATGACACCTCAAACCATCGCCATCAATGTAACGCATTAGACACCATGTTCTGCCTCTGGAATCTTTTTAATAACAGTGATTGGATATACTGATCATATGCAAGGGAACTGTATGTCAGAGCACACAAAATTATACAATGCACTCGGTTTCTGACAGTTTTCTTCTTCTTGTAGAAGAGCTCCACAGATAAAAAAAAATAAATACATATAACGTGAAGACATTAGGCTTTGGATTTAACAAATTTAACATAGTTTGCACTGCTGTGAAAAAGTATTCCGTCATCTGGATTTCCCCTATTTCCTAACTCAAAATATAAGACAAAGGAAATACAAAACCCATTGCCCTTTAAATTTAATAGCTGGTTGGTGCCACCTTCAGCAAATGTAACTTCGACCAAATATGTTTGGCAATCGGGGAAAATCCGTCGCTGTGGTTGAATTCTGGAAAACAGCCAAAAATGATGGAAAATAGTATTTTGAGCAAAATTTGGACAAAATAGGATTTTTCCTACCAAAATGCCACTGAATGTTTTTATTTGCACTATTTCATAACCTTGTCTTTGCTTTCTGCCTGTTAAGAAGCCAGTTTAACATACAGTCAGGTCCGGAAGTATTTGGACAATGACAGAGTTTTTGTGGTTTTGCCTTTATACTCCACCACAATGGATCTGAAATAAAACAATCAAGATGTGATCGAAGTGTAGACTTTCAGCTTTATTTTAAGAGGTTACACAAAAATATGGCATTTACCATTTAGGAATTACAGCCATTTTCAGCAAAGTACCTCAATTTTCAGGGGCTCAAAGGTATTTGGACAAAGTGACATAATTGTAAATATAACCATAATTTTAATACTTGGATGAAAATCCTTTGCAGTCAATGACTGCCTGAAGTCTGGAGCCCATGTTCTCAAAACTCAAATTCTGAGTTTCCTCCCTGGAGATGCTTTGCCAGGCCTTCACTGCAGCCACCTTCAGTTGCTGCTTG
>CM040992.1:18116115-18161783 GCA_022985145.1 Pangasius djambal
CCACATCATCAATAAACACCAGTGAGCCCATTCCATTGGCAGCCATACATGCCCATGCCATAACACTGCCTCCACCATGTTTGACACATGATGTGGTATACTTTGGATCATGAGCTGTTCCTTTCTTTCGCCATACTTTTCTCTTCCCATCATTCTGGTACAAGTTAATCTTGGCTTCATCAGTCCAAAGAATCTTATTCCAGAACATGGGAAGCTTTTTTAGATGTTTTCTGGCAAAGTCTAATCTGGCTTTCCTCTTCTTGAATGTTACCAGTGGTTTGCACCTTGGTGTAAACCCTCTGTATTTACATTTATGAAGGTGTCTCTTGATTGTAGATTTTGACAATGATACGCCTACCTTCTCCAGAGTATTCTTGACTTCTGTTGATGTTGTGAAGGGGTTTTTCTTCACCAAGGAAAGGATTCTGTGATCATCCACTTTAGTTGTCTTCCGTGGTCTTCCAGGTCTTTTGATGTTGTTGGGCTCACCAGTGCTTTCTTTCTTTTTAAGAATGTACACAACTGTTGATTTGGCCACACCTAAGGTTTTTGCTATCTCTCTTATAGATTTATATTGTTTTTTCAGCCTAATGATGGCCTCCTTCACTTGCATTGAGATCTCCTTGGACTTCATATTGGTAGCTCCAGTTGAACAGCTGCCAAATGCCAACTCAATACCTGATATCAACTCCAGACCTTTTATCTGCTTCATTTCTTGAAGTAATGAGGAAATGGACCGCACCTGCTCAATTAACTTCTTGTCAGTCAATTGTCCAAATACCTTTGAGCCCCTGAAAATGGAGGTACTTTGTTGAAAATGGCTGTAATTCCTAAATGGTAAATGCCATATTTTTGTGGAACCTCTTAAAATAAAGCTGAAAGTCTACACTTTGATGACATCTTGATTGTTTTATTTCATATCCATTGTGGTGGTGTATAAAGGCAAAATCACCAAAACTCATTGTCCAAATACTTCGGGCCCTAACTGTATATAGTGGTAAATGCAAGTACTACAGCCAAAAAAGTCTAAAACCTATATATACAGTGAAGATAAGAAGTCTACACAACCTTGTAGGTTTTTGTAGTGCAAAAAATGAAACCAAGATAACTCATGTCTGATCTTTTTCCACCTTCAATGTGCTATAGCAACCACCACAATTCAAGTGAAAAACAAATAGAAACATTTTAGGGGGAAAAAGAAACAACTTACAATAACCTGGTCGCATACCCAAGTGTGTACACCCTTTTATAACGTGATGGCACGTGACTGTGCTCAGAAATAACTAATCACATTCAAACTCATGTGCAAAAGTAATTATCATACAGCTGTCATCAATGAAGTAATTCTGATTAAAACCAAATAAAGATCAGCAGTTTCTGTAGGATTTTCTTCACATCATCTTGGTTCATTCGACTGCTGAAGCCATGGACCACAAAGAGCTTAAAAAGCATGCATTGTATCTCACTATCAAAAGATATCGATTTTTTTTTTCTTTTTTAGATTTTTTATATGCTAAGTGTATAATGGACATAACTGGACATAACTGATGTGGATGATGCTGATAATCAAACTGAGAACTTATTTTTCCATTGCAAACTTGTAATTCAATTGGAGTAATGTTTTTCCATAAGCATATTAGGTTATAAATGTAGAGATTTGCGGCATCTTTCAGTGGAACTGGAATGAAGTCTTTAAATGCAGTTTTCTCTTTCTCACTTTTAGAGGTAACCAGAAATTAAATAATGTTACGTCTGGTAGAAAAAAGAGAAACATATATCAGTTCTGGAAAACTTTGTCAACACTCTCACTCTTCTTTGCAAAGCTGCAATTTTTTTGTGCAAAATAGTAGGTTTTCATCTGCTAGTTTCAGGTCTTGCCACAGGATCACTCTCAGGTTCATGTCAGGACTTTGATTAAGCCACTGCACAACTGTGATTTTGTTTCTTTTCAGCTAGTCATACATGGGCTTTTGCGCAATTATTCCAAAGGTCAAATCATGATAACACGTACAGTTATTTCCTTAAGAATTTTCTGGTACAGGTTAGAAGTCATGAAAATGTTTCAAGTACAAAATCGCCCATTGGTAATTAACACAATTATATATAAATTAAACTAATCTACCACATATGGACTGTATGTGACAATTTGATCACCAACGGTCATGGTATAATATGGTCATAAAAAAACATTACCAAAATGAGAAGACAGTAACATTTCATACAATGAGAGAGAAGAATCCCCTCACATCATGACCGCAGAGACAGCGGTTATCAAAGATGCAATATGTAATACAATTCTTGAATTAATTGCATGCCAGCTGCCATTTTGGTAAATCTGTCAGTCTAAGAGTTTTGACATTTTAGTTATAAAACACATGAAGAGAGCCCAGAGCTAGACAGAGCTTGTGCTTTACAGGGAGGGATCGAAGACAGGGGAAGCGGGGGCTCTGTGGCCTACGTGGGGATTTTGTGACCCAGCATTCTCCTAAATTCAACAAATGGAAAAAAAAATGTTGACGTACCTAACATTTTTATAGGTCTCATCCTTCTCCGTTTGGCAACAGAGTGAAATTAAAAATAATCCAAACCTAAAAATAAGTTCTAATTTGTGGCCATAAGTAAGAAATATCACCCCAGTTGTTATTTTTTTAAACTAATTTATATTAATTTGCTTTTTTCATTACATTAATCTGAAATATTGATGTTTTGGAAACTCAGACAGTTTAAATTATTCATCATATTTATCATAAATCCACTTATCAGTGATCCACTGAGGGTGGCTTTTTTTACGTTCACTATGTGAACAAACTAATCTGCTGTTCATGGATCAGTAACTGGATAGATATCGTGCCGAGTTTCACTCAACTCAGAATTCAGGTTAAAGCTTGAGGTTTGTAAACCCACTTTTTGGAATAACCCCCCTGCATATCCTGGTCTTTCCCCTTATAAGAAAACAAACAGCCATGGCATGCAATCAACCCACACAGTACAGATGTCTAAGCTTCTGTGCTGAGAGTACCCTCTCATATATTATACCCACTGACCCACTTAATGAGAATCGAGCTTGCATGCATCATTTTGCAGGTTCTTCCAGGCGACATAGCGTTGAAGGAATATGGCCAGGATGGCAGCTAATTCCTTCACTACATTAATGTAACAACTACAATTTTTACCAGGATGGTTTATGTATATCACCATATGTAATATTAAACACAAGCCTATCGCTCCTCCTTACTCTGACCCTTAAATGTGCAGCAGGATAAACAAAATATGACAGAGATGAGTCTCATTTATATTTATTCGTTTACTGAATTTTTCAAACTAAGATGCAAGGCTGCAGTATTGCTACAGGTATTACAGAACTGCTCAAAGCAAAAGCACTTCCAAAGAGTGCTCTAAGAGCATCCGTGGCCCTACGGTGGCTCAAGTAGAGTTAGCATGCTAACTAGAGTTAACATTAGCAAGGACTGTCATGACATGATTTTCAAGTGCACTCAGCCATTAAGCTGATTCAAAGCCAATTTATAATATTAGAAACACACAGAATTTGGCTCATACTGGTTTATAAGAATGGTCAGGACTGCCTTAATGTCCTGTTTTTCTTTGTAATAAAAAAAAATGTATCTACTTGATTCTTTATGACCATTCAAACAATTCAAAGCTTCACACAACGTTGCTAATTCTGGAGTGGGGATGATTTCCAAAGAGCTGGAAACAAAAAAACTTTTTCGTTGGGAGCCATAGCAAATGCCTTATATGTCAGGAAAGAAAGAAAGCCTTTACTTTACTTGCAGTAGAGCAAAATTCTTTTCTTCAAATATCCTAGGTGTTAGAAGGTTGGGATCAGAGCGAAGGGTCAGCCATGATATGGCGCCCATAGAGCAGAGATGAGTTAAGGGCCCAACAATGGCATTGTTGGATTTGCAACCAAGTATTAAAAATGACAAATTAATTCATGATTATGTTAGTTTGTCCAATTATTTCTGGTCCCTTAAACAGGAAGACCGCATATAAACTGCTGTAATTCCTACACCGTTCACTTGATGTAGATGTAAATCCTGTTAAATTGAAGCTGAAAGTATTTTGCATAATTCATAAATAATATTTAGTGACTGGCCCTCAGTTATTTTGATGTGGTCTAATCTGGCCCCTTTTGAAAGATGTTTGGCCACCCCTAGCTTAAACATTTTTTTTAAAATCATGTTCTACATATTTTCCAGGTTACTTGTACAAGTAAAAAAAAAAGAGCATTGCCCCTTTAAGGTGTTCTTTAGCATAAAAATCATAAAAAGATAAGATAAGATGTACCTTTAATGATCCCTCGTAGGGGAAATTCAGTTGACACAGCAGCACAAGCAGGAGGAGTAACATCAAAGAAAAAAAAAACAATTTCCATAAATGCCTATACAATAGATCTAATAGAAACAATAAATTAAATCTGTGTGTATGTACATATTGCTAGAGTTCTATTTGTATATGTACATGTGCAATATCCTTGGCATTTATATACACGTGCAATGACAATTGACTGTTGAGTGTGTGTGTTTGTGAGACTAAATTAATGGAGTAGGCGGTACTGGATATTGTGACATTGTAGAGTCTGATGGCTGATGGCACGAAAAAAAACCCTGACGTTTTGAGGCATGTGGCTGGAGGAATCTGTGGCTGAACGTGCTCCTGAGCCTCTTCAGCTCAGCCTAGAGAGGATGAGAAGGCTCATAATAGCTTTCAGCTTCCCTCTCATCCTCTTCTCAGTCACTGCCACCACACTGTCGAGTTTCATCCCCACCACAGAGCTGGCCTTCCTCACCAAGTCTCTACAAATGCCACTTCCTCAGCACACCACAGCAAACAAGATGACACTGGCCACCATAGACTGGTAAAACATCCGGAGAAGCCTAATGCACACATTAAAAGACCTGAGTCTCCTCAGAAAGAACATCCTGCTCTGCCCTTTCCTACAGAGGGCCTCAGTGTTGTCAGTCCAGTTTGTTGTTGAGTTGCACCCCTAGGAACTTGTAGGTGTCCACTATCTCCACTTCCTCCTCCCATATGGTGACAGGTGTGGGGGGGGCCCTCTTGCTGCACCGGAGGTCCACCGCCAGCCCCTTGGTTTTCTGTATGTTGAGCTGAAGGTGGTTGTTGGTGCACCATCATAAGAATCTTTCAGTAAGGTCTCTGTACTCCTCCTTATCATCTGTGATACAGCCAACAATGGAGGAATCATCCGAGAACTTCTGTAGGTGGCATGTTCCCTAACTGAAGCAGAAGTCAGAGGTGTAGAGGGTGAACATGAATGGTGACAGTACAGTTCCCTGGGGTGCACCAGTGTTGCTAGTCACCATGTCTCACAAGCAGCATTGCAGCCTGACATACTGCGGCCTGTCTGTGAGGTTGTCTGTAATCCAGGTCACATGGTCCTGGTCCACCCACATCACAGAGAGCTTCTAGCCAGCTAGAGTGGCTGGACCATGTTAAAAGCACTTGAGAAATCAAAGAATAGTGCTTAATGGCCTCTGTAGGTGTGTGTAAGCTCTGTGAAGCAGGTAGATGATGACATCCTCCACACCGATGTCAGCCTAGTACACAAACTGCAGCAGATCCAGGCAGTCATGAACCAGGGGCCTGAGGTGCTGCAGGACCAGCCTCTCAAGTGTCTTCATTACATGTGATGTTAAGGCCACAGGTCTGAGGTCGTTGAGAGCACTGGGACATCCTTTCTTGGGCACAGGGACTATTCAGGATATCTTCCAGATCTTAGGCACCTTCTTCAGCCCCAGGGACAGGTCAAAAAAAGTGACAAAACACTCCTGCCAGCTGGTCCACATACACTTTAAGCACCCTTGGGTTGATGTTGTCAGGTCCTCTGGCCTTGTTAACCCGGGTTTTAGTGAGTTGCCTTCTCACCTGGATGGTTGTGATCATGATGACTGGGGTGGTTGGGGATATGGTGGGGTGGAGGGGATGCTGTCTTCCTGGGTGTGGGAGGTGTAGTGATGATGTCATTCTCTGTCCTTGTGTAGCCTGCTGGCGAGAACAGGTGGGCTGTGGCTGCTGTGTACCAATCTTGCGGTGCCACAGGGAGGCCTGCGGAGGAAGGGGTAGCTGAGGTGTGAAAGGAGACAGTCATCTTGGAGGTGTGAATGGGGACATTGGAGGAGGGAAGTTCGGCTTGCACTGGCGAGTCAAACCTGTTGAAAAACTGGTTGGCACGACCCTTTAACCCCTCAACTGTTCCTTCAACCCTGAATATTCTAATGATATTTACTGGAAATTAATGACAGTTTAAGTAGGTGTGTGTGTGTGTGTGTGTGTGTGTGTGTGTGATGCACTGTGATGGACTGGCATACCATTCATTGTGTACTCCTTAGTTTGGAGCTTATTTTTTGAAAGTTTGTACCCCTTACACCAACATTTTTTGTAATAGAAAAAATAGAATAGAAAAAATTATATATCAGTGAACATTTACTGATAGCTCAACAATACTAATGCTCTGAAGGCATTAAATAGTAATGGTGATCAGCTGATGATGTAAACCTGTTACTTTTGCTGAGGTCAGCAAGTTTCAGACACGTGTTTAGACATCATTTGAGTCCTGTATAAATAGTTCTGCTGGGTATACTTGAAAGTAACCTAACATAAATGTTCTTTTGAAGTTAATTTGTTGCAACTGCAGTTGTTTGTACGTCTTTTTGCGCCAAGAGGGTGTGCGCACATTAAAGAACGCATCTCATTCAAGGAAGCAAGGGCGTTATGCGATCATTTTGCAAGGGTCTCAGAGTCCACTCCCTCGCCCCTTCTCTATTTTCTTTACTTTCATATTTTATTTTGTTTTAATTTAGTTTTTAACTAGCTATTTATCTTTTAATATTTTATTTAAGCTTTTTCTTTTATTATATATCCTTTGCTATTCAATGCTATATACTTATTTATTCTTTTACTGATATTTGACTGCTTTATATAATTTTGTAAAGCACTTCGAACTGCTTTTAACTATATAAATAAAGACTATTATTATTATTATTATTATTATTATTATTATTATTATTATTATTATTATTATCTCTGGTGAACTGGACAGTGCTGAATTAGAGGCCAAATCTATTAACCAACTACTTTTCACTATTTTGTAATATGATTTTTTTGAAGCAAGCTACATGATGGTTACGTTATTTTTGGCATGTAATCATTTTAACAATACCCCCATCCACCACCTCAACTAATTTTGTGGGTTTTTTTGGTAGGCTGATTATCAGTTATCACGAATGACAAATGGCAGCAACAACTAAATCTCAAACTCAAGTCTATCTATTTGCTTCTACCGCTCCCATCACTGCACATGGCTCTTGGTTTCTTTCTGGAATTGAATGAAACTATCTGACAGTCTTCAGCTGCTACAAAAGCAGAGATCACAGTTGTGGCAAAAAAGCAAGATTCTCAAAACTGCCAAACTAAACCAGTATGAACATTTGAAGAGTGGCGTTTGCTTAAGAAGAGCAAAGTGTGGCAGCCTGTAACAGAGCAGGCAGGAGAGGTTGAGTTTGTCTCTTAGCTTGATGATCTCTTTGACATCGCAAACAATGCAACGAATGTCTGCTGCTGTAAAATATTTAATAATCAACACTGCAATATCAAGGCTACGTCACAGAGGATTTCCAATCACTTGAGGTATTTGTCACCAGAACCAGTTGGGCTGGCCCTGTTTGACAGCCAGTTAAGTACTGCAACAAAGAGGCTGATGATAAGTGCCAAATGAGGATGACATTGAGCAGGGTCATACCAAATGAATCATTCAGTGACAAGAACCTTGAAGATTTTGTATCAATCAAGTCTAAGACACTGATTCAAATGATAGAGCTTCCAGGAGTATCTTTCAATGTAGAGCCAGACATATGAGAGTCATGAGAAGACTTCCAGCAGGCCATTAAAGAGGTGAATGATCATGCTGAACGTGGTGTTGATCTGATGACAAAAGATGAGTCACAACTTCAGTTTGTAGTGGAAATTGTTGAGCAGCACTAGCAGGTTTAACCAGACAGCAAGGAACAGACAGTGGCAGGACTACACTAATTTTGTTGCTTTTCTACAGAGTAATAGACTTATATGTGGCAAAATGGCTGTCTAAATGTGTTCCATAATTGATACAGAATTTTTGTTAATAAATGTGTTTTTAGATAATTGAGCTACCTCTAAATATTAGAATAAAAAAGTTGTATGTTTTTGTATTTTTTTCTGTTCTTTGAGCTCCACCCTAGTATTCCTGCCTTGTATGCAGTGTTCTGGGGATAGGCTCCAGTTGCAACTGAATTCAGTGAAAACTTACTTTTTATATGGATGTAGATTTTGAAAGAAATAGTGGCAAAGAAAAACTCCCTGAGACAACATGAGGAAGAAACCTTGAGATGAACCAGACTCATCCTCTTCTGGGTGACACCAGACATAACTATGGGATATGTGATGATTAAATGCATTTTGCATGTACATCAAATCTTTTCTGCATCCATCATATTTAAACATGACCAGCCCTATGGAAACAGTCTGCAGTTCGCCTACACTAGTAAAGCAATCTATTTACGGTGCCAGGTTGCCGTTTCATGGCTGAAACTGAGCTCTTATCGCAGTTAGGACATGTACAAGAAAAGAATTTCATTGTGCTGTACTTGTATATGTAGCAATAAAGACTGTGTCTCTTTTCTACTTCAAACATATTGAACCAGGGTATATACTGTACTTCTCTTTAAAACGAGTACAGATGGAAGTTTCTGCCTTGTAGGTAGTCATCCAGGACTTGTAAGGATATATTATTTGTACTGTCACTGTCACTATATTACACTTGTAAATGTAGTCTTTGCTCCATGTTTAGATTAGATGAAATCTTCTCGTAAATAAATAAATGTAGATGTATAGTTTGTACTACTGAAGCATATGCTTTTCATGTTTTTAGAATGCCAAATAGTCTCTAGTCTCTGATTTCTTTTGAAAGTTGACCAAGAATGCATGCACACATTTGGTGTAAATGGCAATAAAAGCACCTTGAATCTTTAATCATTAGACATGATATGTTTGTATCTTTAAAACTTTAGACTCTAAAACTTAATATAGCATTTATAAGCCTTACATCAGTACTAACTCTTATTTCTGTACCCTTCATTAACCTTCTTTAGCCATAAAATCACCAGAATGCATGCATAAGATGTAACCAAACAAAGATTTATTTGTAGTTATTGTTGTTATTTATAAAACCAAGTTCCACCCAGCACGAGTGTTGATTCAGAAGAAATCAATTTTAAAAGAATATCAGTAAACCCAGTGCCAAACTGAATTTACGCAGAGAATAAGATGCATATTAGAGCAGCGGTCATCAGTTCTGGTTCTGCAGACCACCATAGTGTAGTGAGGTACCTGCTCAAAGACTTCTGATTCAACATCAAGCCATCAATACAAGGCTTAGTAGCTGTGTTAGAGCAGGGACATGAACAATCTGTGCTGGACCCAAGTCTTCCAGGATTGGAATTAGGTAGTAATATATTAGAGGTTCTTTAGGCACTGAGATCTGTTCAGGAAGTTCAAGAAGTTAAAGTTCAGGAAGCCTTTCTTGCCATTTACACACAGGTGTGCAGGTAGTATTTGTTTGGACTGTCGCCCTCTGGTGGAAATAATCTGCATTGCTTTCAGTTTGTTCTTGAACTTTTCTGTATACACACACACACACACACACACACACACACACACACACACACACACACACACACACACACACACACACAGGGAAAAGATGTAGAATATAGTAGGTCTGCACACTGAAATATATAACCTGTATAACTGAAATGCATAATTTGTCACTAGACAAAAAATATTTTAAAAAACTGTAAAACCTTTGTAGTAACATCTAATGTTGTAACTTACTACTTATGTATATGTGCTCACATAAATCTGTTGTCTGTCTAGAAAGTGTTGTAACACCTCTGGAATTCCTGTGAGGATAATATTCACATTTTACATTATACAACAAAAACCCATACAATAAGGAGTCATGTTTGGCTCTGTGTAAAACCAAATCACTCTGGAAGTGGTAGATTCGTAGAAATGTGCACAAGCTGATTCATATGAAAACAGGGAGGAGGGCTTCATTATAAAATACAAAGAAATTACTCTTGCTTATTAGAATTCCAACAGATTCTTCGTGAGATGGGGTTTGTACTGCAGAAGTTCCTGAAAGTCACTGAACTCTGTAGCTCACCCACAAACGTCTCTATACTAGGCAACCACAAAGTCTATGAGAGTCTCAATTCTGGTGCAATTAAAGGGCACAAGCAAATGCATATGCATATGCACATGCACATGCACACACAGACAGACATACATACACACGCACACACACAGACAGACAGACATACACACACACACACACAGACAGACATACACACACACACAAACATGTGCACACACACACACACACACACAGACAGACGCACGCACACACACACACACACACACACACACACACACACAGAGTATTTCAAGAAGACACAAAAGTGTTGTTTTATTGAGACATGTCACACTGTATTCACTTTTCTCAGAATGATTCTTCTGTAGGATAATTGGCAAATCTTGACGATACTATGAATCAACTTTCAAAGAATACTGTGATTGCAGCATTGCAGTGAAAAGTATTGATTTTTCTAGAGGTTTTATCTAACATATCTTGTGAGTCAGAATCCAGTAATCTCAATCCTCCTGTCACTAGCATGGAAACTTAACCACTAAGACACTTTTGCCCAACAACATTATAGAGTATACTTTTCTGAGACACTTGTTTTAGAAAACTATTTTATAAAATAAAAAAAATAAATACCACCAAAAATAAAAATCCACTGCAGCCTCAGATTCCTGTTCTTGGCTGACAGGAGAGGACCCCGATGTTGTCTGCAGTTGTTGTAACCCATCTGCCTTGAGGTTCAACATATTGTGCTTCCTGAGATGCTTTTCAGCTCACCATGATTGTAAAGAGTAGTTATTAGAGTTACCATAGCCTTCCTTGTGTGCTGAAAAACCAGTCTGGCCGTTCTCCTCTGACCTCTCTTTTCAACAAAGCATTTCCTTTCCAGAACTGCTGTTCATTGGATGTCTTTTGTTTTTTGCACCATTCTGTGTAAACTCTATAGGCTGTGTGAAAATCAGCAGCTTCTCAAATACTCAAACCAGCACGTATTGGCACCCACAACATTATCAGCATCAAAGTCACAGAGATCACACTTTTTTTTTTCATTCTGAAGTTTGATATGAACATTAACTGAAGCTCTTGCCCTGTATCTGCATGATTTTATTCATATGCTGCCACATGATTGGCTGGTTGGATAACTGCATGAATGACCAGGGTACTGGTGTTCCCATTAATGTGCCCGGTGAGTGTAATATTTCCAATAGTATACCCCACTGTGCTTTACAGGAAAACTAAACTGGTCATTTTGATTATATATAAATTGATTAAAACTAGAAAATAAAAGATAGGAATATTTTTAAATTGAATTTTTTATTTTCAAAAACCAACGTTACTATGGTGCTGAAGGTGCTGAAACTATGATTTAGCCATGACCTGTGGGCCTGGTCCCTGTGAAGGGAATGGTGACCTTATGGAGTGAGCATACATCATATTAACCAACTTACATTGATGACCTAATGGCATTGTCTTATACAGACAGGTCCCAAATGAATCCCCCTCCAGCTCATAAATTGTAAAACCCATGAATGAGATGCCCCGTCTGACGTATCCAATGCTCAAGAAACTGCGCTGCGCATTGAGAAGCCTGACCACAGTAGAGGCTTGCTGGAAACTCTCAGCGATGCTCCTACGCACATGCTGCAGCCCAACAGGAAACCCTTATGTCACTCAGTAGTGAGTCAACAGTGCATTACAGCCGAATCTTACTTTTCCACTACAGTGGGGAGATGAGTGGAGAGAGGGAAATCAGTTGGGGACTGTGCTAGCAGGCTGGCTAGCTGCCACAAACTGCCAAACACAGGAACAGAAATATTTAAGAGTATTGATGTAAATGAATAAAATATCTTTATAGGATTAGTAGTTCATTTATGCACATTCAGTAATGGCAAAAAGAAGCGTAAAAGCACGCATCTAACGAACTTACTGGGGTCAGAAAGTGAACGTGCCTTGACGAACACACATGAGCCAACATTTTACCTCTGACATAGAATAATGTATCGACCTTCTCTGACCTTGACCGTGACAAGATTCATCTTGATATTCATAAAGCTTTACTGTGAATCTGAACTGACTGCACAAGATCTGGTCCTTTTAGATTTCATACCTGATGGATCAAAAACCTGTTATATAAAATATAAAGTAATGGCAAATGCCTAAGCAATGACACTATATCATTAATACTATGTCACAGTATTTAAAAAACAAGTATGTATAAATAAAAGTATGATCTCCAACAGGAACAAAATGCTTGAACATCTAAGAAAATATTATACTTTGGGGTGTTTATGTATTTTCTTAATTAATCTTTTGATTTCAGGAAACAGTGGGTAAATATTTTACATTCAAACATTCTAATCATTAAAGCTATACGGTTACTTGTAGTGCTAGATTTCTTTTTTTTTTTTTTTTTTTTTTTTTTTTTGTAAAAAATGAATAAAACAACACCATGGCTGAATCAGCGGGGAAATGCTGTATAACATTGTGATTCCTAGCTGCAAAGAGTTGCCCTGGAAATCCTGTAATGGTAATTCACAGTCAGAGTTTCTCAGGTTTGATTTGGCAAGAGTTTCCAGATGTACAATTCATGCATCACCTCAGATACGTAGTAACGCTCCAACCTCAGAAATGAGTTTAAACGTCGTCAAATAACAAAAGACATGATTAACGCAGATTGGATCATAAAAATATCCATACTGGAAGCAACTGGGCATCAGAGTTTTGTTCTCCACATTGTCTTTTTGGTAGCTAGATAACGTTTTATGGCTACCATCAGCCTCAGAGCTGCTTCCAGCACAGTGGAGCGCAAGTAATCCTAAACTGTGGTCCTGAGTAAAAAGGAAGAAAAAAAACAAAACAGCTGGCTAGCTTATTCAGGTTTGTGCTCTGTTTTAATTGCAAAGAACAAGTAAGGCTGTGGCAGTGGCAGCTGACTCAGCATTGCACAAACAAACTGCTGCAGAAACAGATGCAAAGATCAGAGCCAAGAGATAGCTATTTGTCTACTGCAAGCCAAAAACACACGTTGAAAGCGAGACATTTTCTCTTTTATTTGTATTCAGTAGCACAAAAAAGTGCACAATTAAGTTATTTTATTTTTACAATGCTTCTGTAATACGGAGGGGACAAATATAACAGCAGCACATAATTATATCCTTTTGTTAACAGTCTTGGGCTGCATCCCAAACCACACACTACTTTACTAAATAGTACGTCAGGACACAAAGTATCATTACTATTTAGACATATTATTTAGTGCGTAATATGCAATAGTTCTTCCATTTCCAAGACCTGCCTACTTTGACAGAAAGAGGCATGACAGACTACTAACCACAGATATTACTCATCACTGACTGCTTCAAACAAAACTCTTTAATAACTTTTACAGATGGAATTTAATAAAAAAAAAATTTGTTGTGTCACAGTGTTAAAAAAGTAAACCATTCCAGGGAAGTCAGTGCTAATCAGATTTCAAGATTGCAACCTTCAAGATCCTGACGATTGTGCTGTGACCAGAAAGACAGATCTAAAAGTCATCTACATCTGATTTTTGGGTAGTTGCTTTATGCACTCCACATAAAACAACTACTGCTGCTTCCTCTGAGTAACCAAGAGACCTTAACTCTTAAAAACATCCAAGGCTTTGGACAACAGACTGGCCTACATTCTTCAGGACACCATTGCTGGCTGTTGTTTTCAAAGCAAAGTCACATATCTAAGCCCCGATATCAGTATAAGGCCGCAATAACAAAATAAAGTCATAATGCATTGTATGGACTGGACAAGAAACTCTAATACTTCATACTTCTCCAATACAAGTATGCTTGCCATCTTCTCATTAATATATCATCATATTAGACGTTTTAATTTTCATTTTCAAATTCTTTCCTTCTTTTATGTTAAATTATATTACATTCAACAGCAAAGAAAATGTATTTCTTCAGTCCACATTTTCTGTCTCTTCTTATCCCACATTTTCTATACATAAAAAATATGCGTAAGTATATAAAATATAGAATAGACATAGAAATTAAGTGAAAAATAATCAGAAACATTTTATGGAAACATAGGAAAAATAAAAAAAGTTTCGATAACCTGGTTGCATAAGTGTGCACACCTTTTTAGCACTGGGGATGTGGCTGTGTTCAGAATGAACCCAATCGCATGTTCAAAAGTAATACAGCTGTCATCAAATGAAATTATTCTGATTAACCCCAAATAAAGACCAGCTGTTTCTGTAGAATTTTCTTCACATCTTCTTGGTTTCATCTGACTGATGAAGCCATAGTCTGCAAAGAGCTTACAAAGCCTGTACAGTATCTCACTTGCCGAAAGATGTCGATCAGGAGAGGGGTATGAACTAATTTCCAAAACATTAGATGCACCATGGAACACCGTGAAGGCCATCATCAACAAGTGGAGAAAATGGAACACCACAGTGACATATATATATATATATATATAAATATATAAAAGAACAAGACAAAAACTTACCAGGGAGGCTGCCAAGAGAACAATGGCAACATTAAAGCAGCTGCAATATATCTGATAACTACTGATTACTCTCTGGATGTGACAACAATCTCTCATATTCTTCACACATCTGGTCTATGGGGTTGGGTGGCAAGATGGAAGCCCTTTCTCACAAAAACATCTAAGCTCAACTAAATCACCGCAAACCATGTGGCAAAATGTGTTATGGTCTCATGAGTCCAATTCCAAAAGGTATACTAATTCCATAATTCCAAAAGCTATGTTTGGTGCAAAACTAAAAGAACATCATCCCCACGGTGAAACATGGTGGTGGCAGCATCATGCTTTAGGGCTGCTTTTTTCAGCCGGAACTGGCTGAAGTTTTTTTGGCAAGTTTTTTTTTTATTTTTCCTATTTTTCCCTAAAATGTTTGTGATTGTTTTTCACATAATGTTTATACGTTGTAATTTCACATTCAGAGTGAACACATCACAAAAACCTGCCATTTTAACAGACTTTTTATATCCATAGTAAACGTAACTCATGCTGTATGTAAGTACCTAAGTGAATCATAAGGCTATTATGAGTAAACCTTTAATGATATCAGTAAAAAAAAACAGACTCTGAACAAAGGAGACGTGTTCTGAACTTGAAGCATGGAGAACAAACACATTCTCCTCTGTCCATGTCTTTAAACATTCTGTTCATTAAACATTAAACATTCACTATCAACTTTCTTTTAAGTCAATTCATCACTTCACCAATCAGACCAGAGAGGGCAAGCGAAGTGAAAACTCTGTGAAAAGCCCTGTACCTAGTCTCCAGAGGATCTGATACAGAAGCCAACATCATGTTTAGAAAATTAGAGTTTGTGAGCCACAACCAGTTTTCTTTTTTTCATAAGTTGATTGGCTCTGCTGTAGTATGTTTTCAAGTACTTGGTTCAGTCCACTGAAATACTTTGCTGGACTGTGCTGTACTATTTGACAACCCATGGTATAGAGTGTTTTAGGCCTTTGCCTTCATACACACTCAGTGTGTGAGTGCAAACATATGGGCACAAAAGCTACGTGAGTGATAGCGCCAAACATAAGCGAGCGAGAGAGTTATGAAGCCAAGTCCATGAGAGTCTTCACAAGTATAAAGATTCAAGGAACTGCTGTTTATGTTCTACCACAAAAAACTGCAGGGGAATTCTGAATTCATCTCAAAAAAAAAAAAAAACATGGTCACATGCAACAGAAATGTTGTACAAGCAAAATTCAAATAAACCACAAAAATCTCACAATATCTGCATAGTCTAACAAAATGCTGCTGTTTCAGGGAAAAGGAACTGCTGATTAAATTAATCACTTTATGTAAATGAACAGTTTAAGTAAATGAACTGAATGCATTGTAATAGGAGAAGTACATATCAGCCATATTAGTTGCAAAAGATCCCAATCCATTAATATAATTTGCTAATCCATATAATATAATTTGCACTAACATTTACGATGTTATATACATGCACTGTTTTGAAAACTTGCAGGACTTGCTCATACTATAAGTACAGAAATAAAGTGCTGATGAATGTCACAAGTATAATTCTTAAAATGTAAGTAATTTGTTTAGATAAATTTTAGCATCTCTGACATTACAAAATGTTTATATGTGACATGCATGCAAAAGATTCTGACGTTTTATTAACTATATAAATGGTTTTGGAATTAACAAAAAGGTTGACTTGGTTGCTTAGTAACTTTTGAAGACATGATTTCTCAACAAGTCCGGTTTTAAGGCTATATACTGGCAGGCTAAGTGTGTTTAACATTGGCGCGTGTCTTTTGAGTATTCATAGCTCTATCTACGAATTCCTGTGAGGAAATTACCTGCATTTGGTGTAGCGGTTACTGCAACATCAGGCATTTAGGAGCAGCATGTCTCTTATTTAAAGGAAACTTTCATAGATGAAGAGCCCACAGAAACCCCAAAACCCCAAGTGCATCCCTTAACGCCCTCTCAGGTTGCTCTCTTTCTATATAAATCCCCTGACCCATTCTGGTGAGCATCATTCACTTGCTTTCAGTCTCATTATTCTCATTAGCGTTTAGAGCTAAGAAGATAAGCAACGAGAATGGATTCTTGGTCCAACCTGGTGCTAATTTGCGGACTTGTCATGGTGCCACTGCTGAATGGAACTGCTGGACATGGGCTTCACAACCTGACCAAAGCTGTACGCACTCTGCAAATACATCATGTAAGTGTTTTCTGTTGGATGGGTTAAGTAAGTTATATCTTGAGTTTACTTCCTGGTGCATAAGTGCTCTAAATTATAAACCAGATCAAAAGGAGTAACATTTTAGGTCACAACTTTGCACTTGCAGTTAGCATTAGTGAAGCTGCTACAAGGCAACTGTACAAGACTGAAGTATAAAGCATGCACTAAACCAGCTTACTGTGCATTTATTGTGAAATGCATTGAACTATAGGGGGCTATTGCTAATAGGGGGCACTCTTGGCACAAAAAAGTACACACAGTAATAGGTTTCTCTGAAGTACAAACTGCATCTTGATAGAAGTAATAGACAGAAAAAGTAGTGAGGAAGTTCTGGTTAAAGATTGCATGCACAACTCTTCTGAGCACTCATTATTTGCTTTCTGCATTCTGCAGGGGTTAAAAGACCCAGAATGGGTGGGAAAAGCTGTTTTCACTCCCTACTTGGGCAAAGTAGAGGTAAGCTTGACAACTCCATTTACAGTATGGCAACTTCAAACTTAATAACCTCCACAGATGTGACTCTTAACTCTTCACAAACCCAATAATGTCTCATTAGGACACTTGCACTTGTGAGAAGTTGGTGCTTCTGCGTATGCTGAATGGTTACATGGACATCTTTTCGGACATGCTGAAAAAGGCCAAGACTGTTGAGACTGAGAATAGTCTGAAAGAACTCCAGGAAAGTGTGAAAGAACTGAAAGACAAATACAAAAAAGAACAGGAAGTGTGGACACAACTTCATAAGATTAACACCGTACAAGTAAGGAAAATATTTTTTTGCTATTTTATATCATTTTTGCTGTATACTTCCACAGCAATTCCTTTCAGTTTTCTTCGTACTGCACCTTGCTTAGCCTCAGCTTAAATAATATTGTTCAAAAACTCTGATAAATTATTCAGTAACTACAGTTTACTTATAGTAAATGTATGTATTTACAAGAGCGAGGAACTGATATCTTTAAATGTTTAAGGGCACACAAGGCAGTTTCTTTCTATGAGCATTATTTCACAGAAATTCTATTGTATGTAAGAAAATAATGCTCTCTCTTATGTAATTTTTCTTCACATTTAGAAAAACGACAGCAGGATCCAAGGTGGAGCAGTGAACGACTTTATCAATGTGTACGATAAGGCCTTAGAAGCTGGACAACATTCCAAGAAGACCCATTCACCCCTCAAGCGTTGTCTGCAACGTTAGGAGACTATCGAGTAGAGCACAGACAAATCTGTATTACCTTTGTCATTTAGTCTAGTTCTTCTGTGTTATTTATCAAACTTAATTTAACCATTAATTAAAATTGTAATTTAACATATTTATTTTCATCACAGAATTCAATATACCTGTAAAATGTAACTTATTTTGCTGTGCAATTCAGTTTATAGTTTTGCATGTTTGTCAACGACTTATGACTTATGACAATGACATATGTCAACCATATGTGCACCTCATGTACCAGAACAATAAACCACTAACTTTTGCATTAATCTGATTACACTTTGTTCAAGAAAGAATTACTCTGATCATTTAATACACATACAGAAGCATCAAAAGATATCAGAATACAAAAATACAAGCGCACCAGGTCCAGCATCACAAGTACAGGCAGCTTTTCATACAAAAAATGGCACAAATGAATACCAAGTGGTACAAATGAATACCAAGAAAAATGAGTAGCAGAGAAAAATACAATTTCTAACCCATGTCTGAGTCATGACTGAGAAATATCTGATGCATTTCTCCAAAATATCTAAAATCACAGGGATCACATATTAAGCAATGCAGTTAAGTATAGATTAAGTATAGATGCAAATGGACATCACAGTATAATCTATATCATGGTAAGCCAACCAGCTAGAAGTGAGGGTGGTCCATCTGGCCATAAAGTTCTTACCAGTTCTAAAATGTTGCTCTGTGCTTGGCCACTCAGACAAAGTCATGCCAGTCACATGCATCAATCGTCAAGATGGCATGAAGTCTAACAGCTCTCTTCGCCTTGCACAGAACCTCCTGCCCATCCACAGGTAGCCTCACTGAGACCAACTCGCTGACAGGGACGGTACACTGGTGCAGTGGGTATGCTGTCTACGTGCAGGAGAGGTGCAACCAGAAGTGGCGTCCCGGATATTAGAAAACTTTGGCAAGGCACAGGTGAGCCTCTTTGTCACTATCAAGTGTTCGCTGCTGTGCTCAGAAAGCCATACTATTTACTCCCTTCATCATCATCACCATGGCCTATAGGTGGACTGCACACTGGGTGCCTACTGAAGCAGAAGCATATACATTATATAACTCTTTTAGAAATTCTTTTCCTCGCATATCCCAGCTTGTTAGGAAGCCGGGGTCAGAGCGCAGGGTCAGCCACGATACAGCGCCCCTGGAGCAGAGAGGTGTAAGGGCCTTGCTCACGGGCCCAACGCTGGCAGCTTGGCGGTGCTAGGTCTTGAACCCCACACCTTACGGCTTGACATCTCACTCTACGAGGAAAGTCTCATGCGCGTTACTTCTACAAAATTAATGATGCATTTCCAGTGGTATGAGTGTAGCGGTAATCTCTCAACACCTTTACAGTTACAGGTTCTCCTTAAGTATGTAAATGTTGTTCTACGAGCCTCAGGTAAGCACCAAGATTAACTGTCATTCAGAACCAGTGCTGACCCAATGAGAGCAACAAAAAGGAAAGATGGCTGTATGACAATGGTATATATTGCCAATACTGTGTCATATGTCACTTTTGTTGACCTTTGTCAGTCTCAGCATGCATGCGTATGTGCACAAGAAGATATCCAGGTGACTCTTACTGCCTCTGGTGTTTATCACAGGTTCACAGAACCACAGATACACTTGTACTGAATGTAACTCCTCTTTGGTTCCCTGTTGATGAAAAAAACTTAACTAAGCCTAACATCATGTTTATATTGTCCTTTAAATCCAATTTCTTCAATGATTATACAGAAAAAAGGATAGAAAGACAAACCTGAGCATCTCTGTTAACCATAATGTTTCTAATAATATATTTATAATAATACAGATGCTTAGCTGTTATTTTATGGATATAGACATCTGTAAGATTCTTATACAGTAACTAGTGACGAGTATTGTTAAAAGTGATAATTTAATCTAATGATCTTACTGGCAGTTGCTTTTAGTGCAGCTAAAGATAGTAGCATTTTCCATCAATATAAAAAATTTTGATATTTTGGTATTTTATCACACAAATTTGATTATAGAATGACCAGTGACAGGACTCGTAAGTGAGAGTAGATGAGTGAAAAGTCTCTCTCATTGTTGCACACAAGCAGTCTGAATACCGCAACAGAAAATCTGTATTCATACCACTCAGTCCTTCTCTCTTTCTCTTGTTGTATCACATTCTGTATGGATTGGGCTATGATATTATATATAGGCCGTATAATATGCATAATTTTTTATATACCTAAAAGTGTAACATACCTGTATAACTGTATAGACAAACTCTACAGCATAAATATCGAAACTGAAACAATCTTTCTCTGCTTGCCACAATCTGTTTCTTTTCAGAAAGAAAGAAATGCAACATCTGTTACAAAATCACATGCTTTATATAGGAATTACAAAAAAAAAATACCAATAATTTATGAGTTTCATAAAAGCCTAAATACCAGAACGCAAAACAAAGCTAAACCACCCAGTTTAGGTCATCATGGATATCATTGACATATTTGAAAACTAAACCCTGTAAAAGTCTCAGCATGATATTTAGCTGTTTATCCTAAATAATATTATTCAGTAACTACTATGAATTATTCAGTAACAACAGTGAAACTAAAAGAGTGTCGTTAATAAGTATGTTGTTACAAGCATGTAAGTGTGTCGAAACTAATAAATATGTCGCTACAAAAGAGAGGAATGTAGAGACGAGTGAAACTGAAGGAAAAAATCATAAGTCACCACAATCCACCAGAACGGCTTCAAGTCTCTGGAACTGTACTGGATTGATGAACATCATTTTTCCAAAAATATTCCTTTAACTGTTGTTTTGATGATGATGGTAGAGAGCGCTGTTTATGGACATCAGTCCAAAATCTCCCATAGGTGTTCAACTGGGTTGAGATCGGGTGAGTGTGAAGGCCATAGCACATGATTTACATTATATTAATCCTCATTAAACCATTCAGTGACCCCTCATGCCCTGTGTGTGGGGGCAAGGTCATCCAGGAAGTGACCACTCCTATCAGGATAGAAATATTTCATTGTAGGATAAAGATGATCAATCAGCAAAATCACATTCTTGGCTTTTATTAGCGAGAAGCGTACAGTGCTTTGGCTCTTCACGAAAGAACAGGAACTTTCATTTTACGCTTTATAGCTAGAAAAGGCCACTTTTTAGGTGTGAACATAAATAATAACTGCCATAAATGACAATATAAGTTACCAGAGAAAACTGACAGATGTCTAACAGTGATAAAGAATTTAGTTGAGTTAGTTTGGTATTTTGTGGAAACACAGCTTTTCAGAAAAAAATCACAGAAGTACAAGATTGAAGAGTTTTATTTTTTGTAGTAAGTAGACTCAGTGGTTTCACAATGAATGTCTACTCAATTCACACATGATTTATGTCATATTTCTCTACATTCTGTGTGACTTAGTGAGCAAAAGGCAATAAATTTACTAACCATGTCATATCATAACTACGGCTATATTTGTTATAATAAATAAAAATATATACGGCAATGTCTAATTGATATCTAACCTGATTTATCTAACGTCATCCAATTAGACTCCTGATTTGTTAAAACCTGTGACTAATAAACTCCAAATCGTGAAGGGACCTTCTTTCAGTTTCTGCGTGGTCCGTATTCAGCGTCATGGGAGTTGACGTGACTGAGAGATTCCCTCATTACATACATGAGTTTCATTGGCAGCCACAGCTCCGGAAAACCAACCATGCAGATTGAAGATGAAGCAGAAAATGGCTGGCTGTTCGATTCAAGGTGTAGTTTCAGAATCATTTCTCGGGACGCCAACCATTTTCCAGGCTAGCTCTTTACCTAAATCTGTTTATGATCCTGGAGAGATATGACGATGTGGGAATATCTGCTGGGGGGGTCAAATCTTTTCCGATTACAAATGCAAAGCATGACATTTTAGATTCACTAAATCAAATTCGACAGTGAAATTAAATAACATAACTGCAGAACTAAGACGAAAAGCCAGAAGAGAGGCCTACGATCGTCTTGCATAAACAAAACTATTCTGGAAACACCAAATGCTGTCGTGTTGATAAAGGTCTTTTTTGCTTCAGACTGATCTCTCTGCTCTCTGGTTCTACTTCTGCAGAGATAATGAGGCGTTAAAACCTCAGAGCTCAAGAAGCCTTAACTTAGCAACACAAAAATACATCCTTACTTCAAGTAATATTTAAACCTACTGTATAGTCTTGTTAAATTGGCAGTTATCAGAAACACTCTAATGCTAAATGGTTACATATATGGAAGGTTTATGAGGTTGCAAAGTTGTTTACCTATCCATATTACTGATAGGCTGCTAAACCCTCACATCCTACTAATTATGATCACATGTTATTACATGCTATTTGCCCAGTCTGTCTGCTCAACTTTCTCAAAGGTCACACTCAAAACCTTAAACTTAACCCCTTAAAGTCCCAGCTTGTTATTTACTTGTTTATCCTAAATCATATTAATCAGCAACTACAGCAAAATTAACAGGAAATGTATGTAGTTAGAGAGTGAGAATGTAGGTAGGTGAGAAATTAGATAAAAAAACTAACACAAAGTGTGTTACTAAGGTGTTGGGCCACCACAAGCTACCAGAACAGCTTCAGTGCTTCAATACTGGAAGGATGAGTGCTAATTCTTCCAAACGATATTCAAAAATAGTCCAAAAAAGGTGCAGGCCATAGCATATGATTTACATCAGTTTCATTCTCATTAAACTACAGGGTGTCCCAAAAAGTCTCCATACATAGGGGAAATTAAAACCTTTTAGCAAAATGTCTTCCACAATTGTTCATACTTAGTTTATATTATATATTTTTCACATAGCCTTTAAGAATGCCTTAGACAAAAGAAGAATGTATTGAAATCATTCTCATGGCTGGATCGGGAAGCTGTCGCGGGGTTGTGATGGACATGCAATTACACGCATAACACCAGATGCGTTAACACGAGTCCATCCTGAGTGGGAGAGACGACTCTGTGTGTGTGGTCACAAAGAAATGACAATCATGTAGAGGATGTTTTGTAAATAGTTACAGTTGACTAAAAAGTGTTAATTTCCCCCATGTATGGAGACTTTTGGGACAATTGATCAATTAGCACTGTCTTCCTAGAAGAGATCATCATAGGATAAAGAAAAAAAAACTTTGTATTGATTTGCAGTGACCCTTAACTCTAAGGGCACAAGTGGATCCAATCCATGCCAGCTAAATGCCTCCAGAGCATGACAGAGCCACCCTTTCTCCTTAAATGCAAAAAAAAACCCCAAAAAACCTTCAAACAATACTGTGTGAAATAACTGTTATATATAGAACTATTATATATAGATATCTATATATTGGATATATATATCCAAGAGAGCACTGAGTTGCTAAAGATTCGTTTATCCAACGCTGTGTGTCTGCACAACTTTGCATACGTGTGCCATCTGGTTTATCCTATTGCTGTTCCTGTCATCTTTTGCAGTTAGTTAACTGTACTATCCTGTGTATTTATTATGCTGTACAGCACTTATTATAGAACCAACTGTAGTTTCACACACTGATTTGTTTTACTCTTGTTGCGTGACATGTACTTCAGTTAGGCCTGCTCATGAATGCAACATGTTTCATTCTACTGTTGGATGCGGACGTGTAAATGATGTGTAATTTTTTTATATATATATTTTTTAAATGACTCTGACTTAGAGTACGGCTATTTAAGGATAAAACAGCTTTACTTCTTTTAAAGTACCTCTTTACTTATTTCTGTGGATTTTGTACAAGAATCTATTCAACAGTTCTTAAAGCTTGAGCATCAACCTTAGGAAATGCACAATGTCCTTTAAAAAATAAATAAAATAAAGCTCATATTTCTATAAGAGTATGCCAAATAAAAGCTGATCAGACGTCCTTGTCTTTCTGGTTGCTGTCTTTGGGTACTGAGTTTTGTGTGCAGTAAATGTGCATGAATGTGATCACTATATTAATATTATATTGACATTGTATTATATTAATATTACACTGACAAATTCAAAACTGACAAAAAAAAAAAAAAAAAAGAAAAAACAGGGCAAATTCAGACATCTAGGGCATAGGAACCGCATGCTGAAAATGAGGCGATGGGTATTAACTGCTAGTATTTTCCAGCATTGGAAAATTCCTCTCTGATACCCTGTGAGGTCCTCGTCACCCATTTCATGGTAAGCCCATGGGGCAACTTTATGTGACTGGTTTCTGCGAATGATGTCAGCAGCAGATAGGTGTCATAAGTCATGGTGAATAACAACGAGAGCACGTTTGAATGAGCATTAGTCTCGTCTCTACTAATTAAAGTTCTGCTAATTTTTACTTAAGTGTCCAAAAATAATAGAAAACAGAGTGCATTACCAAAACCTCCACTTACTTCCAGCCCATGCAGTCAAGCACTTTTCATGACCTCTATGACACAGTGGTTAAAGCACTTTCAAAGAAGTGGGTATCCCAGACCTCCATACTTGCTCTTCTTTGAAAAAGAGCCCCTGATTACAAAAAGCACCAACAGCTCCGCCCTGTAGCTATCCCAGAGATTCCACCTGGGGTGGTGTATGTTGAATATGTGCGTATAATTATGCATTGTGATTTATAGGAAATAGAGTGTCAGAAAACCACAAATTTCACACCTTAGCCCATCTACTGCTGCCTGCTCATGCACACACACTCACACTACACAGAAAACTATAAATATCGTCTCATTCAGACGGCTAGGAGCATTCAGACTTTGACAGAGGTGCTGTGAGCACAGAGGCGACTTCAGTCAAAGAGAACCAACAGGTGACACAAAAAGACAACTTTGTGCCCGGCACTTGGGAATATCTGTGGGAATTTGGTGACAGGCTGAAACCTGCATAAGAAACAAATGATGACTCTGTTCAGGAGAATATATATTGTCTTTTTTGGAATGATGGCGTACTCTGAGGCCTTCCTCCCGGAGAACATCAAGGACTCTATTGACCATCTGAATAATCACTATGTAAGAAAAGTAAGTCCTATTAACAGTATATGATAGAAGTTATGGTAAAGGAGCAGTAAGCTAATATGTATTGGGGCCACCTATTATAAATAAGTTTACTTGCCATTCAGATTTAAATGTTTTTCTTAACAGCTGGGTTCACTTCTGTTTTCTAGCAAAGTTTGGCAAATAAGAATGAGAGTGAGAGATAAACAGCATATCTTGAAATAGTCCAGGAAGTAGACGGTGAAACCAAATGATGATCATAGCTTCATGCTAACTCTGTGGGTTGTGTTTATGGGTGGGTTCATTAGTTTCAAGATTTGTCACCAATACCAAAATCTTGTTTATGATGTGACAGTGGTGAGCTTATGACATAAAACAAAAAAAATATAGCTATTTTCAAAGTTGCAAGACAGAAGTGCATTAAAGTATCATACAACTGAGTTGTTTACACACTTATCATATT
This sequence comes from Pangasius djambal, assembly GCA_022985145.1. Lineage (NCBI taxonomy): Eukaryota > Metazoa > Chordata > Actinopteri > Siluriformes > Pangasiidae > Pangasius > Pangasius djambal. The sequence continues at coordinate 18,141,721 of CM040992.1, forward strand.
CAACCTGAAATGTTCAGAAATTTCTACCCTCTACATGTTTCTATCTCTTTCAGAATCCCAACCCTGGCAAATTGTATGATGGACATTCCCTCTTTCTAGACAAGCTGAAGGATAAAAAGTTTGAGGTAAACCACACAATGCACGGTTTCATATCTGACTTCTCTCGAGTATATCAGAAGAGAATATCTTGTAGATGGCTCCAAAATAGAATATCTTAAAATAAATATCTTTTATTTTGCATGTTATAACAATTTATTTGATGCTGACATGTGCTACTCTTACTCCAGCATGTCCATGGATCTCATGAAGCCTATAATAAACCCGCTGCTTGTCTCTCTTTTGTGCACAGGAGAGTGAACAGAAGCTCCTGATGACTATTACTCTTGACGCATACAACAGAATTTTCACCTGGATGGAGAATGAGGCTCAGGATGAAACGGTGAAGCATGACTTGCATGAAGTGAAAGAACAAATGAACAAGCTGAAAGAACACTACTTCTCCGGCAAACATGCTGAAATCAAGAAATATGTCACTGAGCTGCTGGCTATTAAGGTAAGCCCTGTCGGAGATGTGTTCAGTGATTCTCAACTCAAATCATATTCTTGAAAAGCAGTACAGGTAAATAAGAGATGCCTGTTTATTGTTGGGGAAGGAAGTGGGGTTTTCGATGAACTTGTAGCGGCTTCACTGCTTAAAGGGCAGGGGTCTTTCATGAGACTTCATGCACTATGAGGAAAAAAGAAAGCGTAAAACACCAATAACTAGGCTCTCAACTGAGATAAAACAACAAAGTGCATGTGTATGTAATGACTGCATTACTAATCACTGTTTAATACCTGTATTCGGCTTAAACCTGAAGTCGTTTTAACAAACTACCTTTAATTTCAACACTAACCAGGAACAGACAATTAACCTACTGTCTCATCTTAGGAAAATGACCCACTGACCCAGAGCAAAGCAATATTTGAGCTGAAGTCCATCTACAATAAGGCAGCAAACCTGGGGACCCACTCAGCGGATAACCACCGGAGACGACGTCAAGCTAAAGGCTCCAAAAAGCAAAAAAATTAATTTGTGGAGAATGTTACCTAGGAGGTGCTTTAAGGTGTAGATTTATTTATTCTAATACAGTACCTCATATTTTATATTTTGGTGATACTGACATAATTTATTAACGTTATTAAATTTTTAATTTTATTCATTGTATTAATTTATTTAATTTGCTATTTATTTTGCCTGTTCTTGTCATATTTGGTCTTATTAATTGGTTATTACTTGCTAAAGCAAGTTTTGTAAGGTCTATGACTAAATAAAATGAAATTATTTATTACAATAAGTGGTTTGAATTCATTTCTGAAAAAGTGTAGCACAAACATCATTGTGAGATGACTCAATGACTATAGTGAAATAACAGGAAAGGCCTGTAATTACATCGCCATGCATAAGAGGCCAAGGGTAACTCTTGACATAATGCTACCACCATCGTGCTTCACTTGGGGATGGGATTCTCAGGGATATGAGCAGTGTTGGGTTTCTGCCAAATGTAGACCTTTGTGGCAAGGGCAAAAAGTACAGTTTTAGTGTCATCAAACCAGCGAAGGGTAACCTTTCAGTTACCTGTGGCCTTTTTGGTTGCTTCGTTGACTAGTTTCCCGGTCCTGACTTGCCCTGACGTGGATGCCCTTTTTTAGGCAGAGTTGTGATTGTGTCATATTCTTTCCAAGTTTTAATAATGGATTTAATAGCACTCTACTGGATATTCAAAGTCTGCAAGAGTTTCTCATAACCAAACACTGACTAAAACACTGTCCACGCTGATACAAAACTTAGTACAGAACTCGTATAGCTGTAACTTGTATTGTAGAGCTTAGAAAGCGCCTTGTTTTTCAGGGTGCAGTTTAAGCATGTTCTCTAACAAACTCTGGAGTTTTCCAACAACAGGTTTATTCAAATTAAGATCATGTGACACTTTAGCTGCGCTTTAATTAGATGAACTCCAAATAACTATAACTGATTATAACTGATTGCACCAGAACTAATTTAGGAGTTTTGCACCAACAAGGGTGAATGTTTATGCAATCAAAACTGTTTTTTGCATGCATTTTTGTAAAGAATTTTGCTAACTGTACTGATTTTTGCCTCTATTTTGTAAAATTGTTTGTTTTGATTCATGACACTATAATCCCAATTAAGTCAATTTCAGCTGCAGGTTGTAACACTATAACCTTAGTGAATAATTATGCAATTCAGTGTATGAAAAAGTGAGAGAATATAGGTTTGGAAGCTCCAATAGGTTCTGAATGCTTAAATGGGTCCCACAAGTTTTTGACAAGTTTTAAATTTGAAAGACAATGTTTAATATTACAATTTGATTTGATACCAAAGGTATTTGTCATGTTAGAGTATTGTCCTGTTTGATCTTCACCTTTGTACCTTCTGTAAATTCAAATGGTCACGGACGGAAAAGTTATGGGTTCCACTGAAAACCTTTAGAATTGTCTCTTGTTGATCTGCCACTGATCTAAGAGGCGTTTTGATGATGTAATGGGCAGCAATTGGGATGTGAGAGTTCTTGATATTACACCTCTCTTTCTCTGGTCAGGGTGCCGGGGATCTGCTAGCGTACATGGGAGGTGCTGATACAAATCTCTATACTCAGAGTTCATACCATATTACTAAAGAATTGTTCCTGTGGTCTTGATTTACAAGTGACAGTATTGAATATGTGAAACATGAGCTTTGATTAAAAAAAAAAAAAAAAAAAAGCTATGTCATTTTCTTTTAGCAAATGAAATTTGCTAATTTTTTTAATACTTTTAATGAATAAACTTCACATTAAACTTGCTCTGCTTAATTCTGTAGCAAAACTGTATTTAATACAGTTCAGACTTCAAGATGGAGCTATTTCTAAAAAAAAAACAGCAGAAGAGTTTTTGTTTCTGCAAGAGATGCATTTTAATATACATTTTTTAAATCATCACTGTCTTGCTTATGAATAGAAACCTGTAATATGGCTTAAGCTTATTGTCACTCGGATGCAGTAGTCTGAGTTTTGCTTGTACTTCAGTAAAGAAACTGCTACCTGAGTAGAACCTGAGTAGTCTTATGGTGTTACACGCTAGATTTAAAAGAAACAGGAGAGAGAAAAAAGAAAGTGAAGAAAGTAAGACAGAAGAGATGTACACTGAACGTATGTGGAAACCCCCTCCTCTAGTGCCTCTATAGAAGTGAAGAGATGCATGATGGGGAAACCAATAAGCTGATACAACAAAATGGAAATCCCTAGAGCTTGAGGGATTCTACCAACCAGGTGCATACCATGCCATGCTACAGAGTGAAATTAAAGAAAAACAACAAACTTTAGGTAAGAAATATGCTGAACAAACATAACCAGTTTGGTTTGTGAAAAGACAGAAAGCACAGACTGATCAGCAACATTCTCTGCCAAGAGTAAAGTCAGCATCATGCAAGCAGCAGCAGTTAGGTGGTACTGAAGAACTGTATCTCCAGGCCTTGTTTAGTCATGGAAATGAACCTCCTACATTGCATTGGTTTATAAAGGGCACTAGAGAAGCGTGGGTGAATGAGATAATTCTAAACCTATTGTAATATACTACACCCATGTCATCACCTTCTTGTCTAGAGAGAATTTCAGCAAATAGGCAAATGCACAAGATTTAATTTAGGAAATTTAGCCAATATCATCTCAGAGGCAGATTTTCTTGCTCAGTCTGAATATGCCATCTATTCCTAACTCTAAAAGCATCACAGCATGTTGAATTTCTCAATCTGATTAAATGTGGATCAACCGGTTCAAGTTCGTATAAGGTGATATGGCCTGATGTGAAGCAGAGTTCCTGTTTAAAATCCCAAAGCTGATTATTCTTCTATAACACCATGTCCTTGGCAACAATTGCAATTATTATTAATTGACACATTGTACTTTTTATCCTTTATAGTTGTATTTAATGTTGTGGAACACCGCAAAACAAGTTAGTTCCTATTAGTGCTTACGTTATAACACCTACAAGCAGTCTTTCTCTTACAAGGCTCTTTTTTTTCATCTCTCTTGACATTAGTAATACAAAAAATGCAGTTTGAAATGTTACAGAAAAAATGCAAAGTGCAAAGCCCTCTGTCCTGAAGACATTCCTGTATCTGAAAACCTAAAGTTACAGCTTTATAACATTATGTTACACATTCTGACACTGGAGACTCCTTCCAAAAATGCTAAATAAACATCTCCTCACAGAAAATTGACACCTTCTCAACAATTACATGTTCTTTTTATCTGTTTATGTGGAGCATCCCCCCACACAATTCACTGTGTTAGTTGTATCTATATATACTATATATATTGTAACTATATACACTATATGGCCAAAAGTATGTGGACACCTGACCATCATGCCCATATGCCCCTTTGCTGCTATAACAGCCTTCACCCTTCACTGGGAATCCTTTCCAGTAGATTTTGGAGCATGGCTGTGGGAATTCCCCATTTAGCCACAAGACCATTAGTGATGTCAGGCAGCGATATCAAGTAAGAAGGCCTGGTGGGTACCAATTCAGCCCAAGGGTGTTCAGTGGGGTTGAGGTCAGGGTTCCGTGCAGGACACTCGAATCTACTTCTACTTGTCAAACCATGTCTTCCTGGAGCTCGCTTTGTGCACAGGGGCATTGTCATCCTGGGACATGTTTGGGCCTCTTAGTTCCAGTGAAGGGAAATTGTAATGCTACAGCATGCAAAGACATTCTATACAATTGTGTGTAGTTTTGGGAAGGCCCACATACAGTATGGGTGTGATGGTTAGGTGTCCACAAACTTTTGGCCATATAATGTATACTATATACTACATAGAAGATAACATATTAGAATGAGCACAGTAATATAAACCTGTGATCTCTCTTACACCCAGAACTGACCAATCAGAATTGAGGATTCAACAGGGGCTGTGGTGAAAGTGAAAATAATTTCATACACTAAAAAAATTATGCCAACTGTGCCTTGTCTCAGCTGGGAGAGAAGCCACCTTAAATAGACTAAATAGGCAATGCTTGTTTTAATAACGCTCGTTTTCTCTATGAGATTCAGAATCCAGGGGTGAAATCTTGGAGTGTAAGAAGTTAAGCTATAGGCCAGTTAGACTTATCATAGGATCCCAACTGATCAAAGTCCGACCTAATGTGTCTTATGCATAATGTTATTCATATGTGCAGTGTAATATTTTTTTTCTAGTTAGCATCTATTTACCTAGACTGTTCTTCTTCTATAATTAGAATCTAGGACATCCTGCCAAGACATGACCGCGATATGCACCCACTCTGTGGTAACATTTATGTTCTCACAAATAAATAAGAACTGCAATATTTTACTATTATCTACTGCTACTGTGCCTCTTATAAAGAAACAGTCCTCTTGCCATCAAGGATCGTGTTACAACCTGTATCCTGGTAGTAAACATTTTTTCTTAAAGTTGCCACATGACTATTAAGGAAATCTCAACAGGAAGAGAAAGTACGGAAAAGGTCAAGAAAGAAGAAAAAAGGAGGAACACCTGATGTCATCAGAAGGAACTGCGGAGGCATAACAAGAATTTTGAAGAAAAGAGAAGGTATTCTTCTGGTTCAGCCACACGAAGCAACTATCTTTTCATCAATCACCGAGCAGTATAGTCAGTCAGGCTGTGGGCATGGCCAGAATACAGTATGCAGTTCTGCTCCTGACTTTAGCTGTAGCAGTGCAGGAGTGTAACGGGATACCAGAGAGAACCAGGTGCATTTCACAACCACCATGTGTTGACTTACTAACTGTTGAGAGAATGGCTCAGCGTGTCAGCAAGGATGTGGTGAGTAATCCGTCAGATATTAGAAGAACAGTGTCCAGTATGCTTAGTTTAGCTTTTTGTTGTTTCTTAAAAAGATGAATTGTGATAAATTATTCTAGACATGTCATTTATATATTATAATTCTCTAGCCAGGTGCAGACAATGACAACATTTTATTAAAAAGCAAAACCTTTGATAAAATTCGCCAGAAGGTAAGACAACATCTTACCTTACAACCTTTTACAACCTTTACTCTACACTATTATAGTTACTCCATGGGTACAGAAACAATAAACACTGAATATCTCATTCTCCGTTCAACAGAAGTACCTTCACAGTTGTGTCCTAGAAAAAATCATTGAATTCTATGAGAATGTCCTGTCCAGTGACCAATATATCCAAAACTACCATCTTGATCTGATCTCCACCTTGAACAGAGTGAGAAATTGCACTTATAAGGTAAGAACTATTAACAGTACCATCATATTGTACTGGATGATTAACTATTGGCTTGTTGAGGCTTACTAAGCTCATCATATGAAGTGTATAAGTGTACTGTTTGGATCAAAAGCTGCTTGAATGAGATCTTCAAATGTAGATTTAAGCACTTGTGGGTTTTTTGTTATTGTTTCAGGTAAAGAGATGTGAGATGTTGTATCAAAAGGCTAACCAGCAAACAGATTTAGAGGTAATCTCAGAAGAAGTAATCTCAATAAATGAATGAGATTTGTTATTTTTAAAAGGCAATGTCCAAATCTGGCGAAAATAAATAAATAAATAAATACATCATTGCGTCATGTGATCTAGATTGCCGAAGAGGATATGAGTGCGCAGGAGCTGGCCATCTTTCAGCTACGTAAACTTAACTACGCCAGTGAAAGAGTAAGTATGACAATAGTCTTAGCTGGTTTGTGAGCTGGCACTAATACATCGATCCCTTGCCCTTTACTGTCATTTCTATACTGATCCTACTATAGATTATTCACTCATGTTGCCCTCCCTCTCTCTCTCTCTCTCTCTCTCTCTCTCTTTCTCTCTCTCTAACACACTAACACACATACCCATCCAACCACCCAAAAACTCAACACACATACACATACTCTCTCTCTCTCTCTCTCTCACACACACACACACATGCACATGCACACCCATAAAAAATACAGTTAAATGATACAACCATCCTAGAGACAGCCATGGATGAACTGAAATCTCTTCATCACTACGTCCCTGGGAGTGCCTTCCGAAAAACATATGGCTGAATAACATCCCAGTAGACTCCATACCCAGACATGCGAGCTTCTGATTGATGCAGTGCCCAGAGAGGTCCGAATATATGTCCGAATATATATGATGCAAAGTTCTGCAAAGTTCTACTAAAGAGTAGTATACCGAATGAACAAAGTTTTTTTTTTTTTTTTTTTTTTACATGCCTTAACATATTTTCCTCTCTACTTAAGTACAACGCTTTTCTCCAATTTTTGTATGCTTTTTAATAAAATCTTTTATAAAATTGTTTCACATGTGAATTTTTTGGAAAAGAGAATAATACGTACAAAGCCTGGAGATACGTACAACGCCTGGCACTTAAGACGACAACGTGACAACAATGCCACCTCAGTCTTTAAAGCTTATTCTAAAAGCAGCCCATGTTGATCATGACATAAACATGAAACTGTGTGAGGAACAGTTATGTGAGAAAGTAACGGTTGACTAACCTAAGTGAACATCAACATTTCACGCGTCATGGTGTCATGGTGGTGGTACATGGTGATGGTATTGTTATGTAATTATTGAACTGACTTATGAGTGAACACAAAGCCTGTTTTCTGAACAGTATCTTCAGAATATTGTTCCGCTCTTCAAACACAGTCCATTCATGCATGCATAGGTAAGTTTACACTGTGATATAATTCAATATTGGCCGACTGGAGGAAGGCAGATACCATCTCCATAGTAAATGCAGCACTCTAAATGAGGTCAAACTCTTAGCACACAGAATCTTTTGTCGCTTTCAAGTCCCATAGGGGGCGCTACACACCGGTCTCAAGGACAGCAATTTGCAGGTCAGTCAGACCAAAGCAACACGAGGTGAAAGTTGAGGAAATTTAAATAAGTCACCATTTGGTAATGTGAATTTGAATGAATTATCATTCTACATTTTACCTTTGCGGGAGGTAAAATTGCTAGGCTTCATGCATTCTAGCTCAAATAAAAATGGACAAAAGCCTTTTCTCAAAATGTTGCTGAAACTGTAGGAGATTAAACTAGTAGGCATTAAAAAAATATCAACTGGTTTCACCTCCTCCAGCCTCAGATGCACTTTGTACAAGCATGACTGATGAAAAAACGGCCATTCAACAGGAAGTCCTGTTTCTCAAGAAACTTTGTGAACTACTCAGAAATATTGATAACCTCTACACTGATTACTGAGGAGTGCTGCAGTTACCATTTAAATATGTATTCTTATACGTATTCCATCTAACTGGTAAGTGAATTTAAGTAAAATTTCCGCTCTTAAGTCTGTATATGGCGTCTTTTTTGGTTTGTCTGCTGTGAGATAAGTGAGAAACCCCCACCTCCTGTCACTTCTGGTAAGCAGACAGCTGATGAGGCTTACGATAAGCAGTGCACAGTGCAGACCACAGACCCAACCCTTTCCAAAGCTGCTGCACAGAGACAGAAAGACACAGCAAGTGACCATGAGTGCCACTGCAAAGTCTCTGCATTCTAACAATGACATGATGGGCTTATTACCTGATGATGGTGCAAATTACAAAAATAATAATAACAATAATAAAATCAGCTCTTGAAAGGAAAATATTTCATCTGTGTATATATAAAAAGAAATCAAAAATTAAAAAAAAAAAGTCATATATATATTTTAATATTTTATTATTATACACAGCTTGGATGCATTTCATTACATAGATGGCAAAGGGAGAATAATGTCATCCTTCTCTCAGGAAAAGCTCAGTTTCATTTTGTGCTTTGTGCAGTTGTGCTAAAAAAAGCCCTTCCACAACTGCATGCATGCATGTGTGTATAGACTCAGCAGTTTTGTTTTCACTCAAATCCTCACCTGCACTTAAAATGCAGTCATGAGCAGTTGACTCTTAAGGCCCAACAGGCCTCTAGTTTACCATCCAGAGCACCAATGCCAACCAAGAATACATAATGGAAGGCAGATTCAAGTTAGAAACCCTTGCTGAGTGGATGATAATCATATAACATTTGCCTACATTGTTACCACAAATGACCTTTGAAACAGAAGTTAAATTGCTCATAAACACTTCATAACCAGCCAGAGTTTCGGGACTGATTCTGACAGACACAATAATGTGTGGGTTTAAACCTTGATTGCTGTTGGCCTCATAACCTAATTTAGCATTTAAATAATGTGCCACTTACTGCATGTTTTATAATCAAACACTTGCCAAGATTCAGTATCAGCACAGTACAGCTGTGTAGCTGGACTATATTCAATACTATTGCATTGCACTATTGCATTTTTCCTTAGCTTTTTGGACTTATTATATGTGCTTTGGACCACAACGCTCTTGAATTCTCGATTCTGATTGGTCAAAAGATTTTGATTAATTTTCTACAACAGCAGCTCTGACAACAGTGTGAGCTGCAAGGCAAAGCACATGTTTATATTAACGCACTTATTCTAATATATGCAGGGATTTTTTTATGTTTTCTGACACCGGAAGCTCCTCAGGATGGAGGGCTTGGTAGCTTCTTGGTAACCTGAGAAGCTGTAATTTCTGTCTTAACAGAAAAGTGAGCGGCTGGTGAGAAAGCAACTGTTTATAATATAAGGGATAACAGGAACTAGTTTGGACGACACTCTACAGCATTAAACATTACCATAAACAGATAAAAACGTATGATGTCTTGTTCTTTAATAACCAAACATTTTTAGGATTGTCATATTAGGGGTGGTAATAGCCCTCGGCATGTTTATTAGAAGCCATGATCATCTTCTACAAAACAAGAAACTTACAAAGCTGACAGAAAACAGCACAAAGTAAAAACATTGTCTTGTGCAGAGAAACTTGTACAAAAAGGTGTGTGGGAGTTCAAACAGGTCATATTGCGGAACCGTGATGAGCCACGAGCTAAATTGCTGATAGTGAAACATGAAGATAAGGATCAGAAACCAATATTTCCCATATTATAGATGGCTATCTACACACCAGAGTACAGAAACAGGAACATGAAGTGACAATGCATCTTTTTCATAGAAAGCAGAGCAATTTAGGGCAGATTTAAGGAAAACTATCAGCCTCATCAATAATTACATGATTGCATTGTCATGTTGGCTTATAAATAAATTTCAGTTATATTACAGCAGATTTTACCTTTGAACAGACAAAACCTTTTCTCAGAATGAGGTCAGGTTTTTAACAAGCCATTTAACACCAGGTTCAACTTAAACATGTATCTTCTGGTAGAGTAGAAGACATCACTCTCCTGCAAGATGTCCCACCAGCCCAGGACATTACACCTGAGTTCTAGCTTACCACTTCCAGGTCACTTCCTGGTCTTAGCGTACATAAGGCCTTGTGACTGCTATACCCATTTGCCAGTTTCACCAAGTCTTGTGTTTTAACTCTTGCCTACAGTTTACTCTCTGTTTTAAAAAAATATCGTGCCTCTCTGTGCTTGACCCTTGCTTTCAGTGTGACTTTCACCTTAATCTGTTCTTTGGTTCGGTTAATAAACCCTCCTTTACATGAATCGTCACACACTTCCCAAGTCCTCTTTGTTACACATGCCAACAAACGCTTTGGCTCAGTGATCCAGGGCCCAGTGCCGTTGCGTTCCGACTTCTGGGCTCTATTTCTGTGATCGTGGTGGAGGCTAAAAAATAAAGGTGTAAGATCGTGACACAAACAATAACAAGTGGCAGGTGTAAAAAAGTGGTTGGTTTTGCATGAACGCTTTATCAAGAGGATTGCAAAGTCATGCTGCTGTGATAATGGGATACAGTTTCATTTGATGTAATTTGATATAATTCAAGTCAGTATTTTAGTCACAATGCAGCGTCACACTTGTTCTCCTTGTGTCTGGGTTTTCTTCTTCTCCGGTTTTCTCCCACCTCCCAAAAAAACATTCAGGTGAGTGGAATGGCTACAATAAATTGCCCCTAGGTGTGAATGAGTGTGTGAATGTGTGTGTATGATGCCCAGAGATGGACTGGTGGCCCATAAAGGGTGTATTCAGACTTCACGGCCAGTATTCCTGGGGTAGGCCAGGATAAAGTGGTTACCGAAAATGAATGAATGAATAACTGGCTGACTGACTGGATTAACGACAAATATGTAATCTGTCTTCTCTTCTTGTAAATTTTATGTTAAATTTTAGTGTCACAGTTTATATCTCAAAAATCTGCAATTGTCAAAAAAACAGGCAAGAAGTTAAAGATACGATTATGAGGAAGTACCGCTGCATTGGCAGATTCTGAATGTAACTTCATGTCAGCTTATGCGTTTAATTCTGATGAGTGCAAAGAGGAAAAAAACAGGCTTGCTCTGAAACAAATTATTATAAACACATTGACTTGATATAATGGAAATTATGCCTAAAAAAGAGAGAGTCTTAAACGTGTCAGTGGGCTTCACGCTGGATTTTTTTTTGGGTCAGTGTCTGTTCTTCCCCTGATGTGATTTGTGAAACTACTCAAAATGTTGCTACAGGGTTGATTCAACTGAGTTTCCTTTCTTCCCTCCTATTCCCCTAAACACCACAATTTTATTAAAAGTCAAAGCTATAATATATAAAAACAGATTTGGACAGTGTTTGGGTTTGAGTTAACTCACTAAATATAATATACTGCTTCATACATTAACTCAGAGATATGTTTAGTGGTGCTTAAACAAAGACAAGGTTAAAACACTAAGACAAGACGTCTGCATAATACTTTATAACAACATACCTGCAGCCTCCCTAAATGCAGCATGTGACTAAATATAACTTTATATTATCAGCATAAACTCCATCCTTGCATTTGCATATGGAAAAGAGCAGAGGCTACAGGGTTTCCATGTGCTGACATCTCATAACGACTCACTTCCTGTGTACTCAGTTGCAGTGCACAATGTGTGCAAGAATGTGGGGGCAGGTCAAAACAATCATCCTACTAAACACTTAGACTAAAGGGGTTCTCTAATCAACTAACCCCGGCTCTGCGGCAACTCGTCGAAACTAAAGTGTCAGAGCTTTGTGATTAAACAAAGACAGAAGTTATACAAAGTAAAAATAAATAAATAAATAAAATAAACAATAAAATTATTCACTTTAACACTCTTTTGGTTGAGGTGTATTTACGCATCATGTATTTACGCATCATGCAAAATGCACTCATGTACACTAGTAAAATGCAATATACCGATATGATTATATTCCTCATACACTGGATTATGACTGATCTTTCTACATATCTGTGTTTCTGATATTGCTGGGCTCTTGATGACTCAGGCGCTCCATATGCCACCCACTGCAAAGTAGCTCTCTCTCCCTCTGTCTCTCACTCTCTCTCTATCACTCTGTCACACTCTGTCAGGCTCTCTCTCACTCTCTCTGCCTCTCTCTAGTTTTAACTATTACTATTCATTACATATATGTGTATTTAATTATATAAATATTTACACACACACACACACACACGTATGTATAAATTCCTTGTCTTTCTCTCTATACTTATCTTTCTATCTCACTTTCTCTCACTGACTCTTTTTGTCTTGCACTGTCTTTGAATTTCTCCCACTCTTTCTCTCTAATTCTGTCTCTCTTGCTCTCTGTCAACATATGACAGTAAACACTTCCACTATCTAATAACAGTCTGGAAAGCTTAATGCCTCTTCAAGCTGAAGAAAGTAAATATTAATGTCGAAATATCGATCCACTTAAGTTGTGATGGTCTAATAATTAGTGCTTGAAGTTATTCTCAGATTGGTTACAATGCGCTCAGAGACGTGAAAAGACGTGAAAAGACTCTTTGAGTTTCAAAGTAGGTCTGAAAGTTAATGAGATTTTAAAGCTTTTCTGTTCAGTGAAATAAGAGTATATATAACAAGAAAGTGTTAACCTCGTAACTCCAAGGACCTGCAGATGGTTGACACTTCCACTCTTCAATCTTACAATGGGATTATTTAACATTTATTGTGTGGGATTATTTAACTTAAACATTTTGCATTGTTTTCCTTGTAGTTAATGGATAATAAACATTTTGGGCTGAAATAAAGGACAAAATAAATGATTGTGGTGGAGGACACCAGCAAGTCCATTTGGATACAGATAAATCTAAGTGCTTAGTTCCAATTTGGACCAAGATAAAAAATTAAAAATTTTTTTTAAAAAGGAGCACAAAAGGAAATCCAGTTTTAAAAATCAATTTCATACATTAAATGAAACTTATGAGTGATTTATACCAACAGGAAAAGACGTGATGAAGCATGCCGTTATAAGAAAATAATCAACGGTGGGGTGGTGTGAGATGTTCTGTCGTGAAGTTGAAGATAATTTTCCAATAACAGCATATCCTGAAGTGTTTAATTCCTCTTACATGACAGCAATTTGTCAACAACTATAATATTTAATTTCTTTCATGTAGTTTAATGTTGTGGAACGTCTGTGAAACAAATTCCACTTACCACTTACTTTATATCAACTATAAACACTTGTTCCCTCACCAGAAATTTTTTTTTGTCTCTCATGAATTTAATAAGATAAAAAATGCAGATTTTAAAGGGTTTTTTTTAGAGCAGCAAACCACAGAGCAGCAAAGAAAACTGTCTCCATGCTTGACTTAAGGCCGCTGTGCCTTTATTTAGCACTTCTAACACTCTAACACTTATGTCACTCATAACACTCATAAAAGCCATAAATGAGAGATCCTGTGTTATATCACAAAACTGAAAGGACAATCCTTACATGAGTCAATTATTATGTAGTTGGTATTAAGTTGTTCTATGGTTTTTCCTCTGAAATGTATTTTGGTGAACACAGCCACTGCATAACTATCAAATTTATGGCCATTTCTTACCATGCTTATTTAAATGATATGGTTATGCTAATGAGGGTTGTAACAGTCATAGCTGTCTAAGATTTTTGGAAACTACTACATTCAAATAGAAACTCAGACAATAGCATTGATTGTTCTTAACTACAAATCTTTGGTCAGAAAATGAGCAAGAATTAAACAAATAGATAAAGGAAGATAGTATGGGAAGCTTTTACTTTTGATTTCTTTAAACATTTAAGCCTCGTGGGTCTTGATGAGCTGCATCAGGTGTGGCTTCTTTTAAGAAAAAAAAATCCCAGAAGATATTTTTTGAAAAATTTTGTACACCCAGGCATGTGTTAGTTTGAATTTTACATCAAACATTTTAATCATTATCATGAGTTTACTTTGTATACAAGAAGACTATAGAAGTGAATTTCCCTGTTTCTAGCTTTTCCCCAAACAAACAGTTCACTGCAGCAAAAGAAAACCAGCAAATGGAGGCACAGGAGCTCTCAGGAACGCATTTGTTTCATTCCTGCTGATTGTCTGGCCAGTGATTTGTTGTTAAGACCATTAAAAGCTTAATTTTTGCCATTTTGGGTTTGGGCCTTTTTTTTTTTTTTTTTTTGTGCCCAGGTGTGTAGTACAAAAGATGTTGTGTATTGATGCTTTGTATGAGGTGCTGGATTGAATTTTTTAGGACATCTGACACACTGACAGCTGAACGAGGTTTAACAGCAAGCACTATTTCTGCAGTACACAAAGGTAAAGTCTGCCATCCAGTGGTGTATTTCTGTTCAGGCCTAGAAATATTTTGTTGTCATAGTTGTTACGATCACCAGCTGGAGTGCCCATGAACTCCACTAGAGGGCACTCCACCCTGGACTCTTGCCATTGTTCTCTGGACTCCATTTCCCATGTGTTCCTTGCCCCTCATGTGATCTTGTCATGTGCTACCTTTGTCTGTGTCATGTTCTGATTGGTTCCTTGGTTACATGTGTCTCATTTTCATTGGTTGGTTTTCTGTTTAAAAGGGGCTCACACCGGCTCCTAGGTTGCTGATTATTGTTTGTTTGGGTGTTCGTGTTCTCCTAGTTTCCCTGTGTTTTGACCTGTGGACTGTTCTCCTTGTTTTTGATTGTTTGCTGCCTGCCCTGTCCATTGCCCGTGTTTTGGGTTGCTCTTTTGTCACTGCCTTGGATTATTCTGTTTGCTGGTGCTCGACCCTGCCTGTTTTTGACCACGTTTGTAAATAAGTCCTTGCATTTGGATCCCCAACTCCGTTGTCACGACTCCACTTGTTACAGGATAATCAGCCACACCCGGATCCAGCGGCTTTTTCAGCATTCCAGGCCAATCATGGACCCAGTCGACCAACTACTGCACCTTCGGCAAAAGGACCTATCTATTGAGGAATATGTTCATCTATTCTGTGAGTTGTCATCAAGTCCCACTTTATGATGAGGTTTCGTTTAAGGACTTGTTCCGTTTTGGACTCAATGAGCCAACCAAGTCATTGTTACCTGGAGGGGATTTTAACTGTACCTTAAGAGACTTTATGGACTATGCCCTGTTGTCATGTGGCTCTCCTTTTACTGTGGGAGAGGCAGAGGACTTTGAAACCCCAAAGAATTTTTTTTGGGGGGGCCAACAGCGGCAAGCTCCAGCAGCAGCGGAGCTTGACCCATCATGGCCACCAGCAGGTCCTGTGATTATGGTTGCCACTCCTGTGCTCTCTGCACCTTCCTGTTCTGTGATCCCCAGTCTAGAGTCTCGTCCCAAGATGGCCGCCTGTCCAGAGCCACGTCCCAAGATGTCTGTCACGCCACAGTCTCCAGCCATTATGGAGGTCAAGCCTCAGTCTTCAGCCATCACGGATGCCACTTCTGTATTTCCGAGCATTGTGGATGTTGCGTTTGAAGACACCAAGGCTTTCCAAGGGCGTTTGAGGCTGGTGTCCAGTCTGACAGACCCACCGTTGATGTTGGTGTGTGCAGCAGGCACTCCAAGAGCTTCAACACTGGTCACAGAGACCCTTCCTCTATCCTCAGTGCTTCCTGTAATGGCGGTCACCATCCTGTGTGTTTGGGCTACACACTGCTGTTCTCGCTCCAATCCGTGAATTTACCTGAGTCTGCTCCAGTCTGTGAATCTGTTCCTGAGTCCGCTCCAGAGCCCATTCCTACTCCCAAGGTGGCAGTCTCCACTGCAGAACCTCCCGAGTCAGTGGCGCCTGCTTCCTAACCCTCTGCCCTGTCATGGCCAAGGAGGCCATCTATGAACTCTCAGCCTGTCCTGTCTTGACCGCAGAGGCCATTATTAATCTCTCGGTGCCAGTTCTGCCTGATCCACCTTGGTGGGCACCTGCCTCATTAGCTCTATGTTGGTGGACATTTGCTCTGCTGTGGGGATCTTCAGACCCTTCTGCTCAGCTGTGGTACCCTTCAGCTCTGCCTGCTCTGCCCTGGTGCTATTCTGTTCCGCCAGCTCCCCCCTAGCTCTCTGATCCACCGGCTCTGCCTCAGTCCCCTGTTCCTCCACTTCCACATGGACCTGGCCCTCCACCCCCTCCCCCTGTTCTGCCTCTGCTCCACCTCCCTCCTGGACTCATGTCTATTTCTGTTGAGGAGTGTCTGGAAGCTGCTCCTTTGCGGGGGGGGGCTGGAGTGCCCATGAACTCCACTAGAGGGCACTCCACCCTGGACTCTTGCCATTGTTCTCTGGACTCCATTTCCCATGTGTTCCTTGCCCCTCATGTGATCTTGTCATGTGCTACCTTTGTCTGTGTCATGTTCTGATTGGTTCCTTGGTTACATGTCTTGTTTTCAGTTTAAAAGGGGCTCACACCTGCTCCTCGGTTGCTGATTATTGTTTGTTTGGGTGTTCGTGTTCTCCTAGTTTCCCTGTGTTTTGACCCGTGGACTGTTCTCCTTGTTTTTGATTTTGTTGCCTGCCCTGACCATTGCCCGTGTTTGGGATTACTCTTTTGTCACTGCCTTGGATTATACTGTTTGCTGGTGCTCGACCCTGCCTGTTTTTGACCAAGTTTGTAAGTAAAGCCTTGCGTTTGGATCCCCAACTCCGTTGTCACGACTCCACACGTTACAATAGTCACAGCTCTTGCACTTTGCAAGAAAATCCTATAAACCTGTATGTAGTTTGTCCTCTGAATTCTGACTTTAACTATAACTAGGCTTGTATGCCTTACGAGTACAATAGGTGCAGTGTATAGGTAGATAAAATATACAAGCAAGTGTTTCAGTATGAAATATACTGAGGCTTGTATTGATGAACTCATTAACTAGATTAGTTTGGCAGAACATTGCTTCTATATAATGTCTGTTTGCAAATTTTAATTCCTTTTATTTTTCATTATACTGAAATTAAGAAAGATTAGATGACTTAACTGTACTTGCTGCCTGTAGCTTGCTTCATTGCTTTACTCTAAAGGCAAATGGAACGAATATATTCATTTATTCACTGGACAATCAACAAGTTCAGGATTTACTCTGAAAGAGTTTGCATCTTGCAGAAATTACCCACAGCTGTTGTGTAAATAATACATAACTATTGTTTGTGTAAATAATGTATATTGCACAAATAAAGTTTACCTCTTCTTCCCATTCCCCTGTAAACTATTACAACATTATTTTTATTTGACATTTTCTATGAAACTTAGTGAAGGAGCACACTTTGTAAATGATAAATTAAACCCAAATATCTACATGGTATTGGGTTCTAACCTTAAGCATCGTCAAGGCCTCCCTCTAGTGGGCAAAGAGAATCAGCCAACCAAACACACAGACACTGTATCTCAAAATAAGAAAAATACTGCAAAAGAGAATATTTAGAAAATATTTTTACCACTACATGTACCTACAAGGTGTCAAAAGGCTGCATTTAATTTTCAGGGGGAATCATAAATAGCTGGGCATGGACATTTGTTTTTGTTTCTGTTGAACGCTAACCCTTATAGGAGAAAAAAATCGGCTGTTACAGTTAAATTAAGCTTTAATGCTGTATCTCTTCAAATTTTCAGTGCTGTTATTATGCAGAAAGCATTGCACAGTGAACACTCAGTCAGCAGCAATTATCATACATTATGAAAGAAATCTCTATACCTCTGCACTCCAGGGTATAAACTGCATCAATAATAGGCAGGATGTCAGGTAGCAATTGAAAATAGAAGCCCTCATTTCCCCACGTCTGCTCTGTAGGAACACTTATCCTCAGGACTGGTGTGTGTTGTGGATCCAGAGTGAAACAGACAAGCATCATTGTAGTACTACTCATTGACAAGGCCACCATGTTGTCACTGGCAGCAGCTTATGCTGTTCCTCTTTTTAACCACCTACACTAGCTGCATGAGCACCAATTGAGAGATGTCGGAAATTGATGGTAAGTGCATGCATTTAGACTGCAATGCTGAGGATCTGTTCAGCACTCTGGAAGTGCTGAGTGGAGTGAAAATGGCACAGCTCTGTAAAGATCAGCATCATATCAATAAAAGAAAGATGGCCTATGATGTTTAGAATTAAGAGGTAGGCAAAATACCATGTACACTTCTCAAGCCTGTTCATGTTTTAGTCGTGTAATATGAAAAATATGCAGTAATTCCAAATGCAGTAACTCCAATAAGTGCAATAAAGATGCAATAACTCCAAATTATGTTATCTGAATTAAATACACTTCTGCATCTAGCTAATATACTACATGACAACACACACAAACACATATTGACTACAGTATATCAAATACCAATACCAGAGACTTGATAATGCTGGAATGGAATTGAGGAATTTAAGTCACATCATAACTGGAATAGCAGAATAAAGAATCAATAATAACAGCTGCTCAAGCACATTCAGTCATCCACATTCCAGACAAGTCTTTACTTGTATGTATGTATGTAAAGCTTGTTATGGCTTAACCACAGGGTTAAACAGCCCATATGTAGACATGATGTGTCGCACAGTCATACTGTACAGACATAGGACACAAAGGCTAGCATTTTTAAAAAGTTTTTGTAAATTATTCAATCTAAAATTAAAAAGACAAAAAGTTTACATTCATCTTCAGTAACCGCTTTATCCTGGGCAGGGTTGCGGAGGACCCGGAGCCTATCCCAGGAACACTGGGCATGAGGCTGGAGTACACTACTGGATGGATAGGATGCCAGTTGATCGCAGGGCACCATGCACACGCATTCACACACTCGCTTTCTTTGGGGACAATTTAGACTCATTAATCCACCTACATGCAAATTTTTTCAAAGGTTGAGGGAAACCTGAAAACCCATACGGACACAGGGAGAACATGAGAAACGCCACACAGTGAGAGCTCAGGATTGAACCGGGGACCCTGGAGCTGTCAGACGGAAATGCTGCACCACCGTGTCACCTAAAGTTTACAGCAGAGTAAAATATTGAAGTAAAGGATGTGTGTAATAACATACTAATTATGTGTAAATAATTTTTGTAAATAATTATGTGTAACAATTTATTGAAATAGAGTATGTGAGACATAAATACTGTATAAAAAAATCCATAAGATCACTACATGGAACATACATGCATACATATGTATATCTGTGGGGGAATCCTAAAAATGCCTGCAAACCTACTAGAATAGGTGGTTTCCCTTCCAAAGTAGGACTCATTTAGGAGGCTAAGAACCCTTAACTATCCTAAGAACCCTTGAGGAACCTTTTTTTTTTTTTTAAGTACAAAATAAATAATGGCCATTCTGGTGCTTTTACTTTCATTACATATGTAAACCATATGTCTACGTTATTATGTGCACCCAAAATCACATATCAGTCTGAATATCATGTAGATACATTGTCTATTTATTTAAAAATGATTATTTTTGAACAATGACAAACACATGGGTTACTCAGTGTCTGGCTGACTCACAAAACTAAGATCATCGTTTCATCTTATCCTGAGGAAAACACTTGAGAGGACTTCAGTCTGATCACGAACACAAAGGAGCCAGCTTTCAAAGCTGTGTGAACCTCTGTTCATACCTAGAGTGTGAAAGTGTGAACTTCAAAAGCCTCACGTGCCTTGCTCATTACAGCCTCTTCTTCTTCTTCTTTCGGCTTTTCCCTTCAGGGGTCGCCACAGCGAATCATCACTCTCCACCTACCCCTATCTTCTGCATCCTCAACACTTGCACCCACTAGCTTCATATCCTCATTTATTACCTCCATATACCTCCT
>CM040992.1:18164951-18202451 GCA_022985145.1 Pangasius djambal
ACAGACCCTATCAAACCTCTACAGACCCTATCAAACCTCTACAGACTCTATCAAACCTCGACAGACCCTATCAAACCTCTACAAACCCTATAAAACCTCGACATTCCCTATCAAACCTCTACAAACCTCTACAGACCCTATCAAAACTCGACAAACCCTATCAAACCTCTACACACCCTATCAAACCTCTACAAACCCTATCAAACCTCTACACACCCTATGAAACCTCTACAAACCCTCTCAAACCCCTACACACCCTATCAAAAATCTACAGAAGCTATCAAACCTCTACAGACTCTATCAAACCTCTACAGACCCTATCAAACCTCTACACACTCTTTCAAACCTCGACAGACCCTATCAAACCTCTACAAACCTCTACAGACCCTACCAAACCTCTTCAGACCCTATCAAACCTCTACAGACCCTATCAAAACTCTACAGACCCTATCAAAACTCTACAGACCCTATCAAACCTCTACACACTATCAAACCTCTGCAGACCCTATCAAACCTCTACAAACTTCTACACACCCTATCAAACCTCTACAAACCTTTACACACCCTATCAAACCCCTACACACCCTCTCAAACCTCTACAAACCTTTATACACCCTATCAAACCTCTACACACCCTATCAAACCTCTACACACGTATCAAACCTCTCCAATAAAATTTTTTAAGCAAAATAAATTAGTGAGACAATGAGACTGCTTTACAAAACTAATTAATACTGGAAACTAATGGTATACTGGTAAAATTTTAACACTCTAACACCACTTTAAGACAATTTTAACATCAAATATACCACAGGTCTTCATGCAAACAAAATAGTTTGAAAATGTTTGATGGCTTGGATGCATTTCATGGACTGAAAGACAGGATCTACAATAATTTTTTTCCTTGGCAGAATCAGTGGGTGTTTTTTCACTCCAAGGTCCTCATAGCTGCCAGACCATGTAAATTGATGGGGGAGAGATAGAATGAGTGGAGAAACCTGTCTGGATCCAAGAAATGAGCCTCGACAACCCAGACCATCTGAAGACTATGGCTGAGCATGCCTTGCTAAACAGCCTGCTGAAATAACATCCCAGGGAAAGGCACTCAAAATCCATATATGTGTTTACAGGCTGTCAGCCACAGAGCCTGTGGTTTCCCAACTGGAGCTTCTGCCATGGGCAAGTTACAGCACAAGTTGTCTCTGGTGTGGCATTCACACCTAAAAACAGGTACCACTGTTGCAACTGCATCTGATCTTGTTTCAGATGCTTCAGGGATGCCATGCTGAAAAGATATGTGTGGCAGTCTGAGAAATCCCATCACATGTCACTCCAGCTGGATTCAGAAAAAAATGTTGAAAGATCTGGCTTTGACCAAAATTGAGTTTTTCTCCCAATAATATACTTTGACGTCTCTAGTTTAAGAAAACATTAATATATTTTACCAAAATTATGTGGAAATGTTTTAACTAGGCTACTTTATAGCCTTGTCTTGTCTCTCTGCCAGCAAAATCACAGCGGGCAAGGAGCCAGTTTAACACAACGGTAAATGCACTCAGTCTGCCTAAAGATGTCTAAAATCTCACTAGCTATGTGTGATTTCCTCATGATTTGATCAGATTTTTTTTGGATAGTTACATGCCATAGTGAAATGGACATAAGCCTAATTAATTAAAAAAATATATACAGTAGAAAATGTCTAAATTTGACCATGGGAAGGATGGAACTATGTGAAATCTTCCCTGATGAAAAAAGATTATGTGCCACCTCTCTGGAATGACTGTCAACATGAGCAGTACCCTAGATGCTGACTGTGCCTTTCTTCATGACAGCATGATAAGCTCCACTCTTCCGCATGGCTGTGGGGATTTGTCCATTCATCTACAAGAGGATTAGTTAGGTCAGGTATGCCAGTTAATCCCAAGTTGAGCTCAGGGCTCTGTGCAGGACGCTTGAGTTCTTCCACTGAAACTTTGGCAAACCATGTCTTCATGGAGCTCGCTTTGTGCACAGGGCATTGTCATGCTGGAACAGGTTTGGGCCTCTTAGTTCCAGTGAAGGGAAATTGTAATACTGCAACATACAAAGACATACTAGACAATTCTGTGTTTCCGACTTTGTGGTAACAGTTTAAGGAAGAACCACATATGGGTGTGATGTTCAGATGTCCACAAACTTTTGGCCGTATAGCTTATATACAACATTCCAGCCGCCATTAGGCATTATTATCAAAAGATTGCCTATGTGAAAGAATGCACTATGATATCAAGATAGAAGCAATTTGTCTGAAAATACCGTAACCGCTTGCATCTATAGAATGGCTTTCCATGTTGTCTAAATAAAGCCCTCACATACCTTCCACTTGAACATACAGTCTAGGTCATGCAGGATATGTTCTTGTGTATAAGTTTCAGTGCACCAGTGCTCTCGACAGAAACTCACATAACTGTTCTATGATCTGCTGTACGAGCTGTCATTCATCTCCTCTGATGACAGCTCGCATTTCACTATTCCACCACTCAACACAGTCTCATTCCGTTGGTCTCTAAAATCCACACTCCACATGATACCCTCCCCAACACACAACACACATCGCACACGTCAAATAAATGAAGGGTTGAAAGGTTGGCTGAAAAGGTTTATTTTAAACTGAACCAGGGACCCCTTCATCCATAAATCCATGTGCAGATTTATTTGATGAACTATTCAAATATTAGTGTAATTATTCAAATATGTGGAATGATTTTCTGGCTATTTATTCAAGCTGTACTTTCCTCTGACAGAAGAGGTCCATGTTGCCATTATTTATAGGCCTACTAATTTCTTTCAGTTACTAAGGTTTGGATTAAACCCATTTAAATCAAATGACCAGTAAAACAGACTAATAACTATAAGAACACAGTAATTAATACAACTTTGATAATGCACTTTGAAAAACCCTGTTCTAGATATTCAACCTCTATATCAGTGCTAAACAATAAACAACACACATTTTTAATAAGCAAAGTGCTGTCACACCAAATACTGACTTTGTTTAGTTTATTGCTGTTTACTGCTCTTTATCTTATATTTTTTATGTAGAAACATTTAATTTCATTATTATTTTTCAAGGCATCTTTGCTTTACACCACGTCTTTGAATGTGCTTTTGTTTTCTTTTGCACAGTACTTTATATTTTGCTTTACTTACAATTTACTGGTCAAAAACATAACCCTGATACCTCTGCCTCTTGATTTTTGAACAAGCTTTAACTGTATTAATAAAACTCTTTCTATTTTGAACTGACAGAAGATTAAAAGACTTTCAATGAAAGACTGATATAAACAGGTAAAATAGCTGAATAACTGTAATCGAGTTGAAATATAATTTTCAGCTCCATCACCAAAAGTAATTTGATTACAGCAATGAGATCACTGCCCTTGTAGCTGTTCTGTTGCCTGACTCAGTTTCAGTTATGCTTGGTCCACCTCCAGAGCTACCCTCAGACATACAGGGCTGGCAGTATGGCTCCATAAAAAAGAAAAAAAAAAAGAAGAAGCCAGGAAGCAAAGCACTGAAACCCATCTGTGTGGGAGGAACATGGCTAATTATTATTTCATAACTAGCATCCTGCTAGCATCCTGTCTTCACTGATTATATACAACGCCCATTCTGCATTGTACTGCATTTTACTGCACTGTACTGCATTGTATACTACATAAATCCGGTTAAATTTACAAACCAGCAGCTCAGATTAACAGCCACTGATCGAGAGGAAAGTGATGATCTCAAGTCTGATCAGCAAAATAACACATTTGACAGCCAACAAATAAGTTATTCCTCATTGAGTTTCAGATCTTCATTTCACACCCTTACAGAAAAGTCACAGGAATTTCACATGTGAATAATCATATAATTCACATGAGAAATGTAAACGTGGTTTTTAAACAAATCGTGTGATTTTTAAACAATTAACTTTTTTACATGATCATTTATGCAAGATTCATTTATTTTCACGTGATTTTTTTGCACAGTTCATTTATTTTTACATGTAAATTTTGCAATTAATTTATCCACATTTTTTCACAGTTCTTTTTCACATGATTTTGTACAGCAAATCATTTATTTTCATGTGATTTTTTTCTTTTACACTTGACTCACACTTGACTCTTTTACACATTGCTCGAATGATGTGATATGCATTTATTTGAGTTTACATGTGCAATTTCAGGGAGAAATATGTTAAAATACACTTTCACATGGGATTACATATTATTCTCATAATCACACGTGATTTTTCCATAAGTATTATATAGGCAGATGGGGAAAACTCATGAACAATAGATAGTGTAACCATCAATACTGTCCAATAACTATAATAACTATCGATATGACCTACCAATTTGCAAATGCATTTTCATTGTAAGAAAAAAAAATGAGATTGCTGAGCTTTCTCATTAATAATTACTGCACAGTGCCACAAAAGTGAACAGTGGTGCTGTTAACCTGAGATCTACAATCACAGCACAATAGGATGATGGGACCAACAGCTCCTTGCTGCGACTCTGTATGATGCTTTCATTGTTAGTGGAATTAAAGATGTCATTGTCACTCATTACCTGGTGAGTCAGGATTTGTATTTAAAGAATAATGGTATTATCTGTTGAAAAAGATCAGCTGGTTTAACAAGACCAGAGTAACCACTGGAGGAGAAGCAAAGACTCTCCTAGTCCTGTTGACAGATACGAGTCTCAGTGGGAGGCTGCTGCTTACAGATAATTAAAATGTAATTATTCAGATACTGATAAAAGTGAAGAGGAAGAAATGTATTAAAATAATTATATTACTTATCTGACTCGGTGACATGTGTCAAAATACTTTAATACAAAAATACACCATAACTAGCTCAGACATTAACACAGATTATTATCACATCCATTCCAAAGTACTTTCTCAATCAACAAATCCAGTGGCATAGTCAAGAACATAGACATGGACGTCCTTGTTTCCCTTCATGTTATGAGTTTATGCATATCTCTAATACACCCACTATACAGATAGCAGAGAAATGTTTACGATACTGCCGCCAGTGTTCACCGTTGGTCACCAGTCCAGACTGCAGAGTAATATATTTACAAATTCAAATTCCAGGTAAGATAGCAAAATAGGAAGTCTTAGTATGAGCAAGATCTAATTTTCTGGCTCTCACATTATTAAAGTGACAAAGTTAAGAGTATAGTACATCAGGTCCATGAAGCACAGCCTGTAAGTCCATGATTTCTCAAATGTTAAAAGTCCCAACCCACCATTATCAAAATTATCATATTTATTATTCAGTTCATAGATATTAGCATATTTGAGTGGTCAAAGGAATTTAATTGGTTTAATCCAAACCTCAGTAACAATAACTATAAGTAGTCCTATAAATAAATAATCCTATAAACTTGAATCTAATGTGTTCTGTTCAGTAATAGAAAGTTGCATGGTTCTAATATATAGACAAAATATTATTGTGCACAATGAAGTAATGCTCATGAAATATATCTATACTGAGGGGGCCCATGTAATTTATTTTACAGTTAAATGGATCTCTGCTACAAAAAGATTTTAGAAACCCTTTACGTTTTACGTTATATCTATGTGAAACTAGAGCTGAATTTAACCAGTAAAATGGGAGTTCCCTAGTTTTTAACACATTTCACTTGTTGATTGAGGCAAACTGACAATTTTAGACACAATGGTAGCTGGTGATTACAGAGATCCCAGCTTTCAGGTAATAAACCACAGTTTTATTGTTACCCTCTTAAAGACAATAAGTGATACTAGTAATTGACTATTGAGTTTGAGTTTTGTCAAACCTCATGAACTATGAATAACTAACAAAATGTTTATTGTCCATCAGTATAATGAGATGTACAATATACTGTAAAGAATGTCAACAAAGGAATTTAGTTTATAGTGTTATCAGACCTTAATGTTTAGAAAAATTGTGTTCTGTGCAGGTTTTTTTTTTTTTCTGCTGTCATTGAACCATATTGGGATCTGCTCTAAACTAATAAGATTCATTTCAATTAACAGTAATGATAATTAATGAACTCTTTCCCAGTCAAACAGTGGATGTTCTGTGGCATGTAGACACGGTTCACACAAAATAGTTCTCAGAAAAACACAAAGTCCACAGATGACCTAACCTTCAAAGAAAATCGCATAGAATTTTTCCTAGGATACCACACGGGCATACCTTGTGTGTTCAAATAGGCTAAAGGTAAAAAACCTCTGACAGATGACTGTAAACGAGTCCTTTATGGTAATAACAGTAATTCCAAAAGAGTCTAAGCAACAGAAACCAAGCATGGACTGCAGCATTAAAAGCAATACACTTGCTGCAATGGAAACAAACTTATTCTTTTATAATTAGAGGTCCACATTATAATTAGAGGTTGATTTACTGATGTAAGTTTCATATAACAACACACATTAGATGAGAGGTTCAGAGCTCATTTTTGCCGACTTGAAAATGGACAGAAAACTCAACCAGGTGACAGCTCATAAAAGTATATAATATAAATAAACACACAGCCAGGACACATGTTCATGGGCTGACATTAAAATCTATTACCAGCATCAGAGCAGGTGACAGTATGCCCATATAGCCAACTTATGTCACCCTACTCAAACATACACCGATTTTCCCAGGGGCAATGCATACTAAAATGTGCTGAATAAATGCAAGCAGTGATGAGAGAAGAGTTTCAAAACTATTTATACCTGCCATAACTAGGAATATGAGCCTGCACCTAACGACAATGCATCAACGGCTGAACAGCGATGGACGCTCTACACCTGGGGTGGCGGTCCAAGTTCTAGCTATGTGACACCTTTGGCTGGGGGTCTTTACTGCGTGGACTGGATGGCATCAAGTAACCACGTATAAGTGTAGAGTAATGGATCTTGGGAAGCCTGACAGTGCTCACACACAGTTTTTCCACAGGATAATCCTGTGATTGTGGTTTATCTCTTTGGGTTATATGTGTAAGGTAGCAACAATTAATCTATGACATTGGTAACTCTGAGAAATTTCTTCTTACATTACTTAGATTGCTGCACACTTAGTAATGTCACAGTTGGGGGAAAAAAACATTCTGAAAGGTGGAAGAAGCTGTATGTAAAATGTGATGCATGATGGAAGTCTTTAAAAAAAATCTAAGCTTGGCATGTAGCTTATATAGTTCTTTTGTGATACTTAGAAAGGTACTTTAATTTAAATGGATTTTTTTTTTATTTTACTTTGGAATTCCATATTAATGATTATTATGATTATTTTCCAACTACTTATGAAATTAAATCAATATTTGGTCAATATTTGGTGTGTAGTCTCAGGTGCAGTGTGTGCAGTTTTATAATGAAATGAGCTGTAAGTTTTACTGAGCATCTTGCAGAAGCAAGACTTTGAGTGTCGACTCGCTTCTTATTTCTGCAGCGAAACCCAGCAGCCTTCATTATGTTTTTCGTCTGAAAAGTGTCTCTTACATAATCTGCTGCTTTCTTTACTGATATAAAAACATTTTCAGTAACATTTAATTTGTGCTGGAAAACTAATATTTGGAATCTAAAATTTTTGGGGGGTTTTTTTGTTTGTTTTTGTATTGAATCAATAATGTAGAAGTAAATGTAAAATAAAAATATCTTTAAAAAATAGAGTGCCTAAGACTTTTGCACAGTACCGTATATAGAGTGGATATAAAAAGTCTACACAACTCAAATTTACTACTTTAAAATGGCAGGTTTTTGTCATGGAAAATAATGAAACCAAGATAAATCATATCAGTACTTTTTCCACCCTCAATGTGAAATTACAACACATAAAAAATGAGAAACTTTTTAGGGAAAAATAGGAAAAACCTAAATATTACAATAGCCTGGTTGCATAAGGGTGTGCACCCTTTTATAACTGTGGATGTGGCTTTGTTCAGAATGAACCAATCACATTCAATCTCATGTTCAGGTAATTGAGACATACAGTTGTCATCAATTAAATTATTCTGATTAACCCCAAAGACCAGCTGTTTCTTTAGGATTTTCTTGATATCTTCTTGATGTCATCTGGCTGCTGAAGCCATGGTCCACAAAGAGCTTACAAAGCATGCACAGGGTCTCTCACTGTACAAGATATTGATAAGAAGAGGGGTATAAAAAAATTCCAAAACATTAAATTTACCACAGAACCCCATGAAGGCCATCATTAACGAAAAGAGAAAATGGAGCACCACAGTGACATCACCAAGAACAGGACGTCCCTCCAAAATTTATAAAAGGACAAGACAAAAACTTACCTGGGAGGCTGCGAAGAGACCTCATATTATTCTCTCATATTCTTCACATGTTTGGTCTATGGGGTAGGGTGGCTAGACGGAAGCCCTTTCTCACAAAAAAAAAAACATCCAGGTTCAATTAAATCATCCCAAACCATGTGGCAAAATGTGTTATGGTCTGAAGAGACCAATTCCAAAAGGTATAATAATTCCATAATTCCAAAAGCTATGTTTGGTGCAAAAAAATCACATCACCAAAAGAACACCATATCCACAGTGATGCCTGGTGGTGGCAGCATCATGCTTTAGGACTGCTTTTCTTCAGCCAGAACTGGGGCTTTTATCATGGTGGAGGGAATCATGAATAGCTACAAATATCAGCTGATTTTAGTCCAAAACCTTCAGGTGTCTGTTAGTAAGCTGAAGATGAAAATGAATTTCACCTTTTAGCACAAAAGTGGCCCAAAGCGTATATCCAAATCAACAAAGGAATGTTTTAACCAAAAGAAAATCAAGGTTTCTGATTGGCCTAGCCAGAGTCCAGACCTGAATCCAACTAAAAATCTGTGGGGTGACCTGAAGCGATATGTGCACAGGAGATTCCCTCTCAGTTTGATGGATCGAGAATGTTTTTGCAAAAAAGAGTGAGAAAATATCACCAAGACAAGATGTGCCACACTGATAGACTCTTAGCCTAAAAAGAATGAGTGGTGTAATAAAATCAAAAGGTGCTTCAACAATGTATTAGTTTAGGCGTGTGCACACTTATGCAATTAGGTTACTGCAAGTTTTTTATTTTTCCTTTTTTTCCCCTATAAAAGTTTGATTGTTTTTCACTTTATTTGTATACAATTGCACATTAAAGGTGAGAAAATAGCTGATAACATTTATCTTAGTGTCATAATTTACTTTCCAAAATCCTGCCATTTTAACAGGGGTGTGTAGACCTTTTATTTCTATAGTGTATATATAAAACTTCTTTTTAAGAAGTTCTCTCAAAATAAAGCATACATATTTGTATAGATGGTCCATCTTTGCAGTACAAATCCTGCCGTTTTCTGTCTGTCTAAGTCATAAAACTCCCTGATGTACAAGTGGTATAACTTTAGACGTCCTCACCTCTCAACCTATCAGTAGAGGTTTGGTGATCAACAGATTACCAAAGAAGTCGTTAGTCTGAGCCCTACATATGTGAACTTTGGCATGAATTACAAGCGGTCACAGAGTACAGTATGGGCTTTTGTCCTCTGAATGACACCAGAGGGAGGAGAATGTAACAATGCACCAGGGCAAACTGTACAGTCAGAAATAGTCCTGTCCTGATATATAGCTACTTAATGGGTTCTACAAGTATAATGTAGGCCTTACAGGATACTGCTACAGGGATATCCAACAAATCTCTTCTCCTCTGATGGTGGCTGAGGCATGGGGACAGTCACAGTTGTGTGATCTTTATGAACCAGGATTTGTTTTTTTGGCATCCAGATTTATGCTCTAATCCCTTTGACCACTCGGTGGGATCACATTACTATTCCAGTAAAGGGGTGAGCATCCTCCTCCTGGTCAGTTGCCCAACCCTATTGAACTCTTATTCCAGACAAAGATTTAAAGCCAGAGCCAGCCCCAAGCCAAATTAAGCTGGTGGACACAGTGACACAGTGTCTGTCAGGCTAAGCAAGGCTAGACATTTTGCAAAGGAAGCTGCAGAAGTATGATTATGTATTAGCTTCTTTTTTTTCTTCTTCCTTTTTTTTCACCTTCTCCAAGATAGGATTTGCACACAAGTCTTGCATACATCTAGTTCCTTCTCAGCTCTGCTTTTCTTTAATATTTTTTTTCAACCTCTAATAGTGTGCTGCTCTTCTTCTCTAAACTTTGTTTCATGCAGTGCTAAATGCTTTAAGCACTAAAATGAGAACATTTGCTCCTTGATTCCATAAGCACATTAAAGCAATGGCTTATAAAGACACTTAAACCCTAAATCTCTGTATAAGGGGAGATCACAGGAGGACTGAAACCTCCCACTTGGAAAAAAAATCATAATCTAATCTTCATAATGTAATCTGCAAACGTGGAAAATTCTAATAAATCTGCAATTTCCCACAATCATCATCACAACAGAACTGCAACCAAATAAAGACTGATTGGAGGTGTCTCAGCTTGCAGCATGCTGATGGTCCACATGTGACTGGATCATGATGTGGGCATGAGAGAGTTCACCTACACACAATGGCCAACAAATTCTTCCATTTGCCTCAGCAGCTGTGTATAAAGGAGGACGTGAAAATCTTTTCCATTGCTGTGCATTTATTTACTACGCAGATGTTATTTTCAAGATAAATATATTTTTATCTGCACAAAACTTTTTCCATGTCTCACTTGTATGTTAGCGTTACATTTCAACTTTCCTAATGTCACATATAGTCATGCACATATACATATAATGCATCTGGAATGCAG
Source organism: Pangasius djambal (assembly GCA_022985145.1). Lineage (NCBI taxonomy): Eukaryota > Metazoa > Chordata > Actinopteri > Siluriformes > Pangasiidae > Pangasius > Pangasius djambal. The sequence continues at coordinate 18,175,703 of CM040992.1, forward strand.
TGGAATTGCTAGATGGTATATACAAAAACAGATTGATTCAACATCCTAATTAAGATAGCACCATCAAATAGAAAATAAAACACTCAAATAGGAAAGATTTAATACTTTTGACCTCCTAAATGCTTTCTAGTTTTGACCTGGGTCAGTGCAATCATGAGCCTCTCACTGGGAGTATCACAGGTGCATGGGGAGGGTGATAGCTGGCGGACACGGTAATATTTTGGCTTAGCATCAAGCCAGCTAAATATACTGTTTCTGTACTATCCTGGGAGGACAGATCTTTGTGGAGTAATCTGTGTGTTGTAACCCAATGCCACGTTAAGGACTGACAGTAAAGGTCTTAGTGTGCAAGACAGGCCCGGTGTGGGATGAGGTTGTTTTAGAGATTGCCATCAATGGCCATTTTGCTTGCATTGCAAAGTGCTGATGTTCGAAGTGTCCAAGTAGAGAAAACAGGGTAATTAACAGAGCCAAATACAGCAGGATAGCGTAATAGAGTACTCTAAAATTTAATATATGATTTCGATAAAAATAAATAAATAAACATTTTTTAAAAAATTTTTAAAAAACTGAAAAACTGACAGTTTAAGAATTTAAAAGACCATAAGAGGACCTAACATTTGTGCATGCAGTGGTATGGCTATACACGTTTCTCAATGGCATGCATCTGTTAACACAATATCTTTACACCTTTCAGGCCCCATGACAAACTGACAGTCGAGACAGTGCCATGGGGCCCTGTGGGGCTTAAATAGGCCATCATTTATATACGACTAGGTGATGTCTGTATATGATGCTGTATATAATGATACATTCTGCAGAATGAACTAGACTTGGCTAACAAACGCAGGCATTTTTTATTCACAATTTCTTATCAAGGGGCTATTCCATTTACCAAAAACATACACTCATCAGCCACTTTAATAGGAACACCTGCACACTCATGCAGGTATCTAATCAGCCAATCATGCAGCAGCAGTGCAAGTGGATGGTGAGTGTATGGTCAAAGAGAAATTGCAAATCACACAAGTTTACCAAAATTAAGTATCAGTAACTGACTAATCTATATTGCAAGAACATAGGCATGTTTTGAAAAGAAGGCTTGTGACCACATTTTACATTTACAGCTGATATAACGTCCCCCAGAAACACTGTAACACAAACTATAAATTCACAGGGAGAAAAAAAACAACAACTTAAAATTAGACATCTTTTCACTGGGTTATTTCTTTTCCAAAGAAGCCATCTTATGGTAGAACAATTACATTGCAAATCATTCAATTAACAGCTAGCCTTTTAATTCACAGTATTAAATAAAAATTCTTTACCTGCAATTTTACAGTATTGGTTTATTTAAAACAAAAACAACATTATTCTTGGGGACTGAGCACTAGGTTAGCTTGCTAATCTTGTCTAGCTAGTATTAGACACGCCCCTGCTTAAAGTAATGAGCAAATAATAATGCTTTGTTATGCTGAATCATACTGTGACTAATCAAAACAACTGTGTCGCATTGAATTCTTTTACAGGACCACTCCCTCTTGTGAACTCGTGTTACTGGTTTTTGTTGTTGCAGTTTCGTTTGGGTTTTTTTTTGTTTGTTTTTGTTTTTTTTTTTGGTAAAATTTGGTAAAATTACAAAATAATAATTCATAAAATAGCAGTTAAGACCTTAAAATAATTACAGTAATATAACAGTCATAATTGTCTGTTTTACTGAAAGCTTAATTGTTGTAATTTGGGATTCCTTCTGTTTAGTTAGAACAAAAAATGATTTTAATAAAAGAACGTCAATTACTGTACTATAATTGTAATTGTCCATTTTCCAAAAATGTCAACTACCATAATATTTATCTATGTCTCATGCTAAAATAAAGGTGTTTTTTTTAATGTTCTTTTCAGGATTTTTTTTTTAACAGTGCAAGATTTCTTATTTGATATTATGTGACACATGGTTTAATGACGCATCAAATCCCCAGTCATCAGTTCCGATACGTCAGGACACAGAATTAGGTGTGTCCTCTTTACCTGCTTAGAGGTTAGCTAATCAGATTAGCTCTGTATTGCATTGCTCTTCTCTTCTGTTCTGTTTTTGAAGGCAGGCCCATGACATACCACTCAGCAAATCTTCCCTATAATAAGTGGACAGAGCAGCCACCTTGTCACACATGTCTTCATTAACTGTAATGACATTAACTAGTTAAAGACATATAAAATAAATGCTTGTTTGTAACCCATGGCGAGTCTGGCACTGCTCTCATTCTGCTGCAGTCCGCTTAAAATGATGAAACATGACAGGCTTTCAAAAGGCAAGGGGAAAAGATAGTAACACAAATTCTTGTATACAAGGCCATGTCATCAGGGATGTTTAACATACAAAGGGGCACAGATCTAGAGAGCAATCGACCAGAGAATGCTTTCTAGATTTGGAAGTAATGTAATTAAGTAATGTGATTAAGTGATTAAACACTCTTATTGGATATTGTGTAATGTACTGCTATACTGAAAGGGCTGACTTTATAGATCTGTGTTAGGAGGAACCTAACATGATGGTAATCTTTATATTCACCTGACCACAGATAATGTTTACAGTCAGCTGTTCCACTCAACTTCTACAAGACCTATAACTTCTTACATGTCTAAGCTGGTAAATATTTTGCCTACTTGACAACATGTCCTTGTGATGAAAATGAAAGCTAAGATCTTAATCTTGTGAAATAAATGCATCAACACTGATGCCTAAAGATAATCAAGGCTATGTACATACGACATCCAACTATCTGTCAGTCTGAAAACTACACTTTGACCTTTCAACACCAAGGCTCTGACCTTCCTCTTATAGTGTAACCATCTTGATTCTCTCTTTTTATCCACATTATTTATTTCATTATGAGTATACACAAATTACTGACCTTATTCTATTTGTGTCATAGCGTCACATTTCTCTAGTGAATGGGTGGGTCGTAAAACCAAGCCATGAATATCCATACTCGCTGAAAGACAAGCAGCACTGAGACACATACATTTATTGTGTGACTGAAAAGTATGTGTGTCACTCAGGTTAAACTGGGTCTACAAAATCACTGTCTAAGGAGCGTCAATATATCTACTTGCATCAATAGCTTATATTGTTTAAGATGTAGATGAAATAGATGAAACCAGGAGCCTTGGATAAAAAGAACCAAGAACAAAACTAATAAACACATCCCTGTCTGTTGTCATGAAATTAGCATAAAAAGACACTGAAGTGACAAAGGAGGTGGCAAAATTTATGAGTACAGCTTGCACAGCAATTAGGGGAAAAAAATACTGAAAAAAGAAATGAGGTGGTGGAAATACAAATCCATTTCTGCTAAAAATGGGATGCAATCAAAAGCTGCTGTCAAAATAGATTATTCAAAACAAAAAAACTAATTTTTATCCTTGTGAATCTGTAATTCGGCAGGTTTTGGATCACTGATCTCCCAGGTATTTGTCCGTGTTGTTCACAGGACAGGACTGTTGCTTGGAAAGCTAAGAAAGGCTTTCATCTTCATTTAACAGCTTGTGAGGCCTGAGCTGTGTCCTGGTGCTTGGGACCAAGACAAAGACAAATGGTGGTGAAGGAGCCAGCAGCGCAAATAACCTGCCCCTGCTTGACCGGGATAAAGATTTATGTGGGCCTGAAATTCAAAATTTCAAATACTGCCAATAGCCTAAATAGAGCCCAGAGGGTACGGAGCAAAGGCAACCTGAAGCCCAGGCTCCATGGTCAATACCATGTGCAAATAAAGTTCACTCCCGTATATAGACTCCACTAGCCAGGCCTAGGCACGACAGGCTATTTCAAACGTTGTTAATTAACGCTGACACCTGGGCCCTCGACGGTCTATCCAGGACCAGGCACATGAGAAGAGAAACCATCATCTTTGCCACTATAGCAAAAGATAAGAGTGTGAAGATGCAGTGCTTGATTAGGGTACATAAGGTGCATAGGGTGTGGTGACAGTAATGACATTCTATAATGACGTCTGATCGTAAATACTCATAAAGACACACCACCTTGACATTTCATGACAAGACGCAGACTTAAATAGACTAATATGATGACTTTTCCTTGATAAAGCATAGGCATTTGCAAACATCATAAATTGTTTGGTATTAACTTTAATTAAAGCCCTATATCTATACAATAAGAGTGACAGGTGAGGTGGCTCATGCTTATATATTTATTAACAGTCTGCTGTAGTTTTGAGAAAGACATGCCATTATTAGCTTTATACTCAATGTAGCTGATCGCACTCAGGTACAGTCAGCTTAACCAATTTACAAGTTACCTCTAAAAAAACAACCAGAAATAACAAAATATCTGCTCAGAAGAAAAAGCCCAGTCTCTACGGTATTCCAGCCTCTGTAAACAGGAGAAAATGAAAATTACTTGGACCACCAATATCCAAGCAATTAGAATAAGGAGGCGTCTTTACATGCCTGTTAGTCATTTTGGTTGTCAATACAGAAAGCTTGTCCTTTTGCACTAGCAGCACATGTGCTTGAGGGCGTGGCTCTGGAGGGAGCACTAAAGGGAAAGGCTGAATTGGTATGCAATTTGACTTTCAAAACAGCCAGCTAACGTCTACCAAAATCTAGCCACATTTCATTATAGTTAATCATTTCTGAGCTCGGTCAATGACTCCAGGCAATGAGTTAAATGAGTTAGATAACTCATTGATATTTGCTCACAGAGTCACTAAATTTGCACAGTTTACCAAAATGTGTGACTGCTAAAGCAGGTAGACTATTATTAACAGACTATTATTGCATGCACTGCATTGCTGGACCGAATAACTATAAATGGGACTCACCGAACCCACTGACTCAAGTGGAAGACTGAATGAGAGAGACAGAGTGAGGCATAGGAATCTCGGCTGGGACCGAAAAGATTCACTTACTCAAGGAGCGTGGGAGTAGGTTTGGCATACACACAATTGCAAATACAAAACAATTCAATGACAATGAAAAACTTTGTCATATAACATAAACCTACGCAAAATCTATCTTTGATATTCATGACGTTGATCTGGATACGTAGGGAAATGTAGTGTTTTGGTTTGCATGATTCAAAGAGAAAGGCAATTCGCAACTGCAAAACCCCACAGCATCAACTGAACTAAAAGAATGACTCAGTGCATGGCAGTGACTTATACAGATTAATTGACCTTAGTGTCCTTGTTCAAAAAGTCAGAATTGTTTGTGAACAAAACCCATCTACTGACTATTAACAGCACAGAGACTGGTAACACACAAAGCATTGCAGAATTGTTCCACTTTGCTGGTCATATGTCATTGTCATTTGACACAGAAATGTAAAATATGTCCACTGACTGTTAAATGTTCCCAGAAGATTGTGTCTAACCCATCAGCGGCATTCAGTAGGGTAAGCCCCGCCCCAGCAGTCCCTGGTCTGCAGAAATATCCCTATTCTTTTAAATTTGCCTCTATTTTTTTTAATGTGCACTTTTTCTTTAGATGAGAGCACAAATTTACCAAGAATGTGCAAAAGTTTAATTAATTCGAGGACACCCAATAGCAAATACATGAACAATTTCAATTTAGTAATCATGTGAAGACAAGACTGAAGGCAAAACCCACAAACAAGCAGCAACTGAAGGCGGCTGCAGTGAAGGCCTGGAAAAGCATCTCCAGGGAGGAAACTCAGAATTTGAGTTTTGAGAACATGGGCTCCAGACTTCAGGCAGTCATTGACTGCAAAGGATTTTCATCCAAGTATTAAAATTATGGTTATATTTACAATTATGTCACTTTGTCCAAATACCTTTGAGCCCCTGAAAATGGAGGTACTTTGCTTAAAATGGCTGTAACTCCTAAATGGTAAATGCTATATTTTTGTGGAACCTCTTAAAATAAAGCTGAAAGTCTACACATCTTGATTGTTTTATCCATTGTGGTGGTGTATAAAGGCAAAATCACAACAACTCTGTCATTGTCCAAATACTTCCAGACCTGACTGTATATATAGTGATTTACTGGATATACTGTATTCAACGCTGTTAGATCGTGTTTTACGTTGAATAAGCCTACGGACTTGTTGTCTTGGTAAGCTTCAAAGAATGGACAAATTCAGGGTCACATAAAATCCACAGTTCAGTCCAGCTAACTCAGTAATCCACATATGAAGAGCGAGCCCCTGATTTTATTAGTCAGCTCAATTCCTGAACAGGGTTTATATATAGAGAGAAAGGGAGGAAGGAGTACAACAGGGAACTACAGAACGAGACACCGTGGGACAGACTAACAGATGGCATGTCAGACAGACAGTAGGATTGAGAGTTAGACAGATGGGACTGGATGGCTTAAAGAAAAGTGGGGTGAGACTGCAGCAGAAGTAGGCGTCAGAGCCACAGTACTGCTGACCCACTGCTTGCGGCAACTTCGGCAAAGTTGACACACTAAAACACACAAGCACAGCCCTGTGTCTGCATTGTAATCCCAACGTTCTTCAATTTGACAAAATAAGGTTTACATTTGAATGATTTTCGGACAGATTTTGCTGCAGACAAAATCACACATCTTAAATGATATCTCTGACTGTGAGTTAAGAACAGTGGTCACATAACACATAATGTGAATTGTGAGTTCTGTCATGACAGGGCAACAAGAGATGCTGCACAGAAGGAAATCATTCAATCTTCCTGTATTTCTTATTATACAAATCACAATTTGAAGAATTGGCATTCTTGTTGTCCTTTTTCCCCAGCCACGAATGACTCCAAACTCCTCTTTTGCACTTTTTAAAGTGTTCTTTCTGTAGACATGATATTTCCACTGTTATACCGAAAGCACAAGCCCAGATTGCATTGAATGATGACGCAAGCAGAACGTAGCCATTCCTTTAATTACAGGTCTATGGTTAGGGTTTTTTTTTTTTTAATCTTATAATCTGACATGGAAAACACAAGTCTGACACAGAATTCGGCCAAGACTTTATTGCAACAATTTCGTACAGTGTGACAAGTAATCTTATAACAATACTGAATACTGTGCAGCACCTAAAACAGGCTTTAAATGTGTTGTATGTCCTAAAGTCAAAGTACATTAAGAGTATACTTTATAGTAGCCCATACCTCGTGCCTTTAGGCAAAAACAGTCCTGACTACAACAGTGTGCATGTGAAAAGAGATGGAGGAGGGGATCACAGGTGCTACAGGCAGCCATTATAGCCACTAAAGCATTTGCTAGCTGTTTACTCAAACCATGCCTGTGTGAAACCTCCCTGTAAAATGTCGGCATGAGACCACAGCACTCCCAGGCATTTGGGCTGTGTTCGCTGATTCATGAGGTATCTCCAGTTTCATAATCTACTCTAAAAAAACAAAAAAGCCTTCCTAAATACACACACACACTGCATCAAGAGTGGATTACTATAATGACCCAGGAAAAAATGACAGAGAGCCTCTCCACTAGGCCATTAATAGTCTGCAGTCTAAGACTCAGTAGAATTAAGTGTGGAGGGCTGAGGATGTGTTATGAAGGCATTTCTGATCAAAGTGTGCTCTTGCTCCTGTTAGTGCTGCATATGTATGCTTTATGTATGAGTAGATCATGACTGCCAAGATTAGATGCCAAATATTAAAAAAAAAAATAACACGAAAATTATAATGTTATTTTAATCGAATAAAATATCACCGGTGTATAAAGACAGTATGGAAATAAAGTGAGGCACTAACATAGCCTGTAAAATCTTCTGCAATTCTCAATGCAAAACATTCTTCTTTATATAGTGAGAACATGCTTTTGATATCAACTTTCAAAACCTATAAAACAGTGACCTTAAGTGCTGTAATAATTTCACGACACTCTAAACTGATTTATGGCATCATGTTCCATAGTTGTGCAGAACATCTAACCTTGCACTGGACCAGGTGAACTGCAACAGAACATCAACCAAGTAAATGAGATCTAAAGCTAAAAATACAAGTGTCATTCAGTGCAGGCCTTTGTACAGAGACAGCTGCACGCTGTTTGTTCTGCGGGGAAGGTAAACGCTACTTTGATTTCAAAACACCATCACCAAGGCGACTGAGAACTGATGAAGTACCACTGTTGTGGAGTGTTGTGAGACACATTTGTACCAGATGCCTCCTTTTAAAGGACCTCTTAAATGCCTCTAGGCGAACAATCCACTATGTTTAGATTTTCTCTGGCAAGCACCGCCCCGTTCACATGCTTGCACACTTCAGAATTCACATGGCCAATCAATGTGAATATTACACTGTACCAATCAATCAATAAAAATTGTGGTTCCTCTTAAAATCATACAGTGCCTCCGCACTCACACAGGCTTTCCAGTACAGCATACAGGAACCACGAAGGTCCTTGAACACTTTTTTTTTCTTGCACATATTTCTTCTACGTTTTTTACATTCTATTTTAATAGAATGATCAAGTCACAGAATGTTTACAAGGAGCAAGGCACTAAATAATAATGTGTAATAATGTGTAGCACTGCCTGAATGCAGTTCCTGTAACGCAAACCTGGGTTGCCATTTAATTGATGATTATTTCCTTTTTTTTAATTTTTTTTTTTTACATTAAGACCACTAAGAAGAAAAGCCTCTAATCTTTTGGAAAACTGCTATGCAAAGGTGGGAATAGGTTAAAGGATTGCCAACAGCAGCTCTGGAGCAATTTAAGGTTAAGTGCTTTGGTCAGTGGTACTGCAGAAGTAATACAACAACTTGTTCTTAGCTCCTGGTGCAGACACCACTACAATATTCCAAATCCTTGTTAATCATGAAACCCTTCAAGTTAACCATGCGTCTCACATATGTAGTACTAGTACATGTACATAGGCATATTGTATGTTAAGCTTCTAAACACAAAGCCCTTACAATAACATGAAAACAGGTTACATGAATAACATGAACAGTAGTGATGTCCTGAGCGTATGGCACGTAATCCTACTAACACCCTCTTAACCTTACCAACACCCTACTTTCTCCACTTCTCCGGACTCATTACACCACAGTGACAGCAAGTGAGAGCTGGTCACATTGGCACTGACCTCAACTAAAGATATAGACTAACATAGCTTTTGATATGGAGCTTGTTAGTGTGACCATTGAAAGTCTACCTGGAGAGTCTTGAATGCAGTGGGAATGTATTGAACCCTTTGTATCTGCCATAACATTATCATGTTGTTTCTTGACATCTTACCATCCATCAGGGGTGTGTTCGGATTTAAACTCATGAGTGCAGCTTAAATGAGAAAGTTTTTTTTTTTTTTTTTTTTTTTTTTTAAATTAAGTATGAACCGTACCACTATGACCCCAGAAACACTGAAAAACAGTGGGGGGGGGAAAAACCCAGAGCTAGAAATGCCAGCACTGTCAGCATGCTCTGTGTATTCTGGCTCTGACAGGTTCTCAGCCTCAGCTATATCATTCGAGTTTAGTTCTACTTCCTGAATTTAGTTCTATTACCTGAAATGTAAAATATAAACTAGAAGCCTAATTTAAACAACAGTGACCCAAACCAGGCAGTTGCTACGGACAACCACACATTCAATTTTAGTGAACGTGGTCTTTGTTTATCCCGTGTGTTTTATACCCGATATCTCAGTAATACCCACATCAAAGTAAAAACCTCCAGTTTGTGTGATTTTTTTTTACATTGCATCCCATGGGATAGAGTTGCACACATCTAGATGCCCTGTGAACCTTCTGGCAAGCTTTAACAAATCTCTCCCATCCGTATATGCATTTGTTTTTGTTTAGAACACATTATCTGTTCAATCCACATAACATTCATATTCGGTTACATCCCCACCCTCTACCCTCTTTCAGTTCTTAGTTATGCATTCTCATCACACTTGCCTTTTTTCCTGTTGTTCAAACACCACCCTAGCACTGCATCCAGGAAAATAAAATAAACCAATAAACCAGAAATTGAGAAAAGTAGACCCAAAAATGAATAAGCCTTAAAGGGTTCGGGAAACCTCATCTGCATGTGCAGCAGCTTTGCAAGAAGTTGTCCTTAAAGACAAATTAATCAGGTGCCTGTGTAGTTTTTCACTACCATGACAGAAACCAGATTAAAAATTCTCTGGTTTCTCATTTATAGTTTACTAGCAAACCTCTGATCAATACCTGACTATACATTTACCAGCCCTTCTCTTCGGTGTCCTCTCACTAGTGTCAGGTAGATTGTGTTTAGAGTGCAATCCTCCCAGTCCTCAACTCACGCCTAAAGCCAATCCCCAACTTTTTTTTTTTTAAAACAATGCACTAGCAGTAGAACATTGCTATCATAGACAGAAGATTACACAAAGAATGGTATGAAGGAGAGGTCTTTTTTAGCACAGACTGTAGATTCACACAGCCTATCACTGAAAGTCAGTGGCAGGTGATCACATACAGTGAAACGCTTCACTGACAAAACCATAACACGATGGGACCATAATAGAAATGTCGAGTTACTGATAGGTGTGAGAATCTGTTAGCCCTCCCATTCAATAGCATGACCAGCCCACCCTTAAACCCCAACACTTATACTCACTGAAAAAAATTTCAGAGCTGTAGAGAATACAACAATTTTGAAAAACTAAATGTACGAAAAATGTATGAAAGTAGTAAATGTACACATGAGAGCAAATTAACACTGGGATTAAATATATTTGGCTGTTTGGTGAGACCATGCAGTGAAACTCTTAGCCAAGCATGTTGTGTGATGGATCAAGAGGTCTTGACTTGTATGCTGGCCCTCTGATCCCCTGGCTTCTCATGGGTGCAAGGAGGCTAAAAATAGCCTGCTTCCATTCAACTGACTTAGCAGTTCCTACGAATCATAACAGCCCCCTAATCTTGGCCTCACACACTCCTAATATGGTGTGCGGTCTGGCCCAAGCCACCAGCCTCTCAATTTCTGTGGATGGATAATTATCCTGTCATCGCTCAACTCTAGTTATTTGTATTGACATCATTTATCCAGAAAAAAAATGCAAGTAACACATTTCCAGACACCAGTTTGGCCAGTATGAAACAAACAGTATGAAAATCATTCAATTTTCATGAAATATATTTGAATATTATAATATTGAATAATAGAAATATTACAAATATCTGCATGAAAACAAAGTGTTAATAACTTAAGTGTTATTAAAATATGTGTTATTAAAAAAAGGCAATGCTTGCTAGGTTAGTTGTTAAAACAGGTTATGCTTACTCACGCTCAAAGAGACAGTTTAAATGGGAACATAATGTGGGTCGGACAAGTGTCATCAGTCTTGTAATTGGTGAGAGTAAAGGTTACACAAACATTATTCAATATCTGCCCAGTTTACATTGAAATTCTGGCAAAGTATGCAGGCTGTGGAAAGTCACTAACTATTCATCATTCTTTCATTCATCATCAGTATACTGGTCATGCTCAAAGCCCAGAAACTGTCCTGGGTACAACAGGAGTGAAGCACTGTGCACAAACATATTCACCTACTCATTCATATCTAGGTGCAATATATCATAGCCATTTAAATACCAGTTAAATACCAGAATGTTTTTGGAAAGGTATGAGTTAACTGGAGAACCCAGAAGAATACCCAAGCGGACACAAGGAGAACCCAAGCTTGGAATCAAACCAGGGACCCTGGAGCTGTGAGGTGCCACTGCTCCACTATGCCATCCACTAATTATTCCTACTTTGTACATATAATATGCACATAAGACCATCAGTATGGTTTCCCTTGGGTTTTAACCTTTGATGAGTTCATGACCTCCACAATACACCCAGCTAGACCTTTTTAAAAAAAAACACACAACTTTATTTCTATGGATTTCAAACACAAAAATATTCAGAAATGTATCACGAATTCATACATAACCCAGAATATGTATGAACAACAATAAAACTAATCCTGACATGCAAACTTCAGACCTAATGCACAGAGTTTTACAGAGTGTTACTGACTCAATGCTACTCCAGAGCAGGTGACACCACTGCTGTTGATGACACATTATAGATGATGATCTACCGCTGCTGTCCCCATGCCAGAAGCCAAGTAGGGCAAGTCTGGCAACCCTTATGTAAAGCACCAGGTACCCATTTAAAAACAGCACATGAATGTCCTTTCCTCTACAGCCCAGTACAGCTGTGAGCTTCATTCAACGTGGCTTTGTAGCTCACTGCAGTAGATTTTATCATGCACATAACCACTACTGCTGACTGCAACTACAATAGGTCAGTATTCATTACAGTCCTGTACTTTGTGGCATCCACTCTCAGAATTGTCACTCAGCTGACTTCTTAGAAAGCCTGTGCTGGTATAACAAAGAAAAACTGGGGCAACTGGTAGCTCAGCCCAATAAGGTACTGGTAATGTCTGCTGGGTGAAGAATTGAGCACTTAAAATCAAGGTTCTCTGTGACTTATGGGCTGAAGATCATCTACAAATTGAGAAGAAAAAAATGGGAAAGTACTTTTAAAATACAGTGCAGTGGTATATGTAGTGTTGCTGCCTCACAGCTCCAGTGTCCCCGGTTCGATCCCGAGTTTGGTTTACTATCTGGGTAGATGTCTTTCACAATGTTCTCCCTGTGGGGTTCTTCCTGTCTCCCAAAAACATGTCAGTAGGTGTACCAGGATAAAGCATTTACTGAAGATGAATAACTATTAAAATGTTTCTATTTTGGAGCTTTGCACCTTTTATTTTATTTTTTTTAACAGTTCTTAGACTGTAGAAAGATCTCTAACAGAAAGACACAGCCAGCTATTCATGGATACATGAGAGATGAGATTTCCAAAACATAAGTAAGATGTACAACTAACACTCCATGTCCTTCTAGCATGTGCTTGGCTTGCAGACACTGATCACTGCCAAATCATCCTTGCTGGAGGTGAATCTTCAAGTGCTGTCTAACGTGTAGGATCTTTTGACAGTTTTATTAGTATAAGTAGGAATACTTTAAAGAGACCACAATAACAGTCCTATAATCCCAGAATCCTTATGCGCAGACCATCCTATAAGATTTATACAATCCTAACTGCTGTTAAACTGTGGGAGATCCCACATATAATGACAGATTTTACAGTCTTGTTTTTTGTCCTATATCATCATCATATTTCTGTTTATGCTCGAGAGTCTTGACCAATGATCCTAAAACTTGTCACTCTCAGAATCATTCATGATTCAAAACAAACATGGGGGCATCTTCTTATGCTATCACTGACATCTTTCACACATGGCGTGAAGACTGCTTTTTCACATGAGACAGCCGGTTTTCCCCCTACACTACAGGATGGTGAGTCATAAATATTGAACATGGGGCTAAAACTGGATTGTCCACATCCCTCACCACAGAACAATCTGAAAAGCCTTGGAATCATGCTCAAAATCATCCTCTAGTATGGCCGAGGCGTTACTCATCTAGGTTCAAGACTGCACCCTGCATGCATACAAGAAGCATGGAAGCTACAGAAGTAGGAGAACAAATGCCTCTCAAAGTGGACATCAAATCAACTAACAGAAAAGGCCACGCGTCCATGGATGTGTGTGCTCAAATACAGTAATCCATTTGTTTCTCAGTGGATTAGGTCACACAACAATGGCATTGTATTTGTTCATATTAACTACAATGCAGAGCTGCTTTTAGCATGTACAATTAACTACTAATCATAGTTCATCATTGTATTCCATTCTTCAGGAATGTGAATTAGATAGAAATAGCAGAGAATTTCAGGTCAAATGTGGTTGAGTTTAGTTACATAAGGGTCAGTTCATATAGACCAAATGTCTGAAACAACATTTTAAGGTTTATCCAGAGTTTGGAATCAGAGTTTAAAAAAAATGGCCCAAATGCAACAAGCAAAGAAATTTCAAAGCAGGACCAAAGTGGCCCAGCCGTACGTCATCAAAGCTGTGTTGTGGCTGTGTTAAAAGTATAGACTGACACTGGTCCCTCATCATTTCTGGGTGTACACATGGGCAAAATCTTGCTGAATTTCAGGTCTTTTTCACTGAAGACACGTGCAGAGCTGCACAGCTTCTTCCCACAGGCCATAATCCTCTTAAACAAAGAACCTTCCTTATAGGAACCTTAAAGGAACCTTCCTTCCTTTATCTAAACCTTTTCATTCATTACGAAAAACAAACAAAAGAATAATAAAGGTTTGTATATTTTAGACAGCGTCCAGCAGAAGCTCAGTGGAAACCCAGCAGAGGACCACACAACACAGCCTAATATGCTTAAAAGTGGATGTGCAAGTCATGCTTGTACAAAACCTAGCAAAAAGTAATATTCAGACCAATTCATGCACTCCTCTTTTAGTTTTAATCATTTATTTATCATGTACTGGGCTCTTTGCTTGGATTTGTGCTGACCACTTGCCCCTAGAGATCTACATCCCTGCACTTTCATTCCAGCCCTGATTTAACACCTGATCCACTTAATTAAGATGTTTATTAATGTCAGAATATTAATATATATATTCAGGTGTTTTAAAATGTTTAAAATGTGAAAACTTGATGAAAACTGTCAATTATCACAGCCCTAATGTTAACTAAATTCAGGTTTTATTAAATGAACTAATATTAAGTGTTGATGACAGCTGTTTCCAGACATCACTGGACAATTCAAAATATCACAGCACTAGCTGTTGGATTATTGAAGCCTATTTCCCGTAATGACCTAAGTATTTTATTGAAGGGCTAAAGGTGTTGTTCCCCTTGACTATTTGGAAAGTCACACACAACAACCTTTCCTGTAGTTAGTCTGTTGCAATATTTCACTGCACAAGCTCTGTAGCAGGTCAAATGACTTTAAACTCATGTATAGATAATTTAATTTCTGGAATTTCTCTATATCATTTAAAATAACTTCTTTTATTAAATGCTAGGCATTACCTTTTTTGAGTATATATACCCACCACAACAAAGTTTGAATTATAACATTTTCATGTTCATTTGGATGAACATACTAACACATTAAATGACAGATTTTATAGACATTCAGGCCCAGAGTTGAAACTGACAGGTTCAGGCAATGACATTTCTTTTTGTTTGGGGAAATACCTCTGTTCCTTGTTTCCATGGCTTCCTTGCACTGTAAAGTTCTTCTGCATTCCTGCACAATGACACGAGTGGCTCATCTCCAGCTCAGTCTGGTCACACAGGCCTGTCACATGAGCATTCTTCCCACAGGAGTTCACCCCGAGAACACAGAAAGAACACTGGACTAATAAAATAAGGCAAAGCAACTTTAAAGCTGGATTAGACAGCCTTGACCACAATGCAACTGCAAATGACAGCTACTGAAATCAGATCTACAATCTGCAAGTTTTTATAGAAACATCTTTTGTAGCCCTGCAGCTTATGTATACAGCTTATGACCTAAACCAGAAGGTTTTTTTTATATATATATATAAACCCAACCACTATCGTGCCCCCAGAAACACTGGAAAAACCCAGAAGTGGAAATACCAGCACTGTCAGCATGGGCTGTAAATTCTGGCTCTGACAGTTCCTGAACCTCAGCTACACTACACAGCCAAAGCTTTGTGAACACCTGACCAATCACACCCATATGTGCTTGTTCAACATCGCATTCCAGATTTATTCCTCCTTTGCTGTTATAATAACCTCTACTCCTCTGATAATTCTTTCCATTAGATGTTGGAGTGTGGCTGTGGGGATTTGTGTTCATTCAGCCACAAGAGCATTAGTGAGATCAGGCGCTGATGTTGGTGAGGAGGTCTGGGGTGCAGTCGGTGTTCCAGTTCATCCCAAAGGTGTTCAGTGGGGTTGAGGTCAGGGCTCTGTGCAGGACACACACCAAGTCTTCATGGAGCTCACTTTGTGCACAGGGGCATCGTCATGCTGGAACAGGTTTGGGCCTCTTAGTTCCAGTGATGGGAAACTGTAATGCTACAGCAAAGACATTTTATACTTGTGTGCTTCCAACTTTGTGGCAACAGTTTGGAGAAGGCCAACATACAGTAAGGTTGTGATGATCAGGTGTCCACAAACTTTTAGCCATATAGTGTACATCACTCTAGTTCACTAGAGATGTGCACAGGACTGTTTTTATTTATCCTGCTCACACATGCCCATGATATTTTCTAACAAATATAGTTAGAAGAAAGTATTAGCATAATTTAAACCACCATGACCCTGAACAGGCAGTTACTAAGGATGAATGAATGCTGTAAATGAACGTAAACATTCATGTTTATGAACACGGTCTTTCTTTGTTACGCAAGCTTCATATCTGGCTGTTCGCTCGCCCCCACATGAAAGTAAATACCTCCCAACTTTTTAGTTGTGCCCTGGGTTCTGGTCCAGTCAAGCTTTCTTTAAAAAAAATTTGTACTTGTATCTGTTTAGAACCCTTCATGTCTTCATTCCAGTTAATGTATTTCTGTTTGTTTGTGTCTCTAATATATATCTTGGTTTTCTAAACTGATTGCTGAAGACATGGAGCTTAAATGATCCTATTTCCCGCCTGCAAATTCTTGTCTTTGCGTTCAAGTGCTCTGTTATTCGAAAAAAATAAAAATGTACATAAAGCAACCAACAGTTAGAGAAGTCAGTGTTTACAGTAAGAGATGTATCCATCATCGACCACTAAAACCATCCTTTCCTCTACCATGATAAACAAGCACCCCACTTTTAATTGCAACTTAAACGGACATTTACATGCAACTTTTAGGTTGTTTAAGTTATAGTATGGTATTAATTTTCTTTATTTACTTTAAGGTATTCATGATAATGCCGATACAGCATAAAAGCTGCTATTAGCTGTAACCTGCACTCTGCATTTATCCTTCTACACATACCTTCAGTTTCCTTGGTTCCAAAACGTGACTAACATTACCATAAACATTTTTGACAAGCTAGATCGGTTCTACCTGTGTAATGAGTAGCAGTTGACCGAAATAAATACAATTTACATGGTAAAAAGTAATTCAGTGGATAAATAACTTGTCGCATGAGTGATGCAGGGGATACCAACTCTTCCACGGAGAAGTGGAACAAGCTGACAAGCAACAAGCAACAAGCTCTGGACAGTTTGATTTAACCAGCTACGATGGATTTTTTTTTTTTTTTAAATCACAAAGAACATTGTATCGTGGGTAGCTTTAAAAAAAAAAAAAAAAACAATGTCGCCTGAGCATATACATCTTACTATTATATAATAAACATGCAACTATATTTTATAACAGAAACAAACTGCGCTGACTGTGATGGATTTGAAACACCTCGAGAGACTTCTTCACATAAAAACATCTGTTTATCTATAAGGGTAGAGATTTCGGGGTTTCGGTGTAGTAGCATTTACTCAACTCCAGTTTAGTAACCTTTTTTTTATACGTCAGAAAAACACATTAAAGTTAAAAAGGCCTTATCCAGTTTAAGTACCCTTTTTTCTGACAGTACAAACAGATATGCCTGCAGGCTTTTTTTTTTTTTTTTTTTTAAAAGAAGAGGATTCGTCTAAGGTAAATCTTGACACAATGAATACCATCGTTAGTAGACAGAAGTTTGAATAGCTGTCTGATATTAAATGCATTAAGTTTCAACATCTGCATAAGTGGCCAAACTCTTAATACACATCGGCTGTCAGGTTAAAGGTAAGAATGAAGAGTCTGTACACACAACACATAATTTAGGGAAGCTTAGGTTTGGATAACAAACAACGTAGCAATATGTTGTATATTTTTTGCAACTGCGGTTATAATTTAACATGAAATGCACAATTAGCTACAGTGTGAAAAGTGGTTTCTGTGATAAACGAGCATCTTGTTACTCAGTAGGGCATTTAAGGGCACTTAGATAACCTAAATACTCTAGGCTTGAGATAAGAACAGAAATTAAACTAAGGGCTCAAAAGACAGACATGTGAGTGCTCCACATACATGGCAATAAATTTACAATATCTGAGTCACTATTTGATCATAAATAGAACATCAGATATTAACCGAATACTCAGCAACAATGCATAGCCCTAAATACATTAACTAGGATAAACTATAAACATTTCATCAATCATAAACCTGAAAATATGGGAATACTTGAGCAGTGCAGACTGCACTTGTGTTTTCAGCCGTTAGGCCTAGGATGGAGAAATAGTTTTCTCTTCACTTTTTGCTCACTGACAGTGACTCACTGGTTTTGTTTTGATTATGCACACTGTTTTATAGCCTATTTGTTTCTCATAAGCCTCAACCGTAATCAAAGCCCTGCTTAACTAGCGCTTATACCGTATATTAAACTTAATTAGATTTGTTGGAGTCCGTTAACTCCTTTAAATGACATTTATCTCACAAAAAAAAACAGCATACTTAAATCAGTCCACTAACATTAGCACTTTATATCTAGTTTATATCTGAGAAATAGTGTCTAAGCACAAACAGAACAAAATGGCAAACAAATTAGCAATCATCCCATGTTAAGAAGCTAATTACGCTATTTTTCACCAGCATGAAAAAATCGAGCCTGTAAGCACATTCATGTTTAAATGATATTCCAACTAGAAGAGTACTTCTGGTGTCCAAAGTTCCCCTGGTTTGTTTGTCCAACCAAACACTGAAAGTCTTTTGAGCAACGTTTAGGGCTGCTGACATTTTCAGAAACTCTCTTTCCCAATCTCTGTTTCTTTACAAAAACATACTCATGTGCTGTAAGATAAGGTTTCTGTCTGTCAGCTAGAGCTGGCTTTATGTTTCAACCCTTTTTATCTGGTCAAGACAAACAGTTTTCACATGAATTGACTTGTCAACAAATGAAAGATTTTGTAAAGATCAACATTAAAACTTTTATTATTAATTATTTCTGGCCACAACAATAAAATTTAACGAATGATCACTAGAAAAAAATGACTCATCAGCTGTACAATACATACAGTATCATAAAACTGGCCGCCAAGATTAAAATCCACTACGTGACTGGTGTAGTGTTATCAGCAGCATTTGACAAAAAGGGAAAACATTTTACATATGTACACATCCACACTGAATTCTTAGTAAAGTTCATATATGTACAGTACGTTTCTATGGTTGGATATAAATGAATGTCAACTTTGTTCCTTATTTAAAGATTCGTTTAAAAAAAAAAAAAAAAAAAAAAAAAAAAAAAAAAAAAAAAAAAAAAAAGGTACATCCTTTCAAAATGTAACACTCAGCCATTTGCTTCAATTTGCCCCAATGACACATTTGCCGTATTGCAGCCAGGGCTGAATATTGACTTGCTGCAGATTTTTGGGGCAGCAATATTCAGCGCATTAAAGATACATCCAGCCATGTCTTACAACAGACGTTGGGAGGCATGGTGCATCGTTCAAACATTTCAGAAGGCCGTGTGCCTGAAGCTTCCATCTTCTACCTCTCTTTCGTGACTGAAGATAAGCTTTTACTAGATACAGCCCTAGACAAGCAAAATTAGCTTAAGAGCCTCTTCTTTCTCAGCTTTAAAAAAAAAAAAAAAAAAAAAAAAGAGAAATTCTGGCTTTTTTTTCCTCCTAGCCTCAAACATAGAAAGGAATGCACTTTGGTTTATACCAAATGCCCTGGGCTAATAAATTACAAGAAGATTACAACAGTCTGAGGTAAAATAGTAAGATGTGTCATTTATAGAGTAATACAATGAAGCAAATGATAACCCCTTGAGTTGGTTAAGACAAGATGGATGCCATAGAAAAGACCCATGTTGCAGTAAAAGAAATAGGTACAGGTTTGACTTGGTGAGATATCCCTGTTGGCAATGGGTCTCTGAGTTCTTAACTCGAATCACATGTCCAAACTGCATATAAAACACGTCATTTGTGCAGCCACTTTCCACCCAGAACCCACTATATGGGTTGCAGGAGGATCTTTGGGCAATGCTTAGACAAGTGCAAGGTGATCACCATTATAAAGAGGATCTTTGTAACTGCCTATGTTTCGGTGTACCTAACAACAAATGAGTGGGTTGGGGGTGTCACTGTTGGACAAAAATGAATGGCATTGATAATCAAAGGCACATTGTATTAAACCTAAGGGCACAATTATTCCCCACCACTGTTAATCCACAAAACAGCAAAAAGATATAAAGTACAATGTGAACTGCCTGCTGATGTTGGCAGATTATTGTGCATTTGCAAAAGTACTGTAGGCGTCCAGAGGGGACTGGGCAGTGTGCAGCAGGCTGGGTACCATGCCAACCAATAGCAGGGGCATTAAAACCCACATAAATGCCACAGCTTTGCTTTGCCACTTAGCGGCCCTTGGTCCGACCCCTTTTTCCCACCGCCACATTCGCATCCGGTCGAGAGCGTTTTTCTTGCGAGTGGAGTCTCAAATTAATATCAGACAGAATTCTTGTGCATTACATTGTACGTCACTCCACTGATATCAAGCCAAAAACACACATTCTGGCCACTGTTTCTTTTTATATTAGCTCTTCTTTAAAAAATAATAAATCAACCAATAATAAGAAATAAATAAATTAAACTTTTACAAAGCTTTCAGACCCTTGTCAGTTATTTGTTTTTTTCCTAACGACATCAAAAATGCTACAAAAATGACCAGTTTGTGAAATTATTTTCCACTAATTTTTGTGTGTGTGTGTGTGTGTGCGCGCGAGTGTGCGCGCGTGTGTGTTTGGGTAAAAACATGCAATTTCATTTAAAGGAGGGAACAAGCTTTTAAGAGTTTAAACTCTGGCCACATACTAGTGAGTCCACACTAAAAACTAAATATAGAAAATGTGATATGAATTTCAGAGGGTGATCTCTGATTACAAACGACAGCCGGATGAGAGGAGACTCTTGTTTAAAGTGCCCCTCTCTGCCATGGTTTTTCAACGATAGTGTTAATACTGGCTCAGATTCAAGTAGTCCTTTCGATAAATGATTAGCACAATCCTTTCTAAATCACTGCAAAAGCAGCAGTCCTTAGAAGGGAGAATTAGCGATTTTAAAAAGCTTCCTATTGCTTCCTATTCCTATTTGTTAACTACGATTAGTTTCAAAACATTATTTTGTTCCATAAGCATAGGTTTAAAATTATTTTTTAAAACAAAAATACCTTTCATATAAAAAGGTAAAGCACCAAAGTTTCCCCTCGTAGACAGTACAACATTTTGTTCCCAGCAGATCTTCCAGAGAATAGCTTATAGTTAAATACACGAGCCTGTCGAGTACTGCCGAGAACAGTTTCCACTCAAACTAAATAAATTCCTTTTAACTTGCCAGAAGTCTATTTATAAAGTTACACTACCCTGAAGTCTCTCTTTTCCTCGAGTCAATTTTATAAGGAATGTCAAGAGATTTTAGGCACATACCAAGTCTGTCATGTAAACATTGTTTTTCTCCCTTCTACCTCAAAGCAGTCTAAAACCTTCACTTTGCTTTCACCATGTTCTTCAGATGTCTTCTGTATCTCGTGCCTACCTTCTCACTCACAAAACCGGTCACAAATATAAAGAGCTTGAAACGCTACACAACTGCAGATAGCATAGCTTTTTAGAAATGCATGTAAAACACTCCTTCATCAACGTAGTGTTGCTCTAACAGATCATAGAGGTAGCGAGCTAAACACTAGCGAGTACACACATCAAAATCCAAATTTTCTTCATTGTTGCAACTCTTTACTCTACGCTACAAGATATAAGTGAGAAACTGAATTAGGACTTCATTAGTAATTGGCCAGATTGCATGAATGCTCTCTGCAGCATTCCACACAGTCCTGAGATAAAAACTTAAAAGTACTGTTCCCTCTTTCTTGGCCATTTTAGTATTTCTAAAAAAAAAAGTGTTTTAAACAAACAAAAAAAAAAAGGTGCTACAAATCTGTAAATAAATGATGAATTAAAGACTATATTCCTAAAACCTTTCACACTTGTGGATGCTCACCTTTCCACATATTTAAATACCAACATTTATAGAAACAAAACAAAGAACCAAACAAAAAAATTAGTATTCAGCTGACTAATTTTGGCAACACTGTCCTCTGCTGTATATTCCCATTGGCATCAGTCATTTGTGCCAGGTTAGTCCTTAACTTTGAGGCTGAACTTGATGTGGGAGGTAATTTGGAGATAGAGGTTATAGCACCTGTGCCCTCAGTGATTCGCTTTACGGTAGTTTTCTCCCCAGTGGGAGGTTTTGGCAAGCGTCTTCTCAGCCACGGGTGGCGCAGGGCCAGACTTGGAGTCATACGCAAAGCCGGGTCCCACTCCAGACATTGCTTGAGGAAGTCCAGAAAAAGGGGGTCGTCACAGCCCTTAAGCACTGTTACCCAATCCTTGCTTCCTGGTGGACCTCGAAGCTTGCCCCTGCGTGACCGTCCACCGTTTAGTGCTACAGTGCCATCAGGTAAGGTCGTGACTGTGCAGTAACGAGGATATCCCTTTGAGCTGACAAAATTTTTGGCTCTCTTAGACGAATCCAACAGCTTCTGGGAGGGCATGCCCAGCAGCTCTATGACACATGCTAGTTGGTCCCCTTCATCTTCCCCAGGCAAGAGAGGGTACCCCGTTAGTAATTCCGCTAAAATACAACCCAGGCTCCACATATCAATTGGCATTCCATACCGAGAGCCCAGAATGACCTCCGGTGCCCTATAAAAGCGTGACTGGATGTAAGTATAGACCCGCTGGTGTTCAAAGCAGCTGGATCCGAAGTCGATCACTTTTATCCCACTGCGTCCCTGCTGCTTCAGGAGGATGTTCTCGGGTTTGAGGTCACAATGAATGATCTTGTTTTTGTGCAGAGAGTCCAGACACTGCAGAATAGAGTGCGCAAACTTGCGCACCAGTGGCAAGCTGAAGCCCTGAAACTTGTTTTTCTTTATGAGCTCATACAGGTTCATGCTGAGTAACTCGAATGTCATGCAGATGTGATTGCGGAATGTGAAGTGCTCCAGCATGTGGATGACATTCATAGTAGAGTCTTTGTCCTGCTTGCGCAAGTGCTCCAGGATCCGAATCTCCTCGGCTGCTTGGCGATGAAACCGCTTCTCGTTGCGCACCATTTTCAAAGCCACATGCTGGTGGGCCTTGTGGTCATAGGCCTTCACTACTTGTCCAAAACTGCCCTTACCAATGACCTTCAATACCTCATACCTGTAGGCTATATGGTCATGAGGTACATGGATATAAGAGCCCTGATCATCATCATAACCACCATTATTTGAGCCCCCGACCACACCTGGCCGTTTCTTAGCATTTGGTCCTGCAAAGTATATTTCAGGGTAGTTGAAAATCTCCTGGTGTTCAAATGCTGTCAATTTGGACATGTACTGCTTCATGGCCTGCTCAGGAGTAATAGGAGCTATCTTGGGCTTGCCTTCAGTGGATTTGGTGGAGGCGGAACTGCCCTCCCTACACTGGCTGCTTTCTTGTTGCCTCTCCGGCAAGGGCAAGCCTGCTCGGCCTACTGGCGTCAACCCATTTGGCTGTGTCGTCAACACTGTCCGCTTATTGCTGTTTTCCTCAAACAGCTGTTGAACATGGATCTGCTGGTGGTTTCCGACATGCAGATGGTCATTCATCGTGTTCTTATTGCCTCCAACCTAGCAAAAGCACAAATAAAGAAAATCTGCTATTAGAGAACTAATGGAAGCAGAATACAAAAAAACAAAAAAAACAAACACATTACTAGCCTGAGATCAAAGGTCAGCACTATTCTTAAAGGTGTTGACATTCATGACATTTAACGCATTCAAAGGTTTATATGCAAAGAGGCAGAAAGAGGTCATTTTAGGTAATACCTCAGAAGACTTAGGACTACTTTTCTTGAGCATAGTGTAAAGCTGAGTACAATGTAACTAGTTTCAGAATACAGATTGAGCATGCTGAGCATGTTCAGGACAGAGAGCAACTAAATCCTTCTTGTCTATTTTCAGCAAGAACAAAGGTGGCTGATGCATACACTATAAATACACACGTGACCACAGAAGGGAAAACCTAAGTTATAAAATGTATCAATGCACACCCAGTAATTTGCAAACAGACAGCACACATGCTGTGTTTGATTAGTTGTTTTTATGATCACATATTATAAGTCCAGGATTTGTGAAACATCTCAGATTTTCAGACCTTCAAATGCGAACCAAAGCTCAACTTTGTTTACCAAAAACATCAGACATGGATTTCCTGCTTTCCTGATGATGCCAGGAAAGCAGGCATGCATTTCCTTGTTTTCTGAAAGATGCTTGTGATTGTCTCTGCGATTTGTTTTACCATGACATCCTGTTGCAGTAGACAGTTTGGCTCTATATACACATCTTCTGCTCAGATTTTCTTTGACTTAACAGTGTTTTCCCCATTAACTGTGCACAGTTGTGTCCAAGAGGTTAGTGTTTGCTGCTTTAAGTTAAGACACCTATGGTTCTTGGTAGTGTCAATTGTGCAGAGATCTTCAGAGATCGAACCCTAAAGTGTAAACAGAAATTGAAGGAAATACATGACTGAAAATAGTTACTAATACCTTATTAGTTCATATATACATATAGTACATAGATGGAAATTCCCATAACTAAGGATGAAACGTTTACTCTATAATAAAAAGCCCTGGCGTCAAATGACACAAAAACTGGGTATAATTTTTTTTTTATGTATCCGTGAGTCTAATGAACAGAGGAGTTGAATAACCTCATGTAGAACACAGTATATGGAAGCTACAGGTCTAATGTCATGGGGAGGACGTGTGTACTGACAGCTGCACAGGACACACAACTGGAGCCGAACAAAAGACATGGCATGGAGGGCAAACAATTATTTTAACACTCCTCTAACCAGTTTCTGTCCTCTCTGGTAGAGTATAGCAAAACTAAATTTGCTTTTTAAATTTCCTTTTGATAAACACAGCATTGGAGGTCAAATGAAGACAGAAATAATGAAATGTATTAAAAATGAAAAAAAAGAATTTAAAATAACAGGCAGAATACTTATTGCAGTCTTTGCCCACTCATATATAATTGTTAATAATAATCACATATGTTTCATATATAATATAATTCACATATAATATCCAAGTAATGTCTGAACCTTATCTTTAATTACAACAGCTAACACGATAGAGCATTCATATAGTTTACGTATCAAACACTCACGATATTTAAATGTTTTAATCCTGTTTCAAGGTGATATTTAAAATCTTAGTATCTGCCATTAACATTAGATTGCACAAATATGCATCATATATATGCACTACATTATATATGCATTCCTGTTGTGTTCACTCTGAGTCAAATCGCCCTGCCAGCATATACGAAATGTTGCAAATAAAACACATCCAAACCCAAAAGCTTAGCTTTTCTCTTAAAATTATATTTTGAAGAGAAGCACAGCTCAAGGTTAAAGCACTTATTTCTAGTAATTACTCGTATTTCTGTAATACGAGTTCACGCTTTAAAAGATGCACACCAGTGAGGTCAGCTAATTAAGCTATTTGAGCTTCTATGCTATTTTTTTTTTACTTGCATTACTAAATAAAGGGCTTCATAGTTGAATTTAACTGGCATTAATGTAAATTCAATGCTCTGTTTCAGTCAGCGCAGAGTAAAAATACAACCCAGACAGGAAGGAAATTTTTTTCACAAACGAGACATTTCATTCAAGTATTTCAAAAACGTTGGCTCATCAGAGATTTCCGACCGTGTTGTTTCATGCGAGCTAACAGACCAGTAGGTCGAGCCTGTTGTTGAAGCCTGTAATGGTTCAGGCTGATGGGCTGCTTGTCTCTCCCCATCCCCCACCAACGTCGAGCTCCACAGCTCAGCACACAATATGTTAAGCCACGGCTTAATTGTGTTCATTGCCTGCGTTACCACTGACAGAAAACAAGGCCACAGTTCACATCTGTATTAATGCACTATTTTACAATGAAAGCCTTTCTGAACTTTTCAGTCTGGCTCAATAAGGAATACAGACGAGGGTTTTGGTGAATCAGCCCTGAAGCTCATGTGTTATAGATGTTTATTTCCAGAGCCAGACGAATATTGTTGAAGAGAGACCTGTTGATGACTGTTCAGAGAGATTGTATAACGACATTTTGTGGGGGAGCCAAACTTTTTTCATTTAGGATGACTGTACAGAGAGCCTAAATATATAATATAATATAATATAATATAATATAATCCTTTTAAAATACAAGACTAACCTAGCAAACTCATTCACAAAAATAATGGTTGGTCTAGATTCGATACGTGTTTTTATTTTACACGTTTTTATTTAACACATCAGTAAGGGGAGTAGGGACAGCGTTTTAGAAATGGTATGCTCCATTGTAGGGGTGTCAGAAAGTGTGTCATTCTGACAATACACATTTTAGTTTTTACCATCAATATTATATATGTTTAAGATATTTGAAATCCTTAAGATCACCCACGATATTGCGTTTTCGCTTTCTCTAATATGTTAAAGGAGTCAGATGACCAAAACACACGTGTACTTCACCCCTCTAACCCTGTTGCATAGTTAGCCTGTCCTATGGAGAATAACGTGTGCAGGTACACTGTAACATGCAAATGCAAAAAAAAACTGGTTCTACACTGAAAATAAACACACAGCAGGGGCTGTTTTCAACAAAATGGGTAATATGGAGAAAACAGTTTGTTAAAACATGTGTAGATCGAGTACATCAGTCCAACTGGTATGGTATGATCAGATAAGTTTTAAAATCCGGTTAGACAGCGAGAGTAAATGTCCTAGACATGTCAATGTTGTGTGTGTGTGTGTGTGTGTGTATGTATATGTGTGGTAATATAGTTACAGTGTATG
>CM040992.1:18203739-18246655 GCA_022985145.1 Pangasius djambal
ACACACACACACACACACACACACACACACACACACACAAGCATGTCCAAACAAAGCTGATAACAAGAGCCATGTTCAGATCAAAACGTTTCATTTGTAAAAGTCACAGTGGCTTCTTTAGGGCTTGAGAACCTTCACCATGTCTAAAGAGAAGCACAGGACTGAGGATAAAGCAGGAAAACACGGCTACAGCTACAAGCTACTGTGTAGCAAACATCGGTTTCGGTTAGAAAAGCGAAAGCGCCTGTTTTTTCTGAAAGCTTCGCGTTACTCCGGAGTGAATAAACACGTCTAATCCCGCGTCCAGTGTGCGGCATAACCGCGCCGAGGAGTGTTTTAAAGCAGCGTTTACAAACACACTTCAGGCTTCTTACCAGTCGGGTAGACGGCAGCGCAGGGTTTCTTGGTTAACATGGCCGCTGGAGAGTCTCTCACTCACACACTCACACACACACACACACACACACACACACACACAGAGAGAGTGAGTGAGAGAGAGAGAGAGAGAGAGAGAGAGAGAGAGAGAGAGAAACACCCCACTCCTGAAACTGCCCTCCTCCCCCTGCCGGCTGTGCGATCAGCACTGACTCCAATCAGCTACATCCAGACGCGCGAGTCCACATGAGCGCCGCTCACACCACCGACTGCCGCCTCCCCGCGCGCAGCCCCACCGCGCCGCCACCGACTGTACACGCGCGGAAAACCGGCGACTTCCGGTGCTAGCATGGTAATAAGCGCCTTCTGTGGCGCTCTCTGAGCAAAGCACTGTGTGAGTCGCTATGGGTGTTGCCTGGTTTATCTACAGTCCCCGGCTGGCCTCCATCTCTCTCTTTCTCTCTCTCTTTCTCTTCCCCACTTCCCCCACCTCTCTCTTTCTCTCTCTCTTTCTCTTCCCCCCTTCCCCCCCCTCTCTCTCTCTCTCTTCCCCCACCTCTCTCTCTCTCTGTCTCTCTGTCTCTCTCAAGAGGTAGCTTTATTGGCATGACAGATATTAACATTTGTATTATCAAAGCCTGGATACAGACTTTGGGAACAAATTAGAAAATAACTACAGAAATAAATAAATAGAGACAAATGAACATACACTCAACAATGCAGTCAAAAAGAAACACTAGTAGTGAGACTCATGGAACCCTGAGAATAAATAAATAAATAAAATATCTCTCTGTCCCTCCCTCTCAGATTCAGATTCAAGTAGCTTTATTGGTAGAAGGCTTTACATTGCCATGGATAACATTAAATTACAGACATACACATTTACATACATTTACACACATTTGCACACAATGAAAAAAAGTTTGATAGAATAATAGCAATTAAACACACACACACACACCCCACACAATGATTTGTTTTATTACCCAAATGTTTCTGAGCATTCTCAGAGCATTTTCTCTCTCTCTCTCTCTCTCCCTCCCTCCCTCCTTTTCTCTCTCTCTCTCTCTCCCTCTCCCTCCCTCCCTTTCTCTCTCTCTCTCTCTCTCTCTGAGCTGAAAGCACATACCTGGCTGTATCTGTTGGGAACTAACTGTACCCAGCTCATTAACCCTTATATTCTGTTTAGTGCTGGCAGCACACTTTAACAGCTATAACACCTTTTTTTTTAATCATCTTAAAGGAGAAATCCACCCTGAATGACTTATATCAGTATTTATAATAATATAATATAATATAATATAATATAATATAATATAATATAATATAATATAATATAATATAATATCAGCATATCAGTATTTATAATCAGTATGTAATCTTCAACTGTGCAAAAGTTTTTGGTTTAAACTTCGTTCATTGATATGTTGTATTGTTTTCACTTTAACTATCAGTTACCTACATTACCCACAATGCCATTCGACTACTTGATGATGATGGTGATTGTGGGATTGATGCTGCATTTGATTTGCCTCATAAGTAGTAATTCGCAGCTCAGAATGACATCCTTTTCTACCTCGACGAATTCAACATATGAAGTTGGAAAAAAACATCAAGCTAGCCAGCTAACTGCGATGAGCGGTGTACGTTGTCCTCCTCAAACAGAGAACTGTATAGTCAATGTTATAGATTTAACAAGCAAATATATCTGAATGTTGATTGATCTAAAGCAAACACTTGTATATACAGAATAACTCATCCATAGATAAGCAGTGCTACTTCATTTACTGCTGATGATGTACGCAGCTCATTTGATGTTTCTCCATAAACAGAGAAGGAACTCGTAGTTGAGAAGATCGCACTAATTTGACGACTAGGAATTTCAAGTTGTGGGGGCGTTTTCTTTGTCTTTTACTGGTTGGAGGTTTGGAATTACAAGTTATGACCTCAAGTCAAATGCAGCGTTATTAGCCCTCACTTCATCTCTACCTAAAGAGATCGATGCAGCAGGGCTTTAGTATTTTAGTCCGTCCGGACCGAGCCGAGTCTTTGCCTTAACTCAGTGCCACTGTGTCATATAGCTGCATTCTGGAACTTTGAGTCCAACATTTGCCATCTCCACTACTTCTATGTTTGATATCTACGGTATTATGGATTAATATGACATTGAATGTTGCTGGAAAATACTGAGTGAGAAAAAAAGTTCTTGTCTTTTTGTTTTTAGGTGCTAACAGCAGAACCTGAGCAACACTTACGTTTGAGATCATTTACATTTTTTTTCTCCTATTCTCCAATGTCCTTCTGTGATGTCAGTGTGGTACATAACCTTTAATTTTTCACAGGAATAACAAAAAAACATCAGCAACTATAAATTAGTGTCAGAATAGCTAAGGACATCACAAAAATTTCAATATAAACATATTCAATGGGTTTTAGGGTAGACATTTTCTTTAATACCTAATGTACAGTCCCCTCCAAAAGTATTGGAACAGCAAGGCCAACTCTTTTGTTTTTGCTATACACTGAAGTAATTTGGGTTTGAGATGAAAAGATGCATATGAGATGATAGATACGAATTTCAGCTTTAATTTCCTGATATTTACATCTAGATGTGTTCAAAAACTTAGAACATGTTTGAACCCACCCATTTGTTGATCGAAAATATTGGAACATGTGCCTGACAGGTGTTCCTTGTTGCCCAGGTGTGTCCTGTTAGATTGATTATTTAAACAATTAATAGCTCTGAATGTCTACTCTTGGTTTGAGCCCTGGGTTTCACCTGTGAAGACTGCATTTGTTAAAAAGGATAAACCAACATGAAGACCAGAGAGAAAAGCAAGCCATTTTGAAGCTGAGAAAAGAGAAAATCTATCAGAGTCATTGCACAAGCATTGGGCATAGCCAATATAATTTGGAATATCCTGAAAAAGAAAGAAACCACTGGTGTACCAACAACCAGACATCAAACAGGTTGGCCAAGGAAAACAACAGCGGTGATGATAGAAACAACAAAGAATTGGCCTTGCCGTTCCAATACTTTCGGAGGGGACTCAATGCTTCTCTCTCACTACTGTTTTATGATTGCATCTGGAATAGACAAAAACAATAACTCATCAATCAAACAAACAACAAACCTCAAAGCTTGCATAATAAGTTTTCAGTTTTTACCGATGGTTCCAGCATTCTAAAATGGTTTTACTTGAAACTTTTCTGAAAGGGAAACCCTCTATTGTTGTGTTCCACACTGTACATTTATGGCGTTTCCCAGAGGGACAAAGAACCCATTTAGTGTTATAGACCTTCTAACCTTACATTTCTATAACCTTTACAGCCTTTATTACTCAGAGTTCATGGAGCTTTGCATTTACACTTGTTCAAAGTCATTGTCCACTAGAGGGTGGGGTGAACACGAGGCTTGCTCTCACCCCCCTGAATATCATGATTGTTCATGAGGCGACTAAACAGTACAGTACTCTCATGTGCTCTTACACATGAAACCTGGCACGTATGCATACAATTGACTGCAACTGTTCATAGTGTCATGGAATTTGTCTGTATGCATGGACTGTCTACGTGCTGATCTAAAAATATCTCTGCCCTTTCCTAGGTTTAATAAAATATTCATATTGAAGATACGGGGAAACACCATAAAGCCCATTGCAGTTGAATTATAAACTGGAATGAACACTTTTTTTAAAAAAAAAGATAACGATTTCACAGGATTTAGCTAGATATTGATCTAACTAGCCTTTTATGGCTTACAAGGCATTTGTAATTATAGAATCAGCAGCACTAAAATACAATGATAACAATGCTAGAGGTGTACTCGTCATCCAGACAGTACTTCACACAATGAAAATGACCTGCTATACAACGGTGTTGATCAACTCACGATTAATTGGGCTCCCATGTGTTTTAGGTAAATGTAAAAGGAAATACCCCAATATCAAGAGAACTAAAGAGATTATGATGTTAGATTGATCAGTAGGTGGAGCCTATATAATGAAACACTCTAACTGTCAATGCATGGAGAGCAGTATTTACTAGTACTGAATGGAAATGAAACTATATTACAAAATAATTGAATACTGAGTGAAAACCTTCTTGTTTGAATGCATGTTATCAGTGTCAAGTATGTGGTGTAACGATGGGTATATTATCAGTGCTAAGCTTACAGCATGTGTGTTCACTGATTGCTCATCACTAAGCATGTTTATCTGTAGTGAATTTACTGATAACATGTATAAAGAAAATGGAATGAGATCATAATAATCTATGGTAGATATCTCTATATGTTCATGAGGAAACTAAATCAGTGGTGGGAATGCTCATGTGCTTGTGCATGTTACTAGCTTTAAAAGTTATTACTAAAGTAAGGAATTAAATACAATGGGGTATGCTGTTACAGGAAAATAATCAACGGTGGTATTGTTACCATGCCGAAGTAGATTATTCTCCTATGACAGCACAATGTGTTTTATTCCTCTTTTACCACAGCAATTTGCCAACTATTACTTTTTTTTTTATTAATTAAAGAACACCACAGTGCACTTTATCCATTTATAGTTACATTTAATGTTGCAGAATGTCCATGAAAAAAAGTTAGTTCTCATTATAGTAACTAATCATTCCCCTTACGCTCTTTTTAAATTAATAAGACGGAAAAATTGCAGCTTGGTATGTTATTGAGAAACTGCCAAGCCCTTTGTCCTGGAGTCTTTCCCATGTCGGAAAACAGTTTTACCTCAGACTGTTACAAACTGCTGACACTGGAGACTCCTTCCATAAATGTTAAATAAACATATCCTTACAGAACTTCATCATATCAATGATACTACATGTTTCTTTCTGTTTAGCATTAAGCTTAGATTTGGAGTGGAGTGCCTTCAGTGAAATAGTTAATGATAATATATTAGATTAATCGCATTAATATAAACTTGTGAATTGTCTTACAGCCAGCACTACTTTCAGAGCTGCTGCTAAAAAAAATTAATCAACACCTTCTGACTAATCAGATTTGAGCATTCTGATGACATCATTAGGCAGTCCACTGCACAGACTTTATCTTTCAGTCCCAACTGCTAGTAAGCAAATATGTACACTCCAGTGGAAATGTTATTGCGATCAGTATGACAACATTGTTATCATGTACAGCTACTCCTGCCTTGTAGTGCCACGTGTCAGGTCGCAGTCAGTGGGGACTGAGTGTTACTGGGAAAACTCAGCAGGCACTATGTGAAGAATTATGCTACTGAGAGTGATGTTATTTTCACCAACACACATAAACAAGAGTTGAGCACAAGCTTATGTCAGTGTCACATCATTGTCTTGAAAGTTAGGACGTGCTGATAAACACCCATTCACTGAGATAGAGCAGTGTGAAACTCCCACAAGATAAAATCGTGAATGGACTTGCATTCATATTTTCACAGAAACACAGTGGTATTATGTAAGCTCAACTGGTACAAATTTGGCATTAATAATATTATCATGATTAAGATTGCTAGACCTCAGTAAAATTATCACCAGACTCCATCCTTTACTCAAAGCATTGCAAGAAACCTCCATTTTGCTGTTTGTCTCCTCTGCCTTGCCTCTCTCTGAGGGAACATCTGATCTTCAGGGGATGAGTCAGCGGTGCTTGTCTGAGAAACTCCAAACACGGGCTGTGTTGTTTTTGCATTGCCTTCTGCTGACATTTCCGCTCAGCATCATTCTCGGGAGGGCTAATACGATGCCACGGCCCTGCAGACATATGGTCGGTTGGGTCTCTTTCAGGCCAGCCCAGATCAGGTGGCATGAGGTGCAGCTCATTTTTAAATGTTTCATTGTGAGTACTTAGAGATACAGTGGAATAGTGAAGACAGCTTAGAGGAGGATGGAGTTGTTGATCTATATTTGGCTAGAGTGATTTCTGAGGTGTTGGAGCTTTCAGACATCATAACAGAAGTGGGAAAACCACGGTTCCAGCCTGAACAGCATCTGATCAGCATCTCACTCTGCTTAGCAACATGCTCCATGAGGCATACGGATGTGCTGGAGGGCTTTTCAGGGAAACATCTAGCAAAGATTGTAGATTTTCTCAAAGAATGGCGCATCTCTTCATCCATTTTAGGGCCTACGGTATGTCATTGTCAAGGATGTCTAATATCAGGATTTACATTTTTGACCTGAGGCTGTGTATATTCTTTATAAGTGGCTGCTGTCAAGTTAGAAAATTATGAAATTCATGAATTGTTCACATTTTTGTTTAAGATTAAAATAGATTTTTTTTTAATGTAAGTTTTTTTGTTTTGTTTTGTTTTGTTTCATTTTATTTCTGGTTTTATTTATTTATTTTTTGCTTATATTTTTGTGTTCTAATTACCAGTAAAGCAATTTATAAAATTTTTAAAATGATTATTGATTTATTGTTGGATGTATACCAACTGTTTCATCCCTCAAAGCTAGACTGAATTCTATTCATCCCCACAGCATGTTCTTAACCCATAACCCCCGATGATTAATTAGCGTGTATGTAACTTTACCTGCACTTTACTCAGCGCCACAATAACGAAGCCAAGCGACAAATCACCTCCCGATGATCCCAAGCCCCAGAGACAGAAAAAAGCTACACACACACCCTCTGTCCTACACACACACACACACACACACACACACACACACACACACACACCTGAGAACATCTAAAGCAGCCATCACACCCTGGCAATTCTTTCACTGTGCACGTTAAATCTCTAACTCTAATTTAAAAAAAAAAAAAAAAAGCCAATTCTTGTCCAAATCAGAGAAAATCTCAAAATATTTTCAGCATTTTCTCTGAGTACATGTACTATTAGAATTTACTGACAAAAGGACAACTGTTTGAAGTCTTTCAGGGGTACAGAAATGATAAATTCATTAGCACATGTATCAGGCAAACAAAAGGTCCAGAATGCTGCCCCATCTCATGTTTTGGTTGCCTAGAAACTGACTAGGCTAAAAAGTAGTAATGTAATAATATATGGTCAGCTAATTAGCTAGTTAAAATACATTAATACAGATTAAGGGAAACAAATGTGTATATGATTATCCTCTTCTAAAATAATTTTCTAATGTAGCACATTTTGTTTGCACCCTCAGCAAAGTCAGCCAGTCGTTTCTCAGTATGTTTAACCATGAGGTGACTGCATGTTGTGCAGGAGAGTTATATGACAACCTGCATGTTCCAGTCATCAGTGTACGCTAATTAATACACCTATTTCTACCATCAGCCAGATTATATCTCAGCTGGTAGCGGCTATGGGAAGCTATGAATAAAAAAATTGGATAGCCTGGATACATAATGTGCTTTCTAGTGATCTGTCTACTCCTGCCTTTGACTGGGTTCAAACGAAGGTTAGATATTTGAGAGCAAATTTTGCGCGTGATCATGTGGTCGATGATCCATGCTATCCTTACCCAATTGATTGATTGAAAATCAATATATAACCAGCTGGAGAGCTATGTTTTAAATCCACACCACTGACACACAGCCAGATCTGATGAGCAAATTACTGAAATGGTGGAGGATTATGCAACAGTGATTCATGTTCATTGGAGCATGTGGATACACTGCCTCCACAACTGGCCTGGGCAAACGTATATATGCTTATACACATGGACACACACAAGGACAGAGTAATTAATGGTAGAGGAAGTGTGTATGTGTGTGTGGAGACAATGGGAGGTGGGAATTTCTGTGCAACTTGTTTTACGTCAACCGTCCACCATTACGGGGGCCAGGCATTTTGCTTGTGATCAGCTACTTTCTAAAGCAGTAATTAGAAAGATGGAAAATATAACTGCAATTTAAAAGGAATTTTTTTTATAATATTATACCCTTATATGAATTATACCCTTATATAAAAAAGATCCCTGGAAATAAGTTTTGATCACTTTTTAATGTGCTTTGGAAAAGGGAGCGGATTCCTTTTGTGCCATGCAAATCACAGCCCCCTTTTTCTCAGAGTACCTTGTCTGCGACTGGCAGGCATATTTATGTCAGCTCTGCTGGCATTCCTTCGCCCACACACTACATATTTAGCAGGGTTTATTTTTGTAGCCATCTGGTGGGAGTTTGTGGAAAAGCTAAAAAACTCCACTGGAATCATTACCACTGACTTTTTATGGAAGCGGTGATGGTGAGTCAAGCATGCTGGAGCAACGCTTTAATGCGTATGTGAGAATCAGTGGTACACTGACTCAAAGAGCAACATCATCTACACCTCTGAGGTGCCAGCCTTGCTAAAACATGGCTGCAAGTTACATTCTGCTTTATATTAATGCAGGTAATTAACTCAGGGGATGCACCCACATCTTTGACCACAAACATCCCCAGACAGTCCAGCGACCAGGACCCAGTGGTGCTTGGCAACTTTTCATGCAGGGAAACCCTTCCGCCCACAGTCTTGAGACTGCATACCGAGAGCTGTGTGATCACTAGGAGTTCAGCAGGCCACAGCCGAAGACACGTGGACATACTTCTAGATCTGCTTCTGTACAGCCATTCTGTCCCTAAGGCTTCCTGCTCTCTAACACTAGATTTATGGGTTGATACGCTTCATTTCTTAGAGGCGGTGCATTGATTGCAGCCGCAGTTCAAAGCAAACATACTGTGTATCATTACTTCAGCTTGATTTATCAGTAAAATAAATTTACACAAAAGCCATTTATAAAATCTTACTAACTCTTTCATGCAACCAGTAAAACCACCACGTGGGCTACTGGAAGATTCTGTTTTGTTGATGCATGTAATAAATGGTCTTTCCAAAGAAGTGAGTCAAGTGGCTAGGACCGAAGGCAGCCGAGGACTGTGTTACACAAATAATCTGTTGCCCAGCAACACCAAATCTCCATTATCAGCTGAGACAGATTGAGATGGAGAGTAGCTGAGCATGTATTTCAATCCAGCAGCAGCACTGGTTTACAAAGCCAAGGGGCACTATTCAAATTTGTTTTGAGACATAAATTTAAGGATTTTGTGAACATTTTTATTGGGGTGTATTCGGACCAATTTATGACCTCAAAGTACCAGTAAGACAGCTACAAAAATGCTGAAATGCTCGGCCTACATCTATCCCTTTGGTTGTTAGGATTTGGATCTCAATTACCTAGAGGTCTTTTTTTTTCAACCATTTAACTAATTATCAGAATGATAGAAATGGTGTCCAACCCATTTAGCTTACAGCAGGAATAAAGCTTCTATTGTACTCATGAAATAGACACTAGACCCCCAGTGGAGAGAAACAGCATCAAACCTTCCCTGTCACTGACCACCTGTCACTCCTCACAGCTAGAAAACCACATACCATGTGCTTGTGTGCTGTTTGTGAAGCAGAGATAAGAGGACAGTGTTTATGGTCCAGCAGGTTTTTTTTTTTTTTGCAATGGCAGTCTGTTAACATGTGCTTCCCTCACCTGTCTTCTTTCCAATAGTAGGCGGGAAGTTTGTGATATGTATGTAGATAATAAGAGAGCAAAATACATGAGATATATAATATCACAGGTTATCATGCACCGATACATGATATATGTAAGGGGTAAACATGTCAGGGTGTGCTGTTTTTGCCAACAATAACAATTTTTAATTTATGAAGGAATGACACATTGTACTTGTTAACCATTTACAGTTACATGTAATGTGGAACTTCCATGAGACAAGTTAGTTTCATTTATCAGTTACATCATAGCAGCTATAAACAGTCAGTTTCACCAGCCTTTCTTTTCTCTCTCTCTCTCTCTCTCTCTCTCTCTCTCTCTCTCTCTGTTGAAGTTAATAAGACCAAAAAGTTTGTCATGATACTGAGAAAGTAGAAAGTGCAAAGTCCTTTGTCGCGGAATGGCAGACTCTCGCAAGACCAATCAAATTTGAGAATTTAAGAGCGCTGTGGTATACATTTTATATAATGTAGTGTAATATTATTTAGAAGCATTGCCTTTATAATAATGTTTAGATAAGAGTTATTATGCATGACCTATACATATTTATTTTGAAATGACAGACACTGTATCAAGACCATTTAATTACAAGTATGCTATCTATGGTATATTATGTACAGTGTCATCATGTTACATGTTACCATCAAGAACGTTTTTCTATAACAGGTTCTTCACTTTTTCTGCACCTTTGAGTCTTTATCATAATTTAATTTCAACTGCAGTTAAATACAAAGCAGATGCTGCCAACTAGCATTATGCCAAATGATTGCTTAAACCTTATTATGAAAAGTAGAAACAGAAGATGTTTCTTCCTATGGTATGTTGCCATAGTGCCAGTAAAATCTGCTATTTTATATGATTATAGGTTATCTCATCTCTCAAAAAAAACAACAAAAAAAATATTGCTATATAGACTAATTCAGAGGCCTGTCATTGCGCTTAATGAGTTCAAAGGACAAACAGTCTATAAACGTTTTATGATAAGCAGTGTTTATATTAGCGATTATAAATTCTTAGAAAATCTTTGATTGTTACATTAAAGTACACAGAAAGTGGTGTGTAAAGCACATTTCTTTCTGGAGCAAATGGGAGATGATGTCAAGCTTACACAACTTACACAACTTACACAAACACAAGAATAAATTGCTCAGCCATTATTAGTTTTGCTTAACATGTAGAAATGTTTCTCACTTTCTCTACAGCTGCGTTCACTTTCTCTTTTCCGCCACCAAGTCCTGCATGACGGCAGTGCGAGAGGTGTATTTTTAGGCATAGCTGAAAAATGATCACCTTGAATCATGTAATCAGCTGGAGATAAATAGGGGGTGTGGTGTTTCTGTAGCTCACTGAGTGTTTACGTTAAGGGTGGTGTCTGTTTTAGAGGCTTAACATTTCCACTACCCAATGATCGTTAACTAAATTTTGGCTCAGTGTTTTCTGTATTTTATGAAAATATATAACTTATAATGTAATGTCAACCGTAATTTTATGATCTATTGTATAGCCATTATTCAGTTATTTTAGTTATGACTTAGGAAAAGTCTGCCACCAGTGCTGTTAAATTCACTGAAGGGCCTTAAGAAGGGCCTGCTGTATTGCGTGTGTGTGGCTATAATATCTCCTAATATGCGATAATGTTTTAGGTTTTCCCCAGTCCCTTTTAAATGTAATATAATTAAGCTTACCTTAGATCAGATCTGGACTCTTGATGCTTATTTCAAATGAAATTTCTGAAGGAAGTTTTTTTTTTTTTTTTTAATTAATATCCATTGGCAGGTTTTGTTCTGTATTAACCATTACAGAAAATATCCTGTCATGATAGATCCAAAAATACACACTGATGTTGTTTCCAGAATGGGAGTTGACATCCACACACCTTTTTTCCATTGGCTGCAATTAAGAAGGGCCATAACCTACTAAAGTCACTTATGATTGCAGTTTGCCACACCCACAAGAAACCCCAGCATCATTAGAGAAAAAAATGCACGGCCAAGCAACGTGTAACATTGCACCATTTAATAATTGATGAGGTTGAAAGAGTCCATCTGTGGTGTGTCACCACAGCTCATCCCTGAAAAGTAATTGCCACTCTATAATGCATCTGCTTAGTGGATTACCAGCTTCAGGCTCTGTTTAACTGGTTTATATGCCAGTCATAAGTCAAATTCAATTCAGTTTTCATTCAATCCAATTGTATTTGTATAATACTTTTTACAGTAGATGTCGTCACAAAGCAGCTTTACAGAAATCCCAGTGTAGATTTAGATCCCTACAAGCCAGAGGCAACAGTGGCAACAAAAATGATGACATAAGGAAGAAAACCTGAGAGGAACCAGCCTCAAAAGGGAACCCATCCTCATCGGGGTGACAATGGATAGGAGGAGTCCAAATCATTCAAATTAGCCATACATTTTGGAGCACAAAATCAAACAGTACTAACCCACATAGCAAACAGACACTGAGCCAACGTCTGTTTTGGGTGGACATAATTACGTTGGGCCAACATTGGGCTAACAGACTTTCAGAAGTGTCAGGTTTGCTACCTGAGAAGCGTGTTGAAACGATGAGTCCTCATGTAGAATGTGAATAAGAGTCCTAGGATAAGCACAGGTCTTTAAGATTACATCATCAGGTACAAATCTACAGTGTCCAGAAAGGATGAGTCTGTTTTTGAGAAGTGCAAATCTTTAGGGTGTCCGTGAAGGAACATCCAGAGAAGCAGAAAGTGAGTCACAAGTGCAGAGTCATTGGTTCTCTGTGTAATTTAAGTTAAACAATAGGATTAGCTGCTTCATAATTTTCATAACTATTTTGGGAATAAATGCTGTTGCTATGCTGTCCTATTAAAAGATGGGAGAAAATAAACCAGAATAACTGGTACTATAGTTTAAAACAAGCATCTGTTGTCTTATCAAGGATGGCATGGGGTTTGTAAATGACTGCATTCTCCCAGGTTCACCATTTCCCAGTCTCTAATCCTTAAGTGGCTGGGACCATATTCTTTATTATGGCATCTACTGACATTATTCACAACCAGTGGTAGCTTCTATCAGTCATTACTTATCACTTTTGCCCTGCATGAGCAATGATTAACAAAGCCTTCCTGGGAACCTGAAAGTCTATAAAAATAATATAGACTCATTCGTTTACCTGAAATCCACAACAAACAGCAAAAGCCCAGAACCTGAATGAGAAACCCCCGGGTGTCTGCCTAGTGCCTGTCACAGGCAATATAGTTCGGTACAGAGCAGCACTGCCTCATGCAAATGTGTCATAAATCTACACACAGGTGGCCTGTGTGCCTGTTCCAGGCACAGTGCTAATAGTTTCTGCGCCACAGACATTTTGTTAACCAAATCAAATCAAATTGGAAAAGAAAGCTGAGGAGTTTGTTTTTGTTGCTCCTCTGGAGCCATGTACACACTTTTCCATCTCTCAGTCTCTCACCAACACACATACACTTACACAAACTGAATCATCCTCCTCAGTGGAACTGAAATTTTTATTGCTATCGTAACGCAGGTCACAAATCTAACAGTTTTGTTTTTTTCCTTCAGTGGTGTACAACAGGGCTGTATACTCAATCTCTTTTTATTCCATAATTTCAGTGTAAAAAAGTATAAAGCTCTTTCCTTATTCACACACACACACACACACACACACACACACACACACACACACACACACACACACACACAGAGTATAAGACTCTTATCAATCAGTTATCAATCATTTTTGGCATTTCTTTTACAGATTTAAAATATTTATTTTAGGTTTTTGTGGAATTTTATGTTATTTTGTCCTGATTTAATATATTCTTTGTGTTTTAATTATGCTTGTTTTGTATAGAATTTTGTTTTCCAAACTAACACAATAGAATGTGCATATTGACATCAAATTTAACCAAACATGTTTTTGGAAATGCTGTATTGCATTGCAGCAGCATGGTGGCGCAGTGCATAGCGTTGCCCCCTCACAGTTCCACGGTGCCAGGTTTGATCCTAAGCTTGGGATACTCTCTGTATTGGGTTTTGTGTGTTCTCCCGGTGTCCATGTGAGTTTTCTCTGAGTTCTCCGGTTTGCAGAAAACATTCTAGTAGGTGGACTGGCTATATTACTAAATTGCCACTGAACGTGTGTGTGCATGGTGCCCTGTGATGGACGGGTGTCCAGTCCCGAGTGTATTTCTGTAGTGTTCCCAGGACCAGGATAAAGCTTTCATAGGCATCAGAATGTGAGAATCAGGTGTGTGAGATTAGGCCTGCAACAAACCTTTACATTTGTATAAATGCAAGACAGGAAGTTTGTTGCACATTATAGGTGTCTTATATCTTTATAACCTTTAGCCTGGATTGTATTTATGCATAGCTGGCATTGTGATATTCAAGAACAAATGATGTATTTACCCATGCATTGTATTATCAGATTCAAGAATACTCAACTTTTTCAATACGTCTGCCCTTGCCTCCATGCCATCTGGGCCCATCTGTGCTGCTATAGCAATGAAAATATTAAGACTGGGGTCCCAGGCTAGAGAGCCATGCCAGTGTGTGTATGTGTTTGTGTGTGTGTGTGTGTGTGTGTGTAAGAATGTGTCATTCACTTGGCAGTACACACGCCACCCCAGACCCAAGGCCTGTAGTGTCCATGCAGCCTAATTTAGAGCATCATGAAACATTTCTAAATACTCGCTTATTAAAAAGTCATAAATGTTTTAATCACTGATAAGGCAGTAAAACTGACATGTGGAGTTCGTTTCCCACATACATTTTCACACTTACGTCTTGTAGTGACATTGGGGTACCTGGAGGAATAGTGGTTAGGCCTCAGTGCTCTCACCATCACGGCATGGGTTTGAATCCAAGCCAGGGAACCGACCCCAGCCACTGGGGTTGCACAAGACAGTGCACTTCCAGTGCCGGTCCCAAGCCTGGATAAAACTGGGGAGGGTTGCGTCAGGAAGGGCATCTGGCATAAAAACAGTGCCAAATCAAATATATAGACCAATGATCCACTGTGGAGACCCCTAACGGGAGCAGCCGAAAGAACAACAACAACAACAACCTTGTATAGCACTTGGGATTGTGGCTTTGCTTTTTGGTTGACAGGCTGGCTTCTCAGTCATTGAGATCAGAGGTCATAACCATGATGCTCCAAGGGCCTCTTTTCCAGTCATTAAAGATCAGCTGGGAAATTGTCTTCATTGCTCTTGACTGCATTCCCAGCTCCAATCCCATGTCACCCCACAAATACCAAACGCTTCCCAGAAACTCCCCAATTGCCAGTAGATGTCTTTTGGAGATGGAGTGTGGCACAGGTGATGCAATTTTAAAAAAAGAAGACAATTTTCACCTGTTGTTTTAGCTGAAGGACTCTCCAGCTCCCCCTTGCACATCTATTAACAGACATGAAGAAGCGAGCGGGCCAACTTATCCTCCAGGAACAAGTCACTTTATTTTCAGCAGTCAATATGCAGCACAGATAGGTGGGTGCTAAAGCGGTCCAGATGTCCCCTACCCCCGACCACCTGGTCTTTTATTCTGGGTGGAGGGCTGTCTTTAGGGCTGGATTAGTTTACGGCTGCAGGGTCAATCTGCATTTTGCCTGCCTCACACACACAAACACACACACACACACACACACACACACTTCACTGGCCTTTGCAAAGTTCACTCAGTGGTGCAGATAAACTAGCAGCGAACCTGTGCACACTGGCCATGTCTGAAAATATCAAATTGAGCCGAGCACTTTCTTCCTGCAACAGCTCTTTTATTGTTGAGCTTCTAGGACAGACCAAGTTGTGTAGTTTGAAAGTCACAAACAAAGGAGAAACACTTCAGGAAGGTAACATAATTATGGGATTTTCTCTGTCACACTCAGATTCCTTTTGACATTTTCACTCTTATGTTTTCTTCTGGGGGCTGTTTGTTTCACTAAAAATAGCCGTTTGCTCTTAATAGTCAATCCTCGTTACAAGTCCCGAGTGTCTTACATATTAAATCTGAGCGTTTTATGATTATGTCTCCCAAGATTCAAATATGGGATGACAGACCCCAGCACACTTTGAAGGTACAAGTTTTGCTAAGTGAATGATTAATCTGTATTCCACTCCCTCTCACTTTCTTCTTTCTGTTTTCTAGCCCTTCTTTGACGGGTTTTTATCTTAAGCCACGGAGAATAATCCCATTAGCAATGCTGTTGCATATTCTGCTTGTGGGACATCAGTGCTGGGACAGTGTACATAAACTGGTGAAAAGTTTTTTTAGTTTTTACTCCGATCTGATTTAAAGTAGTGTGTTATGGTAGTTAGAGAACTACTATATATAATGCTCTGGAAGAGCGTATGTGGTTAGATAAACTTCTTTATTTATACAAGTTTATACATTGATAAAACTTGCTGTTTCAAGTTCATTTAGAAATCCTCGTATGTGCATAGTACCACAGTGTATAACTAGTGTGGGGGGAAAATGGACATAAGGACTGAATCACTGTATCATGTATCACTGAATGATAATGTGAATGTCAGTCACTCCTGACAGACTTATGTAGGTCATGGAAACTTATACTGCCAGCAGTCTGACAATTGGTATGATTTAGTTATGGAACAATGTAGTGTAAGATTACCACACCTCACTGTCTATGAATCAATATTCTTTACATTTGGGGACACTGAATAAATGCTGGTCAAATGCAAGGTTGTGTTTACTAGTGACTGTCAAAAAAAAAGTTTTTTTTACAAATATAAAAGTATATCAACGATATCTACATTCTGCATACGCTGTTATCCAATTGAGACAGGATACAACTGCGCAGTTAAGGGTTATGGGTTTTGCTCACACAAAAGTGACCCAACAGTGGCAGCTTGGAGATGCTGGTAGTTGAACTCACAACCTTCTGATCAGTACCTCAAACTCTTAACTAATTAAAGTAAACATTAGATAAAGGTTTTTGTAGATGTTCAAATCAAAATGCAAATGTTATGAGAGGTCGTTTGGGACATGCACATTGCTAATGCATATCTAGCCCATTGCATGTGATCCTGCACCTTATACTGACTCTAATGAAGCCAGCACAATTCAATCAAATTAAAATACACTGTGCTATTTAAGAGGGGTATTTTTGGAGAAAGTCATATTCATGAAGTGGAAATTAACTGGCTTGCATGCTAGACACATATTTAAATTGGAAGCCTGAAATAAATAGCTTTGTGAGCTCTTGCTGGCCATGGGCGCAACATGCCAGTGCGGAAGTGGCAGAGGGTGCAGCCATTTTAAGGCCGCCTCCTGGCATGTGCTGACGGGAGCAGGGCCACTGGAGCTCTCGCTGTCTTGGCAGAGGCTATTATGAAATGGACTGAGTGACATGGGTTCCAAATATGGACCCGGGAGAATGAAAGCCAAGTGAACCCTCTCACCCCGGCCTACTAGCTAGTGTTTCATGGATAGCAATGGATAGCATGTATGGAAGTTGTAAGTATTTCTCTAATGTGTTTCAATTTCTTTTGTCATCTACTTTGGTTCCACATGTGCAGTTTTGATCACAAGCATATGTCCTGGGTACCATCCCTACACATGTTTGTGTGCAATGATGCCTCACCAGTGGATATGTAGAATACACAATG
Organism: Pangasius djambal; assembly: GCA_022985145.1. NCBI lineage: Eukaryota > Metazoa > Chordata > Actinopteri > Siluriformes > Pangasiidae > Pangasius > Pangasius djambal. The sequence continues at coordinate 18,221,195 of CM040992.1, forward strand.
GGCCTCATTTATCAAACTGCATCGGAATAAATTTATTTTAAAAACCGTGCACAATGCACAAGAAATGTGGTATTCGTGAAAATCCAGTTAGGATGTTGAGCAAAATGTTGAACCCCTGACACTGTGCAAATTTTAAATATATAAAGAGACTCACTAATGTGGATCTCAGTCAACTGGCTTCAAATTGCATTTTATTATTGCACATTTTATATGTGGATTATGTTATCAGGTTTAAATCGGTTATTTATTTTAATTGTACACAAGAATGTAGTGAACATTTTGTGAAACTCAGTTGTTTTATATTATTAAATTAAAAAGCAGTTGAAATATATATTAAGATTATAAATAAATTAAGACAATTAAGACTATAAATTAAGACAAATAAGACTAGCTATTGAATTATTACAGATGTATAAAAAGATGCAGTGGTTGAGGTGTATCACTTGAAGATTTTATCGATATATGCACGAGTTCAGAGGAAATCGGCATTACCAAAACTTTTGTAAATCTGGCCAAGGGAAAAAGTAGAGAGGCAGAGGATAATCCGGCTTTTTGCAGGCCTTGGGCATCCACTCCTTTTTCTCTTATATGGGGCTGCATTAGCAAAGGACTGTACAGCCTTATTATGGCTAAGGATTAGCCAAGTATAAATAGATAATTTAGACATGTTCTGCACAAGCGTGGCTCAAATTTTAACTAGTGGTACGCCTAAAATTTAACCAGGGTTTCATATCAAAACTCAGCATGGGGTCTGCTAAGTTTGGCCTTAAAGAAGAAAAGGGAAGGCCTAGATGGAGACTGTAGGTGATATACTGCTTCTGATTTAAGAAACGGGTACAAGTCTATTTTCCTCTATCATCTTGATGCAGGTTTTTGCCTACTGTGTACCTGAACGAAAAACACTGAACGCTGCCAGACTCCTACAGCTAAAAATCACTTTGTTTAGTTCACTCACATAATTTAATAGAAGAAGAAGAAGAAGAAGAAGAAGTAACTGCCGTGCTAGATTTCTTTAAGTCAGTCGGAAGATATCGCAGAGCCAATGTCCTCTAGTGATAGAATAGTAATAGGAATCACCCTGATGTTATCCTCATGAATTGGACTCACACTGAGAACTGAAGCAGTCATTAGCGGCATTGCTTAGCTTTCAGATATTCATACACACACACACACACACACACACACACACATATATATATATATATAGCTAAAAGTCACTGTTCCCTCGAGATTACACTGTCCATATTATGTTGCACCCTTTGAACAGGTGCTCTATGCTAAGTTTATGTGTGTGTGCGTGTGTGTGTGTGTGTGTGTTCTTTAGAATGAAATTGAGAAGGCGATGTTTCTATACACGCAGCAGAACCTAGACTAATGATGAAAAGCTTGATGAAAGATTCCACACACACTCTCACACGTGGCATCAACACATTATCATAGGCATCACAGAGGAATGGCCTTCTGAACTGTGAGTCCTGGTGCTCCAGAAGCATCCTGCCGCGTACGTAAATCTGTACAGGGATTATTTTTGTCCTCTGTCAATAAATAAATCTATATGTGCTAATCAACGAGCTAACATAGAAATGTGGGATTTTCACACACAGCAGTCACTAGAGTTAAAACAGAAAGGTGCAAAAAAAGAAAAAACTTCCAGTGAGCAGCAGTTCTGCAGGCAGAAAAGGTGACAGGAAGGCAACAGTAACTCATATAACCACCCTTTACACCTGTAGTGCAGAGAAAAGCATCTCAGAAAGCACAGTTGGCCGAACCTTGAGGCAGAAGGCCGCATCAGGTTCCACTTCTATCAGCCAAGAAAAGGAATCTGAGGCTACAGTGAGCACAGACTCACTGAACCTGGATATCTTTTAAGTATTTGTATGAATCAATGTGCTATTAAAACTTTGGATTTATAGAGAATATAGCAGGGCTGTATACAGAATGCTTTTATTGTGAATCCAGTACAATCTACATGTGGCCTCTTCTTTTTAAGACCCGTCGAACCATTAACCTTGTTTTGTTGTATTTCAGTAAATTAAATATTATTTGTCAATGTCATTATGACACCAGTTAGACATGTATGTTACTGATTTATTTGATGTAAATCAAGGAATGTCCAGTTAAAGCTTGTTCTAATCACTACTTTAATTAAGGACTATAGTCAGCAGTGTATCCAAGGTAGTGTTCATCTGAGTCTGCCCAAAGTGAAGCCCTGATAAGCTGAGGTGGCATTTCATTCAGCATTTAGCAGCAGCCTATGAAATCTGAAACTGTCAAAAGAGTGATTTGTCTCAGACACCACAATTAGCCTTCTTCCATGAGACATGCAACAGCAGTTCGAAGAGCACAGACAGCACTCCAGGGACATTATTAACGTCTAATCCAAGTTACTGGCCAAAATATAGATGGCATGACTTGGGATTTTGCTGCCACCTAGTGGAAAAAGCTATACATAGCCTCAGCTGGGCAGCTGTAAAGGGAGATTCAACAACAACAGCAACAAAAAAAAAAGAAGGTAGTGACTCCTTCAAGTGGTTAAGTGGATTAGGTGCATTTCAGCATAATAATTCTGTAAGACAGGTATGCTCCTACTAAACATCTTTTCAACATACTTAGTCCTGTTTGACTTTATATTACACAATTGTGGAAGAGTAATGAGTAATTTATAATCCCACTATCTGGGAAGAAGATGTGTTCCCTTTTGAGTCTGGTTCCTCTCAACGTTTCTTCCCCACGATGCCTCAGGGAGTTTTTCCTTGCCATGGTTATCTCTGACTTGCTCATTAAATAAATATAAATTTATATCCAGATTTTTGTAAAGCTTGCTTTGTGACACTGTCTATTGTTAAAAGCAACTCAAATTGAATTGAATTGAATTGATTAAGGCTCATAGGTTTTTCCACAAAGTTTTCTGTGAAACATATTCCAGCCTGCTGCTACAAAACCTGGCTCTATTTAGTTTTATAATGTCCAATAGCTTACAGAGTTCTCAAAACAGTCTTGTTCCAGTATTACTGCACTGCAGTGTCTGTTGGTTAGATTTAATGCACCGAAGCTGCCATATCTCTACATAGGAATGAAAGGAATGCCTGGCTATGGCAGGAGGCAGGCGGTGCAGGGGTCGCTGGAGGCTAGGTAATGGCTCACCACATAACTGGAGCGTGAAACCAGGAGTTTGAAACACAGCAGGGGAGCGGAAGCTCATTCTGAGTTGCTTGTTTGCTTGATTAGTGACTGGAAGTTTAGGCATTAAAAGAGAGGACATTCTAAGTCTATTGGGTATAGGGAGCATCACAGACAACACCTTAATGAAAGTAAGGGAAGGACTAATTTCTGTCTCTGTGAGGCCACTGTGTGCTTCCTCATTTTCTTTGCTTGGGTTGGCAGGCACTCTTTACATTTCACGGTTGCAACAGGTTTGCCTCATTGTTCCAGGCTATATATCAGGAGACAGTGTGTCAGTGCATTTAACTCCCGTGCCTGCCTCTGTCCTGAAACAATGCATAAGAGCTGAGGTTTTAACTAGCACACTGCACTCCAGCTGGAATACATGCACTAGCAGGGCTAAGCTTTTCCTCTCTTTCGAGGAAGATATACATAAATACAAGGCTCAGGTTTTGGCATTCACGTTGTCTTATTCGCTGTAAACAGCAAAAAGAATTTTACACCAGCGAAAATTTGTATTTTTTGTGGAACCAATAGCATCACAAACTGCCCTAAGCAAAATACACAGAATGGTATGAAGTGGAAGCTGAGGCTGATTTCTATCTAGCCCAGACTGTAGATTCACACAGCTTATTATTTACTGTCATGTTAGAAATGAGTGAAATTCTCCCTAGATTTTTGTGTGCATTGGGACTAATTTATTTAAATCTGCTTTGCTGAAACATCAGTAACACCTCATCAGTAATGATTGAGAAGGCGCATATGAAATGCAATAATAAAACAAAAAAATAGTGGGTATAATAACTATGAACAGAGTGGATGAATTTCTCAATCAGCAAGTACTTCCATGAAGGGACCAGAGTGGTTTGTTTTTCATTTTGCTTTTCAGTAGAGACACGGCATGATTACGCACCTGAAATACTCGACTTAAAAATAGCAATCACAAAGGGTGTCTGACCGTCAGTGGGTGTGTTCCTGTGTGTGTGTGCATAGTAGTTTTATGCCTATGCTAGAAGACTCGAAATCTGATGGTTTCCTAACATTAATGGCAAGTTACTTGTACTTTTTCAACCCTCCTATTTAATATCATGACCAGCATTGACTGGATATGAGTAATGCTTTTTTTCCCCCTTATAACACATTTGACCACTAAAAACGTTTATTTGTTTAGTTGTGCAACATGAAAGTAATTGGTCAGTGAGGAAACTGTGTATAGAAAAGGCTAGAATTGCTGTATGCATCTCCAATCATAGAAATTCAAATGAAGTGGTCAGAGTCAAAACAAAAAAAATATATTTACTTCTGGTTATATGTAAACAAAGAATAAAAAAATTGTTTTAGACTTACATTTTTATTTACTCGAAGAGCACAACGTCAAAAAGAAAATATAATGACATATGACATTTTGTCATATTTTCAAGATGTAAACTAACAAAACAAACCAACAAACCCCATTTTGTGATTAGGTAACACGCTTCTAGTGTAGGACTCTGTGCTTTACTTGCCAGAGGAACAAGCAGTCATATATCTAAAACTAGCAATCACCGGCATTTCCATTTTTCCGAAGATACCAGCTTGTTTAAAAGTTAGCACTGGGCTCCTTATAAAGCCTTGGTCAGAAAGTAGATGTACAAGTAGTTGATGACATTAACAACTATACACTGTATGCAGAGCTCAGTAGAAGGTCCCGATCGAGAGCCTCTCATGGGGCATTGTGTCTGACTCAGCAGTCTACATTGATTTTACTCAGAGAAAGCAGAGAAAAATAATTACAGTCTTTTTAGTGACATTGATGAAGAATCTTCGCTGCAATGGCAGAAGGCCCGAACGCCCTGATAGGCTGCACATCATGGTATAAAATAGCTCCCCTTCCTACACATCCTTTTGTCTCTTATTGACTTCTTTTAACAAGCTGCAGACTGAAAGCCTCCTACACAGACATGGCCTATACATAAAGACCTCCTGGGGCTGAAAATTCTACAATGATATGACGGCTCAGAGCATCATAAAGACCCAGAACCTATCAAAACACTTCCAAGACAACATCCACCAAAAGTCAGTGACTGGGTAAAGAGGTGATTTGTCAGAGAAGCAACCAAGAGGTCAAGGGTAATTCTGAAGGAGATGGAGAGATCACAAAGCTAAACTTTATGAGAGAGTATATGAAATTCTGTTTGAAGTTTGCCAAACGACAGCAGTCTCAGCAAACACATAGAAAAATGCTCTCTGGTCTGATGAGACACAACGTGCTACATTTGGAAGAAACCCAACATTGCTCATCACAATGAGAACACCATTCCCACAGTGAAGCATGGTGGTGGTAGCATCATGCTGAGTGCTACCCTTGACCTCTTGGCAAACTACATAGATGTTTCCTACTATTTCAATATTATGGGCTATTTTGTGTATATATTCATGATATATAATCTGAATTAAATCTATTTCAGTTCCAGGTTATAACACTACAAAATGTGAAAAAGTTCAGGGGGGTGAATACTTATGCAAGTCACTGTTAATGTTCCTTCTAAAAGAGCATCTGGTCCCAATCAGCGTGAAATACAGACATGGCCCCATACAGAAAGATCTCTTGAGGCTGGAGTAAAAATGGATGGAATTGTATAATTATGTGACAGTTTAGCGTTCTGAGCCAGAAACGTTGTGTTCTCACTTCCAGGCTGGTTCTCTCTCAGCTGACTGCTCAGCACTGCTGTGATGATATTTGTTACTTCTGTCACAGCTCCCAGAGGTGGATTAAACTCTGTCCTGCATGCCTCTTTGAAGCACCAGGCAAGTAGAAGGAATTTGTATGAGCAGTTTTAATGCAGCTGTGGAATCAGTCACTTAATTATGATTTATTCCTTTTACAAGATCTTCCCCTGCATAGCTAATGTAGAAAAGAGAAATGGTAAAATAAAACCATGGGCAATTATGTCCACTGTCGAGAAAGAGGACAGCATTATTAACCAGTGAAATATTGGCTCTTCTAGGGTGTATGCAGTGCAGACGGTGAGCACAGGACCCAGTGGCACACTGAATGATTTAACTATGCACTGACTTTTCGTGGATACCTCCTATATTCAGAGACACGGTACTGCCAAATTCTTTCCATTTTTTAAATAATGGATTTAATGGTCCTCCATGGGAGCATCAGAGGTTTCATAACCAAAAACTGATTATTACTTTTCCAGAACTTTGTCCCACGCTTTTGGATAGAGCCTCGTCTTCATGATGCTGTTACTTTAGATATTTTATCTAACAAACAAAATCTGTTCCTTTAATTGTGCTCACCTAAAAATTGTGTGGTCTGCCACCAAAGGTGCCATGTCCTAAGTTGTTTAACATATCTAGATGTAAATATCAGGCAGTTAAAGCTGAAATTCTGATCTTCTGGCTAATATTCATCTTTTGATCTCAAACCCAAATGTCTTCAGTGTATAGCGAAATCAAAAGAATTGGCCTTGCTGTTCCAATACTTTCGGAGGGGACTGTATGAGGCACTGGACAGAGAAAAGATGTCATAATTTTCCAGTGAAAAACTTGCACTCAAGCTAAATGCCTGTTTTCAGTGTTGCGTAGGTGTTTAGGGGAAGGTGTTGGACGAGTCATGGTGATGCTGGGAAGTTGTTTCCCTTGTGGGTTGCAGAGCTCCACAGTGCGCTGCATCAGGGAACTGCCTAGCCCCTGGGGCACAGGTAGCATGGCTTCTAGCCGTAACAGGTGATGAGAGTTGACGTGTGGCAGAGCAGCACGGCAGGGCAAGGGGGAGTTAAGGAGCTGATGACAAAGGTGCTCCTCAAAGCCTGAAAATGGCTCGAGCAAATGTGGATCGTTTGAGCAGGGGAGGTAGCTTTCCTCTAAAAGGCAGTGAAGAGATCCTTTGTGCAGCACCTGTGCTCTTTTCAGCACAGGCCTCAGAGGCTGGCAAGCCTGCACATTGTGTCTGCTCTCTTGCATCAAGCCAGGAGTGATGGGGTAGACACCCTGTACCACCGGACTCTGGAATGTGATTCGGGGACCCAAGGACACTTTATTAGAAGAGGATGAGGGCAGGTGCTTGCGGCTTGCTTTTATATTCCATGTTTTTTCTGGAGGACAGCTCTCACTGAGAGGATGAGCGACTGGGCGAGGATGCTGAGTTGAACCCATTTCCACTTTGTCTGGCCTTCAAAAGCAAGAATAAATGGGACAGCATTAAATTTTGATGTGAAGGGTGCACATTAAAAGGGTGTAAATGAAACATTAAGTGAAACCAGAGTTCACTTGGATTCTGTGTGTGTCCATGTGTTTCCTCCGACTTTTCCCCTTTCCTTCTACCTTCCAGATGGTAAGTGGATTGGCCACTCAAACCTGCCCCTAGGTGTAAATGTGTGCACTGGTATATTCCTGCCTCCTGTCCAGTGTTCCCGGGATAGGCTTTGGATTGCACCACGATCCTGACCAGGATAAAGAGCTTACTGAAGATGAATGTATGAATAAAGTGCAGGGTTGCATAAAACACCAGCTATATTTTATACATTTTGCTAAATAAAGATGAAAAGAGCATGTGTGTGGAAAAAACACAGCAAGTTAAAAGTAGCCCAATTTCACGAGTGATTTTGTTTTCAGTCATTTTCATATACTTTTTTTTTTTTATCACTGGCTTTGCAAACACTTCTGTTAGTATTTCCTTCATTTTACAGTGACACTTTAATTTTATTTTAATTCATTTAATCTCACTGCTGTAGAAGCTGATAGTTATGGAAAGTGTATGCTCTTCTAATGCTCTTCGTCTTGTTCACCCTCCTCTCTATATCGAAATTTCTCTGTCCCTCGCATTTCTGAGCACTTTGTGACTCTGATAAACTCTCTCTCTCTCTCTCTCTCTCTCTCTCATGGTGGTGTGACCAACCAGCCTTTAAATCATCAATAAGCAGAAAATAGCTCTGTGAGCTTCTGCTGTGCAAGATATTGGCGGTGCACTTTTAAAACTGCGCTTGTGGAATTTAATGAACAAGTTCTTCACTGCAAAGTGAAGTTCAGTGGAAAGCAACAGCAAAAAGCATTGCGAGTGTGACACCTGGGCATATTTCAGAGTGAAAAAAAAAGAGTTGTATTTTCTTGGATAAATGAGAACATTGTAGCCTTTTATCTAACAGTAGGTTCAGAGTTTATTACCTGCATCCAGCTCGGCATGGTGGTCTCTCCAGAGCTGTGGATTTGATGGCAGGGAGAAACCCCCCAGTGCGAGTGCATCCAGTACCTTTCACCACCAGAGTACATCTACAGAAACATTGAATGCTCCATTTTCACATCAGTTTGTACGGTGCACCATTTTAATGCTTCAATCATTCGTTCATGATTTCATACTGTATATTCTAATGAAGTTATTTCATTACTTGGATGTGACAAGAAGTGGAAGGTTCAAGTCAGAGATGCCTTGTCCTTTGCGGACTGTGTGTGACCTGTTAATCTTAGGGTCAGAGGCTAATGCGTTCATCACCGTGGGAAGGCTTTTTAAACTCTGAATGTCATCATCATCATCATCATCATCTTCATCCTGATGAGCTCCTTTAATGAGACGAGGCAGTCTGCCAGTTACATCCTACAGATTAAATAAACACGACACAACAAAACATTTTTACAACTTTGTAATATCAGCTCAGGAGTTTTCTGTGTAGAACTGAGTATAATTTTTATATGTAGCAGGGGTGCAAGGAAATGCCACTGTCTGTATCTGTATGAGTTTAGTGCTCCAAATATTCATATTTAGATTTGAATTTAAACCTGGAGTGGGTGTAGTGTAGTGTGCCTCCTGTTTGGTTCTGTATTTGTGTGGTTCAACATTATCTGTTGATTCCAAATAATCCATTCAATTACATCCCTAATCATTATCAAGTAGCCAGTCCCAGAAATGTGTCCATGTCACCATGTAATGCAGCTGTAATCCTCTCAACAGTTACCTTATGCTTTCGGATTGAAACTGGTTCAGAGAAGTATGACGGTACTGGAGAAACCTCACGGGATGGAGATTGACTTCTTCTCGTCCTGCGACGGTTTATTTCGTGGAAACGTACTTCCGCAGGCCTGGTGTCAAGGCAACAGCTTTATTCTTACTTTATACATGATTCCTACTTTTTAGACTACCGCCTTAAAATAGCATTGTTTGAAATGACAAATTATGCTTATTAAGCTTTTACATCTGAATTGCCATATAAAAAGTTGACTACTGCCTCTTACCAGTTTGCAGCCTCCTCCATGATTGTGTGTTTATCTGTGATGCCCATTTTCTTCACTTTACCTCAAGATGAGAAACATTTTAGAAAATTAGTTGGGGTTTTTTCTGTAATCAATAATCCTAAGCTCTTCAATCTTATAAGTAATAGTTTTTAATTAAAGTTGAGGTTTTGTTGCGCAGTGTTTTCACTATTACTATAACCAGCATGGTTTCTAGAATTCCATTAATAATGGCAACGCATTAGCATATAAATTGGTGTTTTGCTGCGTTCAAGCAAAGCATGCACTGAAGGAAAAAAAAAAAAACATTTTTTTGAGCCACAATGGTGATAATTTTTCCATTGCTGATCCAGGAGAATCCTGTGCTCAAAGAGAAATTAATCAAGTGCACAATCCACCATGAAATAAACCACCATATGCCTCTGTTCTTTTCTATCCATTCATGTATTTTTTTTTCAATCTCATATCTGACTGTACACGTTCAGTTTAGAATAAAACGAAAGCTTTAAAAGCAACAAAGAATAGGAGAAAACTTTTCTTACCATTACTTGGAGAGTTTCAAAATCCCAAATATAAAACATAAAAATCCAGATAATAGTAATTAAATGATGTAATTAAAACAAAATATAGCTGATTGGGCTGACTCCGTCTTCACTAGGAGTCTTCGTGGTGAAGAATGGACATTAACCTGGCCAGTCTTGCATAGCAATACAAAAGTTAGAGCCTCCAAACCTCTGGCTTCTGATTGGCTGGTGCTTCTTAGCAAGACCCCATACAGAGATGTTGAGAAATTCCTTCTGCTTACAGCACAGTTTGCTAAAGGATCACTACTACAAACCATAACAGGGCTATATACAGTCCCCTCCGAAAGTATTGGAACGCCAAGGCCAATTCTTTTGTTTTTGCTATACACTGAAGACATTTGGGTTTGAGATCAAACGATGAATATTAGGCAATAGATCAGAATTTCAGCTTTTTTCCCCCCTACATTTACATCTTGATGTGTTAAACAACTTAGAACATGGCACCTTTGTTGGCAGACCACCCAATTTTTCTTTTTGGTGAGCAAACTCACCAAACTCAAACTGAGAATTTACTTTAATTCACTTTCCAGTAACACTTAATAGTTGGTTGCATATCCCATGCTTGCAAAAACTGCATCAAGTTGGCGACCCAAACAGATATGAATCTTTTGATCTCAGACCCAAATGTCTTCAGTGAAAAGCTAAAACAAAAGAATTGCCCTTGCTGTTCCAGTACTTTTGGAGGGTACTGTATAGGTACACTCAGAAGACAAAAAAAAAAAAAAAAAAGTATTAAACTGGAGATTTCCTTGTCACTGGGGTACGTACATCTTTTAGACCTTTACTTATCTTTCACCTACAAACATTAATACTGTGCATTAAAAAAAAATAACTTAAGGTACATATATGGACCATAATTAGACTTGGACCATAATTCAAGGAAAAGTACAGTTTAGTACCCTTCTTTCCCCAGAGATTGTAGGTAATGCAGTATCCATCAGTGAAGTGTGTATGATGTGGTGTATGCACCTGTTATCAGTTGTAGTCTACGCTGCTGAATCCTGCAGTCGTGGATAGGAGACCCTGTTCAGTGGGCAAGTGAGAGGGAAGCAAGTATGCAGACTAAAACATTTGGCTTGTTATGGCCTCCTGCTGCATTCCCCCGTGGGCTGATTCCGGCTACAACAATCATTACCTTGTCCTTTCATTCTCGCACATACATTTAGTGTTAATGTACTCGGTTCAGCTGATTTTTACTTTCCTGGTAGTCGTTCATTATCGGGCAACTTTCTCGAACGATGACGTCAGACAGGTATTCGAAACATAAGCTTGGGGTCAGGGAGGAAGCCGATGTCACTAATTAATCAGGTTTATGGGAAAACAAAACTAGCAGCCTACTTTAAGACAATGCAAAACAAAAACCATAAAGCATTTTCCTTTCTGAAAAAGGATCACTTGACTGTGTGGTATATGAGGCATAGCATATTATAATCGACATTTTTTTTTTTTCTTTCACCCATCGGCGTATGGTGATGTAGTCAAAAATCAAACGGCGTACAGAGGAAGGAAAAAGTAATTGGATTTTGATGGAAGTGATTTCCACTGATGAATCAGTAGCAATATGAAAAAAGAAAAAAAAATCTCTATTTTTATTTCAACTTCTCCTTAACGCCCGTGATTCTACAGGCACCTTGTATTTTCATATTTCACCAGCATAGTCAGCATACAGGTTTTATTAGGAATACGATTTTCTTTTTCTAAGGTGTTTTACAGGCGCTACATGTTCTGCATACTGGAGCACACAGCTGCAGTGGAAATGAGGTTGATGATGTTGAACTGCTTCCTCTCTGAATGCACATTTCTCAGATCCCTCAAAAAGCACAGATTATGTTCTGTGCTAACAAATGCATCATCCTGCTGACAAATTATTGATTCCACACTGTTCCAATGCTCCTCTTGGTATCATCGATTTCCTTTTACGTAAAAACACAGCAAAGATATTAATCAGATGACTTCACGGTCATGTCTAGAACGGGACAAAATGCAAGCAGAACATGATTTTTAGTGACATTCCTTGGCACCAATACATGGAGCATACAATTATTTTACTTCTTAGCCTACTAGACTGTGTGATTTATATTCTGGTAATCAGGGCACCAAGTCAACATTCATCACCTGTAACACTATGTTGGGTAATTTTTTCCCATGAAACATGAAGAAAAAAAAAAGGAAGCAGACATGAAACAGGAATATTATACGCACGCACACACAGAGAGAGACAGAGATGCAGTGTGAGAGTTCACTCACATGGGTGCAGTGAATGTATGCTGTAACGCAACTCTGCAGATAATCACACAATACTCTCCACTAATATTTTTATTCACGTGTGTGAAACTCATGTCCATACAGAGCAGTTATTTCTCATAGCAATGTTGATTCAGATTTCACTTCTGTATGTTTCCGCCAAACAAAACTGTCAGAAAATCTTACACACACACACACAGAGTGTATTTTAGGTCACTGGATGTCTAATACATGCTGTTTACACCATGTAAATCTGCAGATGGTGGGAATGTTAAACTGATGTTTAGGGTCAAGAAAAAGGGTGAATAAAGTAGTATTCACTCGCCAAACACCATCCTCCACCCACTCCACCATTTCTTTAATAGAATATTTCTAACAGATACGTCTCTCTGGGAGCCCACCGACCTGCCAACCAGCAAATTTAGACAAAGTGATGAGACAAGAGATGACATTCATGTTGTACAAAAACACCCATTAAAACTGGTCTGGTAAGAAAAATGATAAACAAGAAAGATGGTCCTTAGATCAACGCTAACATGTACCCTTGTCAATCCGATAAGAGTCTACAGTGAAGAATGAAAAGAACAGATCTCCCCCATCGATAACATAAGTAAGCTCACACAGTCTGTCTCTATGATGTCTGTCCAAGTCCCTCAACTCAGCAACAATCAAAGAGAGAAAAAACAAAGAATGATGAACAATTTCTCTATTTTTGGGGGGGAAAAAAGGGACAAAAAGATGAATGTGGTGATGAGCTTTGAAGCTTAAGACAGTGAACGTCTTCCTTTTTAATAATTTTGAGCTTTTTCTTATTTTAAGCCATTTCTTCTTTTTAAGCTTTTCGATTTTTTTTTTCCTCCTATAATTGTTGATTCAGTGCAATGCATGGAACGATAAAAGGGTCCCCCAGGATTGTTGCAGCTTTTTGTTTGCGAGCGGCGGTGGTGAGTGTGCCAGATGTGGTTTAACTGGTGTCCATGGACTCCATGTTGGCCGATGAGGAGTCCCTCTGGATGCTGTCGAAGATGGCAGCGAGCTCAGGGTTGGAGCTGATCTGTGACTGAAACTCGCTCATCAGGGGGCTTTTCTCTGCCTCGGGGATGGTGAGCAGAGCCGCCACCGCCCGCATGGCTGATCGTTTCAGCTCATCCTGCTTTTCAAACTCCTGCTTTACAGAGTTTGCCTTTACCTAAGGGAGCACGAGAGGAAGCCCATAAAACAGCTCAAATTAGCACTCAGTACTGCTCCAAGCATGCGCTGTAGCTCAAACTAGCTAAAGATGGACTGCTCGTGTGACTTCTATGGAGAACTGTGTTTATTCACCTTTGTAGTACATGTGGCTCTGAGGGGCTCTACCAGTCTGTCCAACCTCTGCAGCACAGCACTAGGACACAGAGTGGAGAGTCGGGCCAGCATCAGGAATGTCAGCATCTAAAAGGGGGGAGAAAAATGGGGCTATTCAAGAAATGCGAACTGTACAACATTAGGGGTGTAACACGAGGACATCTGTATCTATATCGGTTTAACGCTCCAAACATCTGTATCCTGATTTAAATCCAAAAGTGGGCGTGGCCTAAATTAGAAGGAAAACACTGAGGAAAAAACCCAGAGGTAGAAAAGCCAGCAGTGTCGGCACGGAGTGTGAATTTCACTTTGAGTTCATAATTGGTCCCAATTGGAGACGCATGTGGGACTGTTTTAATCTCGCTCACGCAGTTATTTCTGTTTTAACCAAAAATTTTGATGAATTTCGTTGGTTCTATTGTTCTATTAAATTTAAACTAGCAGCCTAATTTAAACCACTGCGGCCAGGCAGTAACTGATGTTAGCAACGTAGCTTTTCTTTTTCTGCAAGCTTCGTGTCTGACCGCTCGCTTATGCCCATATGAAAGTAAAAATCTCTTGCTCAAAAAACTTTCTTTGCTGCATCAAATAGGATCCAAGTCCTGATGCATACCTCTAGTCTCAACCAGACGTCCTGTCAACCTTTATGGAGAAGAAGAAGAAGAAGGGGGGGGGGGGGGGGGAGTGCACCTCCTATTCATATCTGTACATCTTTAGTCTACATGCTCTTTATTTTTAATATGTAAAATGATTTGACTCCACATTTTTTTCCACTCTTTCATATTCCGTATTAGACACATGATCTGAATGGCAAAAAGCTTTCGAGTCATAAGATTCACTGTTCGGTGCAGTAATGAGAAATAATGGTCTACCTTGATATCATAATGGTCTTTGAGTCCATCTTCGACATGGTTAAGAAATTCAAAGATGTCAAGTCTATCGAGGCAGCTGTCTAGAAGAGTGTACATACACTCAAAAGCAGCCTTCCGGATGTCCAGCCCATCATCCACTGTGTGCTTGAACGGACCCATTTCAACCTAACACACGCCAAGGAGAATCTCAGTGAGCTCTGAAAGAATAGTGATGTTGACACTGTAACAAATGAGAAGAAGAGGAGTTACACCCACCTCTCTAATCAGCTCTTTGCGCACTTTGGTCTCATTGTATAAGTGAGGAAGTACAGTGTCCAACAGGTCTCGGATAAGCGAGGGCTTATTATGGGCTGCGGAGTTGAATGTCACCAGGGCCACTCTTCGCACATTAAGGTCCGGGTCTTCCAATGTTTTCAGGAAATCACCTAGAATGATTGTTAAAAAAAAAAAAAAAAAGAGAGGAAAAAATATGAGAGGTTTTTTTTTTTTTTTTTTTTTTTATTTCTTTTAAGAGCTGGAGGAGGGGAAAATATCTGCCGTCTGAAAGCAAGAGCTTACCTATGCAGTTTTTCAGTAGGGGATCAATTGTCTGTGGGTGGTCTGAAATTGTAAACTTTACAGCAGTAACTACTGAGCTTCTGGCATAAGAAGATCCTGGAAGAAAAAAAGAAAGGAGTATCCCTCAGTAAAAGGCACTGCACTGATAATCAAACTCAAACATGATTCGCGGTCATCATCCTGCTACTGTCATGCTGTAGCTCTATTAGGATGTCTAACAATGCTATTTTTCAGGCCTAATGAGTTCCATACTCTTGGTGATCATAAACCAGCTCACATTTCTTTTAATACAAATCTAGTGCCTGACACTAGGACACCATATGCTGTTTAGCTACCTCAGCTGTGTTTACTAATGGACAGGCCAGGTATCTTCTAGGACTAAAGTAATGTCTCAAGTGTGATGCTAACCTGATAACAGATAGCCCTTTAGCCTAGGCAGTAGCGTCTCAGGGTCTATAAGAGTGAGCTTGCCCAGGCATTCTGCCACCACGTTGCGGGTGCCCTCCTCTGTACACTCGCAGTGTTTGAGCAACAGAGCCCACACGCTCTCCACGTACGGCTTGAGGCCGCCTACTGATGCTGAGCTGATGATCTCCTTGAGCGAGTGCAGCAGCAGGTACTGGCGCTTCGGTTGGCCTGAGATCTCTTGCAGCACGAAGGGCAAGTACTCAGGCAGGTTGCCCACACTGATGCTGCCCAGTGCGTAAGAGGCAGCTGACTTCACCTCTTCGCTGGCAGAGGAGAAGGCGTCCAGGATGACAGTTTTGAGTTCGGGTTGGCCACTCAGGTCCACATGGTGGCCCACCTCACCCAGGGAGAGCAGGGCCAGCAGGCGGATGGAGTCAGTGGAGCGTGAGTTCTTGACATCCTGGATGAACTGACCGACTACAGCAGGGCCCTCTTTAGGGCAGGCACGAGTGAGGGCTGCCACACACTTGGCGATGGAGTAGTATGACTGCTTGTGGGTGAGCGAGGCGCTCTGTGCATACACAGGGCTGGTAAGCATGCGCAGCAGGTCCATGTAGCCCAGGCTGGCCGTGCCAGTGGCCACCAGAGCCTGGAAAAACTCTAGCATAGCGCCAAGAGCGCCACCCTGCAGCAGTGGTGAGCGCACCAGCGCAATCAGCTCTGAGAGGATGGAGCCACTGATCTTGGCAAGAGAATCTGGGTGCACGCGGGCCAGTGTGGTCAGGAAGCTGATGGCCATCTGCGAGACATGCATGTCACTCTCACTGATAAGAGGCGGCAGCTCATCTAGCACAGCATCAATCATGGCTGGCGTCACGCTGTCGCTGTAGTTCTTCACCAGTATGTCCAGTGCTGCCAAAGTGCTTAACTTCAGCGCCCGTTGGTTCTTGCGCAGAAACGAGGCCAGGATCGGAACTGCATCGGCTAGGATGGGACGCAAGTCGATCTTGAGCGGTGAGCCAGCAATCAGTGTCAGAGCTTTCACTGTAGTCAGTCTGGTTATCTCGTTCCTTAGCCGCTCCAGAAAGATGCAGAGTGTGCCTGGGAGGTCTGCACCCAGACTGTCACCAAGGTTGCAAATGATCTGGCCCATGCAAGAGATGGCACGCTCTTTGACCTCCTGATCGATGTCAGCTGCCTTGAGACGCTTGATGGTGCAGGCAAAAAGATCGCTGATGTAGGGCGAGGCATCAAATGCATCCGTTTGGTCGAGGGGCCGGATCACCCGCACCAGCTGCTGGGTGACCAGCAGGGCTTCTGAGGTGATCTTGTAGAAGGGATCACCCACACAGGCCACTACAGGGGGCACCAAGGCCTGAACATGGGGGTGGAAGACTTGAGGCTGGTGATTGCACAGGATCACATATAAACAGGACAGGGCATCAATCTTTAGATTGGAGGAGCTTGATTTGTCATTTAGAGAGAATATGATTCCTAAAGAGAAAGCAGGGAGAAAGTGTCAGAAAGAGGGGAAAAAAACACCACCACAAAAACATGCTGAGGGGTTTCACAAAACAACGCTGGCATTATTCAGAAGGCAGAGTTTTCATTAACCACAATTAAATGTCTAAAGCTCCAATGGTATAGTCACTGACATGGCTTATGTCACAGATCAGGTAGCAACTGTTTCTTCTTCTTCGGTATGTAGGATGCCCACAACTTACACACCTGGATTTTATTTATTTATTTTTTTTACACATTCATTTAAAAGAACTAAAAGAAACACACGCACAGTGACGTAATTTGTTTGAGAAGTGAAAAGCTCTGCTTTTACAATTTTAAAGATACAAAATTTTAACGTTAAATCAGCTGCTTCGAGTGTGTGTGTGCATATACACTCACCATCCACTTTAATAGGAACACCTGTACGCCTGCACTTTCATGTAGTTATCTAATCAGCCAATCATGTGGCAGCAGCACAATGCATAAAATCGTACAAATACAGGCCACAAGCCTCAGTTAATATTCACATCAAACATCAGTGAAGAAAAAGTGTGATCTCTGTGATTTTGATCATGGCATGGATGTTGCTGTCAGATGGGCTGGTTTGAGTATTTCAGAAACCGCTGATCTACTAGGAATTTCACACACAGAATGGCGCCAAAAAAAAAAAATTGAGTAAGCAATGAGATCAGAGGAGAATGACCAGACTGGTCTGAGCTGACAGGAAGTCTATAGTAACTCAATCATTCTTTACAACCGTGGTGAGCAGAAAAGCATCTCAGCATGCACATAATACTGAACCATGAGGTGGATGAGCTACAACAGCAAAAGTCCACATTGGGCTCCACTCCTGTCAGGCAAGAACAGGAATCCGAGGCTATCACAGGCACAGACTCACCCAAACAGGACAGGTGAAGATCAGGGGAAGAGCACGCAAAAAATACATCAATTAATTAATTAAATAAATAAAAAACAATTTTTAAAAACACCACCTGGTCTTTTTCCAGTGTCAACTGTCCAGTTTCAGTGAGTCTGTGCCCCCTTCCTGTCAGCTCAGACCAGTCTGGTCGTTCTCCTCTGATCTCTCTCATCAACAAGGTGTTTCAGCCTGCAGATCCTCCGCTCACAGGATGTTTTTTTTCTTTTTCGCACCATTCCTAAAGACTGTTTTGTGTGAAAATCCCAGGAGATCAGCAGTTTTTGAAATACTCTAACCAGCCCATCTGATACCAACAACCATGCCACGAGTAAAGTCACAGAGATCACACTTTTTCTTCATTCTGATGTTAACTGTAGCTCTTGACCTGTATGATTTTATGTACTGTACTGTTGAGCATGTATGAGCAGGTGCACAGGTATTCCTATTAAAGTGACTGGTGTGTGTGTGTGTGTGTGTGTGTGTGTGAGAGAGAGAACACTGTGCAAAAGTCTTAGGCACCCTATTTTTTTTTTCTTTTCAGATAAAAACAGAATGAAGGCTGCTGGGTTTCGCTGCAGAAATAAGAAGCGAGTCGACAGTCAAAGTCTCCAGAAGAACTGCGGCTGCTTCTGCAAGATGCTCAGTAACACTTACAGCTCATTTCCTTATCAAACTGCACACACTGCACCTGAGACTACTGTTTTTTTTTAAAGCAAAGGGTCATCACACCAAATATTGACTTTGTTTCATAATAGTGTGTGTATTATATCATCCTGTTGGCGAGCCCCAATTCTAACTGAACAAATGTGTGTGTAGAGAACATTGAGGCCATTGTAAAATGCAGGGGATGCCAGAGGCACATACCTGGGACGAGCACTGGGATGTGCTGAGTCAGAGCCCCAGGCAGCACATTTACCAGCTCTGTCAGCATGTTGAAGCAGCACTGCCTGGTCTTCACACTCTTCTCCTTCATTTGTTTATGCAGGGCTTTCACAATCATGGGCACCTACACAAACATCCAGAATTTGCTTACAACCTCAAAATCTGAAACATGAATGTCATCCTGTGTACGCACAGTATATACAGTGTGTGTGTGTGTGTGTGTGTGTGTTCCACCTGGCTCTGCAGCATTGTGAGTGGAGTCTCGCCTTGTTCCATAGCGTCAGGGTCGCACAGCCAGCTCTGAGCTGGCCGTGTCTGTTTTAGCAGGGACAGGTAGGCGTGGAACACATCAGCCTTTACGTTCTCCTCACGTTCCTTAAAGCGGGCGATGAGTGCTGGGGAGACCGTGCGGTAGAACTCGGGCAGCATCTCATGCCGGGTGCTCACCACGGCATCCAGGCATTTAGCTGCCGCTCGCCGCACCTTCCAGCTCATGTCGTCGTCATCGCTGTATTCATCATCGCTTCCTGCAACAGTTCCGAGGGACGGACTTGGTTACATAGAGATAAACTACAAGCCACAGCTGTAGAGCCACAGTTACAATTATAGTTACAGTTTCTAAAGCCTTTTATTCATCACCTTTTATTTATCAGCTTCTGCACAGAACCCGCCTTTAACTCCCTTTAACCGAACGAGACGATACATGCTCATCAGGTGCACTTAAAAAGGCAGCAGAAAAATGTTGTCCAATCATCTCTCAGTTCTCACCTTCACCTAACAACTGCAGGAGTCGGAGATACCATCAAGGGCAAAGTGATACTAGAAACTTGGAAACTCCCCTACTCTTTAGTCAGTGATAAATCCATACAGACAAATAACTGAAGGACCTGTATTTGGCCTGGTCATGTGCTCAAGCTTTCACATCTGATATTATTGCCTAAAGATAGTCTGGCGCACCACCCACATCGCCGGTATGAGAGGAGAGCCAGAAGAGTGCTCCTCTGAGAGACCAGTTATCAATCTGCTGCTTTCAGGAAGTGCCATTACTTAAGTTTCATACTCTTACAGCAAAACAAAGGGTTTGGGGACAATTATGAGAAATACTGAGACATACTGAGGTCCTTATCCACCCAGCGAGGCCTGGGCAGTCTTTAATACCTTGGTAGTCTTCATCAACGCCGTCGGCATCCATTGCATTCTCGTCTTCGTCCTCGTCCTCGTAGTTGTAGTTGGGGTCATAGGTTAAGTACTTGAGGCAGATGTTGATGATTGTTGGGACATGGGGGTAAACCTCTTTTGGACACCTAGGTACAGAAATGGAGTGTGTGTTACTGGATTAGACACAATTCGGAAAACTGTTCACAATTAAAGCTGTGTTCTCCTCCCTGTCCTCAGTGTGCAAGCTTATCTTGGAAAAACACAAGCAGATAATCCTCTCTACATATCTGTCAGTTCTACAGCTGAAGAAATACAGAGTGTGTTTAAACCCACAGAAAGCACATTTATTGAAAGTACTAAAAGAGAAATGCTGTAAAGGGAAAGGAGTGGGCGGCTGAAATTCATTTCCCCCACTGGAAGCCACTATAATGAGGTGATGAGGAGATAAGGAGATGAGGTGACTGTGAATAAGCAAGAACAAGAATTCTCTGACATTTATGAGGTTGAATCCACAGCATCAGTCCTCACAATGTCTCTTTTCCCGTCTGAGGTGTTTTATATGGAGAGCAAAGCAAAAACATTACCTTCTACTTAACGTGACTTGCATAAACCTGTCAAAGTGAAGATCTTTCAGGACAGGATGAGAACTACGGCTACACAGAATCTTCCTCTCCCCAGGAATTTGAGTATTCACTTATTTTTCATTACTCAGCACTCAAGCATTTAACTAGATCCTCAATCTTTGGGGTGAAGTTATTTTAGCCTCTTAGTACTCAGGCAACCGAAACGTGAGACTGTACCAGTCTTTTCCTTGCTTGATGGACTAGCTGATGAATTTATGATTTGTCCATCTGTGTACCTGCGAACCAGTTCTGCAAAATACAAACCTCCTGACGAAGGACTCAAAGGCTTGTATGCAGTATTCTCTCAGTTCATCATCATCAATGTTACAGAACTTCACCACTAATGGAATGATCTTCTCCAAGTACTCGCCTGTAGAGGATATGAACAGAACAGTTAACGTTCACGCATCGGTTACGTACACATCAGCTAATCTTTAAAGCAACAGCTGGAGAACTGAATTTAAAATAAAAAAATATAAAAAAAAAGCTAAGAAACAAAACGACTTCAGAATTCTGCCTGATAAAGGATTCTCTTTTCAGCCCAGATGAATAAAAGATGTCGCACAAAAAACTTAATTAAAAACTAGTAGCAGCGGAGAGAACTACAAAATTGCTTTGAATGCACTTGACTGAAGTAATCTTGCACATCTTAATCGCTGCTGTCTTTGTCTCATCAAACGGAGCTGGTAATTGGCCGATGGCTGAACACGCTCGCTAGCACAGCTAACTTAAATGACTTTTCGCTTCATTTCACCCGCGCCGCTGTGGGTGCGTCTCAGCGGTGCGACTGTGGGACACAGCACAGTGACAGGGCGGCAGGTAATAACCGTGTGACTGCAGATCACCCCGTCGCCTGTCACACGCTACCGCTCGAGTAACGTGTGCAGCCTGCTTCCAGAGAGTTATGCTCCTCAACACACCTTCCTCTATCTCCTCGGCTCTCCAAGTGCGGCCCGGGGACTCTCAGAGATCCCTGAATCATAGCAAGAGGGTCAGCATTTTTTAAAATTTTGTTACAGTAGTGAGAATCAGAGCACATTATCAATGTTATTCTTCTTATTACTTTTAACAATTATCAGCCTGTTTACTGGTGACTTGAACTGAACGGGTTTTAATACACCTCAAAAAAAACAAGCAAGCCTATTAATAATTTTTTTAATTGAACCTAATGAGAATTTGAATAAAAAATGTGTTCTAGTGGTGAATAGTTCAGGAATAAAAATATTAAATAAATAGTCAGATTACGTTCATAGAATAATTCCGTACCAAGGGAATCAGCAGGGATCCCAGACTGCGAAACATTTGAGACCCTCTGCAATATTTAAATAAAAACATCTATGAAAGTGTTTCTTCCTGTTTTTCTACAAATGTGCAACGAACTGTGTGGTGCCTAAAGTGAAGTTCAAACTGGAACACTATTACGACAGCAAATCAAGAAGGGACCAACCCAGAAACGTGAGACTGTACCAGTCTTTTCCTTGATTGGTGGACTAGCGAATGAATTTATGATTTGTCCATCTGTGTACCTGCGAACCAGTTCTGCAAAATACAAACCTCCTGACGAAGGACTCAAAGGCTTGAATGCAAAATTAACAGAGATACAAATAAATCCATTCTGACAGCAGATTCTGAATTAATCATTCACATGTATCTGAAATGCAAACATGGCTTCAGGGAGTTTATGCCATTCCAGTGTAGATGTATGTGTGAGGATTTGTTACATTTTGATTATGGATCGAATGGATTATTAACGGATTATCAGGCTACACGTAAACACGGCTAGGAAGCGATTCAGAAACTCAAAGCTAGCAGAACTACAAATGTGCCTTGGGACGTTTTTGTTGCCATTGTGAGTGCAAATGTGGTGCGCTTCAGATAAGCACTAATTACACTTTTATCTTGTAATTACACTTTTATAGGTTTATGTGTCGAGCGCATGGAAAAACTAGAAAGCTTCCACATAGACAAACATTTTCTCACCGATTCTGTGGCCAGCTTGTCGGCTGATGGCAGCGATGCACTGGATATAAGTGCGAGTGGTGGACATGGAGTCGTTGCGTGAGAGCTCAGACAGTAAGTGCTCAATGAGGTCTACGAAGACGAGGTTCCCACAGCTCATGACCAGATGACCCAGAGCTATAATGGTCCTCTTCCTAACAGCCAGCCGAGGGCTGGTCAACTGGGGCAGCAGGCAGCTCAGGATGGAAGGGTGGAAGTTCACTAACAGGCCTCCTTGTCTAAATAAAAATGTTGGAACGCATCAGAAATCTCTGAGATCAAACCTCGACTGGTATCACGCAATATACTGAAAGCAGCTTAAAAGCAATTTGGTCAGTAAAAACTTATCATTAAAACTTAAAAATAAGCATTATCCAAGTACTATGTACAGAATGTACCATTTTATCAGGATCTGAGTGAGAGCGTGTGTGTGTGTCTGTGTGTGTGTGTGTGTGTGTGTGTGTGTGTGTGTATGTACACTCCTCCAAGTAGCGAGCCTCAGGATGTGAATGCTTCTGAAGGCTGTTTGCCTCTTTTCGAACTCTTTCAAATTATTACACCATTTTATCATTAGGATGCTTTTTTTCTTATTCAATTCTACAACAACAGACATTAGAATCTGAAGAGAATCTAAAGTTTACAACAGAGTTTATTAGGGAGATGAAGCATCCATAAAGTCTCTTCACATGTTCTGGAAAAACAAATACATAGATATGATTTTTACACAGAATAGAAGCCAAATTGTAGGGTGCGAGGGCTTTTGCTAATTCACTCTGAGAGTATATTAAATGTTACAGATGTATAGTTTTACAGAAAAAAGAAGTAAAAAGAATGTGGACATCAGATATGAGAAACTCTGCAAGTGTTTCCTTGTCGTAAAAACGGGGAGTTATTGGATTAAGTACAACATGTAAAAGATCAGTCTGGAAATGGACGACGAGAGCTCTGCTTCTACATGATTTACTACAGGGTTTGTCTGACAAATGTGGTTTCTAACTTTAGCTTTTACTTGTTCGAAATGCTTCGTTGACATGTAGGATATTGGTACAGAGTACGCAAAGTTTTTGTTTTTTGCTTCTAAACTTGTCTCAGCCATTTAAACTGTTTATGCTTCAGAATTCAGCCATGAACATAATGATCGCAATCTGTGGGCCATTCAGAGCGCTACTTAATTGTTGACTGTGTAATAAAATTATACCAGAAAAGACTAATGGTTGTATTCATCAGCTACAACAACAGCAGCTAAACTAGGAGCTCTACAAGCACATGTTTCTCCACTGCACATTAAAAAACTACACACGGCCCAAACAGGCAACTTAAGCTTTTACTTCATTTTCCAACAACGTGAGAGACATCATGCAGAGCTGATCAAAGCGCATGGTGACTTTACTCCAGTTAAGTCCAAAGAAACGATGGCTTGGATTACCTTTGATCAGCCATTGGGTTAAATATCTTATCCCAACCTAGATCTAATGACTGCCTGTCTCTCCTTATTGTTCCATTGATCCATTCTCTATTTTTATAAGGAGGGAAAAAAAAAAAAAAAAAGATATGCTGTATCTGCAATTAGTATTCTGAAACTAACAGGGCTGCTAGACACACATCTGAGTA
Organism: Pangasius djambal; assembly: GCA_022985145.1. Taxonomy (NCBI): domain Eukaryota; kingdom Metazoa; phylum Chordata; class Actinopteri; order Siluriformes; family Pangasiidae; genus Pangasius; species Pangasius djambal. The sequence goes on from CM040992.1 coordinate 18,245,274, forward strand.
CCGATAGTTTCTGTAGCAGAAACTGAACTGAAAAGTGAATTAAAAAGAAGACACTGTTCTCGAATGTACAGACGCAGCCATCTTTCTCCCATCAGGAGTGTGTCTGAGCGTACCTGCACAGCATGTCGGCCATGATGTCCAGGGCTTCGAGCTGCACTGACACATCCTCCTGCTTGGCAATGGCACTTGTGAGACGGCCTGTTATCTTTTTACAAACACTGGCAGCCAGGGCAGAGCCTACGGTGGAGGGAGGGGGAGAAGAAGAAGAAGAAAAAAAAAAAAAAACAGAAAACACAGACTGCCTGAATTAGACTGTGCTTATAAGAACACACTGTACATATGAGAGAAAAGGTCAGAATGCAGAGGTTTGGGGAAGATACCGCTAGATGCTGGTGGGAGCTCCCCGATCACCGTCTTCAGACCAATGCTGGAAATGTCTCGAAGCTGCTCTTTATCTGACAGCATGTTCGTGCACAACGTGTCCACAATCGTCTCGACCTGGTACTCCTTCACTTTGCTCACGAGTGGTCCCAAACTACAACACAAATCATCAACGGTTTAACGACAGCCTATAAACAGACTTTATTTAATAGACTCAACGGTTTATGTCATTGCCTATTTTCTAGTGACAGATTTTTCCTTCATGCTCAACAATGACTTACACTTTACGAGTGTAACTCAGTGCAGGATGATGTGATACAAGCCTCAAAGGCCCAATAAGTAATTTATGACCAGATGACCCCCCCGAAAAAAAAAGACAAGTGCAATTGCGTAGGTCAATCGTTGTCCATTACTCATTTCAGGGCTTGGTGTTATCTACAAATTAATCACAGGCTGGACTTTAAGTTTGTATTCTTAGCTGTCTGGTGGACAAGTAGGTTCAACAACCAGAAAAAGAAAATATATCCCACTTGCCATCAACTTTTCCAAAACAGAAGTTTTCACTTGGTGTGTATTTTTAAACACAAAGCACTTCTCAGTGATGTGATGTATACTGATGTGAATCCCATCATCTGCTGCACTACAGCACATTAGGCAAGAAGCGATCTGGCTGACATTATAATTATTAGTCATAATTATTTGTTATGGCATTATAAAAGATTTTGGACACCTGGCCATCACATCCATATGAGCTCTTTGAACATCCCAATTCCAGATTTATTCCCCATTTGCTGCTATAATAAGCTCCACTCTTCTGGGAAGCTTTCCACTAGATGTTGGAGCGTGGCTGTGGGGATTTGTGTTCATTCAGCTACAAGAGCATTAGTGAGGTCAGGCGCTGATGTTGGGTAAGGAGTCTCCAGTTCCAGTTCATCCCAAAGGTGTTCAGTGGGGTTGAGGTCAGGGCTCTGTGCAGGACACTCGAGTTCTTCCACTCCAAC
>CM040992.1:18249200-18281170 GCA_022985145.1 Pangasius djambal
TTTTTTTTTTTTTTTTTTTTTTTTTTTTTTTAAACCAAACATCATTATGGAGCTCTACACAGATAATCCTGAGTCATGGAATTTTTTTAAAATAATTAAAACAGCTTTTTAAACCAAACTTGCACTAGTCTGGGCTATTTACACAATTTGAAGATCTTGTTAAATACATTTTAGAGCAGACTCCATCAGCACTGCTTCCAACACGTTACACAAAGTGGTCTTTTACACAAGACATATGCGACACGGTTGATTTTTTTTTTCCCTCAAGTCCTATTTCAATACTGATGATATATTTTTGCTTGACAGTGCATGGCCAGGATTTACATAGCAGATGGTCTATATTTCAGGCGGCGTCCTTCCGCAGCAATGCGTAAAATCCAAACTTGATCAAATTTCGAACTACTACAGAGTGTAGGGGTGATGTTCGCTCTAGATTCACAATGCGTGCAGAAGTATTTACCCCCTCTAGGCTTTCCACATTTTGTAGAGTCAGAACTGAAACATAATCGGAATTAACCATTTAAAAAAGGGGGGAATATTTATGCAAGCCATCGTCTGTGACCGTACACTGTGGTAATGCATGTTTAGAACACTGATGGTTGGTCACTACACAGAGTTGTATGTTATATTTACTAAAGCAGTGCAAAAAAATGCTCAACCTCCAGGATACGTGAAGGACAGGTGACACGCCCATTTGTGAAACAGGCTTTACACTCTATACACAGGCTAAACACGCTTTACACAATATTAGATGAAACGCACCACATTACTCGACAAAGTCAACAACTGGTACCATTTGAAGGGTTTAGTTCTCTTGTGTGCAAGAAATAAACGTAACAACTAGATGGGCGTAAAATCAGATAAAGGCTTTCAAACTACAGATGGCTGGAGTGAGCTGCAGTTGCGTCTATTGTTGGCTCTCACATCCAGCGATTCATTAAAGCAAAAAAAGGAAGAAAAAAAACATGTAATCTTTCACTCTTTAATGTATGACAATTAAATATTTTGCTCTACAGTGCAATACCCATACCAATTACACTGCAAAAGCTACTTAACATTCTGTGGTCTGTGCGCTTCCTTACGTTAAGGCACCGTGAATTTTCAGAGTAGTATGTCTATGCCTCCAGATCTACTGGGAGAAAAACAAAGATGGTGGAGACTGGGGTCACAGGAAACGTATGCCCTTATATGGGGTCACTGTCCAGAAAACTCTGCTATACTACACTTGTGTTTCTAAGTATGAACATGTACGTATAGCTTTAATTAAAAAAGCCTATAACTGCACATGGGTACACAGCTCACACGCTCACTCTCTAGCAGAGGGTAAACAGTCAGAGGACTGGGTTTACCACATCCTCAGTTACAAAAGTACCCTCAGTCTTGTCTAGAACTTTCTGTAGAAATGATCTGGAAAGAGCATGAGTGACCTGCCTGCTCAATCTATCAGCATGTTTGTACTTAGTGTATCTAATATGCCGATTCCCACCAACCAATCAGCTCTCCCCGTCACACAACAGCTACCAACCGGGGAGGGGAAAGGTTAGCATGTGCAACCTCCAAAACTGCTGCTCGTGCTCCATCACAGGACATCATAACAAGCTTGGAGTAAAGTGCTATCTACCCTCTTCTGAATACATGAGCTCACAAGTGCCCATGATTGGCTAGTGTCACTGTGATTGACAGGGAAGAGAGAGAGAGAGAGAGAGAGAGAGAGAGAGAGAGAGAGAGAGAGAGAGAGAGAGAGAGAGCCAGTCCTTCCACCCAGGGAGCAAGGCTACAGATCGTTGGGTTTCGAACTATTTCATAAACATTAGCATTGTAACCTGGTAACCAACCACCCACCCACCACTTATTTGGGCTAGACACTTAGACACATTATAAATATAGTCTGCCTTTTCACAAAAGCCATTTTTAAAATCCAAATAAATACATCCCCACTGTCTATTGTCCCCTCCAAAGCCACGCCCAGAAAACATGATAGAACATCTGAATGCTAGTGGAAGAGCTTTCTGATTGAACCAGCAATGTGACTAACAGCCAAGTAAAGCTGCATTAGAGTCCTGATGGGTTAGAAGTAGCTGTTGCACATCATTTGTCGCCCCCCCCCCCCCCCTTTTTTTTAATAGACCTTGTAATGCCACTGAGACCAGAGTTTCTCCGCAGAGGAGATATTTTATTGATAGCTGCTGGCTGGAGTAACACACTCAGTCCCTGTCACTGAAGACTGGCAACGCTGGCATTATGAACTTAGCAGAAGGACATCCAGATGCCACATCTGCACAGGCAACACTCAAGAGCTGATTTAAACACATCTGAATCTCATCTCTTACGTCAGACTTTAGTAAACTCATCATAACCCACTTTGGGGAAAAAAACAGAATGGATTAGAGTTTAGGCACCAAAGCTGCTGCGTCTGAGCTTAACCAACCCCCCCCCCAAAAAAAAAAAAAAAAAAAAAAACAGCATCCAAACTAAAGCACATGCCTCCATCACACAGACAAATACGGCCTGTGAACAGCTGCTTTGGCATAGGTTTGATGGGAAGCGATTTTTAGAGTGCTCAAGACAGGATGAATTATGCATAGGGGTCCAATCAACTGCAGGGTAGAAGACCGTCTGCACAAGGAAACAAAATGGTGAGAAGACAAACCTTCAAATGGGGTAATTTTAGGATAAAATAAGAAATCAGGGCACACAAAGATGATTTAAGAGGCATTTTACACACCTATGAGAACTGGCAGGGCTGATAATGTGATACTAATAGCAACAGGGAAGCATCATAACCCTTTCACTGCTGTAACATCTTTCCTGCTACACGAATGCACCACGGCCAGAAACGTACGCTTAGCACGCTGTTATGATGTTAATAAAACCAGGGATGTGCCTTCTGCCTAATTTTAATATTCGAATGCATGCTAGAGTTAATAAACGGATATTCAGTGAAGCCTTCGAGGGGAAATAATGTGTTGCAATGAAGTATTGTTTTCTACCACAATTACTTTTCTCCTCATAATGGCATTACGCCTTTGACGGATGTAAAGAAAGAGTGAATATCAAATACTGAGTATCAAAAAAAAAAAGCTTTACCGAAGGTCAGATCAATAGTTTGGCTTGTAGCCCTCAAGCAGCAGCTCACGCTTAGTTAAAGTTGAAATTTCGTGAAAGTTCTAATAATCTGAGCGTCAGTACAGATAACTGCAGGTTATATTTATCACACCACTAAATGAAAACCCAAATGAAGGCTCTAATGAAATGCAGCGTCCGGTGGAAAATGAAAAGCATGGCGGAGCGGCTGAAACACTGCTCCTGGTGTAAAACCGGCTGAATCGGCAAACTCGAGGTGCCCGAATGTGCGTCCACTGCTCGTTACTGGAAACGTGTTCTCTCTTTAGTCTCTTTCGTATCTGACCACCTGCTCCATCCTGCACGAGAGCAACAGCCAGCTGCTCCTGAGACTTGACAGTGCTCGCTGCATCAAAATATTCCCCACACGTGGCCTTTTCATTTCATATTCTCTTACTGACTTCCTGCGTAACAAAGACCTAAACAGTGATATTAGTCTTCAGATGCTGGCACCTCAGTCGGTTAGCTGGGTGTTTCAATATGCAGAATTAAAACGTGTTTATTTGTAATATACTACAGTAACACACGTTCACTCCTGGATTGGGGGGGGGGCTAAAACGGCAAATATGAAGCTTTTAATGGTCAGAAAATGAACAAGAATGAAACAGATGCACTCCTGAGAGCTCCTGTGCCTCCATTTGCTGGTTTCCTTTTGCTGCAGTGAACTGTTTGTTTGGGGAAAAAGCTAGAAGCAGGGAAATTCACTTCTATATTCTTCTCACACGCAAAGGTAAAATCATGATCATGATTAAAATGTTTGATGTAAAATTCAAACTAACACGTCTGGGTGTACAAAAGTTACCAAAAATTATCCTCTGGGATTTTTTTTCCTTTAAAGATGAGTGATTATCTGGTTATCTGCCGCACCTGATGCAGCTCATCAAGACCCACAAGACTTAAACATTTAAAGAAATCAAAAGGAAAAGCTTCCTATACTAACTTCCTTTATCTATTTCTTTCATTCTTACTCATTTCCTGAACAGTGATTTGTTATTAAGAACAATAAAAGCTTCATATTTTGCCATTTTGGGCTAGGCCCTTTTTTTTTTTGGCCATATATACATATACACACACACAGACACACACACAGACACACACACAGACACACACAGACAGACACACACAGACAGACACACACAGACAGACACACACAGACAGACACACACAGACAGACACACACACACACAGACACACACACACTTTGACTGACAGTTGAAATGATCAGTCCTGAACGCTATCATGAGAAAACTCTCCTCAAGTAACATCACAGGAGCTCGGAGGACTTCTAACAGCTCTATATTATACACTTCTGTGCTACTGATACTTTACTTTTGGCTCAGCGCACCACCTTTCCACACTCTCATCGTAAGCGATAACGTGGTGACACGAGAAATCCATCGTAAGCGATAACGTGGTAACACGATAAATGCATCGTAAGCGATAACGTGGTGACACGATAAATGCATCGTAAGCGATGACGTGGTGACACGATAAATGCATCGTAAGCGATGACGTGGTGACACGATAAATGCATCGTAAGCGATGACGTGGTAACACGATAAATGCATCGTAAGCGATGACGTGGTAACACGATAAATGCATCGTAAGCGATGACGTGGTAACATGATAAATGCATCGTAAGCGATGACGTGGTATCGCACGGCCATTCTTCAGAATGAGTGAGAGGTTAGAGAGAGATTTTTTCTGTCCATTAGCAGGTTTTGTTTATGTTCCTCCATTTCTCACCATCATATCTGCAGTTTAACATAATCCCATGTTGTCCTCCTAATGGTGACTTTTAGACAAGTGTCCCAGCACTGAGGTTTAAACAACTCTAACACCACTGATCTCTATTCATGACCAAAACAACTCTGTTACGATGTGCGATTTTTTTTTTTTTGGTGTGGAACAGCAACATGGTTCTAACAACCGTACAGTGTGAAGACAACTTAAAAGATTTTATAGAAATATCATTCTCTTAAAGAAAGAACAGCAGTTTTGGGAATTTTTTTTTTTGGTCTCCTTTTCATTTTTGTTACATTCACTATACGGCCAAAAGTATGTGCACCCCTGACCATCACGTCACTCGTGTGCCTGTTGAACGTCCAATTCCAGATTTATTCCCGTGTTTGCTTTTATTATGAGCTCCACTCTTCTGGGAAGCTTTCCACTAGATGTTGGAGCGTGGCTGTGGGGATTTGTGTTCATTCAGCTACAAGAGCATTAGTGAGATCAGGCGCTGATGTTGGGTAAGGAGTCTCCAGTTCCAGTTCATCCCAAAGGTGTTCAGTGGGGTTGAGGTCAGGGCTCTGTGCAGGACACTCGAGTTCTTCCACTCCAACCTTCACACACCATGTCCTCATGGAGCTCGCTTTGTGCACAGGGGCATCGTCATGCTGCAACAGGTTTGGGCCTCTTAGTTCCAGTGAAGGGAAACTGTAAAGCTACAGCACACAGAGACGTTCTATATAGTTGTGTGCTTCCAACTTTGTGGTGCTAGTTTGCGGAGGAACCACATTTGGGTGTGATGGTCAGGTGTCCACATACTTTTGGCCATATAGTGTATTCAAAAGAGACTTTTGTACAAAGATTTCCTAACATATATTTTCTCCACAGGCCTGTGTCTTTTAAAATACCGCAATACCATGACACCGTGATACTTTTAGACAAAGTTAGACAAAGACAAACACCGACTTACACTAAAGCGTAGCTAATACACTTAATCTCTGATATCGTATCTTCAACGTACACAAAATGAAGAAAAGTGCAAGTATTGAGTGACAGAAATTAAAATATCCTCTGGGATTTTTTTTCCTTTAAAGATGAGTGATTATCTGGTTATCTGCCGCACCTGATGCAGCTCATCAAGACCCACAAGACTTAAACATTTAAAGAAATCAAAGGGAAATGCTTCCTATACTAACTTCCTTTATCTATTTCTTTCATTCTTACTCATTTCCTGACCAGTGATTTGTTGTTAATAACATTAAAAGCTTCATATTTGGGCTTGGCCCATTTCTTTGCCCAGGAGTGCACATATATATAATACACAGCTGAAATGGAGAGAAATGAAAGTAAGCGGCTAAGCTCACAGTGAGAAGCCACACTAACACTCTATGAACACTAATATTAACACAAAGCGCTGTATTCTCAGTGTGCTAAAGTGAAAAAGCTGTTTATGGTGTGTGTGTGTGTGTGTGTGTGTGTGTGTGAGAGTGTGTGTGTGTGAGAGAGAGACAGAGAGAGAGAGAGAGAGAGAGAGAGAGAGAGATAGAGAAACCCGGTCCTGTGTACAGCAGTTAGCTGTTAGCGCTATACTGCTGACAGTTAGGTGTTTAGCTAGCCTAGCTTCTCACAGCTGCTGCAAATTAACACATGTGACACTTGCAGAAGGCGAATTTAAACAACAGAACTGAGGACAGAAAGCAAACACAATCACTCGCTCCGACTGTACAGGTTTCACAAAACAACACGCTACAGGCGAAGTCTGACAACAATGCTAACGTGCTAAGCTAACGCTAGCTAGCCAACTTAACGGAACGATCCGCGGCCTAGTTAGATTAGGCTAAACTACAGCTAAACAAGCTACAGCTAAACTTACAGCTACACAAGCTACAGCTAAACTACAATTAAACTAGCTTCAGATAAACAAGCTAATCTAACCCAAGTAGTCTAACTCAGCTAGTCTAACTCGGCTAATCTAGCTACAGCTAAACTAGCTACAGCTAATCTAACTAGAGCTAAACTAGCTACAGCTAAACTACAGCTAATCCAGCTGGTCATTATCTGGCTCTGTCCCATGCTAACTCCTCACCGCACCTGAAATCCTTGTCGCTTGAAGTCATCTTCTCCAGCAGATTAGAGATGTGATACGAAGCACTCGCCATGTTTGCAGTGCTCTGTGTCTGTGTGTGTGTGTGTGTGTGTGTGTCACGGCTTTGCTAGCAACCACTTGTAAGTGTTAAGTGTGTGTCTCTGTCTCTCTCTCTCTCTCTCTCTCTCTCTCTCTGCAGAGTGAAGCCCGGGTCTCCGCGCTCGGTCTCCTGCTTGTCCCCGTCGCCAGGCGCTGATCAGCGGCTCTACGCGTTCCAGCAGACTTTCATCCCTTTCTGCAGGCTGTGTGTTTGAATGGAGGTCCGATGTCTCGGCGTGCAGGAGGGAGGAGCCGCGGATCCGCAGCAGCAGCAGCAGCGCCGTTACACGGGTCAAAGTTGAGAGGGAAATTCTGTGGGCGGGACTTCACTTTGATTGACATGTGAATTGTCGTATCGATGATCTGGAAACAAGTCCAGGAAGTGGAAAATCTGTCAGTACTTTTTATTTTCTTTTTTCAGTGCCTTGTTTCTTTTCTTTTTTTCCAGTACTTTGTTTCTTTTCTTTTTTCAGTACCTTGTTTCTTTTCTTTTTTCAGTACATTGTTTCTTTTTGCAACATACCATATATCAATTTACACAGACAGCTCAATGTAGCAAAACAGGAAATAAGGGATGACAGATACAATTTATAAAATAAATGACATTCATACATTTTTAGCAGTTTGTAGGGTTTTTTTTCACCAATCTAATCTAAAGGAAATATCGGGCATCACAGCGAACAGTCAGTTCTTGAAGTTGATGTGTTGGAAGCAGGAAAAAATAGGCAAGCGTAAGGATTAGAGAGACAAGGGCCAAGTTGTGATGTCTAGACGACTGGATCAGAGCATCTCCAAAACAGCAGGTCTTGTGGGGTGTTCCCGGTATGCAGTGGTTAGTACCTACCAAAAGTGGTCCAAGGAAGGACAACCGGTGAACCGGTGACAGGGTCATGGCACCCAAGGCTCACTGATGCGTGTGGGGAGCGAAGGCTAGTCCGTCTGCTCCGATCCCACAGAAGAGCTACTGTAGCACAAACTGCTGAAATGCCTGCGTAAACTGAATCTGAATATAAAGAACTTTCCCCACAGAAATATTGATGTAACTTTTGAACCTTAGCTGCAGAACCTGATGAACAAACCTTGAATATCATTGTGAAAATCATATAACTAGTCATAAACAACAGCATGTGAATGTGCAGTTGTAGAGCCAGTATAGTACACTGTCATTGTAACAGCATATAAACATCTGTAGGACAGGTGTATAGTCCAGAAGGTGATATGTGGTTAAAAGAATGTAGGTGCAAATAGTGGTGCAGGTTGAGGAGTTAGTGTTTGATAGGAAATTGTTCAGTTCAGTTCCGAGGCAGCAGGGTGTTGCCTTAAGGAAGACATTGTTACAGATGTTCTGGGGTAAAAAGTCTTTGGGAGGGGTCATACACAAGGCCAGAGGCTTTGCGGACTCAGCTTTTATGGTAAGGCTTCTTGATGGAGGTGAGAAAGAATCCCACTGATGGTTTTATTTGTTTTCGCTATCCGCTGCAGGGTATTGCAACAGTGCGGTTCTCCTCCCACACAGTTATACAGTTCTTCATGGAGCTCTCAATGGTCCCCCTATGGAATGTAATGAAGATGGGGTTGTGCTCTCGCCTTAATCTGCCCAGCAAATGGAGACCCTGCTGGGACTTTTTTTGGCTAGAGAGATGGTGTAAAGTTTCAGGTGCAGTCCTCTGTAATATTCACACCAAGCTACTTGGTGATCTCTTGATTGTCTCAACAATCATGCTATTAATCTCCCTGAAGCCAACAATAACGTCTTTTTTTTAACTCGTTAAGAGACACAATGGTTACGTTTACACGCACATCAAATTCCGTTTAAGGTCTATATTCGGGTTATATGATGTTTATACGTGTACAGGCATCGGAATATTCCTGTATACACGGTTGTTGTAAGTAAGCCTGAGTTGCCGTTCCTAAATACCTACAGCTAAGCATCTGTCAGCATGCTCTGACTGAGCATGCGCGCATATATCTCCTTTCAATGGATTTTCTGAATAAGGTGTTTACATGCAACAACTTTCCAGTTAAAACAGGCATATTCCAGGGACGGGAATCGGAATTTGGGGAAACAGAATATTGTCTTAATCTGAATCGGGCAATCAGATTGCTGCGTTTACATGACTCAATGCTAATTAGAATATTGCCAAATTTATATCAGAACATTGATGTGCACGTAAACGTATCCACTGCTGTTTCTACACTAGTCTTCAAGCTGCCCCACCTCTTCTCTGTACGGTGATTTAGTGTCGTTGCTGATGAGGCTCACCACTGCCGTGCCTTTGACCAGGGAACTTGCCAAACTATGCAGGACTCGGGCCCTTTATAAAAGGAATCTGGCACCCAACGTAAGAGATGATCACAATCTATGGCTTTGTCCTGGTAGGGGTAGATCTGGAGCCTATCCCAGATGCACCATGGTTGTGATTCCAGTCTGTCACAGAGCCCCATTCACACTTACATCCATGCACCCATTCACACCTAGGAGTAATTTAGCATAGCCAATCCACATATCTGCATGTTTTTGTGAGGTGGGAGGAAACCAGAGAACCCAGTGGAAACTCACACAGACAAGGAGAGAGCATTTTATATCAGTGGATGCAAATTTGAAGCAACATCACATTAAATTAGGTGGAATTATAGTTTATTTTATACTCTCTGGATTATTATTTTAAAGCTTGTGAATATGCCATTCAGCTCTATGTACTGGTCCATGACTCAGTGGAAGACAGGAGCCTAAACATTATTCAAATTACCATGAAGGTTCTGTCACCAGTGCATGACACACACATACAGCGAGAAGCTACGTTTGTGCTTCCAAATCTAACAAACCTCTTTATCTCACACACACACACACACACATACACACGACTGCAATGGCTGTTCCGTGAGGACATTTCTGAACAATCCTGACTTTACAAATATCCCATTATATTGAAAAAGTGCAGTAAAATGCAAATAATAAAACATGATCATGCTGGCATTTTGGGAATTGAAGGCAACTGCTGCCAAGTTTATTCTCAAAAGCTTTTTGATTACACTGGCAGTAATCTAGTGCCAATTCGTTTCCAATTTGCCATAAAATTCCTTTATGATTTCAAAGAATACCCACAACAGCTGTGTACCAAATGCCTCTTCGATGGACAGCAGGTGGCAAATGAGTTTAATGTTGTGGTGAAGAGCATAAATTTTTGCAGGAGACATTTACTAGTTAACATTATGGGATTAACTAATTGACTACACCAGTACCTTAAAGCTTTAAGAATAATTCTCCAAAAAGAAGTTCTTCACATATATTTATGTTATATTTTTGTTCAGATTTTTTATTTACGATCAGGGGTCTCGTATAAGATATTCAAGATTGAGGTTGTGTATGCGTGCATGTGTACATGTGAAGGAATAAGCATTCTGCCATTTCTGTACTGAGATAAATCTTCATGCTATAGTCTTTTTTTAGACAGCCATGCACCCAGTGTCCTAATTCCATTGGCTGGCAGCATCAGCGATGTGTGAACGTGAAGTGCCAATCACGCACATAGTGTTCACAGAGCAGCACGCGTCCTTATCTAGGCACTGGGGCACTCGCTGTTTTAAGCAAACCGAGACAATAGAAATATACAGACCTGACCTCATTTCTTCTGAGGTGTACAAAAACAGTATGTATGGGATATAAATTTGCTGAAGTATTTCCATTGGGGAAAATGTGAATGAGTAATTTAGCCAGTGTTTAATCTAAAAGTGTTAAGTCAAAAAGGAGAGGTTAGGCAAAATTAGCAAACTCTAATGCTATGTTAGTTCGATTCAAATTGAGGCTAAAAGATCTCTTAATTACACAGACAGACAGTGACCCTGCAGTGGTGAATGACGATGAAGACGAATGGGCACAAATGGGGTTTAATGATGCACTTTCTGTTTACAAAGGTCCCCTGAGGCATTAATCAATTATCCCATGCTAACAGTCCCCTTCTCTGTGTGTCTCTTTCCCTCTCTCTCTCTCTCTCTCTGTGTGAAATTTCAAATGATAACCCCTTTTCATTTTGATAAACTTCTGGCCTATGAAGCATTTAAGCAACTGTATTCAGTTCATAGCACTTAATATATAATAAATACGCTCTCCCACCCACTATGAGTTATTACAGATGGAGCAAAGTCATTAATATGAATAGACCTTAAATATATCCAGTGCAATTATGCTATTTACTCAATTCAGAGAGCCTTAAGGCACAATTCCCAAAGAGCTCCGTCCCATAATGGACATTCATATGCGTGCATTTCAATTTCTCCTCATTCATCTTCTCAAATGAGACTGCTGATTCACGTGGAGGAGGAGCACAGTTCATTTCATTACCTGTTCTTTCTAGCTTAACAAACAGCTTATCAAGGAGAGGAAAACCCGACGTTGAAAGAAAAAAATTCATTTGCACTGTCATCATATTTAATAACTGTAACTACCACCATTATGATTGACATCGTTGCTATTTATACCACAGAGCTGTCGAACTCTCAAATCCGATTGCTCAGAAGGTGTTAAATCAAACACCTTTTTAAAAAAAAAAATCTAAAAAAAAAAAAAAGTGGTGTTTAGTATTTGACAAAGACATCTAATCATTGATATGGTGAAGCATTATGTAAAGTTTATTTAACATTTATGGAAGGAGTCTCCAGTACAAGTGCTTTGTAACGGTTGGTAAGTTTTCAGCCATGGGAAAGAATTGGAGTTGGACGCTGGAGTTCACGCTTTTTGGTATCTCAGTAACATGACAAGCTGTGTTATTTCTGTTGTTGTTGTTGTTGTTGTTGTTGTTATGAACTTCAGTAGAGAGAAAATAAAGAGGCTGGTGATGGAAGGACTGTTTATAGTTGCCATAATGCGAGTGATAACAGCAGGACCTAACGTGTCTCAGGGACATTCCACAATATTAAACGTAACTATAAACAGTTAGAAGTATGATGTTTAATTGTTTAATAAAACAAAACAACACAAAAATTCAAAAAATTGAAGCCTATTATAAAAATTGTAATTGTTGACAAATCTCTGGTATATATGAGGGAAAAAAGACTTCAGGACATGCTGTTATTGGAAAATAATCAACAACACACCAGGTGACATTGATTATTTTCCAATAACAGCACGTCCTGAAGTCGTTTATTCTTTATATAAAACATGGGCTATTATAAGTTGTTATAGCTAGTTATATTACAAGTTATTATAGCTAAGATATTCTTTGGCTGGTTTATTTTTGTTTGTATTTTTGCTTACACAACAATAAACATAGGCCTGATCACCTCTGTATAATCTCCATCTTGTTTTTAAGGTCCTGCTTAAGCAATCACCTGACGTAACAATCGAACTACGTCGAACTTTTTCTCATCAATCTACAAAAATAGTCCATAATAATAATAAAAACATAAACAGACTTTCACAGTTTTTTGTAAATTTATGTTTATCTGTGGTAGAAATTGTGTTTTTTTGGACATGCAAAGAAAAAAAAAAAAAGAATTTAACCTATTAAGGCTGTGATATAACAAAAAGAGAAAAAAATAAGAGGGGTCTGAATACTTTCTACATTTCCAAGAGATTAAATGCACACAGTATTTCACACACTTCAGCGTTTTTATCTACAGCAACAAAGAAAACAGAGATTATACTGGAAATAAAGCGAGTAATTTGAAATTGGGTTTCTAATGTAATTTATGTTTACTCATGATTAAATCTCGGTGTCAGCAGCATCCTTTATTTATTTGCGACATTATTGTGAGGCTGCGGAAGGTTATACTATGAAAAGTGCTCCTGTGTGTGGTTCTTTTCCGTTGTTCTTTACTAGCTGACTAATCTCTTCCTAAACCTCTTTCTTTCTTCTGCCACTCTGTCGTTTTCCCTCCGCTCTCTCTCCTTTCCTTCTCTCCTCACACTTGATTAACAGTGAGAAAGAACATAAAGCTTTCAATGGGGGATTCTGGCTAGGGAAGTGAGTGTCTATACATTAATGTGGATATGTGTGTGTGTGTGTGTGTGTGTGTGTTAGTCTTGTCACAGATGTTTTCTCTGAATAATGGATGCTATAAATATAGTGCTGAATGGAATCTACTCCACTTCTTCATGATGATGTTAGACAACATTTTCCAATCCTGGTCCTGGAGTACCACCACCGCCTGCACATTTTAGTGTTTCTTCTCCTGTAACCTGTGATAAAGTTTGTCATGCCCAGAAACACTGACTCTCGAGGAATTATTCCAGGAACATTCCAGAAATCGGCAAAACTCCAGTGCAGACATTACATCACTCCTGGCCATCATCATCCTAATTCACACACCTGTTCTTCATTTTCATCTGTTGCACACGAGATAAATATCAGACCACTCCACACACTCATTGTGAGGTTTTGCCATCATCCTGTTGTGTAGGTATGAGCACTTTTGTCAGTACTGCTTGTCTGGTTCTTTGACTTTGTATTAGTTTTTCTCCATGTTGCTCTGTTTGGGTTTTGAACCGTTTTTGAATATGCTTCTGCCATTTTGATTCCAACTGGTTGATTCAACCTCTTCAATACGCACTAGTAGAAGGATATTGGACCCAGACTTCTATGCAGAATGTTTCAATCTCTTTGTATATTCT
Organism: Pangasius djambal; assembly: GCA_022985145.1. Classification (NCBI taxonomy): domain Eukaryota; kingdom Metazoa; phylum Chordata; class Actinopteri; order Siluriformes; family Pangasiidae; genus Pangasius; species Pangasius djambal. Next base: position 18,262,847 of record CM040992.1, read on the forward strand.
TAAGTTTGCAAGTGCATGTGGACTGCCCTCTTAAGCTAAGATCACAGGTCTTCAATAGAAATGCACCACTTCACCTGTGGAAGTGTCAGAAACCAGCCACACAATCAGGAATTTCTGCACAGTCAGAATTTGCCTTTGGGAAGGCCATTTGCATGCTCAACGTCCTTAACGGGACACTGATCTTAATGCAGCTCGGCATCATAACCGACGTGAGTGGGGAAGAGTCCACCTGCACGTCTGCTGGAGAGCAGTCCTGCTCACAGATGAATCCTGAAATCGTCAATAGCAAACTGAATGCTGAGAATGTCATCCTGAAGCCCATTGTCATACCATTCATCCATCGCCATCACCTTGAATGGTTCCATGTGGCACACTTTCTGGCAGCTCAAGATGTTTCAGTTCTTCCATGGCCTGTATACTCACATCATCTTTGCGAGGCATGGACCGGTGCACGTGACAGCATGTTCCAGCTCCACCAATATGGCTATAGCATATATAGAGATGTTGCACTGCTACAGGCAAATGGTGCTCACATCAGCTACAAATGTGGCAGTTCTGTTTCACAACCCACAATGTTCTGGGGGAATCTGTATACAAGGGAGGCATATTTGTATCCTCAGACTGGTTGAAATCAATAGATTAGAACACAATTGTTCTAGTTGTGTAAATCTCACGAGATTGTAAGATCGAGAACTGAATGAGACACAAGAAGCGCACATGTGATGTAAGATGCTGTTAAAGAATAAAGCTAAAGAAAAAGACATCTAAGATGCAGTCTGATTACTCCACAACTCAACATTTTGGTGACGGGTGATAGACGAAAAAGTTTATATTCGGGTATGAACGGACCTTTTTCGGATTAAGCTCACGAAGGAGCGATAGAAGAGCTGTCAAGGCCCCTGCACAGTTAACGCCACCAGGACCACTTAACCTCAGTGCAGTGGATTTATACTTGGAGTATAAAATGTGGAAGGAATCATACTCCTTTTTCGAGATTGCAAGTGGATTAACTGATGTGGAGGACAAGGTGAAAAGAGCAACATTGCTGCACTGCATAGGAGCAACGGTACAACGCATATGTGTGAAAGATACTCATGCACAGACTGTTGCCGCTTTGGATGTGTATTTTACACCAAAGGAGGAACGTTCGGTGCTCTTGAGTCAGACATGCTAAGAGATCAACCGGTAGAAAAGTGTGTACACAAAAGACTACGTGACTACGTGTTGCAGGAAGAGGGACTGACTTTGGAAAAAGCATTAAAGCTTGCACGAAGAATTGAGGCCACACAAGTAGAAACCAAAATGCTTTCAGTTCAGTCGAGCACTTTGAAAGACTCTGAGGTGTATTTCACTAAACAGCATCACTCTCAGCAGATGCAGGACAGACAGAGAGGACAGAAAATAAACCGAGATGAAACGCTTGCGGACAAAGACAAGGAATGTCATAGACGTAGATTGAAGATGCATCAGTCATATGAAGGTGGAGCAAAGATTGCGAAATGTCTGTACGGCAAGAAAATTGGACATTATATACAAACATGCAGAAAAAGAGAAAGGTATCAGAAACAGGACAGAAAGAAAAGCAGACAAAGAAATAACAATCAGGATAGTGCAAGAGTCAAACTCAGATGGCTCAGAGGAGCTTGTCTACTCTATTCATCCAGAAGGGAAAGAGACTGTTAAAGTGCTAGGACAAAGGCTGAAAATGATAAGTGACACTGGTAGTGGAAAAAATTACACCAGTGTGCAATTGTTTAAGAGTGTTTTTGCACAGAAAGGCATAAAACTTTCCATAAAAAACCAAAAGATTGTATACTTGCACAATCTGTTCCTCTGGACTGTGCAGGCTACTTTGACGCTTGTCTAGCATACCAAAACAAAGCCATTAAAATCTAAATTTTTGTGACTCGAGGAACTGTTGAGGCGGTGCTGGGAAAGAAAGCATGTTTTAACCTGGGAATTTCGCAGGCTTCTTCTGTAAGTAAGGTAGAAATATCCCCTGACATGTTTAGCAAACTGGTCAAAGAATATGAGTCACTTTTTGAAGGACTAGGTCAAATTTTTGGATATTCACACAAAGTCACAGTGGATGAAAAAGTTAGACGTGTGATTGATGTGTTTCGTATCACATGATTGAAGCTGTCAACCAAGAACTTGACAAAATGATGGAGGAAGAAGGGGCTGAATGGATCTCTGACCTGCTGCTAATTTCAAAGAAAGACACAACAGAGGTGAGATTGTGTGTTGACTTAAGAGAAGTCAATAAAGCAGTAATTCATGAAAGGCATCCAGTGGATAGCATTCTACAAGCTATGCAAGGAGCTAAAATATTTGCAAAATTAGATGCCAGAAAAGGCTTTTGGCAAGTGAACTTAGCAGAACAGTCAAGAAATCTGACTATCTGTATTACTCATCGAGGGTGCTTTCATTTCCGAAAGGTTCACTTTGGCATTTCTAGCGTCCCAGAGGCTGACCAAAAAGCCATGGGCTCAATACTCTGTGATTTACCAGGTGTAGTATGGTACATGGATGATGTTGTATATGTTGAAAGTGAAAGTGAGCTGGAGGAAAGAATGAGAAAAGTGTTTAAAAGATTCAAAGAAAGAGGACTTAAACTGATCAAAGACAAATGTTCGTATAGTCTACAACAAGTTGAGGTTCCGGGCCACTGTGTAACACCTGAAGGAATTAAGCCAGATCCTAGAAAAGATGAAGCTGTATGTGGAGCACCCAGACCCCAGAATGTAAGATCGTTTCTGGGTACATGTGGGTATTTGATGAAGTTTATACCAAACTTTGCAAACATTTCTGAACCATTCAGATGACTCAGAAGAAAAAGTGTCAATTGGGTACAGATAACTCAGACAGAAAAGTCATTCACAGACCTGAAAGCTACATTAACAAGGAAACTTTCTTGAAACTTGCTTATTTTCAGCTAAATGCACCAACATATGTGATAAGTGATGCAAGTCCAGTTGGGTCCGGAGCCATATTGCTGAACAAACCTGTCGCTTACGCTAGTAGGTCTTTAACTGCTACAGAGAGATGATATTCACAAACTGAGCTGAAGCTCTTGGCTGTGTTTGGGCTGTTGAACATTTCAGGACATATCTCTGGGGAGGTAAATTTGCGCTAGAGACTGATTACAAGCCATTGATTCACATGTTTAATCCTGAAAAGGAACACTACTGGGTAATTCCATCTCAAGTGGTCCAGTAGAGGTTGCTTGACCATTTTTAATTTTGCTAATTTTTTTTATTTTATTTATTTTTTTTTTTTTTGAGTGATTACCACGATGTATTGGCATTGCAAAACCACCATTTTTTTTTTAACCTGGCTTAACTTTGATGGCCATCACTGTGTCATGGCACATAACAAATTTTGGTTAAACAGCTGTTTATGGAAACCTCAATTTCTTGGCTCAGGATGGTCTTAGCTCCTTGGAACAAAAACTGATCTTTAGAGCACATTACACATAGTACATATAGTACATATATAAACTTTTTGCACATTCTCGTCCTAATGTAACGCGCAAGATTGCTCACAGTTCCACTTTTAGGGTCAATTTATAATGGGAAGGGTTCGAGTCTCAGTCTTAATTTTTTTAGGGGGTACCTAGGTAAGTATAGTGTGCATGCAGAACATTTCAGGTTTGAGACTTCTTTTTTTAGGTTGAATATCTCTGGTGGGGGATGAGATACAAACCTGACATTTTCATAGAAATATATGCTCTATAGTAGCATTCTGCTGTAAAAATTGTGAGTTTGAGATTGCACTGGTTACAGAGCTAGGGCTAATGGAAATCTGAGGAAAAGCCTACTTTATTCATGCATCCCGTGTTTAAGTTTTTATCGACACGATATGGGAAAACTTTGTGGTTGGTCATCTGCCATGTCAGTCAAATTGCTTCTTCCAGTCAACGTAGGTGGTTTTTGATTTCTGTGTGCTTCTAGACAGCTTTAAAATAATTTTAATCCTATCCTATCACATATTCATGACATAGAATATCTCAGTGCATTGGATCCAAAAATATATCAAATCTGATACCCTTTCAGTGTTTCAAGTCAAAATGAGCCCTAACATCAATATTCAGTATTGAATCACCCCGAACAAACTTCCAACATGAAGGAGCAAGTGTTTGCTGAAAAATGTAAATTGTTGTCCCGCCTGTGCATGTATGTCCACCAAACTTGTGTAGCCTCAAACACTCAAGTTTTATTAAGAATGAGTTGCCTCTGGTAGACATTTACAAATTACCGATAATTAGTATTTTCCTCGTAAAAGTAGTAAAAGTAGTTGCTTCTACTACATGAGTTGAACAGAGTTATCATCTCTGATAAACAACACATTTAATCTATGTGTTTTCTTCATCACAGTGTTCCTTTAACCATGGATCAATAAGCATTGCCTTTCAGATCTCGTGATTCACAGTGGATGCTGCCACTTCTTGTTAGACCATTCAAATGAACATATTGGCTCCAGGTTTATGAGAAAAAAATGTCAGTCCTTTGCTTTGTGTTACAGTCATTAAGCAGACACTATAATATATGTAAATGTGTATTTGAGCTGGGTGTCTACATTTACCTGACACTTTTATCCAATGTTACCTTTGAGATAGGATAGAGCTGAGTAGGTCTTGCTTAAGGAATAAACACTGGTGGCTTGGTGGTGCTGGGATTTGAACTCACAACCTTTTGATCAGTAGCCTAATACCTTAACCACAGAGAAATCGAGATGTAGATTAAATTCCATAATGTGCAAGCCTGAGGTGACAGTGGCAACAGATGTTATGAGGAAGAAACCTTGAGAGGAACCTTTTCTGGTGACACCTGATAGTGGGATTATAAATCATTACTCTTCTACATCTCTGTACTATATAATATAGAAAGGCAAACAGTAGTAAGTGTGATGAAAGGATGTTCAGTATGAGTATGTTGTGAATAAGAGTCGTGGGATGAGTGTTTGTGATCACAGCAGTAGTTCTTAGGTACATTTCTACAGAAACCAGGCGAGATTATCCACTGAAGCAAGGGTCACTCTTGGGAGTATTTTTGGGAAACTGTTTCTGGGAAGTGCAAATGTTCAGTGTGTTCACGTGGAACCATCCACAGCAGCAGAAGCTCCAAGTAGAAGAAGTATCAGGCTCTATCAGGCAGGACTGGAAGGCTAGAGGATTCACAGGCAGTGAAAGTGGGTCAGGATCTAGCACTGGGATCTAACCAAAACCGGAGAGTCAGAAGGTAGCACAAGCATAAGGGCCCCCAGGACATTAGCGTCCCTCTACCCCACAAATCTGATCAAATTATCTAAGGAGAGGGGGGATGGGAGGGACACAACAGTCTTAAATATTGAAACTGTCTTCATTATTCTTCAGGTACTGATAAAAAAAAAAATCCTGTGCACTTTGATTGAAGCAGGTGAGGTGAATCATAAAAAATGAAAGTTTGTTCAGATGCTGTGGGGCAGGAACTTTCAGTGCTTTGAAGGTCATCAGTGATTTTATAATCAGTGTGAAATTTTACTGGAAGCCAATGTAGCGTGGATGGAATGGGGGTAATATGATGAAACATTCTGGTTCTTGTGAGGATTCCAGCAAGGCCTTGCAGTAGTCCAGAAACATGAACTAGTTTTTCTGCACCATGTAATGGCTTTATATATTTTTTAGCTTAGCAATGTTGAGATGAAAAAAGCTTCAGGTAATTTTATCTACATGAGCTTCTAACAAGAGTCAATAATCACAACAAGGTCTTCCACTTCCGCACATGATGTAACTGAAAGGCCATCCAGAGTTACTGCATAATTAAAAAGCCTACTTCTAATTGTCTGTGGCCTTAGGAGAAATAATTCTTGTCAGAACACTCAAACAGTTGAGTACCGCTTTAAAACCTTTAAATTTTATTTCATACTTGCATGTAAAATGTTTATCAGGATGCCTGCTAGCCTTTTTCTTATCAGAATCTCAACTCCACTGCTTGAAATATATTGAATACACCATCACCTGAAAAAGAATCAGTTCTCAAAAACAGTGGCTACGTTTACATGAGATGAGGATGGGTTCCCTTCTGAGTCTGGTTCCTCTCAAGGTTTCTTCCTCATGTCGTCTCAGGGAGTTTTTCCTCACCACCGTCACCTCTGGCTCGCTCATTAGGGATAAATTCATAAAAATTTCTGATTTCTGTAAAGCTGCTTTGCGACAATATCCATTGTTAAAAGCACTATACAAATAAAATTGAATTGAATTGAATTCAGTAATAAAACTAGTAACTGGGCATCCTCTGTAACCAATGGGAGCATCTTCAATCTCCTGCAGGAAAGGAAAAGTGCATATGTAGATCGTCATACTTACGACAACCGTGTATACAGGAATATTCCGATGCCTGTACGCATATAAACATCGTATTCAGAATATTTCTGCAACCCGAATGTAGACCTTAAATGGAATTCGACCTGCATGTGAATCTAGTCAATGTGTAAGAAAGGTTTTCTTGAAAGGACAATCATGTCGCATCACGCTGAGTACCAGATGGATTGAGCCAAACACAATTCATCAGCAGCCCAAACTTCAGACTGCTTATTACTCAGTCCTTATGTGTAACCCATGTCTCTTCCAGTAGAGCTCTATGCCTTTCCTATCAGCTCTGACCTTTCCTTTATTGATTTGTCTCACTGTCTGACTTTCTCACACTCTCTCTGAGCCTTTGTACTCTGCAGCTATGTGTAGCGTAACCCCATATTAGTATTTCTGAAGAGAACATCTCACCACCATCCAATTCACAGGTGAATTGTTTTTTTTTTTGTTTTTTTTAAAGCAATAGATATTGGCACACTCTTTGACAGTTGATTGCTGATATTTTACAAATATTTTACAACTACTGCATCAAAGAAATGAACATTTATTCAAATATTCAAATGAAGTTAATCCAGTTGTCTAATCCAAAACGCATGCAAAATGCATGGATGCACACGAGAGAACTGATTATTGTTTTTGCACTGTTATTAAAAAATATATATTTTCTTCCATTTTTCAGTCTTCCTCTATAATGTCCTTCTAATTAAGGCTAGCACTGAATATGTAACATGTCATGAATACAGCTCACCTAGAAACTCTGTGATAGCAACATCAGGAAAAGCTCAAGTCAAAGAAGTCTTAAAGTCTTAAAGTGCTCTGTCATAAAGCCAAAGCCAGCACTGTTGGCTGCGAGAAGTGGCTGTGGATTAGAGCTGACTCTGCACTGCACATCCTCAGGCACGCCAGCCTAATGCAGCACAAACTCCTGTCATGCCTCCTGATTTCACTTCTGCCAGCAGTTATTTTGATTCATGGAACATTGGGAAGTTTGACAAGACTTATGTGAGAGGACTAAATAAAGACAAAGTTATAGCTGGCTGTTTTTGACATATTGGAGAATACGTTCGTGGAGCAGGTCATATTAAATGAGAAGCCATCAGCTATAAAATACATAATTACAGAAGTACTTTAGTAAGATGATTACGTTTCCGGTTCATTTTCTATGTATATGATATGCCAGAATAGTGAATGGCCCCAGTTGTGAACCTGAATTGCACAGCTGCAGGTGAAAATATCTTAATGATATAGTCATATTTGTTTATTTTTCCTATTATACGATTATAATAATCAAAATATACGATTATTAAACCGATTTCTAGACATATTTTACTAATTGCAAGCTTGAAATCATCTTGTTCGTTTGGCAGATCGTTTTTCTCATTTTAAACATTTATTTTTGGATCTAAAATCAAGCTGAATAATCTTATATTGCATCTATATTAATCTCATAATAAAGATAATTAGATAGATTCACTCATATTCAAGATATTTTCAATTGCTAAGATATCATTTTATGCAGTGTAGATGAAAGCCTGCAAAAAATGATACCTTAGCAAGTAAAACTATCTTGAATAGAGGAAATATCAGCTACTATTTCTCTTTATTCTGTTATTTTCAAACAAACACTTTGACTATAAGCACCAGAAAAACAATCTTTTTTGGAAGGTAATCCTTTCTAAAAGCAGACTGTACTAAGACAGGTAAAGGATGGCAATCCTCTCCAAATGTAGACTTTAGTCAGATCTCTCTCTTTTTTGTTTTTTGTTTTTTCTTTCAGTTTCGTGCCCAACTCTATCAAGGCAGAGATTCCTCCCATTCTTTTTTCTGCTCTTGTGCCCTGCTTCTTCTGCCTTTTAATATCAGACTTACATCAGCTTGCTGTCTGCAAACAGGAAGCCGACTGACACTGGTGTTTTATTCCGCCACACAAACAAGTGGTGAAACGGGCAGTAAAGCACTCTGATTGAAGTAGAAATCATATTGCCTTTGATTGCCTTGAGAACACTGAAGCGCTGCCAGTGCCCCATGAATCATTTTGTGTCAGGCAGCAGGCATGCACGCTCCAACAGGCCAGAACTTTTACTGCCCCAGATGCACACAGTCCCTGCTGTAAGAAATACATGCTTAGGATTCAAGCTTGACATGATGTGTTGCCAGACTCTCAGTCAACAATCTCCCTTCTGTCCTTCTGTCCTTCTGTGCTTCCTTCTTTCCTGCCTTCCTTCCTTCCTTCCTTTCTTCCTTCCTTCCTTCTTTGCTTCCTTCTTTGCTGCTTTCCATCCATCCTTCCTTTCTTTTTTCCTTCCTTCCTTCCTTCTTTGCTTCCTTCTTTACTGCTTTCCATCCATCCTTCCTTTCTTTTTTCCTTCCTTCCATCCTTCCTTCCTTCTTTGCTTCCTTCTTTCCTGCTTTCCATCCATCCATCCTTCCTTCCTTCCTTCCTTCCTTCCTGCCTCCATCCTTCCTTTCTTCTTTCCTTCCTTCTTTCGATCCTTTCTTCCTTCTCTCCTTCTGTCCTTCCTTCCTTTCTTCCTTCCATCCTTCTGTCCTGCCTTCATTCCTTCCTTCCTTCTGTGCTTCCTTCTTTCCTGCCTTCCATCCTTCCCTTCTTCCTTCCTTCTGTCCTTCCCTCTGTTCTTCCTTCCTTCTTTCCCTCTTTCCTTCCTACTTTCCTTCCATCCCATTTGTAGTTTCATAGGATATTCAAACTATCATCATTATAATTTGAATGTATGTATTAAGAAATTAATTACAGCAGTGCCTGAAAGTTTGTGAACCCTTTAGAATTTTCTGTTTTTCTGCATAAATATGACCTAAACCATTATCAGATTTTCACACAAGTCCTAAAAGTAGACAAATAGAACCCAATTAAACAAATTAGACAAAAATATTATACTTGGTCATTTATTTAATGAGAAAAATGATCCAATATTACACATCTGTGAGTGGCAAAAGTATGTGAACCTCTAGGATTAGCAGTTAATTTGAAGGTGAAATTAGAGTCAGGTGTTTTCAATCAATGGGATGACAATCAGGTGTGAGTGAGTGCCTTGTTTTATTTAAAGAACAGGGATCTATCAAAGTCTGATCTTCACAACATGTTTGTGGAAGTGTATTATGGACCTCAGAAAAAGAGTTTGTAGAACCGGGTGTGTGAGGGTGTAGAGAAAGACAGAATTTTAGCTGCGCGCCGGCTCAGATTTATTCAGTCCGTGCTTTTCAGCACGCTTTCAACAAAACAACAAAACAAAAAAATCACGCTCTCCCTCTCTCGCTGGTTATGGGAGTCCCTGATAGCACAAAGAGACACAAATAAGTAAACTGGCAATAACAAGGCATAGGTGAGAATCATCACGCATTATAGTACCTGTCAGGCTTGACCTGCCTCCTCTCCATCCACAGCTGATGCTCAACCATGCCCCCGACGCCACATACCCCCACCACCGCCTCAGGCCGGGGACACAGCTGGAGATGTGGTGGGCTGCAGCAGCTTGTGGAGTGCTCCCCGGCTTTTGGCCTGCTCCTGCGCAAGGGCTTCGAAGCACAGCTGCTGCTTGTTGTGCAAGTTGAGGAGCGCTTCGTCGGAGTCTTCCCCAATCCAGGATTTCAGCACCACTGTAGAACCCAATGTGTGGGAACCCGGAGTGGAGTGAGGGTCGGGAGACACACATAAGTCTAGCTGAGGTCCAGGTACGTGTTTACTCAGTGTGTGTGTGTGTGTGTGTGTGTCTCGCAAGCTCTGCCAAGCAATATCAAACTCTCTCTCGCAGGTTACGGGAGTCACTGAAAGTACAAAAACCACAAATAAGTAGACTGGTGGTAATAAGACACAGGTGAGAATCATCACGCGTTGCCTGCTGGTTCAACCCGCTGCCTCTCCGTCCACAGCTGATGCTTGACCATGCCCTCGCTGACAAAGAGATGTTGATGATCATCAGGCTGGAAAAGGTTACAAAACCATTGCTAAAGTGTTTGAACTCCACCAATCCACAGTTGGACAGATTGTGTACAAATGAAGGAAATTTAAGACCATTGTTCCCCTCCCCAGAAGTGGTCGACCAACAAAGATCACTCCAAAAGCAAGACGAGTAATAGTCTGTGATGTCACAAAGGAACCCAGGGTATCTTCTAAGCAACTAAAGGCCTCTCTCACATTGGCCAATGTTAATGTTCATGAGTCCACCAACAGGAGAACGCTGAACAACAATGGTGTGCATGGCAGGGTTGCAAGGAGAAAGCCACTGTTCTCTAAAAAGAACATTGCTGCCCATCTGCAGTTTGGCAAAGATCATGTGGACAAGCCAGAAGACTACTGGAAAATGTTTTGTGGACAGATAAGACCAAAATAAAACTTTTTGGTTTAAATGAGAAGCATTATGTTTGGAGAAAACACTGCATTCCAGCATAAGAACCTCATCTCATCTGTGAAACATGGTGGTGGTAGTATCATGGTTTGGGCCTGTTTTGCGGCATCTGGGCCATAAATGACCAAGTATTATATTTTTGTCTCATTTGTTTAATTGGGTTCCATTTCTCTACTTTTAGGACTTGTGTGAAAATCTGATGATGGTTTAGGTCATATTTATGCAGAAATATAGAAAATTCTAAAGGGTTCACAAACTTTCAAGCACCACTGTAGGTATCAATGGGCAGCACGGTAGTGGAGCAGATATTGTTGCGGCCTCAAAGCTCCAGAGTCCCTGGTTTGATCTTGAACTCGGGCTACTGTCTGTGTCATGTTCTTCTTGTGCCCATGGGGGTTTCCTCCAGGTTCTCCAGTTTTGTCCAACCTCCAAAATATGCTTGTAGGGTTTGTTGATCTCAAATTGCCCCTATATCGTGCGAATGTGTGTGTGTGCGCCTACTGGTGTCCCATTCAGGATGTATTCCCACCTCAAAAATCTAATAAAACCATCATTATTGAATAAAGCTAGTGTGTACACAGGTATGCCATAAAACGGTGGGAGTCTGGAAGATCTCAGGGGATCGCAAGCAGCCATTTTTTTTTCACAAAAAGAATAAAAACAGTTCAAGGCAAGTGGCCTAGTGGGTTAAATTTATACCTGTGTCTCTGTCTGTATGCTGTGATACCTGATATTTTAATTTATATTAAAATGGCAACAGTGGGCTGTTATTTATAGGTCCAGATAACACTGTAGTTTTACTTTGACAGTATTAAAATTTATCTGACGCTACTTATTTTCATTTCAGACTCATCCTCATAAAAAAAAAAAAACTTTTTGTATTTTTTCAATGAAAGGTCGAGAGCAGATATATGACAGAACCCTTTTCTTGGTTCTTTACTTTTTTCTCTTTCTCTCACTCTGCTGCTTTTGGGTACCTGATTTCATCCCAGGTGGTTTGTGACAGCACTCACTCAGAGGCTAAGCAGAAACAGAATCACTAAAGGTCACAGTAGTGAATCAGCCTTGGCTAAAAGACTGTTATTAGCATTGACATTTAAGAGAAAGAATGCCATCATACTACTCACCTGGTTGCATAATTTTATAACGCAGTTTACTATAATGGCATGCTAGAGAAGACTGTTGAAATAAGGTGCCAAAATTAATTTACTTTGTCTCATTTGCCTGATGCTTTTATCCAGAGTGATTTACAATTGAAACTGGACTAAGCAATTGAGGGTTAAAGGTCTGGCTCAAGGACCCAAACTTTCAATCAGCAGCTCAAAGCTTTAATCACTGAGCTATCACTTCCCCTTAATGAATGACTACCGATTATTTTTTAGAACATTAAACCCTTTTAAAGAGACACGTAGTCATGGACAGTTTTCACTGCACTAGCCTCTCGTCCTATAATAATTGGGTCTCAAACTCAAAGCGCGATTCTCACCACCAGAGTGCACTTTCACAATGGCAGGTAACACTGAAGAAAGATGATTAATAACCAAACAAATACTTTAGGGACATCGTCTCTTGCCCATTCTCTGCAGTCAGAGTGGAAACAACAGTAGTGAAATGTTGCTTTGATTATTTATCGTACGAAGGACCCCTTGTAGGGGTTAGCACTGTTGCCTCGCACCTCCGCGGTTGGGGGATGTTAGCACTGTTGCCTCGCACCTCTGCGGTTGGGGAGTTCGAATCCCGCCTCTGCCCTGTGTGCACGACGTTTGTTCTCCCCATGCTTCAGGGGTTTCCTCCGGGTACTCCGGTTTCCTCCACCAGTCCAAAGACATTATAGGCATTGTAGGCTGCATTATAGGCTGACTGACATTTCCAAAATTGTCTGTGGTGTGTGTGTGTGTGCGATGGGCTGGCACCCCATCCAGGGTTCCCCCTAACTTGTGCCCTGGGTCCCCTGGGATAGGCTCCCGGCTACCCTGAGACCCTGTGTAAGATAAGCGGTACAGAGAATGGATGGATGGAGGCTCTCCTAGAAACAAGTTTGCATTAAAATCACACTCTCAGAGTGTGACAATAATTGCCTCACTATCTGGCCATGTAGTTCCAGCAAGAGTAGATGACATGTTCAATTATCTGGAAGGTAAATGCTTGCATTTGGGGGAAAAAATGAAAGACCAAGGCAATCTCAGCACAATGACGAGAAAATATCGTACAAATTTTTATTCAAACTTCAGAAAATGAACATTCATTAATAGTACCTGTCTACGAAGGCTCAGATTTAGATGCTCTTTTGGGGTGGATAATAATAAAGCACTTTTCATAGCTTAACACATTTTTCTTCTGTGAATGAGCTGCTAATTCTTAATCTTATGATAATGCATTATAGTTTCTTAATGGAAACTTTCTTAATGGAAAATTGTTGGAAGCACAAAACTGTCATCCATTATTTCAGTTTTTTTTTTTTTTTTTTTTTTTTTTTTTTTTTTTTTTTTTTTTTTTTTTTTTTTTAGATTTCTTTCTAGTACAATATGAGTAAAGAGGGTTAGAAGGTACTAGAATTTACAGCTTCTGGCTTTGTGATATATGGATGTTCAGATTTGATGTTTACAGCCCCGTGTCATGCCTCAATGGCAAAACCATTTTACGCTGTTTGTACACAGGTGGACATTTCTTGGAGCTCTTATAGTCTTTAAATAATTGCTGGTACAACATAAAAGAATTAGTTTTGCTCTACATAATGCTGTCAAGTCAGTGGTACATACAGGTTGCCTTTGTGTGATACCACATTTATAGCACAATGTTTAAATCTCATTGGTTAGGAGGTGTTGATTAATTTTCTATTATGGCAGCTCTGACAGTAGTGCTGACTGTAATTCAAATCATAGGTTTATATTAATGCATTCTAATACATTATAGTTTCTATAGTAACAACTAACACAAGGGCTTGTATGGTGAACACTCACATAAATAAACCTTAAAAATGTGTATCTTCTTGATAAGGTGAAGTTATTTGTAAGGAGATGTTTATTTAACATTTTTGGAAGGAGTCTCCAGTGTCGGTGCTCTGTAACAGTTAAAGTTGTACCTTTTAGTTTTCCAGCACAGGAAAGACTTCAGCACAAACAGCAGGCTTCTGTGGTTTCTCTGTATCATGACAAGCTGAGGTTTTGGTCTTACTAACTTCAAGATAAAGGCCAGTGAGGGAATGACTGTTTAGAGCTGCTATAACATAAGTGATAACAGGAAATACTTAGTTTTGTGGATGCTCCACAACAATAAATATAATGATCATTTTAAAAAATGACTTCCTTCTATAAACAAAAATTATAATCGTTGACAATGCGCTGTGGTATAAGAGGAATAAAACACTTTGGGGTGTCCTGTAAAAGGAGTATAATCAACTTCGGAATGGTAATGGCATTATATTTTTATAACAGCACACCACGTTTTATTCCTTCCTTGGCTGGGATAATGAAGCTTTATTGGCATATTATTTTTTAAGCCACGGGGAACTATCTATCTGAGAGAAACTAAAAAAACTAGCATGACCCGTTCACACAAGCCTCTCAGTGAGATACTGGTGCCATCATTTATACTAACCAACCTCTATCTAATGCATTATTCTTCTGAGCATATAATGAAGGCCATCTAATTTCTTTTGAGCAGACATACCCCCTTCACCCACTCATTTCCTGTGCTTGTATCCTAAGCTGTGCATTTCTGGATGTTGCCTAAGGTGTAAGTGGATGGGTGCGTTGATAGACGAATGCTCGTCAGACTGGACCCCGTCTACTCACCTCTGAATAGCATCACTCATTAGCGCTTGGTTTTGTCTTGCAGCATCAAGCCGGTGTGAAGCTGCCAAGAATCCTGAGTGGACTGACGAAGTGAGAAAGCAGTGATGAGGGAGTGAATTGTTATAAAAGCAACACACTAGTGATGTACAAAAGTGTAGCAAAAAGTGTAACAACATAATCTACCTCCAGTCATGAGTAGATGACGTTTATGTACGTAAGCTACTGCAGCTGTCTGGGGAAAAAAAAAAAAAGGTTTAAGGAGTGTCTGCTTAACAAACAAAGATTAGATACAAGTCAGGTTCTGTAGAAATTCTGTTCAAAAATCTGTAAAACTGAGATTCATAAATATCTGTTACTACTATTTCAGTAGATATTTTGCAGTGCACTATTAACCAGAATCAGATAAGCCCTCTTGTACACTATATTGCCAAAAGTTTTAGGACACCCCTCCAAATCACTGAATTCAGGTGTTCCAATCACTTCCATGGCCACAGGTGTATAAAATCAAGCACCTAGGCATGCAGACTGCTTCTACAAACATTCGTGAAAAAATGGGTCGCTCTCAGGAGCTTAGTGAATTCAAGAGTGGTACCGTGATAAGGTTACAACCTGTGCAATAAGTCCATTCATGAAATTTCCTCACTACTAAATGTTCCACGGTCAACTGTTAGTGGTATTATAACAAAGTGGGAACAACAGCAACTCAGCCACGAAGTGGTAGGCCACGTAAAATCACAGAGCGGGTCAGCGCATGCTGAGGCGCACAGTGTGCAGAAGTCACCAACTTTCTGCAGAGTCAATAGCTACAGACCTCCAAACTTCATGTGGCCTTCAGATTAGCTCAAGTACAGTATGCAGAGAGCTTCATGGAATGGGTTTCCATGGCCGAGCAGCTGCATCCAAGCCACAAATCACCAAGTGCAATGCAAAGCGTCGGATGCAGTGGTGTAAAGCGCCGCCACTGGACTCTAGAGCAGTGGAGACACGTTCTCTGGAGTGATGAATCACGCTTTTCCATCTGGCAATCTGATGGACGAGTCTGGGTTTGGAGGTTGCCAGGAGAACGGTACTTGCCTGACTGCATTGTGCCAAGTGTAAAGTTTGGTGGGATTATGGTGTGGGGTTGTTTTTCAGGAGTTGGGCTTGGCCCCTTAGTTCCAGTGAAAGGAACTCTTAATGCTTCAGCATACCAAGGCCTTTTGGACAATTTCATGCTCCCAACTTTGTGGGAACAGTTTGGAGCGGGCCCCTTCCTATTCCAACATAAAGACATGGATGAGCGAGTTTGGTGTGGAGGAACTTGACTCGCCTGCACAGAGTCCTGACCTCAACCCGATAGAACACCTTTGGGATGAATTAGAGCGGAGACTGAGAGCCAGGCCTTCTCGCCCAACATCAGTGCCTGACCTCACAAATGGGCTTCTAGAAGAATGGTCAAAAAGTCCGATTAACACACTCCTAAACCTTTTAGAAAGCCTTCCCAGAAGAGTTGAAGCTGTCATAGCTACAAAGGGTGGGCCAACTCCATATTAAACCCTATGGATTAAGAATGGGATGTCATTAAAGTTCATGTGCATGTAAAGGCAGACGTCCCAAAACTTTTGGCAATATAGTGGATATAGGTTAAAGAAGAGTGCTCCACATAGGCTTAAATTTAAATGAAAGTCCCTGTAAAATTGGTTTAATGATTATCTTCTTAATATTATCTATAGCTTATTTGGTGAACAATGGTGGATTTTGCCTGGGGTGGTTAAAGTGGCACACAGCGCTTGTGTGAGGTGGCCATACCAAAGCAAGACATAATGCCAGATAATCTAAACGTGCAACTGCCTTACTTTGCATGTATTGAAATAAATTATTTCAATATTTGGGTTAGAAACAACCGTCATGTTGTGACTACACATAAGACACTGGAATGCTTGAATCTTTTTAGATGTTAGACACGATATCATAATGTAGTTCCCTGCTGGACTAGTAGCTAGCATGTGGAGCTTTTATCGCCGTGGCCCGGGTTCCATTCCCAGTCAGGGAAAACCGGAGGGTTACATGAGCCAGTGCGCTCTCAGTGCCGGTCCCAAGCCTGGAAAATGGGGAGGGCTGTGTCAGGAACTGCATCTGGTGGAAAACTTGTGCCAGAATCAAAATGATCTGTGGTGACCCCAAACAGGAGCTGCTGAAAGAGGGGGTGGGGAATAAGACAGGGTAACATAATGAATGAATAGAAACTGTTTATTGAAGTCATCACTGAAAATGTGTCTGTAAGTAAGTTACAAATAGTCATAAGGCCACAGCTGATAATTTAAGACTAACAGACCTTCACCAGCTTGTGACCAAATGTTGTAGTTAAGGTGAAGTGTGTGTGTATAAGAAAACACATTTATTTCTATAAATGACTCACATAGGTATTATGTATGTATATGCTATTTAGTTTTCTGTCTGAATGAAAACTGGCATATATTACTGATTACTTTTTTTTTTTTTTTTATTAAACCTTCAATATATTTTGATTGAGTCAGGGAGAAAAAACATATCATATCATGATGTTCCTGAGCTGCTGGGAGTTATTGTATTTCATAGTTGCTGCGTCAGTGGTGTCAGGTCAGAATTGGCAGGAAATTACATTATACACTAGTCCCAACTTCAGGCACAAAAGAAGTGCAACTACATGGTGACTGGCAGGAGTCACCTGGCCATCTAAACGTAGAGAGTGAGAGTGTAAGCAAACAGTAGTGAAAGAGTGAAACAGTCTGATATTACACTTAACGAGGAAAAAGGCTAGTCAGGACTGATAGAGTTTTAACTTTTTTTTCTTGGTGAACAGGTAAGGCATTCATTTGTTCTCTCAATTGGTCGGAAGCTAGTGACTGATAGATGACAATCAGCTGATTTATCTTTGTTGTTGAACTTGTTGAATTCAGTAGAGACATTGTGTAGCTAAACTGTTAAACTGTAAAGGTCAGACTTGACAGTATGTTCACAGTTTAAGACAGTCGAGTGTAAAATTGAATTCTATCAAATATTCACTGTCATGTAGCTCCAAAGGTTTGATCCTGAGCTTGGGTTAATTTCTGTGTGGAGTTCTCCCCATGTCTGTGTGAGTTTCCTCCGGGTTCTCTGGTTTCCTCTGACCTCCCAAAAACATGCCAGTTGCCCCTAGGTGTGAAAGTGTGTGTGTGTGTGTGTGTGTGTGTGTGTGTGCGCATGATACCCTGTGAGTGACTGATGTCTTATCCAGCGTTTGTTCCCATCTCATGCCACACCCAGCATTCCTGGGATAGGCTCAGGCTCCTCAAGCCCGACTAGGATAGAGCAGTTAGCAGGGCCGCCGGAGCAACGGGAGCGAGCTGGCATTTGACATAAAGCAAAAACATAAATATGACTGAATACACGTTATCAAATGCTAACTCAGTGAACAGACTAAAAGACATTTTTTATTACTCTTATGCCCGTGGCTGCTGGAGGAATGGGGCGAGCTGGCATTTGACCCGGCACTTTTAAAACTACTGGGGCGGTGTGTGACCCAGCACTTCAGGCAATAACAGACAGGTCTGACTCGGCTGGAAAACCAATCGAAACTTCCAGTTCAGCTGGGGGGTGGGACATTTCTCCTAAAGGGGGTCTCCTGTGAGCGATAGAGGGTTAACTGCGCTTCGGTGCTCACTGCCGCTTAATAATCGTGTGTTGAATCAGTATCGCTAACGTTTCAATACTTTAAGTGACACACATTCTGTATTCTGAATCGATTACAGGAACACTCCTCAAACGACATTCTTCAAATAAAGTAAGGAAGTAAGTCTTGCTGGAAAAACGTTTAGAG
>CM040992.1:18281270-18312933 GCA_022985145.1 Pangasius djambal
TGTTGAATCAGTATCGCTAACGTTTCAATACTTTAAGTGACACACATTCTGTATTCTGAATCGATTACAGGAACACTCCTCAAACGACATTCTTCAAATAAAGTAAGGAAGTAAGTCTTGCTGGAAAAACGTTTAGAGAAACTAAAGTTACTACAGAGACACACAGCCCACTGCGATGTTTAAAACCTTTTGGGATTTTTTATTTTTTGCTGTTATTAGCTGTCTGTGGAATAAAATGTAAAATGAAGCATGTGGGGTCGAAATAAACTACTCTGACATTCTTTAAAAGGTGTGTTATGTCCTGTTATTGTATTATAATCAGACCCTGGCTCCATATAGCACTAAAAGCAAAATACAAAGTTAGTCTGTATGTTTTTATAGACAAATGACAGATAGCTCAAATTTTATTAAATATCATTAAAAGCATCATATTTTGCACCACCACTTTTGGAGTAGTGGTGCCACCCCTGGCGGTTAGTAAAGATGAGTGAATACATGAATACATGAATGAATGAAAGTAAATGTGCTCAGCCATCAGGTTTATGTTGCCATAGAAACACAAGTCCCAATCACTCAATTCAACCCCTGGCGGTTAGTAAAGATGACTGAATGCATAAATGCATGACTGAATTAGTGCATGAATGAATGAATGCATGATTGAATGCGTGACTGAATTAGTGCATGAATTAGTGCATGAATGAATGAATGAGTGTATGAATGAATGAGTCCAAGAATTAATGAATGCATGATTGAATGCATGACTGAATGAATGAATGAATGAGTGAATGTGCTCAGACATCAGGTTTACGTTGCCATGGAGACGCAGTGCCACTCATTATGCAATCTGACACGCCTATCATTCACATCAGGCAGAGAATTTATTAAATGGGTTTCTCGAAGTTAGTATTATACAGATGATCCAGCCTTTAGAACCCTGTGGACAGAGGACAGCGTGTGGTTAATTGTATATATTAAGGACGACAGACAGAAGACGTGTTTCATGTTGCAGTGATGTAGTGATTAATAGCCAGAGAATAAACACCGCAGCTCGTTACAGTCGCTTCATGATATGAATGAACGAAGCCATATTGGGCTACAACACCGGAACAGACCATTGACTTCCCGGTACACGTGCACGTTTCTAAGGCGTTTATCATCCCTCTGGCTCTCTTAAGAAAACGTGAAGCACACAACAGCAGAACGCAGCGGCTGTGAGGAAGGAAGAGCGAGAAGTCCCGGGTTATTTATGTGGGGTTGTAGTAGTAATAGTAGTGCCCACCTTCGCTGCCGGCTCGCGCCCTCCTCCTCCTCCTCCTCCTCGTCCTCGTCCTCTTCCTCCTCCTCCTCGTGAGCTCGCGCCACACCGAGGCTGAGCGAGACGCACGCGGCGTTGAATTACAGCGCTCGCTGAAAAAGGAAGCGCCTGCTGCAGTCTCGGTGAGGAGGGACATGCACGCGAGCGGAGCCCGAGTCGAGACCGAAACGCGCGTGAGATTATGTGTTTGAGGCGGCTGTGAAGGCGAAGCACGCTGCAGAAAACATGCCGGGTTGGAAGAAGAACATCCCCGCTTGTCTTCAGGCCGACCAAGAAGGAGGTAGGAAACCGCTTTCCCTACATCATGTTTCTCTGACCCTACACACACACACACACAGTGTGGTTCGACTGATTCGAGGCTCGGTGTAGTGTGTGTGTGTGTGTGTGTGTGTGTGTGGTCTGGAGTGAAAGTTGTCCATGCTATATTCCACTTCATGTTTCGCATTAAGGCGCTGATTGTACTAACTTTTCAGCAGTTCGGTGCCGGGGGAAGCGGCGCCGCTGCGGCGGGGAGTGTGTTTAACCGAGCCCGCCACAACGCACGCGCTTGTTCGCTTAGTGTGCTTCATGCTACAGTTAGATTATATCTTGCCTGGCCTCCATTCCGAGTATCTCGCATGGAAGTGCTACAGCATGTCCTCGCGAGCAACAACCGCGTCCGCGTTAAAAGTCCCTGCTGTGTGTTCTGCAGAACCGCGCTGTCGCTAAAGACGTGCAGCTGAGCCCAAACCACAGCGCCTTAATAACGACTGCTTTAGAGATCATGCGATTGTCGCTCATTGTTTGCAAGACATGCCTTGCACTTTATTATTAAAATCCCTGCCTGATCACATCCCGACCCTGACTGAACACATCCCGACCCTGACTGAACACATCCCGACCCTGACTGATCACATCCCGACCCTGAGTGAACACATCCCGACCCTGACTGAACACATCCGACCCTGACTAATCACATCTGATCTTGTGCATAAATCCATCACTCCATCTGTCCAGCAAGTTAATTATCAACTGCTACCAGTAACTTTACACATGATTGTGTATATACACTATTCTATATTTTGGCCGTGATGTGGTCGAGTCTCACGTGGATTAAAAAACACAGCTCTCTGGGGTCCATGAGTCACCATGACAGATCTGCTTTTAACACCGTGCAGTAGAGGAGGATGTTTTAATCCAGTCTGTAGGTCACAGGCTGAAGTATGTGAGGTATGGCAGGGAGTATGGCTTCTTCCCTTATAGCTGGGAGCCTTTTCAGCTGTTTGAGGAGATGTAATGACAACACACTGAACGCTGCGTTGTGTTATCATTACGTTTAGTAATAACTGCTTCAGTGCTTCGAAGATCAAACTCATTAGAGGTTCATTGATAGTTATACCAATGAATTTTTCTAACGGCGTATAATCTCATTATAGTCTTTGTCAGGAGTGAGGTGTAGGAACAGCTCTTGTCTTTATCTTGATGCTAATACTATCTGTTTTAATGATACACAAACAGACACTTCATTAGCCTCTGCTGTCTTATAATCGCTTTATCTTCCTCATCAGATGGAGAGGTGTGAGTGTATGTACTGCGGCTTCGGCTCGCTAATATTTTTGAGCAGATACTGTTTTTTTGGAGAAAGTTTATGAGGTCTAATCAGGACGTGCACTGGATAATTAAGATGACATTTATATTATTTTAATGTATTCGGTTGGTCAGATTGGTTTTTCGCAGCAGCGTACAACACAGCAGGAATTTAGTTGTGTATATAAAAGGAAAGTCCATTCTGAACAACTTATTAACCTTTCAGTGCATCCAAGATTTATTTTGCAGTGAAATTGACTTTTTTTTTTTTTTTTTTTTTAATAACTTCTTTCATCGACATGTTGGCCTTTTTTCATTTTGGTTAATGATTTCTTATATTACCCACAATGCGATTTGACTACCTGCTGATAGTGGTGCAAGTGGGAATTGGCTCTCATTTTAACGATGCAGCAGCGCTTTAGTCCTTTAGTCTGTCCGGCGCTCTCACCTCCTCATCAGTACACTCCGCTTGCTCAAACAAATCAGATTCCAAAGCGTCGACTTTCATGCTAACACCCGCCGACAACGCTATCGTGCTCATCATCTCGTAGATTGATAGCTAGCCAAGTCGAGTCTCTGTCACAATCGAGTCATGTAGCTGCATTGCATTCTGGAAAATTGAGTCCAATATTTGTTGTCTCCATTACGTCTAGACCAGGGGTGTCCTGTCTTATCCGCAAAGGGCCGGTGTGGGTGCAGGTTTTCATTCCAATCAAGCAGGAGCCACACCTGATTCCACCTGTTTGGCTTTCAGTAGCCTCAGGTGTGGCTTCTGATTGGTTGGAATGAAAACCTGCAGCCACACCGGCCCTTTCCGGATAAGACTGGACACCCCTGATCTAGTGGAAATTCTCATTAACATGACATCACTGGAAAATGGTGAGTGAGAAAAGAAGCTCTCGCTATTTTGGGTTGTGGGGGTAAAAACAAAACCTTGCCATTAGCGCTTATATTTGAGATTGCTGAACAATTTCTCATGGGAATAATGAAAATACAGAACCAGTAAACAAAGTAGTCCTGGAATTGCTCAGCACGTCACAAATATTTCAAAAGAAACATATTTAATGTGTTTCATGTAAACATGTAGCTGACCAGGTAAGAGTTAAAGGGTTCAACACACATTTGGACTTTTGCCAGATCTGGGATTTGAGCAACCTTCAAGTCACTGGCACAGAACCTTAAACCCTGAGCCAAATGAAATTCCTCAAACTGGTCAGAGTAAAAAAAAAAAACTAATACCGTCATCCAAAGCACAAGTAACACAAACATGCTGGGATGGTGCTCAACAACCAGCTTGTTAACAAGGGCAATAAACCTGCACCAGCTCGTTACAGCACTACTTTAAGCGAAAATGACTGTATTCTGGATTATAGCAAAATCAAAAAAGCGCTGGACTGAGTTTTAATGAGTAAGTGTCTCGCTTTCATGTAGTCAGAAAAAACCTTGAGGTATTGACTTTCCCTTTGTTTTTACTTTAATCACAGCTGACTAGACGCATGTTTTTCCTACTGTAACTTTCATTCTAGCACACATTTACATGGTCGCTGCATCTTTTGTTTTATGTTAACTTCTAAACGAGCTGCGTGGGAGGTCGCACTTCATTATGCACAGAGTTCAGCGCTGGACATGCGTATTGTGACTGAGCTAATGCCGCACCGGCAAAGCTGTAGCTGCGGTGAAAATTGACAAACAGTATCCAAATTGAGATAATGGCCATCCCCAATACAATTACACTCACCCTCCACTTTATTAGGAACATCCATACATGAGCCAATCATGTGGCGGTGGCACAATGCATAAAAACATGCAGATGCAGATACAGATCAAGAGCTTCAGTTAATTTTCATAACATAACATCAGAATGAGGAAAAAGTGTGATCTCTGTGACGTTAACCGTGGCATGAACTTGAGTATTTCAGAAACTGCCGATCTCCTGGGATTTTCACACACAACAGTCTCTAGAGTTTACACAGAATGGTGTGAAAAACAAAAAACATCCTGTGAGCGGAGGATCTGCAGGCTGAAACAGCTTGTTGATGAGAGAGATCAGAGGAGAACGACCAGATTGTTTCGAACTGACAGGAAAGATATAGTAACTCAAATAATCACTCTTTACAACCATGGTGAGCAGAAAAGCATCTCAGCATGCACATCATCAAACCTTGAGGTGGATGAGGCTACAACAGCAAAAGACCACATCAGGTTCCACTCCTGTCAGCCGAGATCAGGAATCTGAGGCTTTTCTGAGAAATCTGAGATTTATTTTGTTTCTAATCTTCAGCTTTCCAGTTGAACTGCGTAAATGAGCAGGTGTGTTCCTAATAAAGTGGACGGTGAGTGTATATTCACAGAACTGCATGCACAAATTAACAATAAACATAAGACATTAATTATCAACATATTTATTTCAGTATAGTGCGTGCTTGTATTACTGTAAATGTCCAACGATGTGCAATTTGTTTACAATATCACTTTTCTGAATGCTGTAAAATACTCCAGCGGGATTGTAAGTGTAACATTATTTAGGAAACTGCTAGAAAGTATTCGATTTCCAAACAGTGTAGAAACCCCATTTTCTCTGGAAACAGAAGGCGACCCTGTGGCCCGTATCGGTGTAGCGTGAAGTAGCAGTATACCGTAATTTCAGATTTCCTGTTCATGCTATAGTGTAATAACTTTAGTTAAGGAATCAAACACAATGGCTCATGCTGTTAGAGGAAAATAATCAGTGATGAGGTGGTGTGACGCTGTTATCACCCAGAAGTTGATTATGTTCTATTCCTCTTATACCACAGCAATTTGCCAACGATTACAATGTTTTATTTGTTTATGAATCATGCGTAGTGCTTTTTAACCATTACTACTCACACTGTATGTTGTGGACCTGCTGTGAGACAAGTTAGTTCTCTCTTAAAAAAATGATGCAAAAAAAAAAAAAAAATTGAACCCAAAGTTCAAATTCCTGGAGACTCTCCTGTTACTGACTGTAACAGGAAAATGCTGACACTGGAGACTTCTTCCATAAATAAACTTCTCCTTTACCATATTATTATATCATATCATATGTATCACCATATCATATTTATTGTTACTATTAGAGACAATAATGCATTAGAATGAGCATATTAATATAAACCTGTGATTTTTGAAAATGAATCAACACCTTCGGACCAATCAGATTAGAGAATTCAACAGTGCCGTGGTATAGCAGTGAATAAGTGTGGAAAGCGTTAATGCGTGAGTAGCTTTACCAACTTTGGTGGAAAGTCTTTTATAAAATAAATAGCTTTATTCATGAATAATTTAGTTAACACAGCCACCGCAGCTCTGTTGCATTTTTAAAGCTTGGCGTGGGAATGATCATGTGGGTCACAGGTGCCGAGGAACGGACACGGGAGAGTAGCTTAATGGAATGTGTGTGTGTTGTTTTTTTTTTTTTACATTTTTTAAACTAATAGTTTTACTTCTCATCTGACACAGCAGTGTGTGCACTCTAATGACATTGTGCTTTCACAGCATGACTCCATATGCAGTGCATAATCCTGCGTGCTGTTAGTGCCCAGCATGCCAACCCTCCTGATCTACTGCACTGCAGCCTTCCAGTGTGGCGTGTAATTGGGTTTAAAGAGGGCCGGGGTGGGGTTGAGCAGATCTCTCGAACACAGTGAGAATGTTTGCCGAATTGAAATCTCTTTCTTTCCTCTGGCTTTTAACGTCGAACTGAACGACAGCGAGATCCGCAGCGCGGCGAGATCCTTCGTCTGTCTCCGAGATGAATCACTTTTTTTTTTAATTCAAGATCGCACACTGTTCGAATAAGCAAGGTATAAATCAAACTGTCCGTTTCTCTTGTGTGGAAATCAATGCTATTTATAATCGACTCTTTAACTGTACAGAAGTAGGTGGCTTATTCCACACGTCCTGTAATCAACTTATCAGAGGCACTCAGACGACTTTTCCACTGCACCAGACAGGTCGCTTCATTGTGTTAGCCATTACTCTAGGTCAAGTTTCCTCTTTCACTCAGTTACCTTATGGTCCCTGTTCCACTGAATTATTCAGTTACGTCGCACCCAGTGAGTTTTTACTTGTTAAGCAGTCATGTTAGAGCTTTGTACGCCGTATACAGTGGATATAAAAAGTCTACACACCCCTGTTACAGTGGCAGGTTTTTGTGATGTAAAAAGTGAAATCAAGATGACCCATGTCAGAACTTCTTCTACCTTTGTTGTGAAATTGCAACCTAGAAATTAAAGTGAAAAGCAATAATCATTTTAAGGAAAGCAAAATAAAAATAAAAATTGTACAATAACCTGGTTGCGTAAGTGTGCACACCCCTACACTAACACTTCGTTGAAGCACCTTTAGATTCTGTCACATCCTGACTTAGCAATATTTTGCCATTCTTCCTTGCAAAGGCATTCTGACTCTGTCAAATTGTGACACCATCTCCTGTGCACAGCCCTCTTCAGGTTCACCCCACAGATTTTCGATTGGATCTAACTCTGGACTCTGGCCGGGCCGTTCCAAAACCTTGATCTTGTTCTGGTGAAGCAGTTCCTTTGTTGCTTTGGAAGTGTGCTTCAGGTTGTTGTCATGCGGAAAGGTTCTTTCATCTTAAGTGTGTTAGCAGAAGTCTTTAAGTTTTGTGCCAAAATTGAATGGTATTTGGAGCTATTCATGATTCCCTCCCTCCACCTTGATAAAAGTCCCAGTTCTGGCTGAAGAAAAGCAGCCCTAAAGCATGATGCTGCCACCACCATGCTTCACCGTGGGGATGGTGTTTTTTTTTTGGTGTGTTTTTTTTTTTTAAATTTATTATAAAAAGCTCTTTGCGTCCCATGGATTATCCAGTTGGAGTTTATCAGGAAAATCCTACAGGAACAGCTTTCACAATAAAAGTGAAAAATGTTCTGACATGGTTTAACATGGTTTCATTTTTTACATGACAAAAACCTGCCGTTTTAACAGGGGTGTGTAGACTTTTATATCCACTGTAGCTGATGTTCACCCTTAGGTTGCTGAAGAATCCTTCACTGGTCATTAAACACAAACCAGGGAGCGATGGAGCATTGGCAAGTGCACACACGTCATGGACAAATCATTAATTCATTAGCTAGCCCATGAAAAAAAACTTCAGTGGCTGATGCTGATTGGGTTAGGCAAAAATATCTCTTATCTTATAGAGTCTTTCCACTGTTGATGGTAGTGCTACACATACATTTATGAATTAAAGCTTGTCGCACTTTATTAGCAGTTATACCACAGCACTGTTGATGTCTTGATTCTGATTGGCAGGAAGGTGTTGATTATTTTTCAGACAGTAGTGGTAGTGGTGCAAATTTCAATTACAGTTAGCCTTATTAATGCACTTGTTCTAATAAGTCATCATTTATATAATAACGGCTAAGTCACAGGCCAGACGCTCAATTAATCTAAGATGAGTAGTAAATGGATTCAAGAAAATGTTGTATAACAAAGAAAATCTACAAAATCTTATAATCATTGATGCGGGTGAAGCTGTATATAATAGTAGCTAACGTAGTATAATAACATATGGCGAGCTAGTTAGCTAGGTACACAGTAGAGACTTGAAATGAAAGTATAATGAATGAGTGTATGATCATTACCCTGTTCTAACAAAGTTTGTAATGTAGCACATTGTCAGCCAGTCGTTGGCCAACATTTTGGCTGTGAGATGTTGTGTTCTGTCCTCGCGTCACACGTGAAAGTTTTTTGAGCCCAACTAGCACAGGGATTCCCAAACTAGGGGTCACGACTCCATGTAGGGGTTACGAGAGAAACTCGCTCCCTCTCCTTTTTTGTTTCATTGATTTTATTTTTCAAATGATTATTAGAAATATTGAAGATGGATTTTGTGCGCTGATATTTTGAAATGTTTCTGGGAGTCACGTTCAGACAAGCCTACATGTTATTTCAGTCTCAGTCCTTAATCCTGACACGGCACTAGCGTAGATCAGCAATAAAAATGGACAAATTTCCCTGTCCATCTGTCTCCAAACTAATGTTGTGTCTCAAATCGCATGCTTATGTACGATTCTAGACTATTATTGAGTACTAATGACAGCAATCACAACGAGAGCGGAAAGTTTTAAGGGAGACCGAGCCTGTCAGTGTGTCAGGAAACCTGATGGACAGGGAAAATTTGTCTCTGACGTGCCATCTAGTGAATGTCGTTTTTGCCTCAGCTTCTGCGTGTGCACACAGAGACACGTGCCAAGTATAAACCAGGCTCCTCTGCCTCAGGTCGGGCCACATGCGTGTCCTGTGACAACACAACTCTTCCTTCTAGGTTAGTAAGTAATTGCAGGGAATATTCTTTTGAGTTTTTTTAGTCACTTACCGTACACATATGTATGTTAATGACATAATGTTCAAATATTCCAGTAGTCCTATATTATAAATCTGGATTTTTTATTTATTTTTTTTAAGTAGGGTGGTCGAGGCTTGAGGTTGCAGAAAATTCATAATGTCATTTTAGGGTCATTTGCCCAAAAAGTTTGGGAAGCTCTGGGCTAGCATCTTTATCTTCTCTCGATACGTTTACCTGTGAGGTGTCTGTGTGTAGTAGCACGTGAGTTATTTATTTATTCTGCACTTCATTTCGCTCGGTTGCTTGGTGTAGCCGATTCTGAAAAGATGATCCCGTCATCTGTGCACGCTAATTCACCCACACATTGTTGTACCAACAACCTGGTTGCACTTTGGCCGATGTATGTAGTGCAGCAGGTGGTGGGATTTCAGAAGATGCAGTTTGCTTACAGAAAACTTTCATTTGCAGAAGTCAGTAAGGAGTTTTTTTTTCCCCTTCTTTTTCTGGTTATTGAACCTGTTATAAATACAAAAGAACTAATAGCCCAGGCATGAAATCTGTTTGCTCAAGAGACCCAGGATAGTATTTTATCTACCATTCAACTGTTCTCACACTCGCTATAGCTGAATGCAGCAATAATGACTGAATCGGTTATTAAAAGAAAAGGAACAGAATACAACATAATCTGCGGAAAGAGATTAAATATCAAGAGAGTGCAACTGCACTGAAAGCCTTATGGTGAGGTAGTAGGAAAAACACACTTTAAGTGTTTAAATATGATCGCTTCTTTAGTGCTCACTTCAAATAGCAATTCAAATAGCTTTCCCCTGCTTCTGTTGTTGACGCATCTGCAAGGTTAGCCTGAATGTAGCTGATTAAACGAACAATGGATTTTGAGTAGCGCTGAGAGAATTACAGTATGCATGCTGTATTTCTTTGTCACTCTAGTGATGCGTCTCTTCTCCCGGCAGAGATTTAACAAAACTCTACGCTTCATGTTTTCTTCCTTTTTGTTATTCCTTATAGGACAAATTCCGGTTAATCAAACGGTGGCGAGAAAGAAGGACGGGCTTTAAAACGGTGACTCATTTGCATCATTCCCAAAGGTTTCTTTGAGTTAATTTTATTTATTTATTTTTTTTGCAAAATTTGACAAAAAAGGAAAATAACCATAATCTAAAATGCCATTACAAGGTGAAGTCATTTGTGTTGCCTGCTTGTGTCGACATTTTTTATTTCCTTTGAAAGGTTGCTTACTCAGGTCTCTGCAAATTCAGCAATACTATAGATCTTTCCAGTTTCCTTTTCGAGAATTAACTTGGGCTGAGTGAGTGCTTTTAGGGAAGAAAAAAAAAAAAAAGAAATTGCTTTTGTTTTTGTCTGCTCAGGTCCTCTGTTTGTCTTGGAGTTCACTCGCGTTTGCAGCAAGCACATACAAGTCTGAATCCACAAGCAGAATCCAGTGAATTCTAGGCTCATGTTGCTGGGGGCAAACAGCTTGGCAGGGTTTCAGCTCATGAACCTTTATACATCATGGGAAAACTAGACGTCACCGAGGAACCGGATAGCTGTTAGTTTTTTTTTGTTGTTGTAATTGTTTAGTCTGTGAGGAAAGTAATTGCTTTAGGCCATGCACAGTATTTGCTGATAGATATTGTGTTGATATTGCTAGACTCCTCTCCTTGGAGAGATGTCATCGTCAACATCGCTCTGCGTTCATCTCCCTGCTGTGTCTGAGCATAATGTCTTCTGAGCCTCTGAAAGCACAAATAACCTTGAGCACCCGTGAAACAGAATGCTTTGCTTGCGAGCTGTGTTTCCGAACGCGTCCAAACGTGAATCGGGGATACGTGTGATGACCTTTTGCTCTGTTAGGCCCATGGTGTGTTTCCTGACTTAAAGATTGCTAGCACTGTTTCCCTGTGTGTATGTGTGTGTGTGTGTGTGTGTGAGAGCGAGAGAGAGAGAGAGACGGCTTGAAGGACACTAACTTTTGGCTCTTAGGATTCACAGGACATCATGCAGTCAAAAGACCTGTTGTCCTGACATGCTTAGGCTAGTAACAGAAAACCAAGCAGCACAATTGAGACCATTTATTCTCTGGTTGCTCAAGGGATCACCATCAACAGGTACAATAAACGTTATCTCCGTAGTAGTCGTGATTCACATTCATCCATAACTATAAATATAGATTCTGAAAGCGTTCTTCATGCCATTTAGGTCTTGTAGGTGTTGAACGTTTTTGACTCTTGAATGCTAAAACAGCAATGATTATTTTTAAATGAGCTGACACAGTGACACCGCGCTAAATAGCCTCTCATCCACTACTCTAAATGTGCTGCGTGAAATCGCTTCACGCTTAAATAAAGAATGAAGACAAAATGTCAGTGCTTTTCAGGTCCGTGTGTACGGTGCCCTCCAGAATTATTGGCACCCTTCCTAAATCTAGGACTAATGGTTCTAGGACTAATCTAGGACTAATGGTTCTATAAAACAAAACAAACATTGCACACGGTAATTCAAATTTGCTACTCAAAGAATAGGAGAAACTATTTATATTTGTTCTCCTATTGTTTTCCTCAAAAATCTCTTTTAAATCCCAGATTAAATAGACCGAAGAACTTTCAATACAAAAGTGACAAATAGTTGTTGGCCTCCACAAATCAGGTAATGGATATAAGAATACATAAGCATTTAAAATGCCATTAAGCACAATTAAAAGAGACCAAAGATCAATTTAAAAATTTTGTCAGTTTTACAAAAATAAAAAAAGACCAGTTTTACACTTTTATACCAGAAAGTTGTTTGGAGGCATTGCAAGAAAGAAGCCTTTCCTGAGAGCATCTCACAAAATGCAGTGCCTGGACTTCACTCAGCATCATTATAACTAAAACTGGCTTCGTGTGTCGTGGGCCAGATGAGACCGAAATCAAACCTTTTGGTCAGGACATTTCATGCCCCGAACCTGGTTGCCTCTGCCTGGAAGTTAGGACTTGGCCATAGATGGAGCTTTCAACAAGCCAAATAAACTACAAAATCAACACAGAAACAGTTAAACAAACACACAGTGTGTGTTTTGCAATGACCATGTCAGTCTGAAACCATGGTCTGAATGAAAGAGGAAAATCCACAAGCACAAAGCTAAGAATTAACAGCTTAACAGCTTACAGTGTTCTCCAGCCTTGGTAGCTATTACAGTGCTGTTATTCTCTTCAGGACACAGTCACAAATTATTAATTGAACATTTTGAATCCAGCGTTTTGTAGAAAACATTGCACTCCTTACAAAACCGTGTGGTTAGCATGTTTAAATAAACCGGTATAAAATAAACTAGGGACTAATAAAATGTCCCTGTATGTTCAAGCTAAAAAAAAATCTTTTTAAATATTCAATTTGCTCATTTTTATGAAGGGTGCCAATAATTCTGGAGGGCACTGTACATAGCTTTCCACTATATTCTGCTTTTGCGTCTATGAATAAGATGGTTCTGAAGAAAATACCAACACAAACCTTCAGTTTTTGGTTTTAAAGAAGCATTTACCACAAAATAGGACCTTTGGTAGGAAACTTATCAAACGATCTTCTCCTCCAAATAATGCCGAATGCTTATCAGGATTATCTTTTTGAGATTGTATGGATTTTACTGAGTGTTAAAAAAAAAAAAAAATGTGTATTTTATCATCATATGGATATCGTATTGTCATATTTTTAAAAAAATCTACTTTTTAAATGTGGCACTTTGCTTTGACTTGTCAGCAAAACCTCATTCAGCCTAAATAACACGATAGATATCATGTCTCCAATTACCACGATTTAATATTTATATCACATTGCCAATGTTTATGGTCACGTTTGAGCTCAAGTTAGATCAAGTCTATTCGACTTGCTAGTCAAACACCCTATAAACGAACACCCTATAAACGAACACCCTATAAACGAACACCCTATAAACGAACACCCTCCACGTCTAGCTGGAAGAGCTCAGCCTCGCGATAATAACGTGAAGACGAGATTAGCCGCCCTAATTGGAACCTGCTATTGATCCATTATTTATGATTTATGATGATGTTGGAGATCAATGCCACAGTCTTCAGCTCGTCTCATGAACGAAAGTCTGTTTTTTAAAGTAATGAGCCCCGGGAAGAGACCGCAGCTCGATCAGGATGTGGAGAGCAGATATCACTGCCCTGATGAATCTTTCTCGCGCGGTCATTAATTAGGGCTGATAATTGCAGTAGAGTACATCAGTGAGGACATCTAGCAATCATGAGGCAAACCCTTTGCTGGATTTATACATAAACTGAGCAGTGCAAGGCTCAATAGCACTAAATAATCTGCAGAATGAATGCGGTCTGATTGAGATAAATGCTTGTCTGTCATGTTCTGTGCTCAGATACAAAATCACAATGTATTTCCTGTGAATAGCTTCACTGATTTTGAATGCAGCAATGTCCGTTTCCATTGTGCGAGTTGGAACCGGTGGTTGTTATTTATTTATTTATTTTTTATTGTAGTTTTTGTGCACATACAGATTTTCAGCTGACGAGATCAGTCGGAAAAGATAAGATGAGGTTTTTGTGAGTGAGCCAAAGGACACGGCGAATGACGATACCACAATCAGCATATTTCGCCCCAGGATAAGCTGTTTATCTTCATACGACCTCATCAAGGGGAGGAACTGGCAAAGGAAAGGCAAGGTGACATTGCGATCGAGATTGTTTCTGCAACAGTATAGCAAACTAATTGAGCTTGGACTAGATGGAGGTTTTTATTGGTGCATTCTCACGAACCGTTAGCCAAATTAACCCTCTTCAGTGGGTCAAGGCTCCAAAAAGATCAGCATCAGTTGGGCATAAATGCAGCTGTACATTCTGCCACGTGAGTCATTTTAAAGAAGCAGGAAATAGGCCAGTTCACGTTGGGTTAACTGACACGTCCGTTTCATTTCACATATATGACCATGTCTTTTGGACTGATCTCTGCAAAGACACTAAGGGAGTCCTCCATCTTCTCTTACCCTCTTCAATGTCAAATTCCTTTTGTACTGTCACAACTGTCAGCTCAAGCAACTATTGATTTTTGCTCCCTATCTCTAGATGTGAGAGGGTGAGCGCTCCTTCTGTCCACACACCGTGCTCATGAAGCACGTAGCATGCCGAACATAATTACCCAAATCTGTGAATTAGCACAGTCATCAGTCGGGGAGTATTTATGTGGATAAAGGAATCACAGCCATTTTTTTTTTAGTGGAGATCCAGTTTTTTTTTTGTTGTTGTTTTTTTTTTCCCCCCACTGGATCTGTGTCATTGATTTTTGTTTATTTATTTATTTATTATTATTTATTTTTTTTAATTTTTAAATTTTTATTTTTTATTTATTTATTTTTCTGAACCTATCGGATCATGGTTTAGTGTAGAATCTTAATACACAGGATAGATTAAACAAAAAAACATACCATGCATCCAGTTTGTTGCCGTCTTCTTTCTGTGTGTGCAAATAATAATAATAATAATAATAATAATAATAATAATAATAATAATCTTAACAAGAGAAAAGATCTCGAATGATGGCAATTCTATCTAATTAGGACATTTTTACATAACCTGAAGGTGTGGTGGCCTGGGAAACCCCTTCACACGGTGAAATTGACCTGTATATAGTTCTGAAAACTACTGGCTTTCCTAATGTGACATTGGTTTTAGCATTTTAAAGTCTAGTTCTTTCCAAAAGTGAAAAGTGCTTTTAAATATTTTATTCTGACTGTGGCACTTGACAGCCGATATTTGGTTACAAAATGAGTTAATTAAGCTTATGTACATTATGCTGTGACAAGTAGCTATTCAACAACCCGACGTTCACTGTGTGAGGAAGTCACACTTAGCTGGCACGGTTTTAGACGTTTTAGGCAGACTGACTGACTTTGTTTTAATCACAGTGTTGCTTACACTGGCTCTTTACACAACATGGTGTTTGAAAGAAGATAGTTTAGGTAAGAATAAAAAGTAAATAAATCCATTTTCATGTCATGTTGGTGAAAGATATTTGCTGTCTTTTTAGGTTTTTTTTTTTTTTTTGAACCAAAACACAGTTTTTCTCCACATCCGATGGGTTTTCCCAGGCCGCCACACACAACAAATTGAGAAGCCTATTCGTAGGAAGCCTGTTTCTCTGCCTTAAAATAATCCAAATTATTTGGTGGATTTAAGGACCAGAGGAGTGTGTCACTTCTGCTGATTTTGGTTTATTCCTTCAGAGTCAGGCATTTAAACTCTGACTCATGGGTCAAAAGGACGTTTGCTGACGCTCAAATAACTGGACTAGCATGCAAAAAAAAACCCCTCAGACTGTGAAACGGTTGTCTTCACCGAGCAGCAGGAATGGCAGTCGCCCAAGGGTGTCCATCATTGCCCAGTTTGCCCTCATGGCTCTGTCTTTTTCTTTCAAACTACTGCAAAAGCTGTGTAGAAGAAGAAAAGAAACTGAAGATGCAGAAAGAATGCTCAGTGTGAGGCTCAAATTCTGCTCCTGCTCTCTGCTGTGTAGTTAATATAAAGCTGTACTTTCACTGCCTATGGTGACTGGAGCTGGGGGTTTTGAGTGCGCTGCAGTGAACACCACAGTGCCTGTTTCTTTATGCCATTGCAGTCCTCTCGCTCTCATCAGCCCGAGTTATTTCAACACATCAGCGAGCCTCATACAAGTGTTCTCACTTAATTACAGGCCATGTTCGAGTGTGACGCCTGATATCGGGTTAGTCTTCAGCATGGAGGTTACAGCATGGCTACTGGGGTATTAAACACAGGGGAATGAATAGTGTGGGCTGATTTTAAATTTGATAGCTCGAGGAATCTTTTTTGCTGTACAGTCACGTGGAAAATGAGTAAAGTATACAAATCTCATGAATGGCCAAAAAAAAAAAAACACCCCACAGGAATCTTGATTGACTTGTGAGTCATGAATGTGGATGAAACCTGAAAACCTGTGCTGGAAGAATGTTTATTCATGATAACTCTTAGCTCATTGTCCAAAATGGCCACACATTACCACCGTATCTGTTATTGCAGAGAGCGAGGGGGGAAATTGGGTCTCCACTGTGTTTTAAAATCGCGCAGAAGAAGCCGGCGCGCTTTGTGAAGAAGCGCAGATAAGGAACAGCAATATATATTGTAGCATCTTCTGAATGTCTGGGAGGGAAATCGTGTAGGAGAGAAGGAACTGATAAGGGCCGGCTTAAGCTTTTTGTGAAATTGCACATTACGCAGGCCGGAAGATATGCAGGTGAGTTAGTGCCGGGCCGGGCGTGAGGACAAAACCCGCCGCAGCATCAGCAGTATAACAACAACCTGAATTAAATACTGTCCATATGCTGGTGCCTTATTTCTGCTTTCTCTAGCATTTAACACACAGCATAAATGTGCATAAATGCTTAGTTAATAATAATAACAACAATAATAAGTCTCAGCATTTGAGACATCAGTAGCCTGGATGCCCCGAACAAGCGGATTTTTTGTGTCTGGTTTGTGTACGGGGAAAGAAAAACTCTACTCCTTATTGTCTTTTGTAAAACATCGTTCTCAGTTGGCATGTTTGCTCAGATATAACGTACTTCACAGCGGTATGACGCAGCGTGATGCTTCCTGCTGCACCACACACACCGTCGAGCCTGCTGTATAAGCTAAACTCATTACGTAAGCTAACCATAAGCTAAACACATTACATAAGCTAACCATAAGCTAAACACATTACATAAGCTAACCATAAGCTAAACACATTACGTAAGCTAACCATAAGCTAAACACATTACATAAGCTAACCATAAGCTAAACACATTACATAAGCTAAACTCATAAGCTAAACACATTACGTAAGCTAACCATATGCTAAACACATTATGTAAGCTAAACTCATAAGCTAAACACATTACGTAAGCTAACCATATGCTAAACACATTATGTAAGCTAAACTCATAAGCTAAACACATTACGTAAGCTAACCATAAGCTAAACACATTACGTAAGCTAACCATGAGCTAAACACATTACGTAAGCTAACCATAAGCTAAACACATTACGTAAGCTAAACTCATAAGCTAAACACATTACGTCATCTTCTAGTTTAACACACCAAAAAAACAAAAAAAGGCATTTTAATTTCATGAATGATTTCATTTCAGTTTTATTTTTGTAGTGCTTTTACTACAGATTGTCTTAAGGCAGATGTACAGCTCGTAGATGAAATTTTGGCCTACGACTTTTTGTTGAGGATACAACTTAAAATGATTTTTGTTGAGCTTACGTGCTACATCAAAAATTTTATCGGGCTGGATAATGACTATGGCTACCCATTCCCCTTTCCCACACACATTCATGTATACATGTTTGTTTACTTTAGTCTGTACGAATGCACTAACTAGCTGGCCATATTTTATTACGTCACGTTAGCTTCCATGTGTTTGAGCTTTCTGGGTAACCAAACCATGAGACTGGGCAAATACATTGGAGCTTTTTTTCCCAAGCAGAAGAGAACAGCGTGTGTATGTATTCAATTTGTAGTCGCATATGCTCACTGTCAGCCTTCCACCTTATTGTTGTACAGTTCTGTGGAGAGTTGAAGGGCACCGTTTTAACACAAGGTCAATTTAAACCACGCGGGAATAGAGCTGATGAATTATTCAGCGTATTTGCAGTTTTATTCTTGTTTGTCCTGCTTTCAGTTTTGTGTATATTTGTGTGCGAGAGAAATACTGAAATGAACCTGGAGGCATTTCAATGCACTTGTAGTATGCAAATGTCCAAAAAGTGGCACAGCGTTGAAACAAACTCCCCCATAGCTATTGAATTATGCACCGATTTAACAGCACTGGATACGGTAGATGATAGCGGATCTGAGGAGCCATATGGGAGTGTAATTTATCTAATCTGCTTTTGCCCCCCCTTAGCAAGGTGCAGGCAATCATCAGACAGTAAACAACATAATGATGCAGCGCGAGCGTCCCGTGATGGATGGGTCCAAATCGCAGTGTCGGATCTGGGGTCAGTTTGCGAGAGCAGGCATGACTGCCTCGCTGAATCGAGCCTTTTTATCACAATGGGTGCTTATTTAGAGGAGGCGACTGTTCTTTGGCTCTGAGCTGGCACGTACTGCAAGCGACGGCTACGCCAAGAACCTGCTGTCAGCAACCGCACTGACAGCTTAACTGCCTGATGAGGCATCGTCAGCTCGCCAAGACCGAACGCCTCTATACTGATTAACCAATATTGCAGGCATCAGTGTAGCCATGGGTATAGGATGAGGAGCTGCAGTTTCCTTTTCTCTCCAGCTGCTTTATGAGAAACACTGTGGAGAACATGACGTATCGACCGGTCTTCTCAGCACCACTCCCCGATTATTCAAATGAGAAGCACGCATTTCAATGAACTAATGTTACTAATGTTAACAGTAGGGGTGGATGTACAGATACACAAAACCGAAAGCAGGACAAACAAGAAAAAAAAAAAAAACTGCGGTATTGTGGTACTCTACATTTTCAGGATCCATGACATCTGTCTCAATAATTCGGCGCGCTGACATAGTACCAGCACGACTGTAGCGCTGAAAATTAAAACCCAGAACAGTGTATCTTCAAATTTAACATCTAATCAGCTAATTCTGATCACTAGCCATGAACTTGCTCAGCATTGTGGAAGAACTGACTAGGGGTGCATGTAATTTATTCGATTATCTATCTACATAAATTCTGACAACAGATGTGCAATACTCTATACCGATCTGTGTAGCTACACGAAATTTTGTTGTTGTTGATATTTGGTTATTGCTTGGGTACTAAAATAACAGAAATGGCAAAAATTCTTATTCTTAAGACCAATGATAGCTAGGACATCTCTAGGATATCATGATAGTGATTCATTAAAGATTATACCAGGTAGGTAGTTGTCAAGCGGGTTAATGTATGCTGCTTATTGAGGGTCCCTGGAGGACTAGCGGAGGACTAGCTCTCATCGCCGCAGCCCGGGTTCAATTCCTGACCAGGGAACTGACCCCCAGCCACTGGGGTTGCACATGACGGTGCACTCCCAGTGCTGGTCCCAAGCCCGGATAAAACTGGGGAGGGTTGCGACTGGAAGGGCATCCGGCCAAATCAAATATGTGGACCAACGATCTGCTGTGGCGACCCCTAACGGGAGCAGCCGAAAGAGGAAGAAGAACAACAGTGCATGTTGCTTATCGATCTAAACATTAGATTTAATATAATACTCTGCTGAAAGCCCCGAAGGCTGTGAACAAGCAAAGATACGTTGGAGTGTGACCTGTGGTGCCGCTGCTGTTTAACACAGATGCTATGGTGTAAAGATTTAGGCTCCCTTGACATGTAACACCTGCTTTCGATTTTCACAATCTAGCCAGGGGGCAAAGGGTTTGCAGTGTACCAGTCATCTCTCCCAGGGGGTGACTCATGGCTTACATGGCTAAGTCAGAATAGTAATGATTCAATGAGAGGGCTCCTGCGTTTGCAATAATAATGGCACCTGCTGGAGCCTTTGTGAATGACTCATTATCTTATCAGCAAACTCGGAGCACTTCCGTAGCATCACCTAAGCATTAGCATCGGGTATGATCATTAGCGACTGCTTGCCTCTGAGCACTAATTGAACAAATTATCAATGCCTCATGTACTGTAGGCAACCCATTAACCCCAGGTCTCTGGGCATTTTTTTTTAGCTGCTCATACGGAAGCTGCGCTTTGTTTCCTGTCATTACACGGCATGGACTCGCACAGTGTCTACCTCCGCTTGTTAATGAACAAAGCTAACGGGGCACATCTGCACAGTCAGCTGACCTGTGCTAGTTCTCACTGCACTACGCTGCTCTGCACTGCGCTGTGCTCCCTGCTCTCACCCTCCCCTCCTTCTGATTCATGCGTCGCTCTTGAGTCCTCTGAGATATGCTGGTGTCAGGCCCATTTCTGCTTCTGGATCACTGAAGTGTGACCGTTTTCTCAGCACGTCTAGTTTGTATGGGTGCACACGTACGTGCATTCTCAAGCTACTCAAGCACCAGAAGCTATGGGGCTCCATTATGTCCCTGATTAAGCCTGGAGTGGGTACGTATTAGTCACGCATGTGTACATGTGTACATTGCGTTTACACTGTGCCATGTACGCCTTATTTCCTGTTGACGGATGGTCCTGTGTGGGGGGGTGAGGGAGCGGGGGGTGTTTATACTGATTTGTTTACGGCTCAGCTCGAGTGACTTATGCCTGACAGCTGACGAGGGACTAAGCTGGACCTGAAAGCTCTGCCTCTAATTATTCATCAAGACGGAAACACTGACTGATGCCTCCCCTGGCTCGCACACTGATAAATGCTCCACCAAGAAAGGAAGCTTGTAAAGGGGCCAAATGGAAATAAACCGGTTAGTAAAGCCATATATTTTCACTTACAAGATGAGCAAGGTTTCACTCCGTGTTGCCCGTGTTTACTCTAAGCGGCATGAATTAAGGAAGGCTTTGTGGCATCACTCATCCGCTCGGGTTTCGCAGACGGCTTCATCGAAAATTGCTATATTCAAAAGAAATCCAGTTTTGTGGCCCCCGTCAATCAAAGTGTTGGCTGGCCTCAAATGCCAAATAGCTTCCATCCCTGTAGCAGTGAACCTTAAAACAGATTTCACCCAATTAATCTGTTTCCTGTGCTCACCTCACATCAATCGGTGATGGCTGCCCTGCATTTTGATTGTCCATGAGGCTTTGCAGGTCAGTGGGGTGGGGTTATTAGTATGCAGCATTCAGCGCTAAGTTCTGAATGCAGGTCAGCTATCTTCAGAGGTTACGGAGGAAGTGCGGTTATGTCTCTGTGTGCCAATTCACGTGGGCTCTCTAATTTATTTCGAGCCATCTCCGGCTTAAAGGGAAATAGGGACCGCAGGAATGAAGTCATGCCATTGCTCCTGATTATGGCTGAACCTTTCCTGACAATATAGTAACCTCTTGTTGCCACACAGTGTGATGTACTTTCTTGACTGTCGGTATAATCCCCTTTTCTTACAGGACTAAACAAAAGGTCGTCATCTACGACTCAGTTCATATTCATCATATCTAGCTACATCTAGTTGAAAACATGGAACAGTCCGCAAAATAAATCTGAAGTTTGGATTCGGTAAAAAACTAAACTAAAGTGTTAATGTTCTCTGTATTAGAGCACTAATCTGAGGCAACATCAGTGTTCATTCAAGCCGTAAACGTTTCCTAGCTAGGATTCCCTGTAGAATAATTTCAGGGAGCTCAAAAATGAGTGCAAGAGATTAAGAATGGAAACCGCACCTGGAATGAAGGCTGATAAATTTACTTCAAATTACAGCTTTTATTTTATTCCACTTGTAAATTCCAATTGTATTCCACTTGTGTAAAACAGTGTAAAATACTCGAACATAAAGAATGTGATACGGTAAAATGTGTTTGAAAAATGTGTTTATGATTTTGGGGATAAACACGCATTTCCTCGGCTGTCAGCTTCTTCTTAATGAGAAATGCGACGTAGAAGTAGTCCACACAACAAACACTGGGCTCAAAGATCCAGAATGCAATGCAGCTGTATGATTGGTTTGAGCGGAGTGTTTGAGCAGAGAGTAGAGACGGAGTGGCGAGAGAGCTGGACAGACTAAAGGACTAAAGCGCCGCTGCATTGCTATCTTTAGGTAGAGGTGAAGCGAGAGCTAAATCCCACTGTCAACACTATCAGGAGGTAATCGAACAGCATTGTGGGTAATGAACGAAACCAGCAAATCTACAGAATTTCATTACAAATGAATAAACAACTGACGATTGCATGTTAATTATAAAAATTCATACGCAGGTTGTTCGGTAAGTTGGTCGTTACGTTTCAGCCTCTTGGATTTAAAGGAATACTCCATTATTTTAAAACCGAAACTCTAGCTACTGCATACATGCAATTAGAGCAGACAATAATTTCAACATAGTGGAAAAAAGAACAGAAGACCTGTTTCCCAGAAACTTGCTCATAATGGATTTCACAAAACTGCTGTTAAGTTTTATAAGTAAAGGTTAAAGGATGAGACGGAGAGATGGTAAACTTTTTCCAGAGTGATTTTTTATTTTTTTTTTGTCTAGTTTTGTTCAACTTTTGAGCAGTGTAGCAGGTGTTGGAAATTGGGAACTGCAGGAGAATAATCGTGTTTTATTTTTACACTTTTCTGGAGCTTTTGTGGTATGCGTATGCGATCAGCCAGAAACTGGCTACTTTAGTGCACATAACCACCCATTCTTTTCCCAATTCGCAAATACTTTTGAATAAAGCATTCTCGCGGGCATTTTACAGAAATGTGTTTTATATAAACATTTATTGACCAGAAAGAGATAGAAAGCGGTTGAAAAACCTTTTATTATAGACTTATGTCCTACAGAAGAGTCTTTTATTAGATTTACGTTTTTTTTTAACACATCTTGAGTCTTTCTTATCCTTATAGATTATTCAAATGTTTGAGATTCAGTAGAGTATTTTAAATTATATATATTGCCGTGCTCATAGTGCACAGAAATGCTGTTTTTAGACAAAATTCTGTAGTGAGTATTCTTTAGAAACACTCATGCCACAGTGCTGTGCGTCGGTTCGTTTTAAGGCAGCTCTAAATAGTAGCAGTAGTAGATCTAAATTGTGTTGTGGATGTTCCGTAACATTAAATGGACCTCTAAATGAATAAATCATGACTTGTCATTCTAAAAATGTAATCTGTGGAAACTAGCTGTGATATAAGAGAAATCAAACCCTTCAGGCAGTGCTGTTATTGGAAAATAATCAGCTTTGGGGTGGTGACAGCACCACGCCACCTCACTGTCAATATTTTATTCCTTACTTAATGAACCTGAATGAGTTTTTGTTTTGTTTTGTTTTGTTTTGTTCTAGAGAATGTTTTAAGCTAGAACCATTACCCACCCAGAGAACCCTTGCAGAAACCCGTTTTCATTTCCAATAGCATTAATTCCTTCACGAGTGGAGTAACTTGGCTCGTGTGAGTGGCGCCTAATCGGTGCCTCGTGTAGACAAATGAGACGGTATCCTCATTTGAATGTCTCCTTAACCAGTGGATTGCAGCATGAGCAGTAACAGAGAGCCTACAATGACGTTGATGAGTTGTGAAGAAAAAGAAGCCAGGATGAGCTAATCACGCGCCTACGTCTGTCTTACGCAGATCAAAGAAACCGCCCGTGTCCAGAGGAATGAATATTGCTTGGATTTTAGTAACATGGCTCTCGACAGCTGCTAAGGCTCATTTTTGAGCGCTTTCAATGGGACCTAATGGCTAAACTCACTCTAATTGGCCGTTCCTTGGCACTTGTGCTTATACATGCACACAGCTGGGCTTGTGTTGTATTGC
Source organism: Pangasius djambal (assembly GCA_022985145.1). Taxonomy (NCBI): domain Eukaryota; kingdom Metazoa; phylum Chordata; class Actinopteri; order Siluriformes; family Pangasiidae; genus Pangasius; species Pangasius djambal. The sequence goes on from CM040992.1 coordinate 18,304,877, forward strand.
GGTGAAGAAAGTGGCCCAGTGTCACAGATCTTTCAGTTCTGTGCTTTTCATCCTTCTCATGACAGCGAAAAGGACTTCCTCCTCGGCAGAGCGCGTCGACGCCGACAGCTTCTCTGTAGAATGCCTGTAATAGTAGTACTATTGTTATTTATCATTAATGCCATCAAAACCAGTAATTATTATCGACTTGTATTACAGACTGGTAAGGCTAAGATAGACTTGAAGATAAGCAGCTGACTGATAATGAGTGTTTTAATAAGCCTGGTGTAATCCCATCATCTCTGCAGCCCGCCTCAGTGTAAGGTTAAATGGACCCATGTGGGAGTACAGTGTACACATTACTTACATTTCTGGGTCTTAATATTCTTTGAGGCTTTTGAAGCTAATAGGAGGTGTCAGAATGCCTGTAGGGGTGCCGAAAATATTCCTTAACACCCACACCCTGCCTCCTTCTCCTTCTAATCCGTCTTTCTCTCTCTCTCTCTCTCTCTCTCTCTCTGTTTCTCTTTCTCTTTTACTTTCATATCTAGAAAGACTACCCATTGGTTCTGTTGAGCTTTTAGGTTTGGTGTATTAAAGTATATTCAGCATTTAACTGTAAGAGATTTGGTAGTACAGGCAAGGGGTTGCATAGAGTAGGCGACTAATACGCTAACGAAGTGGGGTTGCTGGCGGTGCAGAAAACGGTGAGGCAGACGGTATAGAAAAGCAGGCTAAATGTTAGCCTGAAAATATTCCGACTCGATGAAGCCAATTTAGCAATCAGCTCCACATGTAAGAAAATGTTTTGAAGTGTAGAGCTGGACTTGTTAAAGCCCACTCCCGCCTGCTCCCGAAGGAATTCCTCCCACAGTTATTTTTATTGTCCTTAAATGCTGAATGAAATTTAAATAAAACCCTTGCACTATGGCATAGTGAATTCCGTCGTGACTAGCGCTGTGCTAAAAGAGTGCATTCAGTCCCGTGGGGTGCACATCACTATCTAATCCCACTCAAACCTTCATCAGGACCTGCCTCAGAAGGATCCTTCGGATCTGCTGGCCCGACACCATCAGCAACAAAACCTGTGGCAGCGAATGTGACAGCAGCCAGTAGAGCTAGAGATTCTCCAAAGGCGCTGGAGGTGGATTGGCCACACCCTCCGCAAACCTACATCCAGCATAGTAAGGCGAACCATCACCTGGACCCCACAGGGTAAAAGGAAAGGAGGCCGACCTGGGAACACATGGCGGCGCGACCTGGAGGCAGACGAGAACAGGCCTCACCTGGGGACGACTGGAAATACTGGCCCAGGATCGAAATGCCTGAAGAGATCTCATTAGCAGCCTATGCCCTGACAGGGGCCACAGGCGAGGAATCCAGTCCTACTCAGCTAGTTTAGAGTAAGATCAGACGTGCATGTCAACTTTTCAGACGGAGTGAACATGGCGGAAAAACTTCCTACATGCTGTTACAAACATAGTGTCTTCCGTCCAGGGAAGGCCCGTCACTGAGCTCTTGTGATGAGCTTCCATGCTGCAATGCTTTTAGCAGCTCAGCCTCCAGGCCGTCCACACGAGTGATTTATAATGGTGTAATAGAGATTTATTAGTAGTTGTTCTTTCGGCCTCTCCCTTTTGGGGTCGCCACAGTGGATCATTGGTTGATTTGCCACAGTTTTTATGCCAGATGTCCTTCCTGACACACCCCTCCCCAGTTTTATCCGGGCTTGGGACCGGCACTGGGAGTGCACTGTCCTGTGCAGCCCCAGTGGCTGGGAATCGAACCTGGGCCGCGGCGGTGAGCGTGCCATGCCCTAACCACTAGTCCTCTAGGGACCCACAAAGATTTATTAGTATTTATAATATATAATATGTAATATAAATTAGCATTCATTGCACTGATTGACTTATTTTCAGCGTTAGGAGTGTGGCATTGAAAGAAGCACTGAAGCTTAAAATGTAACATGTAGCTTGTGTGTGGCTGTTAACTGAAGTGTAGTTTGACTCATTCAGCATTTAACTGCACTAATGAAACAATGTCCTGGAACAGTTTTTGATATTGAAAAGACTAGTCAACTAGTTGACTACTTTGTTTAATTACTGGTCAAAGAGTAAAAATTAATAGTTAACAACTACTTAGATACAGATGAGAAACGGTTATTGGATTAGGTTTTGTTTCTTTTTGAAGACCTCGAGTTCAGGCAGACGTGTGTGTGTGTGTGTGTGTGTGTGTGTGTATGCGCGGGTGTGAACATGTGCACGTGTGTGTTGCTTAGGGCTGAATTGTCATTGATTGGGAAAGACTCAGTCTTTTGACTCTGCTTGTCTTTTTGGTTGAGCAAAAGTATATGTCAATTATCTTTTCCTCTGAAAATAGAGTCCTGTAGAGTAAGAGGCAGAGCGAATCAAGTCTTCGAGTCGCAGGCTAATTAGTAAGAGTAAATGTTTATTGCTCCTTAAGGCATGAAGTAATGCTGAAAACCATTCACCCGAAGCACAGCCAGCTACTGAGCCTGCAGGTGGCAGAAAATCAATATCCTACTGTCAGTTTGCAGACGTCGCAGGTCTTTTGTTTCTTAAACAAGAGCACAGCAATGCTCTGAAATGAAGCAAGGGCCTATTTGTGATTAAGGAGCTCTTATTAAGAGCTGTGTGTTTAATGCGCGTGTGGCCCTCGATTTCTTCAAGCATAGTTTGTTACACAGAGGTGTGGTGACTTTATTATTTTTTTCTCCTCATACACATGAAAAGAGTTTTCCTTCCCTTCAGTAATCCTTTCCACTTTGTTGGCTTTGCTGAATTTTACTCTTCTTTCCTTTCATGTCCTTTTTGGTGCGCGGGATTCTCTGTGTTAATAAATCGTTTTGCACTGCTGGCTATCATCACCCTTTGATCCTTGCTTTACTGAGCCACCCTGCGTTAGCGGCTCCAGCGCTCTGGAAAAGTCGCGCATTGCCGCAGAGATAATGTCCCCATACCCTCAGAACGTCGCGCAGATATCGCCCTGACTCAGAGCTTCAGGAAATCCTAGCTCAAGTGTGTCATGGAGCGCTTGGAGAAACTCGGCGTCGTCTGGGGGAAGATCTTCCAGACCCCAAGGACGGAGGAAGACGCATGCCGATGCAAGGCATCCTCCTCGTTCTCCATCTTAGTAGTCTGGTCGTTCGTCACTACGTGTGTAGGAGGTACCAGTGCAGTGCAGCCGTGGGGGAGATTAAGCAGTAATCACACTGTCTCCCTGGATCTGCTGTCAAACAGGCGCTGATCGATTGGCTGTTTTCAGAGGCATAACGCTTGCCTCGCAGACTTGTTAACTTTCACAGCAGAGGCTTTGTTTAATGAATTCATTCTTCGGCCCCAGTCAAACTTCATTCATGACCTCTGTGGTTGTCCGTTTAAACAGAATCACTTCAGCGTTTGCTATGGAATTTCTGCTTCATTGCTCTCTTTTTTTTTTTTTTTTGGTGATAAGAATCCGGTAGTATTTCTCTTTCGACAGACATTAAAAGACTACATTTGCAAAAAGCAATCAATTAAATCCGGTGTTAAAGGTGTGCATGCAACAGCTGAAGGCTGAGGAAAATGTCAGAGCTGATGTGTTTCTTCTTGGATGTGAAGGCAGCTTGGATTTCACCTGCTGCAGTGTTTCTGCTTTATTAAAATGATGATAATTGGGAAATATAATACATTTTACAGCCTCCTATTGGTGTAAAACCTGCTGCAAGGAAAACAGTACTATGCTTTTCTGGCTTTTTGCCTTACTGGATATCAAATAGCACAAATGTTGTAAATCTATACGAATGTAGGATCATGATGTTTCAGCCTTCTCTGGCACATGTGCGCTGACCTGAGCAACTTTGGAGCAGGTGTGTGTGTGGGGTGTGTGGGTGGGGTTTAGCACGAGGGAGGGGTTTAAGTGGACGAACCAAAAGGGTAATAAAGATTGCTGTGGCGCATGTGTACCTTATTTCCGATGATCTCCCTGGAGTTTGGATGTAAGGGCTTTTGGCAGTCTTCCTTCTCTCGGTGTTTTTACTAAAAATCGAGACGTTTCCTCCTGATACAGACTTCAGCTGAACCATGACCCCACCTGCTACTAGTTTATCCAATGAACTGTGGTGAGAATCCGTAAAAAGATCAGAGCTATATTTCTAAAAATATTCTCTTCCTACTTTTGTCATTGATGGAATATGACACAGCGTTTTCACTAGTGTGTATATTGTGTTATACAGTTTGAGTGGTACAAACCTAATTCTTGCCTAAATGTGAAACAGGTCCGGTGTCTGAACAGATATGATTTCAGTAGCAACGGTGACAAGTGGTGGATTTATTAGCTCTGAAAATTAGTTTTCAGAGTTTGGATCGAATTGTATCTGATCATGGCTGTGATGTTAGTGAATTCAGAAACGTACAAATTCTAGTCTTTTCAGGGCGAAGGTTTGCTCACACTAATGACAAATGTATGTGAAGGTGAGTTTCGAGTAGAAACTATTAAATGAGCAACAGGATTCGTAATGTAATGTGAACGCAGTTTAACGTGCTGATTATGAGTTTAACACTTTATTCTGCTCACCTTTTTCCTGTCAAGCTCTTCTGAAGTGTATCACTGCAATTTGACACTGTTTTCCTAAAAAGAGGCGTAGAATTAGAATTATTGGCACCCTCCATTAACAATGATTGCGTGTCATGTTTATACAAAGTTTCCACTCGAACTGTAAGAGAAACTTTATTTTTTTCATCTTCAACAAAAAAAAATCGCTAACAAAATTATTGACAGCCCTATGGAATATTTCAAACAAATTGCCATTCTTGAAAAACCTTACAAAGCGCTACAGCTGGTATACTGGCTCATCCATCTTCTGCCCATTACTGATTGCTCTAATAATAACTGAAGACTGTTTAGAATTTATATATCAGTTTCTTTTTAATTATGGAAACAAAAAGCACTAAAGGTCAAACATTGGCTGCGTCTCAATCAGCTCCCTAGCTCTCTCTCTGTGGTGAATCAGTGTACACGATTATCAGCGTACACGAGCTCACTACACATCGGGACACTGATGACTCAATTTCCGGCAGCACGACTACGTACTCGCGTTGCAAAATGTCACCGCTGGCGTTTATCAGCAAGAGGCAGGACCGGTTATCTTTCTGACGTCGTACGTCGTATAAATTTGTTCGCTTAATCACGCACGTTTCTGTCACAGTACTTCTGAGAGGCTTCAGAAAATACGACGCCATTTCCAGTGAGGGGACATACTGCGCATCGACGCTCCCCGGGTTTAGCGGTGCATTGTGGGATTGTTTTTAGGGAGCGAACGTCCCAGTGCGCTGGAAGGATTTTGCGATTGAGACAGCTCTTAAAATGGCCGACTTCCTGATCAGGGCCCTGACTGCTGAACTAGGGAGCTGACGGAGACGCACACATTACAGACATACATTACGCATACATCAGCTTGTTAAAGTTTTTTTTTTTTTCAGGGCTGTAATTTGCATAAATAGTGGCAATTGTTTAGTTCCAGTTCTTTGGCTGAATTAAACATTTTTTTAGGTTTTTTTTGGCTGAATTACGGGAACAAGGGCTAAAGTCACATCTTGCTTGTATGAAACAATCCTGTTTTGTTTTGTTTTTTTTTCTTCCCCCTGTGTAATCCACTTGCTTTTGTTTTAGTTTCCACTAGAGTAGTTTCCTAATAACAGCATTGTTAGCATCAAGCTTATCTTAGATCGTTAGATTGCTGCTCTTAAGAGTGTGATGGCTCTGTATTTTGGGCATTGAGCTGTTAAATTTACACTCTCACTGGAGGGCTTCTTAAGTGCTTTTTAAGTAATCCCTTAAATCACTGTAATACATCTTCAGTTGCTTGTTATGTTGAAGTAATTAGAAGATTTAGTAATTAAAACTGTATTTCAGTTTCAGTTTGGAAATAATCAAATGACAAATTGACGTTTGGATTTCTGTGCATCTTTAATGACTTGTGCATGTATTGCCACAGGCGCGACTGAAAGAGCGAGTGCAGTGTTTTAGAGGCCTGCGTGATCGTTAAAGGCTGAAAGGACTCACGTGACGCTGGTTTGGTTGTTGTGGCGTGTTTGCTCGGTGTTTTTAGAGAGTTGAAGGCAGGTGCTCTACAGAGCCGGTCAGCCCACTGCAGATGGCACTCGGGCTCAGCGCGGATACAGATGTTTGCCGATGCTGATTGGAGTGAAACGCAGGTGCGGCGCTCGAACCTGGAGGGAGCGCGTTAGAGCTCACGTGACTGAACATTCGCCCAGGGGCGGGGATTAAAAGCGGAAAGTGCGCTTTGTGTCGGAGAAGATTGTAACCTTACGTTTAGTTGGGAGAAGAGGGATTATGTTACTTCTGTATACCGTGAGCATGACATCATGTAGGGAGGCTGAGATCTGTGACAAACATTATTAGTCCGAATCTCTAAGCCGTGTTCTCCGTTGTTAAAGATCGGTGACAGCTGTGTGAATCTCTATGGGCATGCAAGGCTAATGTGATTTCCATTTGCAAAGGTGTTTGGCAAAATGCGTCAGAATAGCAGAATTTGCTTTACTTTTTTATGGTGTGTGTCTTTAGATTCTTTAATTATTCGCCTCTTTTGAACATTTCCAACTTTTATTCATGTAACATCTTGGAAATGAAATGTATTTAATTGAAATAATGTGTTTCTTGCTTGCTTCTCTGACTAATGCCCTCTTTACCCTGTCACTGACTTTTTGTTAGACGGCTTCCTCTAGGCAGAGTCGTGGTTGTGCCGTATAATTTCCATATTTTAAATAATGGATGTTTTGTTGCTCCACAGGTTGTTTGTTTGTTTTTTTTTTTTTTTTTAATATATAACAAAACCCTGATTGATTCTTTCCCAGAACTTTGTCTCGGACTTGTTTTGATGGCTCCTGGGGTCTTCCAGGAACAGGCGTATTTATATTGATATATAATAATGTGACACTTTAATTGCACACTGTCAGACTCCATTCAAATAATTATGTGACTTCTGATGGCAACAGGTTGCACCTCAGCTAATTAGCAGCGGGGAAGGGGGGGGGGGGGTGGGGGGGGGGGGGGGGTACTTGTGCAATCACACCTTTTAAATTTGTAAATAATTTTGCAAACTAAATTGATTTTGACTTCAATATTATGGGCTATTTTATGTAGATCCATGGCATATAGTGCCGTTCAAGTCCATTTCAGTTCCAGGTTGTAACACTACAAAATGTGGAAAAGTGCAAGGGGGGTGAATACATATGCAAAGGACTATACGATGGAGATAGTGGGCACCGTCTTGCGCTTCATTACAGAGAGTTGACCAGTAATATTAGCAACTATTTTATGAGCTGTGAATTGTAATCTAAATTGTAAACCTAGCCGTGGTGCGTGGTGTACGGCCGTGTTACAGTGCGAGTGTCGCATTGTGACTCTACACTTGGCCTTGGTCATACAATACTCTCAGCTCACAGGCTGCACATTTTTTAAAACTTACACAGGGACCCAGCGCATGGCAGCAAGGGGACGGAGTGGAAATACTGACGGCCAGTACACTGCAGAAATCTTCAGAAATAGAAGTTTACCGAAGTTCTAGAAATCTAGCTGGTTGATATTTTCAGCAGTCCATGTCATCACAGCTGCAAATACAGCTGCCCATACACATCTGTTTAGCTACCATGTCCACATGACAAATATTAAGACGAGAAGCTAGCAAGGCAATAATTAGTTTGCAGTAATTTATGTCGAACATTTAATGGGATGTTAAGACCATTAAGCTGTTCGTTTTGTAATGCTTAGTGGCCTATAACACAACAGCTTTTGACTGATCGATATAAATTTTATTGTACATTTGTTCTCTGGTTTGTACTTACATTACAGTACATTAGGATTTGTGATCATTCAGCTACAAGAGCATTAGTGAGATCAGGCGCTGATGTTGGTGAGGAGGTCTGGGGTGCAGTCGGTGTTCCAGTTCATCCCAAAGGTGTTCAGTGGGGTTGAGGTCAGGGCTCTGTGCAGGACACTCGAGTTCTTCCACTCCAACCTTCACACACCATGTCTTCATGGAGCTCGCTTTGTGCACA
>CM040992.1:18319978-18330440 GCA_022985145.1 Pangasius djambal
TTTTTTTTTTTTTTTTTTTTTTTTTTAATTGGAGCCTGGAGTGAATAGGCTGCTGTTGGTGAGAGAGTTCTCTGTGCAGGATGGAACAAGCTGATAAGGAAGTGCGTGACTGCGGCACAATCGGATAGCTCAAGCATGATCCAGATGTAAATGTCTGCTATTAGAAACGCAACGCTGTGTACTTGTTTGCATGGAGATACAGAGGAGATCATTTTGAGGTTTATATCAAGGAAATCCTGGATCCATGCACAATGAAGAGCATTTGTGTCCATAGTGCGGCTTTACAGTTTCCATGATCTTGGTACAAATACCTCGTTATTTCACTGTGAAACAAAAAACGTAGTATTTTGCAGTCCATTCTCCATTGCCTGTAAGTATGGTGGCCCATAAGTACCAATCGAGGATCATGTATTTTTAACTAGGCATATGCCATGTCCTGTGAGCAACGAGCATGTGATGTTTAAAAATTACCCTCCGTTTCTGTTTTGATTCATTTGCTAATGTTGCTGTGGTCTTGGATTTGTGCTGCTGGATTTGCGTTCGTGTTTTTTGGTCTCGGATTCGTGTTAGTGCAGAGGTGAAAAGCATTATCTCAATGGATGAAGGTGTTAGAGACCTGATACCTCCTGAGCACAGTGTCTCACTGCTAAACCATCAGTCCTCAGCTCATAAATCTCGCTGGAAATTCACCGTGTTGTGAATTAAGGGCAGATTGGCTGCTAGGCTTGTTGAGTGAGTAGGAGTGATTTGTAGACTTTCAGAGGTGAAAAGGTTAGCCTTGAGATTTGAAAGCCTTCTTTTCTAACATGTGAAGCAGGCTGAAGATTCACAAACCAGATCCTTTAAGGGTTCCCCGTACAGAGCAAGCCGAAAACTGCCCTTTAGGGCGCTAAATCCAAAAACTTTACTTAACATACAGTATTTTGGGTTTAGTATATGAAATTTGAGTATAACGCACGTTCGTCATTTGAGTGACGGCAGCAACATGGTAGATGACTGACGGCTATTTTTAATATTTAAAATATTTAAAGCATCCTATATTCTACTGAATTCTTTACATGAAGTACATTAGTATTGTGTTAGTAATTTGACAGCCGGCTGAATCGGAATGTAAAACCTCCCCGGGCTGCTCATGTATATCGTTTAGGTCGAGATTTCAATCCATTTGAATAATTTGTTAAACGGAATGGTAAGTCCTGCTAATATTACAGTCTGTGTATGTGCGTTTGCGTTGCGACACACAACTGGTGCGCAGAAGTAGTCCTGTGTCCTATGAGGAACGTTTAAATTGTTTTAAGCAATTAGAGTTAGTGCTAGGCAAAATGATATCATATCCATAGTTATAAATGTTTCTGAGGATGGGATGGGTATCCAGGTAATATTTCACAGTGAAATGATGTGGGACATGAATGGTTGTCTAACTAATATGTTTATTTGGAGAACAATTTGCTGCGACTGATGATTTAAGGCTCGTTAAAGCACGTGGCGATTGACAGTGAGTGTAATCTTGAGCTAATATTAGCCAGTATTTTAGGTGACACTGTTTTTTTTTTGTTTTTTTTTTGAAGTGATGTTGACACTACATGCTGCTCCTTGCACATACTTAAATATGGTAATAAATTTCAAATGTTTGTAAATTTTGTGTAGATTGCTTTGTTGTGATTAGAGTGTATGTAAACAGTTAAGTCAGAAATTGCTATCGGAATTAAATCATTCTGTTTACTTTCATCGCAACACTGCTGGGTGATTCCATGTCGAAGCTTTTTTAATGTCGAAGCTTTTTTAATGACCGTGACTCGATCGTGACATTAAATGAAGTTGCAGGTGTAGGCAGAGGGGAAAAAGGCTCTTGCATTTCAGCTAACTATGTTAACGCAAATCTGAGCTGGACTGGCGGAAAAGTCCTCTGGTTGTTAAAAGCAGAACGGCATCCACATTTGAACAATGATAGAATTTAATTAATCTCATCAAGAAATATTCAGGAAAGACACCAGAGTATACACTATATGGCCAAAAGTATGTGGACACCTGACCATCACACCCAAATGTGTGTCTTCCCCAAACTGTTGCCACAAATTTAGAAGCACACAGTTGTACAGAGCGTCTCTGTGTGCTGTAGCATTACAGTCTCCCTTCACTGGAACTAAGAGGCCCAAACCTGCTCCAGCATGACGACGCCCCTGTGCACAAAGCGAGCTCCATGAAGACATGGTGTGTGAAGGTTGGACTGGAAGAACTCGAGTGTCCTGCACAGAGCCCTGACCTCAACCCCACTGAACACCTTTGGGATGAACTGGAACTGGAGACTCCTTACCCAACATCAGCGCCTGATCTCACTAATGCTCTTGTAGCTGAATGAACACAGATCCCCACAGCCACGCTCCAACATCTAGTGGAAAGCTTCCCAGAAGAGTGGAGCTCATTATAACAGCAAACACAGGGGAATAAATCTGGAATGAGATGTTCAACAAGCTCATATGGGTGCGATGGTCAGGGGTGCACAAACCTTTGGCCATATAGTGTATGTACTTTAGACAGGTTGTGCTGATGAGCGACAGGGCGCTCTGTAAAAGTGCCGCTTCTCATGAACGACACTGTGTCCTTGTTTACTACTTAACATTTTTGGGCAGTTTTGGCGTCACTGAACTCTGTTGGATCAGTTCCCTTCGCTTCTTGTAACCTGTAACCAAAATGTCATGCTGAAAATATATAGAGGCGGATTTAGAGTTTGGACTATATTGGGAACTTTTTGCAATATATTACATACATAATGGATTCCAGCAGCGGTTATTCATCATGGGCCACTAGAAATAGAAAGACTGGTGTTAATTAATGTAAGATTAGGCATGTATCATGAATAAAATATGGCCTTTTTGCTGCAGCTGGTTTTGCGGTGGTGCAGAGAAGGAGGAAGATGGTGCTGGTCGGGGGGCTGAGCGATGAACAGCTCCCAGTGTCAGACATCTTAGATACTATATTTGAACAAAAACAGAGGGTTGTAAGACAAAATCTCACCAGCTGCCTCTGTCAGATTACTGACACACACACACACACACACACACACACACACACACACACACACACACACACACACACACACACACTACTGTTGATGTCATTTTTTTATATATTCACATGGTTCTGCTCAGAGGATTCCTTGTGCCTTTGTGTAGTAATTTTTTGAGAAATGGCTGCCATACTGAATGTCTGTAGGCCGTAGCTTTTGTTTATCGTGTGTGTGTGTGTGTGTGTGTGTGTGTGTGTGTGTGTGTGTGTGTGTGTGTGTGTCAGTGATTCCTTGCAGAAAAGCATTATAGATGAAAGGTTTGTAAAGGATCCTATAGGCTGCATGTACTTGAATACAAAGTGTATTTATTTGTTCTTCAAAATTGAAAAGCTTCCAGTGGGGAAAAGCCAGTCAAGCTCTGCATCGCATGCCATCAGCTGGGAGAGAAGCGAACGCGCTTATTGCTCTGAATGGAGAGTGATGAGGCAAGGAAATCCCGCTGTACGTTGAGCCACAGAGGCTGAACCTGCTGTTTGTTTATAGATGGAGCAGGATGGTGCTATAGAGACCCGAGACTGCAAGACGTAAAGAATGAATGCTTTACTAGACTATCGGCGTCCCAGCCATTTCCTGTTCAGCTAGCTCCTGAAATTGTGTGTTTAGGGTTTAGTAGATGATACAGATTTATTTTTTTTGACACAGTCTAAATCTGAGCCAGAGTTCTAAATTAGTTAACATCGTTGTGTGTGTGTGTGTGTGTGTGTGTGTGTGTGTGTGTGTGTGTGTGTGTGTGTGTGTGAGCATAAGTTTAGTTATTTGAATATACAGATTTCAGAACTCTTAGTAAATGGGGCTTATGTGTTTTTATGACTAACAAAATCCATCCTAGCCTCCCCATTTCCATGGTCTGACTATGATCTCCTGAATGTGTTTTGCATAAAATTTAAGCTCCTATTTAATATTTAAAGAATAACACACGACAGACCGTGCTGTTGTACAAAAATAATGCTCACTGTTGTGGAACGTCCGAGACACGAGTTAGTTCCTTAGTTAGTACGCACTAAGAGCAGCGCGTCATTTTACTGAGGAAACGGAGGAAACGGAAAGCGGTACTGAGACCGAGTGCATACAACCACGATTCCTTCTGTGGATGTTACATTTCTCCTAACAAAAAAACATCACCACATCATCACTCGTAAGAATTACAACCCGTTTTAAATCCATTTGTGATTAGTCTTAGATTAGGTGCAGCGTCCATGTGTATGACCTCAGACTATAGAAACATGAACATATTAGAGCAAGCTCATTAATATTAGTGTTCACGTTACAGGTGGAACAACCTGTACTGTTACATGAAAATAATCCACACCTTCTGACCAATCAGATTCGAGCATTCTGAGTGCTGTGGTGTATGCTATTTATATAGGCTGTAGATAGCTTTGTTGGACGCTTGAGACACAGTCACCACATACGATTGCACGCAATTCACCATCAGTTGGTTATTAAATGAAGGGTTTTCTGGACTGAAATATGTATCGCAACCAGAAGTAAAGTTCAACCGTTTTGAAATATTTAAAATATATAATTCTAGTTCCACTCAAAGACACCAACACACCGACTATGTAAGAGCTAATAACTGATTTACTTTGCATTTACTTTAATATTTAGGTTTATTAAATAATACATATGACCATAAGAACAATGTCTATCCTTATACTACCAGCTTTATACATAGTTTTGGAGAAATGTGTGTGTTTTTTTTTTTTTTTTTTTTTTTTTTTTTTTTTTTTTTTTTTTTTTTTTTTTTTTTTTTTTTTTTTTTTTTTTTTTTTTTTTTTTTTTTTTTTTTTTTTTTTTTTTTTTTTTTTTTTTTTTTAACCTAGAGGTGTTGAAATATGTTATAGTTTGAAAAACAAAATTTTGATCAAAACCTGATTTTTGTCATTTGCCAGAATTCAGCTGCAGTGACGTCTGATGGGTTTTCCCAGTCGTCTGCACACTGATGTTGAACTAGTGTTCATTTCAAATAGTAAAGATGGCTGAAATGGCCACAGCTGTGTGTGTGTGTCTGTAATGAACTCTGAGTACATGTAGATTGGCAGATTCTTTACTGTATGCTCTCGACTCCAAAGCTTGAATTGTAACCATTACGTGTGTGTGTGTGTGTGTGTGTGTGTGTGTGTGTGTGTGTGTGTGTGTGTGTGTGTGTGTGTGTGTGTGAATTTGTCAGGCTTTATATACCCCGGCCCTCGGAGGCATACTTAAGGCACTGGTATGAGCACGGCCCGATAAAACCGAGAGACTGAGAGACTGTAGCCTGCTTACCACTTCACGTTTGAGTTGAAGGGGAACAGACAGACCTGTGAATAATGCAACACGCAAATATTCTGCAAACCGTAGTAAACAGAATATCAGCATTGCTCTTCCTCAGCCTTGCTGGGTAATGACATAAACAAGAGTAGAGGTGTCACTGCTTTAGTTCAGGTTAAATGATCTATTTATTCATTTCTCCTCTTTGAAGAGAGATTTCAGGGCGCAGCAGTGCGTGCAAATGCAGAGCGGCTGACACCACCGTTCTGTGACTTCAGACCGCATTTGTCATCTCCTGATTTAAAAAAAAAAAAAAAAAAAAAAGAAATGTGTTTTTCCTTTTTTGACCACTTCATCACTTCATATCCATCATTTAATTCCCAGAGTGTGGTCTGTCAGCGTGGAAGAGTCAACAAGCCAAGCCGGTGCACAAGGCTGGGTTCGTAGATGCAATGGGCAGCGAATTGATTCTCTGTTCACCCTGAGCGTCAGGATGGACTCGTCTGCGCCCACCTCCTTCGCACAGAATCGATTTCTCATGCAGAACGGAGCAGTAAACACAGCGAGCCTCCTTCCTCTGCGCCCGTCTCGTTCTGGCTCAGGAGTTCAGCCCTGCCGTGGGAATTCCGGTGCGGTTCCTTCCAGCATAGCACCGAGCAGAGTGAGTGAAAGGCAGGCGGAAAAACGGACGCCCTCTCTCCGTCTCCCTCGCCATCTGTTTGTTTGTGAAGCCGCTGTCTACTAGTAGTGTGGAACAAGCTTTTGTCTGGTGGTGGGGGGGAAAAGAGCGCATCAGACCTGATACCCAGCTTGAGAAGGCCCTGGGGAATAAATCTACCAGCCACTCACGTATAATATATTCTGCGTGTTCTGTTAGCAAATATTTCCAGGCCTGGCATAACACAGTGTTCTAAGTTACGACCTTCCAAACATATGTCTGTTTTGTGTGCAGTTGATTTCATTTTTCTGACTCATCATCTTTATCCTGCCCCGATGGGTGTGGTCTCTTACAGGATAACTCCGCCCCCGTCCACAGGGCATGCGGCCACACTAAATTGTTTGAGGATGAAAACGCCGTAAATTATTTGCTACAATTTTTGTAGTCTCCACAAACCTATTGAACACACATGGGATATTTTGGACCGATGTATTGGACCGCATTCTCTGCTACCACCATCACAACACCAGTTGAGGGTCAACATCTTTTGGAAGAACGGTGTTCACGCCTCTGGTACAACTACCGAGACTTGTAGAATCCATGCCAAGGTTTATTGAAGCTGTTCTGGTGACTTGTGGTGGCCCAATGCCTTACTTATCCCGCTTCATGTTTCCTTTAATTTGTCATCTGTCTCCTACATGTGTGTGTTTTAGTGGGAAGGAGGAAATGAATCTGGTTTAATCTGGTTTCTCCTGGTTATTGGTCGGATTGTGAGTTAGAGACGTCGTTGTATCTTTGTTTCGTTTAGTTCGATGGGTTAGGCTGTGACCTGACTCGCACACGCTTATTCTCAACAGAGAGTGATGAACAAATGTGCGCGAGCTGTTACATTTGAGCTGATTTCAACTGCGTCTGTGTTTTATTTAAATTAAATCAATTCACAGTAGGGTATTGGCTAATAAAATAATATATTCAAGTAGCCTTTTTAAAGAAACAAGCTTAAGTGATTAATAAAGAATTTATTTGAAATGCAGGCTACTCAAGATCTTCTGTTCAGTGTGCAGTCTTTTAAAAAACTATGATTTATTTATTTATTTATTTATTTAGCCCTGATTGACTCATTAGGCCAGTACTATATTTTAAATACCCATATTTTAAATAAAAAAAAGTTTAGAAGTAAAATATATATATATATATATAAAGCAAATGCAATTTTGTTTCTGCCACCCGTTTATTTTTATATTCCGCAAATGGGAAGTTATTACAGCGTGACCGAGACCTGAGGGTAACATTTCATTTTATCATTCATGGAAAAATGGGAAGTCAAGTAGATACCATGAAATATGGTTTGCAGTAGGTTTTTAAATTTTTTCTAAAATTTTCTCAGCAGTTATTTCACTCTGAAAATTAAAAAATAAAAAAATAAATAAATAAACTGTTTCATTTCTATTCTAATAAACTGTAGCAGCACCCTCGATTTTAATCTGGAGTGGTGGAACATCCCTTACGCTTGCGCTGTTCTGAGTTTTACGCACGCCCCATTACATGGCCCTAGTTCCTCAGAAATGACCAGCTTTCCTTTTCTCTTCCAGCGGTGGGTAATTAGCAAAGCAGTCACACATGATACACACAGCTCTCTGCACTCTGTCATTTTTTTTTTTTTTTTTTTTTTAGACCGGGGGACCTGAAGCAGCATAATTAAGCTTCAAAGCCCTCTCCTAACCTTAATGAGTGTGGTCCGGAAACAAGGGCTTTATTTGCATGTCGTTCTGATGGAGCAGGCAGGTGACAGATTGAAATAAGGGCCCCACTTCACCTTGATGCTGTATGACCAGGCGCAAGCGCGTGCCCACGGCTGACACGCCTGGCAGCTTAATTATACCTAATGACAAGGAAGAGCTCTCCAGAACATTTGAATGCTCCAACCCTAACCTGCTTTCTGCTCAATGTCATAAATCAGCGCAGGCGAGACTTTAATTTTCTCCTGCACAACCCGAGAAGATTGGACAGCAGTCTGACACGCAGACGCGGGTTATAATTTAGAATTATTTTTGCCGGGTGAATGGTAACTCGCTCTGCGTGAATTGTCTGGTGTGCTTGGTTAATAGCATGTGTTGGTAAATGAGCGGCTTCTGCATGATGGTAAGTGCCTGTACACGAGGAGTCATCAGCAGTAGTCAGTAACATGCTTTTCTTTTAACTCCGTCTTGAATTATTAAAGTGGAACGTGGTGAACTTGGCTGCTCATCTGCCTCCGAAATTGTATGAAAATATCTTTTGCGACGTCGGTTTCGCTGTCGAGTTCATTTGAACGGGTGGTGCGCCGACTCCAAAGCCGCCTCGTTTCATACTGGCGCGCGAGAGCTATGATGCGAAATGATAGTTATGGCTTATAGAGATATTCATCCTTCACGGCTGTATTTTCGGCTGCAGCAGTCAAGTCTTAGCGCCGGATTTCCTGCAATCCTCCTGAAATCCAATACGACCTCCAGTTTCATTTCCTGTTGTGCTTTTGTACTGACCTTTTTTGAGGAACGCAGCTCACTGCCTTAACCCGATGTCGTTCCCATCGGAGTGTGTGTGTGTGTGTGTGTGTGTGTGTGTGTGAGAAAGAGAGTGCGTAAACTCTTATAATCCGTCCCGGTTGAAAATTTCAGTGTGTGTTTTTTTAGGTTTTTTCGAAGCTCTAATCTTGATGGTGCCGTCAGTCTAAAACCTGCTCGTCATCAGTCACCATAGCAAGGCTGATGTAAAATTAAAGCTTATTTTAATACACAAACCCCCCCTGTGAATGATGGAAGAGGGTCAAGTACCCATCCTGGATTATGAATCAATATCTTGGCAGACAGTATAACTGCTGCTAATGTGCTAATGCAGTCGTTTAGCCAAACCCGAGGAGGAGATGGGACCCCATTACGCACACGAGATTTTTATCTAAGCATCACTGAACCGTTCTTAATACTGCCGCTGATTGAAACACTGATCTTATGATTATATATTATGTAATGTAACTTGTGTATAATTACATATTTTGACTGAATATAATATTTCTCGTAGTTCTCGTTTACTTCCCCTCATTCCTTCAGAGAAAATGAAAAGGCCCCGACAGAGTCTGGTGAAAATGTACTGCAGGATCAGTATGAGACAAACCTCTTTAGTGTGGTTTTACTGACATACACTACATTGCCTCAACCTTGAAAGCTCTTTCCCTCGCTCATTTTTCATCCTTCACACATTTTTTTCATTCTTTTCATCCTTTTGCCCTACCATTTTTGCCCAGTTTCACACACGGGAGGTTTTTTTTGTCCATTCCTTGAACAGTTTCTCTTCTCTTTGGTGGACTTTTCTGAAAGCCTTGTTTTTCTAGCAGGAATATAAACTCTTATTTTTAAGGCAACAGTTAATTAAACCAGGAAAGAAAGGTAATTAAAGTGTGAATGGACTGGAATAGAAGTCATTTATAGCCGTTTCTGTGATTAGCCAGATTTAAGAAAACAGCTGAAGGTAGAATTTAGAGATTAAATTATGCACGTAATGGCTTGAGAGTGATTTGATTATGTCTGTAATTTTGTAATTATTTCTTCCTTTTGACGAAGGTCAGAGTGTGTTGCAGTGGTTGACTGATTTACACAACCACCAATGGCGTGTAAGAGATCTCACACCTCCGCCAAATCTAAACAAATATGGAGAGGAGTGAAGAATTTAATGAGAGACTTTTTTTTTTTTCTCTCCAACTGTGGATGATTTCTCACCGCTGCCTTCACCCACGCCTGTCCAAAGCCGATATCCTAGATGACGAGACGCTGTGTGATTTTGGAGTTATGCTGTAGATGTTCGAGCAATCCGAGGTAGGGTCATCACCGTGAGGCATTTGACGCCCTTATATGGTAAATAAAATATTACTTACTCTCACTGATAGAGAAGCTCTGATAGTGTATGAAGACAGAATCGCGATCTCCATCAGGCTGAGGTAGGAAGACGTTCCAGCAGATCTGAGTTGGTAGAACACGCCACTGGAAAGTACCCGTCACATAACCGCCAACTTGCACCAATCCCACCCTCTTCCAGATGAACAAACGCCAACCCTTGGATGGTGCTCAGGAAGACACGCAGCCAAACATGCAACGCCAAACCTTGTTTGCTCCAAAGGAGCTGCTACTGTAGAGCGAGACCCGTCCCCGGGGCAGTACATACGTTCTAGAGGGTATTTAATTGGACAAACACAAGACTAGTGCTGGATGAGTAACCAAAAAAGTACAAATAGCTACTCCTGGAAGTGACAAAGAATAAAATTTTAATTTTTTTTTTTTCTTCTAGATACAAACAGCAATTTTTATTTCAAGGGCACTTTAATTGGACTAAATTCTCTATGTATGAGAGAAACGAACATCGACCACAGAAAACAATTTGGATGTCTGTAAATATTTGAACTATTGACACGTGTGTTGTCTTTTTTTTTTTTTTTTTTTTTTCCCTTCCTTCCTTTT
>CM040992.1:18330540-18361413 GCA_022985145.1 Pangasius djambal
AGAGGGGACAGCTCAGATTAGTTTCCATTCTTTAGGCCCTTATGATGTAGCACCTCTGTTATCAAGTGATGCAAGTGGGTGATGGAGGGAGCGAAGGTGGAACTGAGCGTCGTACACATGCGACACAGGATGACGAGTTGTTTATTTGTCTGTTTTGCAGGTGTGGGCAGTAGTCTGGTGGTGACATTTCCACACTTCATTAGCTGGGCTATTCTGGAGCGGGCTGCAAAATGCTGCGGCGGTCGACGTCTTTGCTCTGTGTTCATTTTCTTCTCGGAGGTGGTGGCCTCTGTAGGGCGTAAATGTGGTGCTTCAAACAGAAGATTATACACCAGCCTTTTAAAGGCTTTCACTTGATTTGGGGACTGAGGGAAAAGTGCAGGAGGACAGACGTCTCGGCTATAAATCACATCAAACGTAGAAGCTATACCTGCTTCTCTCAGTGTGCATTTAGCTTGTTGGGAAAAAGAGAAGGAATAATGAAATTATTATTCAGAAGCATATACACTAACGATGTATAATAGTAGTTAATCTAGTGCTACTTATGTAACCACTTATTAGTCAAATACTTCTTGAAATTCGCCTGACCAATAAAAAAATGAGTTTATTTTGCATTAAAATGTAAAGCTGGCAGTTTGTTTGCCTGAAATAAACACACTCCAAGCACAATTAAACGAGTGAGCTAATAGTGCAGAAGAAAGAAAAACAGAGAATGCAGTTTAACATTTCGACAGTTTTAAATACAAGCCCGAATATAGATTAGCGCAAGAAACTATCATATAACGAGGCTATATTTATGTGAATCTCAAATGACGTCCTGTCGAGCGTGTAGTTTCTGCATTGCCGGCAGGTTATACTCTATGTACTAAACACACATACGGAATAAAAATCTGTGTTTGGGATGAGACTTAAAAAGATTCCTTAAATACGCCGATTTTTACAATTTTTTTACAAGGATCGTAGCTTATCTACGAAATCTAATCTTGAAAATAGGACTGTGGAGATATAATGGAATGTGAAACATTAAGGTTTGATGGAATTAAATACTGTGTGTCTATGTACTTTGCTTAGGAAATCACTGCAATTCTTGTATTTCACTACTGCGAATATTTGTTCTGTCCATGACAGTTTATCATTATGAGCACATTAATGTTAAAAAGTATTCAAATTTATTATGGCGATATGTTTTTGAGTATTCTGCTGGAAAGCTGCTGCGTATCATTAATAATACCTGTCAAAATGAAGCTTTCGGACCGCTCGCTTTCTCTGGTGTTTTAACGACTTTTGAAAAACTAAAGGTGTGCTTAGAGCTAAATCATATCACCTGAGTGAATATTTCTGTCAGGGATTCCTGCTGTCAGAACACAGCCCAGTTCAGCGTGTGATGAGCTTTGCTCTGTTCGTGTTTTCAGTTGATTGTATGTGCTTTTTGCTTGCGCATTCGACTCTCCACATTCACGGGTTTAACGTTCGCGGATTTGATTGTTCGCGAGTTTGCCATCAATAATTAAATGGGAATTTTTTGGGAGTTTTTCAAAGTTTAGTAAGTCAGAAATGCATAAAATATATGTAATATTAAACTGCATTGTTGATACCTGAAGGTCGTGGGTTTGAGTCTCAGGTCCGGCAGGGATTGTAGGTGGGGGGAGTGAACGACCAGCGCTCTCCT
Organism: Pangasius djambal; assembly: GCA_022985145.1. Taxonomy (NCBI): domain Eukaryota; kingdom Metazoa; phylum Chordata; class Actinopteri; order Siluriformes; family Pangasiidae; genus Pangasius; species Pangasius djambal. Next base: position 18,332,210 of record CM040992.1, read on the forward strand.
CCACCCTCAGTACCACGACTGAGGTGAGACCCTTGAGCAAGGCACCGATCCCCCAACTGCTCCCCGAGCGCCGCAGCAAAAATGGCTGCCCACTGCTCCGGGTGTGTGTGTCCAATTGGATGGGTTAAATGCAGAGCACAAATTCCAAGTATGGGTCACTGTACTTGGCCACACGTCACTTCACTTTAAAGCATACTGTTGTAGTACAGTGTATTGTTTTGTGTGTGTGTGTGTGTGTGTGTGTGTGTGTGTGTGTGTGTGTGTGTGTGGGCCTAGAGATATTGACGGTTTTTCCACATTTACGGGGTTCCTGCGAATGTGGAGGGTCGACTGTATTACCAGGTTCTTGTGTTTTGTCCCCGTCTCCACCACTGTCCTGTCATTCGTATGTTACTACGTGTGTGCACCTGTTCTGAGCTCATCCCTTGATTAGTTTTATTTACATGCCCTAATGTTCCCTTGTCTCGCACTGAAGCCTGGTTGACTGTAAGTGTGCACTGCCGAGCTGCGTTCTTTGATTCCACGTTTCCTGGCTTTGACCTTGCTCGTCTTTTCATTTCTGAAATTATAAATTATTCTTGTTTGTTGCTGCCTGCTTGCGATTTGACCAAACTACGGATTATGGCGATGATTTGTTTGTTTATTTATTTTTGGGTTAGCTCTAATACACGAGATTCTGCTTTTAATCTCAGCACGTTACAACTATATCCTTATCATAGAAACCTTCCTTAGTACTGTAGTTCTAACTGTTGTGTACGTATCATATAAAATGTGGGTTTTTCTAGGTGTCCCAAAGATGCGTTTTTATGAGCTTTATGCAGCAGTTCCCAGAGGTTTGTGGATCTCTTTCTTTTTCTCTTTCGCTCCTTTTAATCCGGCTACTCCCGGAGCACCTTGATTGGGTTAAAGTCAGGTAAGTGGTCAGGTCATTCCATCAGAGACAAGAATTCCTCCTTTCTCTGGAAAAAAAAGGACTTGCACAGCTTTAAGGTGTCTGTCCATTTGCTAAATATCAAACATATACTTTTTTTCACCTTCAATGTGTCTCCAAACTTCAGACAGACAGTGTCTCGGATTTTTTATATATTTACAAAGGCAGATTCATTTAGCAGTGATTTGCTGCTCCTATGGCCTTTGAATTTTATTTTGTCAGCGTGTTCCAGATTTATTATTCGGTTAGTCCTCTCAGAGCAGGTTATTGAGTAACTACAGTGAAAAAAGTTGGAGTGTAATGAATGTAGATCTGGACCAATGATAGATATATAAATATACACAGTCAGGTCCGGAAGTATTTGGACAGTGATAGAGTTTGTGTGATTTTGCCTTTATACACCACCACAATGGAGTTGAAATAGAACAATCAAGATGTGATGGAAGTGTAGACTTTCAGCTTTATTTTAAGACGTTCTACAAAAACATGGCATTTACCATTTAGGAATTACAGCCATTTTCAACAAAGTACCTCCATTTTCAGGGGCTCACATCTTGATTGTTTTATTTCAAATCCATTGCGGTGGTGTATAAAAGCAAAATCACGAAAACTGTCATTGTCCAAATACTTCCAGACCTAACTGTATGCGTGTGTGTGTGTATGAAGTGAAGTGACTTGTGGCCAAGTGTGGTGATCCATACTCAGAATTTGTGCTCTGCATTTAACCCATCCAAGTGCACACACAGTAGTGAACACACACCGGAGCAGTGGGCAGCCATTTTAGCTGCGCCGCCCGGGGAGCAGTTGGGGGATCGGTGCCTTGCTCAGGGGTCTCACCTCAGTCGTGGTATTGAGGGTGGAGGAGAGCGCTGGTCGTTCACTCCCCCCACCTACAATCCCTGCCTGACCTGAGACTCAAACCCACGACCTTCGGGTTCACCTTCGGGTTACAAGTCCGAGACTCGGACCATTAGGCCACGACTGCCTACAAACAAACAAACAAACAAACAAACAATGTGTGTGTGTGAGTGGACAACATGACGCCATTTATTCCCATTTGTGCGGTTTTGAAATGGGAGTCGCCATCTTGAGAAAATTCGAGCCAGAGTCTGCGCAGTAGATACGGCCAGTTGGACACTATCTCACTATCTCACATGCAAAATGACACATCGGCTAACTCAAAGTGGCAAGTAGAGCTTTATTAATTAATATCCTATATGGCCAAAAGTATATGGATACCTGAGTATTGAGCTTCCCATTCTAAAACCATAGGCATTAATATTGAGTTATTCCCCCTGTGCTGCTAGAAGGGCCTCTTCTCTTCTGGAAAGGCTTTTCACTTGGTGGCAACAGTTTGGGGAAGGCCCACACAAGGCTGTGAGGGTCAGGTGTTCACATACTTGTGGCCATATAGTGTACGTATAATGGTAAATTGTAGTCATAAAATTTTTGCAAGTATATTGATTGCACTGTTGTCAGGAAAAGATTTTATAGCTTTGAGTCATGGCTGACTGAGCTAGCACTGGAAAGCTAGCTGACACTATCCATTACTGTAATCAAAATAAGTAGTTAATGTAAGACCCCAATAGAAAATATACTTTTCAACAGCAGTCAGCATTTCCCCTCAACACGACCTGTTTTTTGAGGAATAAAAATCACTGCTCTCCATGATTTCCACATATACGCAGCTCTGACTCCTGCAGTAAATTACCTGTCTGAGGAGAGAAGTGCGCTCTTTTATGCTTAGTGGGTTCGATTGGTGGAGCTAACCTTACCAAGCTACTTCGAGTGTTCACAGAGGTCAATAAATTATAATGAAATTTAGCTAGTGTTAGCTGCCTTGGTTTAGGCCATCACATCATTCACTCACGTTGGTTTGCTAGTCATAGTATTAGCACATTGAGCTAGCTCGGACATCAAAATGAGCAACATGCCGCTAAAACTGCAAAGAACTCCCCACCGAGGGTCTGATACAGGAGTTTACAGCAGAACAGGACATGGCTTTGCTATAGAACTGCCAAAGCTGTCAGCTCTATAGTTTTAAAGATGCCAGTGAAGTTTGCTGGGCTGTAATCTCATTAAGAGCTTCAGGTCTGTGTTGGAAAATGCATGAGGCTCGACTGTCATTTCTAGCCCAACCCAAGTCTTTCAATCAACCCCTCACACCACGTCCTTTTATTTATCATCAAATAACTCCTATAAAATGCATCTATCATAAGGAAAAATGTTGGGGGGAGATATCAAGATCAGCTGAACTTGCAAAAACGGTGGAAAAATATTCCCAAAAATATGTAAATCTGTGGAGATGCAACTTAAAATGCCCGTGTGGGTCTTTTTGCATTCACTAACATGGGAATGGGCGGAGTTAAAGCTGTACTGCAGCCAGCCACTAGAGTGCCTCGGAGACGTTTTGGCTTCACTTTTGAATCCCTGTTACGATGTGCACCAATGGTCTGGACTCACTGATGGCTCCCGGGAGTTTAAGGGTAGCTTTATCAGTCATATTCCATCAGTGTTGAGGTGGGACGCTCAAGCAGAGTCAAACATGTATTCTCACTTAGTTATTAATCAGGCTTCAGTGCGGTGATGCTTGGCTTCATACAGCTGTGTCAGGAAGTGAAATACTGACCCTACCGAACAGAAGTGTTCGGGAAAGAGAAGTGAATCGGTTACTGACTGTATCAGCTTCAAGCTCTGGTCCATGTTTAGATGTGTTATGGGTCAAACCTCAGATCTGCTGCTCTGAAATGCAAAGGATGTGATTGAGTTGCGTCGCATAGTCACTGCTCTGCATGATAAGCGCCATTTGCACTACTGACTGGCGCAGAGCAATAGCATGCTTCGTTTTTGCCACGTATTCAACAGTCTAGATAGAACGTGGTGCGAGAGTGAATTTGCAACACAAGGCTACCTGAAAACGTGACATGATGAACAGCGTTTTTGGGTTTATTCTGGTTCTCCACGATGGTGTGATGAATATTATTACCGTGTATTTGTGCGTCTGCACTCTGGGTGATACATTTTGGGATTTGGAGTCAATCACTGAATCACACTAAAGGCCAACACCTGACGTGTTTCTGAATTGTTTTTTAGACGTGGGTTCGACATCAAACGCAGCAGATAGGCGTCGATTTTAACCACCATTTCAGCCCTGAGAGATTCAATCGTGTTTGTGTGTGTGTGTGGAATGTGGCCGCTCGATACGCTACAGGTCTCCTGCAAATTCTACACAGATTCTAGATGTGAAAATGTTTAGTAGCAGGCAGTACGGTCCGTTTCAATATTATTTTTTGCAAGTTTGGGCCTTGAGCTTGGCAAGAGCGTTGTAGGTTATGCTTTTAATGTGAAGGACTCAACATTTAACGTGGATTGAAAGGATTAAAATAGAAGCTTAAAATGCTTCAGAAAGACTTCTCATTTGAACTGGACTTTATGGTAGTTTGCGTTTGCCACCATTAGCTTTTTTTTTTTGCTTTTTTTGCTTCTTGTCTGTCTTCTCCTCCTTGTGAACGTAGAGGGTACGGACACACTGTTACATAGGTGTGCTCTCCTGGTCGTCATGGAGAGTTGTTATACCGTGCGAGGTAAACCTCTACCAAACACACACACTCCTCAGAGATCCCATCCTTCCCTGCTAAATATCAGTCTGAAGGTGTGGGCTGCAGAAAAGCTGCTTGTGTGTGTGTGTGTGTGAGAGTCGGGGGGTCCGACGTGATGCTCTGACTGTTTTCACCCTCACTGATGGCCGTGTGGTAATTAACCCTGCTGGCCCGTCTCGCACACATGGGTACACCCAGTGCTCATTCAGTGCTGCTTCTCTCGCTGTCTGATGAATATTTTCCTGCTGCAGTCAGAATGCTGGAGACACTTTGCTGCCTGTGCAACCCAGCCGTAAGCCGTATGTCGGTGGTGTGGGCGGGCAGCCACATTGATCCACAGATTAAGGAACTGGAGGGATTCTCATTTCCTTTCAGTGAACGAGTGCCTGGCTACAAACCAAGTCTCTCTCAGCCTCTTTCCCTTCCCTTTCTCTTTCTCTCACTCTCAAATGAATATCTTACTCATTCATGTTTGAGATGTAGTTTTACTGTGTCTCATCACTTAACGTTAAAAAATAACTTACCTATAAGAATATACTGTTGCTAATAAATTGATACTGGTGATATTTGTGTTTGCCCTTGAGAAGAGAAAGCCATCCTGTGTTTTTAACCCACAAACGTGTTATCTCTCAAATCGTGTTATCTTTAAACGCTTTGCACACCTGGGATGCTGACGGCTGGCACAAACACACCGCCCTCACCGATCCTCCAGGACTCTCAAAACCCATCTACTTCCTTTTTGAAACGAATTCAAACACTGCTGTTGAAGTGCTGCTGTTTGATTCTGGTAGGCGGATGTACTGCAGTACAGATGTGGGGGAAAAAAAAAAAATCACCATTTCTGTCCACGGAATTGTCGAGGGGAGATGAAGCCGTAATGTCTGACGTGTGGAGTTGCACCGGCTTTCATCAGGCGTATGAGAGCTGGCCTATGTGGGACAGTTTGGATTTCTTTGTTCAGCGTTTAGGCAGCTCAGTCAGCTGTGTTCAGTGTGTGTTGATGAGTTAATTAACCAGTGCACCATATTTCTGTGAAGAAATGGGACGCGTTTCCGTGTAATGTTCCGAGTACTGCTCCTTTCTTTCAGAGGTAAACAAATATAACATTTACTCTGTGTAAAGAGTCTCCAGTAGGTGAACGACGGCCTTCATTTCAGCTCTCCCTTCTGAGGTTCATCATCGTTAGTTAGACGTCGGAGCAGTGAGGAAGAACAGTGATAGAGAGACCACTATTGATTTGATAGAGCACATTCTACATACCCGTCATGTGGGGGGCAGAATATTTTATTGATGACCTGCACAGGAAGCTCGAGTGATGAAACGTGTCTACGTTGCTCCAAGCTTATAGTCTGTAGTGGGGAACATGCTCTACTAGGCCTTTGTTTAGGTCAATAATCGTTATTATGCACAGAATAAATGTGCTGAAATGTCCATGAAACAAGTTAGTTCCTGTTATCACTTATGTCGTGGCAGCTGTAAACAGTCGTTCCGTCATCAGCATCTCGTTTTTCTCTCTGTTCTCTCTGTCCTTGAAGACTTTCCTGTGGCGTGCGGTTATAGGACGTGAATCGACACCTTCTGACCAATCAGAACTGAGAATTCAGCTGTGTTGTGGTTTAAAATGATTTAATTATACTCAGTAATTTAAATCCGAGTTCATAATTTGCAAATCAGGTTCTTTTTTCTAGCTTGCGAAAGGCACAAGGTTTTCACATGCTTATAATGCATCTGTCAGTTGAATCTATAAGCTTCGTTATAAGAAGATCATAACTACAAAAGCAGAATATCAACAGCTAATTATCTAGAGATACATATAGGTTTAACAGCATTTAACTGAATGACCATTTGACAAATGGGTCCCTGAAGCAAGAGGGAGATGTAAGAGGGGAAATGGGCAGCTTTTTTATTGTCCAAAACAGGAAGTGAAATGTTTTGGACAATCAAGAATATAGGTATGCAATATTTATTGTCCAAAACCAAATTTTTATGGTTTTCTGCCAGTGAAGTGCATCATGCTGCAGCTTAAATAAATGTGTAGGAACAGGAGCTGAGTATCAGTACAGAAGTCCGTTAAATTAGGGTTACAATGCTGGCAATGGAAATTAATTGTTGATCGAGTTGGAAAATCTACCCAGGCATTTTTGAAGTCCAGTTAGCTTTTACTGATCAAATAATATGCATATCTTTTTGTATTACGAAACTAGTAAGTTGTGCCAATAAATGGGTAATGAGCTCTGTCCTGTCTCTCCATCATTCTAAGCAATACGAACAGGAAAAGGTTGCTTATGCAATAAAAATTACAATGTAATTAGTTTCTGATGATGGATAATCATAGTTTAAACAACTTATTAATCATTAATAAATCCAGTCAGTAATGTGAGCATTCACAGCTTCCTGTAATGATGATGGTCTCGCAGTAACTTCACCCAAAAAAACAAAAAACAGTGAAGCTGGGGAAAAATCAAGCAGAGCTAGTGGGATCTGTAGGTAGCCACCAGAAATCATACTGTTCCCACAGGCGCATTTTGTTTGTTAATCCCTGCACATACTGTTTGGAGTGAGCAAATGAATTTCAGTGTTCTGTACTGATAGTGAAAGAGCACTGCTGTAATTTCAGTGGAAATTCTCATAGCGTGTTTTCTTGGACTCGGTGACTCTCGAGAGGTCTCTGCTTCATCATAAGCAACATGTCACCTTTGGGTACTGGCCTATTTCACCAAATCCACCTAAGACCATTATTATAGAGAAATACGTGGACTCGGGGAAATATATAAATAAACATCTCTGCTACAACTTCCCCAAATCCTTGCTGGCAAGCCTGCTTAGTCTAAGCTCATGAGATGTAGGTATTATGTTCTCAAAAGTCACACAGCAGTAGGAGAATAACAATGAGGACAGGGCCGCCTTGTTTTCTGCTCTCAGTGTTTGTTCCGAGTTCTGCATCCGAGGCTGGTTAGTGTACCCCGTGGTGTCCCCAGGAGAGAGAGGGAGACTGTGTGTGTGTGTGTGTGTGTGAGAGAGAGAGAGAGAGAGAGAGAGAGAGTGTGAGAAAGAGAGTGAGTATGAGAACCAACGATGCACATTGAACACATCTCCATATTGACAACCGGCTGTGTAAGATGGCTGCTAGTGCACCCTGATAATCTTCTCTCCAGTTTTCATTGAAAATTACCCACTCTTTCGTTCTCAGCCTGTGAAATGTACGTGTTTGTGTCTCACACAAGTGCCGTAGCAAGAAGAGCGAGAGAAGAGAGGTCTCGGAACAGGTTGGCGTTTAGGTTGAGCGGAGTGTCTCTCCCATAATTATGTGTGATTACTTGACAAAGCGACACAATTAGGGCTTCTGAACACAATGCGCAAATTGATGGCAGACGGTTTTGGCGAGCGGTACACAGCAGAGTGATCAATGAGCACCCGTATATGCTCATGCAGTGATGAAAAGAGCATTTCCAGACTGGTGCAGAGTGAAGGTGTGGAAATGAGTTTGCCGTTAAAGCCATTCATTTCAGTGCTGTTCGTAGCAGCTGTTGTAGCTATTCATTAAACTGAAACACCGACAGGACAAGTCTGGATGGCTGGCTGATTATTTGTGAGGACATGCTTATTAAGATGGAAGTCCTTTCTGCGTTATGTGTACAGTCATGAGCTGAGATTTATTAAGCCATAAACATTCTCTTTACCCAGAGTGCATTTAGAGCACTATGATACTCTCCTGCTTAAAGGGTTAAGTGAGATCAGTGCAGTGACTCTCAGGCACATTACCAGATTGACCTCGTACAGTAATAATTAGCGAGGGATCTGAGCGATCAGTCAGCGCGTAGCATCCCGAGCCCCGGTCTCTCGCCTCTTCTGCACTCTAACGCAGTTAAACGGCAGGCTCGCTTTCCATCCAACGCAGTGACGCATTGCTCCGTCATGGCCTCGCGCTGAACGGGAAGATATGGAGACATGGTGTGTCATGACCTCCCATCACTGATCCTGATGTCAAAATCTTTTAGACGTTGGGAAACTTAAAACCATATCGACTTCTGGAAACGATGTTATTCCCAAATTTGAAAGAATTCTAATTTTACAATGGGAAATAAGTTCTCACTTTGATTACCAGCGACATCCACATCAGTCTCCGTCTCATCATCCGAGGCAAAAGTCACTCGCAGCATTCAAACAGGAGCCTCCTTGTCATCTCTTCACTTCACTGATCTCTCTTTATGGTGACATCAGTGAGGAAATCACTGATCAATACAGCCATTTCTGTTCTTTTGCCTACATTCCTTGTTATTAATATGTTTTTTAATAGGCCATTTAAACACTTAACTCTTCTGTGTTTTGATGATGATGATTGATGATGATGATTGATGATGATGATGATGTGGTGGCGGACATTTTGATATTACTTTGTGACACTGCTATTTACTGTTAATGAGATCACAGACTGAATTGATGTTTCAGACTTTCAGATCTTTAGGCAGACTGACTGCAGTTACCGCTTTGTTTGTTAAGATGGCTCTTTACCTGGTGTCATCTTTGCAGGCAGACGGCCAAACCGATGTTAGAAAGTAACCTAAATTAAGCATTATATTGTCATTTTGTAAAATATATTTATCTTTTCTCACTAGTGACATCAGGTATATTATTGGCAGAAAAACATTTTTGTCAAATTTTTAAAAAATGTAAAAAAAAAAAAAAATCAAATTTTGCTTTCTAGACTTCAGCCGCAGTGACTCCTGATGGGTTTTCGCATTCAGCCGCACAATTAATACGAATAATTTAACTACCGCAAATGGTTTAATTGGCTAAATAAAAAGATGGCTTTGTGAGAAGATTTTGATTTCTCTTCATGTTCATTAGACCCTCATTTAGACGTAAGCCTCGTTTATTTCTGAATCACAGTGCTGGAATACAATGTTGGGGATTTAAAAATAAATAAATAAATAAAATCTAAAACTCATCATTAGGCCATTCCATTAAATCCAGACACTCGAGCTGTGTGTGCGCAGCTCTCGTCTCGTCTAGCCGCTCTGCTGTAGTAGGTCTGAGGGGTGCAGACAGACGCAGCAGATGGAGGGAAAACAGTGAGCATTGATCTGCCAGAGGTGTCTGCTTGTCTAATTTTGCACTGCTTGCCTCTAGCATTTAACAGCACTGTGATGAGTCCTGTTTCTTTTTAATGCACCATATTAAGATATCGTGTTTGTTTTCTCTGTTTCTTTCTCTCTCTGGTGTAAAATTGTTTGCTGGCACTCCCACTCCCACTTTTTAACATTTTAATGGTTGTAGAATCCAATTATTCAAGCCACAGAGAGAAATAAGGTGGCAACAAGAGTACAGTTTTATCCAAATGGCATTCTGCAGTGCCTTGGGTTTGAATACTTAAATCCCTAATGTGAATACTGGCCTTAAAGTCCACCTGAAGCACTGGCAAGAAATAGATCTGGCAAAGCAAACATTTGAAAGGGACCTAACAAACCTGCAGCTCGACCTGCTGTCTTTCATGTTAACGCAATCAGGACGACTGACCCGATGTTGCTCCTTCTGCTGCTGAAGAAACCAAGCCAGAAGATAAAAAAAAAAAAAAAGAACATACCAGTATACTCAAGATCTTTTACAAAGCAGGCTTTGTGTTAGAGGGACCGTGTCTCAGTGTTCAGGCAGGATGTGAGTGCTCTTTGTTTGAATTTAATCAGAAGGTCCTTTTCCTTCTGCTTGAGATGGAAAGGACAGTAGATCAAAAGCGAGCGAGAGACATAAAAATGACTCATGCTTTATGAATCTTGGTTTTTGAATAAGATGACTGCTTTTTGATCAATTTTGAACACTTTATGTGATGCAGTGGGTCATAAAGTTTAGGAAGTGAAGGAGAGAAGTCAGCTTGGGTGAGGGAAGAATGCGAGCTCCGAAGACGCATTTAAATACAATAATCTACATATAAATGACTTGAATTGTGAATAAACTTAATTAGGCTGCGTTTCATGGCCATTTAATTTTTAAAAAAATGCAAAGAAGGTATTATTATATTAACGACAGTCTGAATCGAAACTGATCTCACATTGTTAGCTCATGTCCCTGTTTAGATCCATCTTTAAAAACATCTTTGCATTCACGCTAGCTAACAGCATCACTCATTCGTCTTGTAGCTTGTCTTGTGGTTGAGTAGCGCCCAGTATCGTGGCCGTCGTGGGCTTGTACTGTTCAGCAAATTAACTGATTAGCTAACTGTACTAGCTACACACACTCAGCAGAGGCGCCAGTTATGTCTACTACTTCCTTCGAAGCTCTATTTTTCTTCATAATTTCTCTGTACACGTTTAATAAGATGCCGTATATATGACGGGCTAAGATCCAACCGCAGTACGTTTTTTTTCTAACACTGTGTGTCAAACAGTAGATGGGAACTAATTGCAGATAGGAACTAAAGTTTGAGAGAGGGGAACTGAGGAAACGTCGGACCACACACACACACACCACCGGATTGGTCAGAGGAAGCAGTGGGTTTGTCGCTTTATCACAGCATACCTAATTTGAGGAAAAACTCCAATCAGATGTTGCGCTGTCGCTTTGTCGCGTGCCACTGTTGCAGAAATCACGGCTCCGTGTCGCGCTCGTACATGGAACACGCATGGTCCCTTGCTGCCTTGTCGCTTTCTAGCATGAATGAATGTGTGCTCGTGTGAAGCGGTCATAAAAAGTTAGCAATAATATTATGCCATTTTACGTTTCACCTCCTGCTCCTCCACAACAAGCCATCACCAAACAAAATGCTGAGTCAGCTCACACTCCCATTAGGCTAGCATCTAACGTTGTGGGTTTTTTTTTTCTTTCCTAATTTTCTTTCCTAATTTTCTTTATTCCCATTTAAAAATGCCATTTCGGTCAGGGATAAAGCACACCGTGGAAGAAAATTGTGCTCCCATTTCCATTTCATGATGTCTTTATAATAGCCCTTTTTTAATTAAACTCTCTTATTGTGTTTTAATTAGTCCGTGTGTTGGCTAAGACTGTTACAATGAAATGTCTGTGAATGTCTGAGTGGTTTCACAAGAAATCATCTTAAGTAGAAAAAGGCAGGTGACCCCACTTTCCAGTGACATCCTGGATTTTTATGCAGGTAGTGTGTGTGTGTATACATATCTTTTTTTTTTTTTTGTGTGTGTGTGTGTGTGTGTGTGTGTGTGTGTCTGTGTAATTTTCACAGCATTTCTTCCCTATTGTCTCCGGACAGACGTTTCCTTTCGTGGCTGGAACAGCGCCTTATCCGCCCTGCCGCTCATGCGTCTTCATCGTGTCCCCTGACATTTTACCGGCAAATATTTCGGTAAATTCTTTAATTCCTTAAATTACCTTAATGGCCAGGCTAAAGATCATGGCTCATAAAGGTAAAGTCACGGACGATGGCCTATAATTTATCCCGCTTGTCTAAATAATCAGTTTAGACACTAATCATTAATTTACTGCTTAGAGCCATTTAATTAAACTTGAGGTGTTTAATGGTGTTTGATATTAATATTAAGGTGCTTATGTCTTCCCACGCAGCTCAGTGTCAGAAAGGCATTTAAAAGAGCTCTAAATGGCTAATAGGGTCAAAATAAATGCTATTAATGCGAATGTTGGAGGAGGAGAAAGCATGTTATGTAGGCACAACCTGTGCTGAAAAGTACCTGAATGCTTTTTCGAATGCAAACAGATGGTTCTGGCTTTTCTCTTTCATTTCCCAAACTGTTAGGCAGGGCTCGAAGTGTTTCGGCTGCTCTACATACGGAATTGAGAAGGAATTTCATCTTGTATGTAATTAAAATCACCAGAATTTCTGTAGACCAGCAGCATCTATTTTTGGCATGTTCTTTACTTCAGCAACATTTTCTGTTTCATTCCTTTTTCCAAGACATTTCTTCAGAACATCTGCTCTTCTGAAAAGACGTTTTGTATGTCAAAGCGTCATTTAAGGGTCTTAAAACGGGGTGCTTCAGGGGCAATGAAGCATCTCTTTAGTCTATTCATGATATCATTATCGTCCCAGATGCGTGCCAACATCAACTCGAGCTGTTTATTTTCCGCACTGGATATCTTCGACATTAGCATAGATATTTAGTGCACCACCATTTTAGATAGTGTACGTATTTTACAAATACCAGATATCAGACCGGGTAAGATTTCTCGACATGTCTGTCGTGTAATGTTACGGGAATGACTTCTGTAATAATCATGACCAATTCACACAGCATAACTAGCGCATTTCATTACGCCGAAAGTTCCGCATGTACTATGCACGACTCGTATCCTTAATGCAAACTGATTGCTTTGAGCTTTATTATAGTTAATATATGTTAAGCTTGGTCATTAATAAGCTAACCTGAGCGTAACGTGTATGTAGGCTACACTTGTGCTAGGAATTCACTGCTTCTCTGACCAGTCCGTGTAAATGTCATGTATATTTTATTGCTCCGTGTTTTAAGCAACTGGGTTTCCATTTGTTTGTGGAGACGATAGCAAACAGCATTGCCTCGAGTGTAGCAGGATATAGAGGACTTTTTACCAACATGTCCTCTCAAATGGGGTGTAAGAGTTCTTGGGCTTATTTCTGCAGGTATTTTTTTTTATAGTAGATATAAATTGGCATAATCTGTCCAGACGGTCTGTTTATTTATTACATAAATGTTGGATTCAGATGAGGCTGAAATAACATCATTATCCTACAAGCAGTCACTGCAACCTCTGCAGTCTCAGCAAACTGTTTCAGCACCATGCAGTCTATTCAGAGCCTTTTTTTTTTGGAGTGTTAATGAACACCAGGCGTTGATTTTCCCAATCTTCAACTGGCCAGCTTTGCTTTAACCCTGTTCCCTCTGTAGCTTCAGATTCCTGTTCTCCTGCTGTGTAACCCATCTTCCTGAAGCCGCGATCCGTTGTGTGTTCTGCGATGCTTTTCTGCTCACCACGGCTGCAAAGAGCAGTTATTTGAGGTACACTAGCCTTCCTGTCAACTTGAACCAGTTTGGCCATCCTTCTCCGAGTTCTTTCATCAGTAAGTTGTTTCTGGCTGTAGAACTGCTGCTCGCTGGACGTTTTTTTGTTTTTGGTTTTTTTGGGGGGGTTTCACACCTTTCTGTGTAAACTGTAGAGACGGCTGTGTGTGAAAATCCCAGGAGATCATTAGTTTCTGAAATACTCAAACCTGCCCATCTGGCACCAGCAACCACGCCACGGTTAAAGCCACAGAGCTCACACTTTTCCACATTCCCATGTGAACATTTAACTGAAGCTCTTGACCTGTATCTGCTTGATTTTCTGCTTTGCGCTGCTGCCGCATGATTGGCGGATTGGATAACTGCATGAATGTGCAGGTGTTCATGTTCGAGTGGCTGGTGAGTGTGTGTTGAGATTGAATATCACACTGAGGCCATTCATCGTGGCATCATAACAGGACAGCCTGGTCTTTAGAGGACATTCAGAGCCATAATATTAAAGATATTTCATTTATATTTTTCATAAAGTCTTTCGAGTGGCACGGTGGCACAGTGAGTAGCATTGCTGCCTGATAGCTCCAGGGTCCCTGGTTCGATCCTGAGCTTGGGTTACTGTCTGTGCGAAGTTTCGCATGCTCTCTCCCCGTTCTCTCCTTTGGGTTCTCCAGTTTCCTTTCACCTCCCGAAAACATGCTTGTAGGTGAACCAGGGTGTATTCCCACCTCATCGAGTGTTCCAGAGACAGGCTCCAGATCCACCACAACACTGACCAGGATGATGCGGTTACTGAAGCTGATATACTCTCTCTCTCTCTCCCTCTCTCTGCCTGCCTTCTGCTTTTTCACTCTTCCACTTGTTCATTAAGACACTCGGTCAAGTAGCTGTGCAGTGGCTTTTATGTGAATGACTGTGTGCATGCTTTCAGTGTGGCTTGGGTTACTACATGCCATTCCAACTCTCTGCATGTTCTCAGCTATAAGCTAATGGAGGTGCTGAGGGTTGAGGACGAGCTCTTCACAGTGCAAATGGACCTGACGCTCTTCAACTCCATCACACTTTAGTCAACAGACATAAAAGGCATGAGTGAAGTAGATCTCAGACAGTAGATGTGATGGAGAGAGAGAACATGAGAGGAAGAGATGCTTAAAATTTAGGACACGGTTTCCATGTACGTCCATCTGAACTTCATCGCCTCTGTACTAGTTGCTCTAACTCTAATGTCTGTTTTATTTCAAGCATTTCTTTTGGCCTTGTTCCCTTGTTTTCCTAACATTTCATATATGAATGTAATATATCCATGCTAGAATTTTGCATTTGCTTAAACCAAATAACTGTTTGTCAGAACTCTGCTTATAATTGCTCTAATTATATCTGCATGTAGATAAAATCACGACCAACAGCTGATATTTAAGAAGTTATTTACACAGACCCGGTTTTTCTTGCCAAGTAAACGTTGGAGATCGTTGCAGAAAACTATGTAATTATCCTGTGCTGGTTACTTTAAACTCGTATTGTTGTAAGAACGTTTGTACAAGTAAACGCTCGTATCAAACTTTTTCACTGCGGCCTGTAATTGATCGTTTTATAGTCGGCTTCTGCGGAGGAACTGATTGAAACAAAGTTTTGAGCTGAATAATAAATTTTTTTTTTAAAGTAGAGATTTTTACATTGCACTTTCTCCAAAGACAACCAATCAACACACATTGTTAAAATACTCCATCAGAAAGGAAAGTTTTTCCATTTTATTTACCTTCTCTGGTCTGACTAACAAACTGGCCGCACGACTCGTTTTAAAAAGTCAACGCCGTGAACACAAAGAAGAGAAGAATGCAGTTATTCTTCATGTCTCATCGGTTTAGAGACCATGGTGTTGGTCAAAGAACCAACTACAGAACAAAATCGGACCACTTTGAACTGTCTGATCTGTCTAACTGTCTAATTATCGATAGTTACACAGTAAAAGGTCACTGTGTCTCTGTTCAGTTACGTTACTTACTTTTGTACGTAAGGAATTTAGTGTAACTGGACCTTCACAAAATTATTTGAACACCGCTGCCCTAGAGAAACACTTTTCACTTAATTTTATTGCTAAACTGTACAAGTGTATAACCATAGAATTCAGATCTAGAAGGTTTTTTTTTTTGTTTGTTTATAAAGTTTTCTGTTCATTTGACATGCAAACTACTTATCGAAGTGCAGCAGTTTGTAATTTTAGCCCTCTCCAACCTACAAGGGGAATCGCACAAGCCTTGTCTATCTCCTGTGAGGCTTGACATGACACACAAACGACGACCATCGACAACGGCGCTCGACCATCTCTGCCGTCAAGGAGCAATTTTAATCATTTAGTTATTTAATTTCTTTTACTTTAAAATGCCATTTGTTCATTTCTAGACTGTACTGTGATCAGACATAAGCATGATTCATTTTTGCTACAAAATGAGACCCGCATGAAGAAATAGACACAGCTTTGCCTCTAGAAGAGGGAGATGCGATGGTTAATGCAAGATTGAGGTTGGGTGCACGGGAAAGAGAGATGAACCATGACACCATGACAGAGAATGATGATGTCTATGCCATCAGCAGAGGTTGAATCCTGAATGTCTAATTGGCAGACTGCTTTTGATGAAGAACTCTGAGTCAGACATAATACAGGAAGTGAGATTTATTGGAATATGTTTTTTTTAAAAAAAAGAAACAGAATTATTGACTGTAACTTGTAGGCAGGAAATACTTTATCTGCATGCTGCTGTGGCCCCTGAGACACAGTAATATCCCAACAATTACAAAAATATGTACAATATGCCATCAGACTGTAATGGCTCCTTCAGGTTTCTCAGAGTTGTATGCTACAGGAAATGCATAAAGGCGAGACAAATATTTTGTTACCTGCATGGCTTTATCATCGTGCTCTTTCTGAATGACAAGTTCATTAACTTGACTCAGTCCTATTAGCCGAATAAGGAAAATTTGCTTGAAACGCAATATCTGTATCCACTCGAGCATTGCCTTGTACTGCACTGTACCGATTTTTCGACAGGTGATCAATTGAATTTGGTCTTGTGTCCTCCGTGGCATGATCTCCTCTGCCAGCTGTGTTGGAAATGCCAAACACACACGTACGTTTTATGGAATAAATATTAAGCCCTATGGATTTCATTACAGAAAACAAGGAGTGTGGATTTCTGAAGCAGTGTAGCGCTGTTGTAGCAGGGGCCGTGCTAATCCAGTTCAGTACAATATCACAGTTTTCCTATGCAGCTTTTGAACTGAGGTGATTATTCTATGTCTAGAAAGACCTATTAAAACTACAGAATGTACCTTCAATCCAAGTGTAGTCCATAATCGCATTATTCTGGAGTGTTAATACTCCTTGAAGCCTGGATTTAATCTGCCCACACCTTTTTGTAAGCTTTTGTGTAGAGTTTTGTGTGTGTCAGGAGGCCTCGGCTGCTCTGACACATCAAATGACAGCGCTGATCTCTCAGTATTAAGCTGCCACGGTAACACAGGTTTTTTTTTTTTGTGAGAAGCAGGTCCTTAGACGGTGGGGTTAGTGCAAACAAACTCCCACTGAAGCACCCATGGGATGCTGGAACATGATGAAAAATTATAATCACTGTTGTACAGTTTGACTTAATACAGTTAGTTTAGAGAGCATAATCATCTTTCTAGGTTTGTAATGTACTTGGATGAAGGAAGAATTTAATGCAGCGCCTGCATTTTGCAGTAAAAGACACTTTTTGCTGCCAGACACATTTGCCGGCTGCTCAGCTTTGCTCACAAAGAAATGCTTAAGCCTCTTCTTTTTGGCTCAGTGTCTGCATGTGCTAAGTCCATGGGAAACTGTCCATGAAGTTTGCTCTCCACCTCTCTGCCTGTCCGCAGTCACAACCCAAGCATGAGTAAAGAGTTTGCAAAGCTGCCAGGATCTTGTGCTGAGAGATAAGGACGGAGTTTTGTTCCTCTCTGGGAGACGTGTCCTGAGCCTCTCTGACCCGTACCTGCCTGAGGAGAGACAGATAGCTTCTCCACGCAACTGTGCTCATCAGAGACAGAAATTGCCAACACCATGGAGCCGCGCAGACCGGTGCCACAGGGCCTGAATCATGCTCGCATCCATCTGGACCCGGCTCGGGGAGAAAGAGCGAGAGAAAGTATACGGGTCGCAGGTGACCTCTACCAGGATCTGGACTGGGATCTGTCCCAACAGAAGGGACATTTTGTAGAGGTCTGCTAAAAGAGGACATACCTGCGGGATGTAGACACGCATTCTGGAGGCAAGGGCTAGTGAATCCGTAAACTAGGTGAATTCCAAGTTTATGGGCTTGCAAAGCAAAGGCGAATGAAGCTGGCACACGGTAATAAGCACCCTAACAAGTAAGGAATAAAGCATGGCAGGGAGAGCTGTTATAGAAAAATCATGTGTGATGTGGCCCAACATGAAGCAGAGTTCCTGTTTCGATGGCTATTTCTGTAACGTGTATGTTGGAAATGAAGAGGCAGGACGCAATTGTGTGAGAGATGTGTTTATTTTATTGAGGGCAGTTCAAGTATCAATGTCAAAATTTGAGGCACGGGTCGATACACAGGCAGGCAGAAATAAACAAGGCATATCCATGATCATGAATACAAAAACAGCCAGAGGTCAGAACCAGGAAGTCTGGAAACAGGAGAAACAACAGGGATAAAAAGACTCAGGCGTGAATGATATGAAAGCATGATAAGACTTCACAACCAGAAAAAAAAAGAAACCGACGGGCTTAAATAGACAAACTAATCACAAGGTAACGTAAAACAGGTGAGAACAATCAACACACAATAGGGAAGTAATCCAGGGAGGAGAGGGGCGGAGACAGGGCTAGGATCAAAATAAAACGCACATGCACGATAAGCAAAAACACGGAAGTGCATTCTCTCCTGGCAGCTGAGGGGGAATTACACGGCAACATGTACAGCACATTTTGTTATGTGTTTATTATTAGGCTTAGATTATGTGACATACAAGTCCATACATGTCCCTATGAATTCCTGAGAATAAATACTATTGTTCTGTTTATTCGTCTGCGTCTCTGACTCCGTATACACCTAATCAGATAGGGAATCAAATGCTAAGTATCAAATACTAGCCTACTGCATGAGACGTAAAATAACAAACCCAAACCTTTTATGTTCACTGGCAGCCTCTATATGGATGCTCACTTTGATCAGTTTGAATGTGGGTTGTTGCAACAGACCACACCCCCTGACAGCCTGCTTTTAAAGCCGAGTTAATACATGTTTGCTTCTAACCATCAGACCTCTAGTTTCTTTTAGAAAATCCCAAGTTTTCATCATCTCATGATGACTTGGTTCAGCTCTGTAGACTGGTGGCTGAAAGGAGCCACCTCATTACAGATCGCTCTCTTGGTTGATGGAGGTACTCCATATAGCGCTTTTCCACGGCTGAGAGGAGTGTAAGGACCTGAATCTGGCTGTAAATTGGAATGAAGGAAGGCACGTGTGCAGGAATATGTAATATGTGGGTGTGATCTCCACGCTCCCAGGTCAGCCATAATACGGTTATCAGTAAAAGTGTATTATTAGGCTTTGGTTAGGTGACGTGTTCACCATACAAGTCCCCGTGATTTCCTGAGAATCAATACTATTATTCTGTTTATTTGTCTGCATCTCTGGCTCCGTATAGGGAAGAGCGGCCCAAAAGCAGTGAAATGCTTAGCGCATATGGCAGAGTGACTCCATCCTGTATTTGTAGTGTGCCCTACTCTCTGTTCCCTACAAACGGCAACGTGCATTAAGGATACTCTACGAGCTATTCATTAATCCTAAGCATTGTGTTCCTTGGAATTTTAATGAACACACTGAATATCCGCCATAATGCTTTCTGGCATGGCTTCAGAGTTCCTCAAACCGGTTGCAGGTTTATGGCCACATTAAAAACTATGGAAAAGAATTAGCAGGTTGGGGAGCCACTGTAGAGGTGCACATGTCATGTATTTAAAAAGAAATCTGATAATTGACTAATTCGTGTAGACTTAAATTTTCCCATTATCATGTTACCATATTCCCATTATTTCCTATAATGCATGTAAACGTGGTGAATTATTGTGACATTATTGTGGATTTTTGTGGATGTAAACACAGTTTCTACAACTTTTCTCCCAAGGGACATGGGATGAGATAAAATGATTCATAATTATCGTTACTTTTTAATTGAAGACACCCCCAAATAAATTGGATGTCAGTGCGAGTCTTATCTCGGTTGCATTTTATGCTGAGAAGCCCCAAAAACGTTAGTCAGATTTTAAATTGAGCAAGTCTTGGATTAGTTCCTAGCGCATTAGCGTTGTTAATTGCTGGCTTTGTATTACAGTTGCCACTGATATTTAACATTACATGCAAAAAGCAATTAACTTGACAAAGCCTGAGGGCTGGACTTTGGACAGCTTCCTACAATGCATCTCACAGCGAATCCAGATTTGTCCTTCACGATGACTGCCGCATCGAGTCAGATCAGCGTGGCCGCTTCTGTTTACGGGGTGTCACAGTGCAGCAGGCACTGAGCATGATGTCGGAGTCATGAGGGAGTTGAACTGGGTTCAAGCGTGAGCAGGGTGTGATGGCCTGAACAGCCGGTTCTTGGTGTTTCCTCCAACATTTTGGTGCCCAAGCCCTTGAAATGTTCTACATTTTGTAGTGTTGATGGGTTCAAGTTCAAGGGGGATGAGTATTTGTCACAAATCACCCCGCTCAGTGTACGGCGCTTATCTGAATATGATGAACTTTACTCTCATGATTTGATTTCGCGCTTTTATTTACATACATTTTATTTTATTTGCTTTGTTCCTTGTTTTGGTCCTGTCTCTGCCCTTGTCCTGTTATTGGTCTGTTACTTAATGTCTGCACCTGTTCTAATATGCCTTACTTAGCCTTAGTTTCTTGCATTCATGCTCTTTGTTTCTTGTGTTAATTCCTGGTTTTGACCCTTGCCCATATTCATGGTTTGATTATGGATTATCCATGTTCTCTGATGCCCGCCTGGAATGTTGAAGTTTATGCACTTGTGTCCTGCCTCTAACTACCACGCGTTACAATGCTCATGCAATCTATCTCATTCTAACCTACTGCATGAAGCTTAAAAATAAAAAACCCAGACCCTTTATTCAGTTCAGTTTTATTTGTTCAGAGCTTTTAATAATGGACATTGTCACAAAACAGCTTTACAGAAATATATATATATTGGGAATATAAATTTAAAATTTATGAATCTATCTTTAATGAGCGAGCCAGAGGTGACGGTGGTGAGGAAAAAACTCCTTGAGACGATATGAGGAAGAAACCTTGAGAGGAACCAGACTCCAGGAGCCAGAAGGGAACCCATCCTCATCTGGGTGACACCGGATAGTGCGATTATAAATAATTCCCTTCTATAACTGTGTTCTGTATGGTCAAAAAGTGCAATTGTGTAACCAGGAAATTCATTATAGTTATCAAACTGTTCACTGATGGAGACTTGAGCGCAAAACTCAAATTGCAGTCTTAAAGCTATCATAGCAAATCTGTTTATATAGATTGCAGACCATCTTCATGGTTTTTAAGTGGTACCATCCACGGTAATCTCATGTATCTTTAGGCTGTCCGTGTGGGGCCATCCCCAGCAGCAGCGAGGGGTTTCCTTTATGAACACACCCCCTGACAGCCTGCTTTTAAAGCCGAGTTAATAAATGTTTGCTTCTAACCATCAGACCTCTAGTTTCTTTTAGAAAATCCCAGTTTTCATCATCTCATGATGACTTGGTTCAGCTCTGTAGACTGGTGGCTGAAAGGAGCCACCTCATTACAGATCGCTCTCTTGGTTGATGGAGGTACTCCATATAGCGCTTTTCCACGGCTGAGAGGAGTGTAAGGACCTGAATCTGGCTGTCAACTGGAATGAAGGAAGGCACGTGTGCAGGAATATGTAATATGTGGGTGTTATCTCCACACTCCCAGGTCAGCCATAATGCAGTTATCAGACCCCGGCAGAAAGAGTGGCACAGCGCTCGGCATGCTTCAAACACAGCTCAGGCAGGTAGAGCCGCAGCCTTCTGAACACTGCAGGCGGTAGAGCGACGTCACTAAGCAGCTCTTAAGGGCAATGTCATGGCCAGCAGTGGTTTAAACCATTCTGCCTTTGGGTAACTAGTTCTTCAAAGAGTAGGTCTGAAACGTTCTTCAACAATTCACCTGCTGCTCAAAGGGGAACTTGCATTATTTTTCCAGAATTATTCCATTTTTATTATTGTTCTCAAGCTAATGTGGACACTGACATTTTAGTTAAATATTGTTTGTTCTGTGTATTAATCATGCACTCCCGTCGCTCCGCATGAATAAATCTGCCAGTTAAAATAGCCCGGAATGCGTCCTGTCAGAGGCACGGTTTGTGAATGTGCAGCGTTTGTCATGTTTGATGGGTGATGGCATGTTTAAATTTGCATCAAAACCA
The DNA here is from genome assembly GCA_022985145.1 of Pangasius djambal. Taxonomy (NCBI): domain Eukaryota; kingdom Metazoa; phylum Chordata; class Actinopteri; order Siluriformes; family Pangasiidae; genus Pangasius; species Pangasius djambal. The sequence continues at coordinate 18,354,185 of CM040992.1, forward strand.
TTTTTGCTTGAGGACACATCTTTGGTTTGCATTGAAATATGTCCGTAAACTTTATGACTTTGACAGGTGTGGTGTGATGAAGTGTTGTGCAAACGCTTATTTCAGTGTGCAACGACGCGAAGAGCGATGGAATTATGACTGGCCGTTTCTCATTTTGTTTTGGAGGCAATTCTAACTGCCACCAGCAAAAGCCACACTTTAGATCAGTAAATATTCTTTAGTAATCTTCTAGCCCATGTTTGTTGCAGCACCATGAAGGATGCACAAGTTTATTTAGGGTGCAACAATCCTGGATACCTGAATATCTGAATGGCTTCAAACACCTAGAACGGTCCAAAAGTAATCTAGTCCTTGAAATTTATTTCGTGAGTTCGAGGTAAAGATGGCACTTTGTATGTGCCTGCCTAAGACTGATGCAAATGTTAGCATTGGCACAGATATGACCTCTTAAAATATTTTTGCCTGACATGCCACGTTCTCTTTCTGCATTACCCAATAAGAATGACGAAAAGAGCTATACAAAGCATGACAGATTTATTACTTACTAACAAATGCCAGTATTATGGCTAAAATTGTGGTAGCACTTTTTTAAGGGTAGTGATACCTACATAAACCCTTCATAACAGCTGACATTAACCTATAAATATTTATAAAAAGCTACTCTAAAAGTTAGTAACTCTGAGTTACATAACGGGGGGGAAAAAAAAAAAAGACCCACAAACTTACTCTGTTTGTGTCAAAGAAAATGTACATAACTCTGTTATTACAGTGTCACAGCTTTGTCATAGGTGTTCATACGAACCTTATAAACAGTCAAATTAAACTCACTTTAATTAAGGGCCGGAGAAATATTAGCTATGCCTTTATAGTGTTGTGCCAAAAGTGAAAGTATATAAGTGGATAAATGCAGTGTATTTGAAGCTCATAGTACATATACACAAGTCTGTTGGAAAGTGTCATAACAATCTTATGTCAAGTAGAAATCTGGCGCTTTACTCGGATGTCATGCCAGCCTGTCATCAAAATTGATTAAAGTAATCTACATGTCAGCTGATGCCTATTATAATGGGCTTTTATAGATAAATAGATAGGTTTATATCAGTTGGCATGGAGGCCTTATGTAAATGCCATGTGTCGCGCTATGAACACTACCCATAAGCACCTTTTAATTGTTACAGAAAATATAACCATAAGACGTTATATGCACGTCTGGCCCAAAACGAAAATGTCTGAGTCCTGGCACTTTTTCAGCTGCACTTGCGAGAACGTTCGTCATGGATACACTTCTTCAAAACAGCCAGAGAGCAAAAGTCTGACTACTCAGTCTGGCCACTGCAGAACGCTCACTTTCACACCTCTCTGGTGTGCAACAGTGTTGGTAGTAAACACACAGCGGCATATGGGAGAGACATTCAGTAAGCCTCTTAGGATGCCAAAATATTTGAGTACTGTTTCATTCCTGCTTATGTTTTCAAGCTTTCTGTGCAAATCAGCAGTCACAATCAAGATTTTCAAGATGTTTTATTTGTCACATACACAGTTATGTCATGAAAACCTGAAGAAATGTATGTATAAGAATGTGCAAAAAATAATGTACAAAATATGCAGTAATTAGTAATTAGATGTAGGAACAATACAAAGTGCAGTGTGTGGAGTGACAATGTAGCGCAAAGTGATGAGAGTCTTTATGGAGTCCTAAGGGATCTGTATGGTGGACATGTCCGTGTTGAGGAGTGTGATGGCCTGAGGGAAGAAGCTCCTCCTGAGCCTCTCAGTTTTAGCCATCAGACTACGGAAGCGCTTGCGTGATTGCAGCAGGCTGAACAGACAGGCACCCGGGTGGGTTGAGTCTGAAGATTTTAGCAGCTCTGGTACTGCATCGCCTGGTGTAGATGTCGTGCAGAGAGGGGAGAGCAGACCCGGAGATGCGCTCAGCTAAGCACACCACTCTCTGCAGGGCTTTGCGGTCCTGGATTGAACAGTTTCCGTACCACGCTGAGATGCACCGAGACAGTAAACTTTCTATAGCCCCAGTATAGAATGCTTTCAGGATTGCTGGGGAGACCCTGAAGTTCCTCAGCAGTCTCGGATGGTACAATGTTGCAGGAGTGAGATTCTCAGCTGTGTTAGTTTGTGGGGAAAAATGAAGTAGAATCCAATTTTTGCAAGTTTCATGTCTTCCTAGTTATTAAAAAAATTAGTACTTCAGACTCAGATCAGGACAAAGATCATACACAGAAAGGTTATAGCTGAGGCAGGTGAAGCAGAATCTGCTTGGATGATCTACAACTTGAGCAGACTAATTCCACTGGTCAGGTTGTCTCCACCCCACATCAAACCCTGAATGTGCCTGTAATATATCTGGCTCATTAAAATTCTCACTGACCCGTTCATTTCCACTGTTCCTTGGCGGGATACCCTGCTTACCTCTGCAGCTACGCATGAGGAATGTTAGCATTGCCCTCTCTGTTTATCCTCCTTTATTGGACATGCCTTAACTGCATAAAATACAGCCACACGGCCTCCACGCCTCGGCTGACCTAGTTGTGGTCGACAGAGATTCCCTCCTTTTAAGGAGCCCCATAAGGGTGTTCTGATCGCTGCCTGTATGGCTCCCATGGGTATTAAACTAAAGGGATATTGTGGTGGAAAGTAGAATATAGAGCAACAGTGCTATAAAATCCTGCTCTCTAAACTCCTCTCAAGGGGGCAGTTGCAAGCCTGCCTGGCAGTCCACAGAACCCAACTTCTGCTTGTGTCCCAGCTTTTCCACAGGAAATGGCTCAAGCATCTTGATCAAGCTTTGCATTCTGTAGAGAACAGCAGTGACCAAAACGCTGGAAAAATGCCAGTGAGAAAAGGTTTGAGGTCGAATATTAAATTATGGAATCCACACCATTTTATTTGTATTCAACTTTAAATTCTACTCTGTTACTCTAGCCAAAAGCTAGATTTGTTTGTTTGTTTTTTTTCCTCCTGTGTTAATTAAGGCCTAGCAAGTGAAAGTAGTTGAACTGTTTCTGTGGAGCTTCGCTTGCTTTAGCATACTCCACTCACGCCAGGGGAAATTAGCAAATCTCAGCCAAGCTCCTGTCTTTCCTGATGAGTTCTACTGATGGATGCCTGTGGATGGGTTAAGATGAGTCTTCACTGTCGGATATTGCAGTGCTTCTTCCCGTTGCTGTGACGTTTATTGCCCACTTGACTCATTGATCAACTTGACGTCCCTCGCCCAGGCCTCCGGAACAGGGGCGACATTCTCCGTTACTGCTTTGTCAGTTTGTTTTACAATGGCGATCGTAAAAAAAACCATAGGCAGTGAATAGAAATTACTATGGCGTGTCGGTGTGAATCGGAGAAAAGCGTTGCATATTGATGACTCCTTGTGTCCATGCTTGTCTTGCAGACAGAGATGCAGCTTATGCACTAAATTAGCTCTGTAAGCATCCAAGACAATATCCCAGCAGGAGAGTTACATGGCTGAGTGCTTGCATTTACACCTTTGTAACACAAATCTAATTAGAAAGGAGGAGAAATAATTTTTTTAATTTGTCTCTGCTAATCAGCCGTTTGTTTTTAACATGATACTTTGGCCTACGGATTTTTCAGAGTATGAGTAGAGGATTTTTTTTTATATTCATTGATATGGAAATGAGCAACCTACTTTATTAATCAACCTTCATGGAACATGCTATTTAGCACTATTTAAGCTTCCCTGGTTTAAATAATGACCATGAAAAACGTCCATATTTGTGTTCGTGCACTTAGGCTACTAGGGTCCATGTTAGCTGGTGGATTTTAAATGAGTTGCATTAGCGAGCTGCATGAGTTATCTTGGGTCAAGTAAGGTTGCAGTGTAGAAGAGTTGGTTTCAGTTCACTTCGGACAAGCGCTTCTTCCTTACATCTATAAGGAAAGTACATTTTTGTTGCACTGGAATCCCTCATTATTAATGATAGTTGTTTAATGGCTGATCCTGAGAACAACATATCGAGTATAAGCTGTTTTTTTTCCACTCACCTAGCGTTAGACATTTTTTTCTCACCTAGCCCATGTGTGGTGTAGTGTTGGGTGCTCCTGTGTACTGCAAGCAATGAACTCCTCATGCTGAGTTTTATATTAAAGATGTTATGGCACGCTGACTCATGAGCAGAGTGTAGAACCTGGTGAAAGGAAGCACACGTGTCCTAGTGCTCAGTGCTCGCAGAAGGGAAGTGCTCTGCCGTGCAGCAGTTTCTCTGCATGCTTGCTTCACTGCTCCACATTGACAGGTTTCCCTGTGTGAACGCAATTCACCACACCGTTGCGTTCATTTTTAACGAGCTTTCTGATACTTTGGTCTAACTTCAGTATTGATTTTTTTTCCTTCCTTTTGGCTAAGCCATCATGTCAATTTATCGTCATTCTTCTATATAGCCTGTATACATTGGAACGAAATGTCATTTCTCCAGGACCACGGTGCAACACAGAGCAGTACGCAAGATCACAAAAAGTGCAAATATACAATAGTGTAAGACGAGTGCAGGACAATAAATATTACTGTAATAATAAACCGTGAACTGTTTTGTAGTGTAGAAGCAATTAGGGTTGTCACGATAGCATAAACATATCTTACGATACTATACCAGCTGAATTATCACGATACGATTCATTATTCCAATCTACAGAAGGAAACAAATTTACAGGAATACACACACACACACACACACACACACACACACACATATATATATATATATATATATATATATATATATATATATATATATATATATATATATATATATAAATATAAATATAAATAAATGAAAACAGACAAACCAAATTTTCTCATAATTTGTTATTAATGAGAATGAATAACTGGCTATTGGGAAAACTCAAGAATAATCCTACAATTAGCAAGCAACTAATTCAACGTGCCACATTTTTCATCTATTGTTCCCTCGAGCGATGAACTCATGCAAATGGAAATTGTCCTCCGAGTACTAAGAACGAACACAGCATTAGGAATAAATAACTGCGTTTGGAAATTAACTCTAAAAAGAAATCATAAAATTGGGAGCTATAGCTCGCTCACTACCAAACACGGTTAATTTTATCACAGAGGTTGGCGTAACGTTAGCTCGTTTACTATTAACAGGAAATCTTTAAAGATTCAGGTAAAGAATTTAGATGAAATGAAGTGTCACTAATCTTTGGGACGTGTCGTGGGATGTGTCTTTTTAGCGGAAATAGTATTAACGCACATACAACATTACTTATGGTAAAACCGTATTGACAATATTACCGTTAAAAACAATACAGTGGCAGGAAGTTTGAAGCTTTAATATCGCAGTACCACTGTAGTACCGGTATACCATGCGACCCATAATAAAAATTGACCGTTGCAGCTTTGTAAAGTGCAGATGTGCCGTGTTTTTGAGTCATACTGCGTTAGGTGTTTGACTAGCCCAGGTGAGCGTTGGGAGGCAGCAGGGTGTCGAGTAGTCCGACTGCGTCAGGGAAGAAACTGTTGCGGAGTCTGCTGGTGAAAGCCATGTCTTGGTAGTAAATATGTTGTAAATACAAAACACAACATTTTTGAATCGAGACCCGGTCATTCTCTGTCCTGCTTGCCTTCATACGCAGTAATCAGTGGTCCAGTAAGGGTACGAGTGAGTGGCTGATGTGTTAAGGGTGTTTGCGCCTGTTTTTTTTTTTCCTCCCTCCCCAGGGATTCCATAGCAGCTGTTCCCTGCATAGCAGTCAGATACAGGGGAAGCAGGCGTGAGATGATGGGAGGCAATTAGAGGATAAACAGTGTGGAGCTGACGCAGGAAGTGATGGAGGACTTGATTGTGGTTCATTGATCCTCTGAATGGCATCCTAAAGCGTCAATTTAAGCGCTCATGTTCCACTCCCTGCCTTTTTCTCTGGAATAGATGATGCTGACTTGATAGAAAAGTGTGTCATTTTTGGAATAGCAACACTTTTATAGGACATCATAGGTCTTTTTTTATACAGCCTGATCCATGCGAGTGATTTCATGAAAGAGGAAACGGTGTAATGTTACGGAGAGTGGCAGCGAAGCAGCTCCTACCAGTTAGCAGGGTTATTTTAGGGCATCCGCAGGGTTTTGGGAGAGCTCCAGGTTTCTAGTTTCACTCCTACTACGTGTCGAGTGGTGTGAGTTCCAGCTGCTTGTGTCCTCTCTTGGACGGTGGAGTGTGTTTTGATGGCGTGACCTCATTCAGCTACAGGAGCCACAGGGATGCCAAGAGTGCAGGACACCGCACACTGTGGACTGGCTAGAAACACCGTTGGTGTCTGAGTAAATTTTGCTAATGCTGATTCATCTGTCTTGTACAGTATAATGTACAAGTAGCAATCTTTCATTTCCACTTATAGCGTTTGGTGTCTGTTGTAAATTAACCGGATCAGCCATGTTGTGCAAAAGGAAAAGGAATGAAATGGTGTTTAAGAGCATTTTCTTAATTTTTCATTTTAACATTTTTCAGAAGTAAAATTTCATTTTTACTTTTGGTTTGTCTGGTTTGTAGTTTGGCTTGGTTTCACATGGCACGTAATTTAACGCGAAAAACATTAGCTGGGGACATGGAGGCTGAAACTACGCTCCTAAAACTCATTAATTGGTCAAGAACAAAGGAAACAAAGCTTTTGCAAAAGCACATAGAAATCACAAAATGAACCGAGCACTGAGAACATGGTGCTGGTGCTAAATAAATAATTTCGTTAATAATAAATAGTTTCAAATCATTTTGTGTACTGTTGCCAGTCTTTTTGTTCTTCTGTCCTGAATCGCATTTTTTTGCAGCACTGTCCTTCTGAGCCATTTGAGCAGCTCACAATTGCTGTCCACAACCCAGACTCTACGGCGTAATTGTTCTCCTTCCTGCAGTGAGGTCGATTCAGGGTCGAATCACTTTCTCAGTGCAATCGAAGAACACTGAAGTTCACTCGGAAGCAGACCGGTTGATTTGGTACGCAGCCGTGATTGCTGTGTTCTCCTGAAGAACCGCACCGAGGAGAAAACACAGCAGGGTTCAATTCAAATACACCAGCAGAGATTGTTTCACGGTAGAGAGATTATCCAAAGTGAAAGACTGCTCTCCACCAGAATCGCACGATAATGAGCAGACAGGCGGCTCAGAGCCTTATCGGTTTGAGCTTCTGGCTGAGGGAACACGTGCAGCTCCTGGAGAACGATATGGAGATTGAAGGGAGACTTG
>CM040992.1:18386754-18423081 GCA_022985145.1 Pangasius djambal
TTTGGCCAATCAGCGTCTACTTACGCCACGGATAGTACCAGTTGTGCTGGTTAGACCCTGCTCCGGAGTAGGAGCTAATTTGGTTCTCGAAAAAGGCGGTCCGGTACTAAAATCACACCCAGTTCCGGAGGAGCGAAAACGCCAAAAAGGTGGGTAGTTCCACAATTAGTTCAGGTACTATGAAAAGGTTCCTGCGGTGCGAAAGGCCCTTTTATCAGCTAAACACACACTGAAAAAAATGATGTGTTGGATTTACTTAAAATATATATGCACCATTTTTGCATCACACTTGTTAAATAAATTCAACTTTGTCATTTTAAGTAAAATGAACAAGAAAATGCTTATGTACACACACATGAGTTCACCCAACAGTTTTTACTTAAAAAAATGCAACACCAATAGAATCTACCAAATAATTGCAAGTTGATTCAAATGAACATTTAAGCATTTTATGTAGCTCGTTTACATTAACATAAGGTCATTAATTGAGTTGAACCTCGGTGTTGAATAAAACTGGTCTGCTTCCTGCACTGCTCCCGAACATTCAGCAGCTGAAACAGCAGACAATCAGCACAAAATAAAGCATTTTTACTTTTTACTCAGTGCATACTTGCAAGCTTTTTTTAAAATTTTTTTTTTAATGAAGTACCAACATTGGTAGCAATTCAGAAATTCGGTTTAAAAAGCACCCCCTTGACCACAAACGCAATAAACGAGTGTTAATGGATGTTAAAAAGACAAAGTCTAATATTTGACTTTGTTTGTTTAAATCTTACCTGACCGTGTTTTCACCGCCTTCACCACGATACGCTTCAGAAAATGGCTCCACGTGTTTCGCTGGATATTTGCACATCACGTCGCTCGCAGTCGTACGTGAAATCTTGTTAGCTTTACTTAACCTTAACCTAACTGTAATCGTAGTTGACGTGACTCCCGTTCTTTCGTTCACTTGTGTTGCACACGCTAATGTACGTTAAGTAAAGCTAAAAATATTAGAAAAAATGACATTTTTGAGTTTAATCTATTCTATAGGTCCTCCTCGTGGCAGCAGCTTTACTTCAGACTATTAGAAAGCACTGACACTGGAGACTCCTTCCAAAAATATGACCTTTCCTTACAGAATCATCGATTTATTATACGTTTTTCTTAGTTAAATAACAGCACTTTTTAATACATTTGTTACATTTAGATTATGTGGATTGTTCATCATGTGGGTGAGTTGTTACTATAGAAACGATAACATTTAGAAAGAGCGGTTTTTGGTATAAACCTGTGATCTGAATTGTAGCCACCACTATTGACAGACTTGCTGTTACAGAAAATTAATCAACAGCGCCTGACCAATCGGAATTGAGAATTGAGCAGCGCTAATACTGTATACTGTTCTGATAGATCGCAGATCTCACCAGTGCTTTTACAACACTGATTAAATTTGGAGTTTGCATATTATGTATACTGTGTTTTAATAATGCTGTTTTTCCTAACACAAGCTTCCTTCCTTCCTTCCTTCCTTCCTTTCTTTCTTCCTTGCTTAGTATCATCTCTGGGGATCTGATTTGCTGTTTACTTTTCCTCCTCGTGACACTTTGAATGTGATGTGCTTTTAAAACTGATTGCAGATTTAAAAAAATCAAATATGCGCCTGCAGTCATTAGCTTTAATGTGAAGCATTAGAGGTGCTTTTGCTCTTGAATATTGAACAGACTTTTTCTGTCTTGTACTCCAGCTTTTTACATTAGCCGAAGGTGGACGTGGACGTGTGTTGCTCATAATCCTCAAGCTCAGACAGGCGTTCCTTTGACCTTTGACTCGCACTGACTAGGAGACACACGGATCGTTTGTTTGGATTTACAGCAGTTGATTTGTTCTGGCCGTGATTCAGTCAGTGCGTTTGGGAGGAAAGTGAGAACATTTCTCTAATGTGGCTCACGGTCACACGAGTCGAGCGCAAGGTTATTTCACTAAAGTGCATTCTAATTACACAGACTGTAATGTTTCATTGATTAGGGCTATTACGATGCCCTGGCTGCCATTTTCAACTGACCGCTGTCATTATTGGTTGGAGGAGTGTGTGTGCGTGTGTGTGTGTGTGTGTGTGTGCGTGCGTGCGTGTGTGTGTGCGCGCATGTGTGTGTGTGGAGACCGATGCATACCTTATTAATAACCTTTAACAAAGTCTTTTCCTGGGTGTGACATTGTAACCGATCCTTATTAAAGTTAATTGCTTTCATTTTCTCCACTTTTTTTTTACAGCTGTGCTTGTTAAAGTTAAAAGTGTTAAATGGCTCGTAGTTTATAGAGGACTGAGGTAAAGAGAGCAGGTTGGAAAGGTTCTCTCACTGTGAGATGATGGTGGTGGTGGTGGTGGTGGTGGTGGTGGTGGTGGTGATGTCAGAGGTGCCCACATCTACGGTGTAGCCATATCATTTCTGATTTTGAACCCCTCGCTGTTGTGATACAGAAAAGACTTTTTTTTTTTTTTTTTTTCTGCAAAGGCAGCAGCCAGACCAAGGATGAATAAAACTGCTCTGGGAGTAAATGCAACGTGAAATTTAGATGGTAGCACTTACTTTTGCTTTGCGTCGACTTTAGCTTTGGCTTGGGGATTCGGAGCTTCCGTTTTTGAACCAGTAGAAAACAGGAAGACATGCGGACTGTGGTCTCTTGGCTTTTTATTATTAAGTAGCAGTCACATCCACTGACACATGCTAAGGTTTTTGTGGTAAAATTCTGCTTTTTCTCTCTGATGACGATGATGATGATGATGATGTTTTTTATGTTTGATTGCTGTTGATGTCTGATGAGCAACTGTCCTGAAAAGAAATAATTATAATTGCCTTTGCCATTTGCCCACACCTTTACACTCCAGTTTTTCCACCTGAGTGCCAAAGTGATTGTGCGTATGTTTCTTGGTCATGGTCTGAAGGTGATGAGAACCTGGTTCAGCACCCAGAGCCAGAATAAATGTGTCCCCTCGTGGTGTTTGTGTCCTCACACAGTCTAGGAAGACATGCCAGGAAAGAGCAGGTCTTATAACGGATTGTTGGGACAACTGCTTTCGGCTGTGTTAAATAATAGGATTACTGGGAGCTTCAGGCAGACAGCAATACCATCCTCAGATCAGACGAAAGCCTGCTCCAGACCGGGTTTAGACTAGAGCTATGACTTTACTTCTGCTCTGGGTAAATTCCCTTAATTTACCTCTCACACTTTTACAGTTTATAGACAATCATTAGCGCTTCATCTTGTTTAGTCCTACCTCTAATGGGTTTAATTATAACACCATTAACAGTCATAATTGTGTTTTAATGTAACAGCAAAGAGGTTGTGCGACCTGAATAATGGGTTGCGCATGACTTATGATTGAGAGTGAGCAAAGAGTCTTAAAATTCTCTCTCTTTTTTTTTTTTTTTTTTTTAAAACACTTTCACTAAACATTATTCTGGATCTCGATCTATTTTTAGTAGAGTGCTCTCCAGGTGAGAGTTGATGAATCACAAAAGCATGTCACTGTCTTCTTATGCAAATAAAATGGTACCAAAACACTTCTGCTAAATCCTCCAGACACCCATACTCGCTCTTTTAAACAGCAGGTGTGCTTGTCATAACAAGATGATGCCTGCTTCTTTGTCCAAGTGTATCAGTGTATTAATGCTTTGGCTAAGCTTATTAGTACTGCATATTGAGCTGTGAAAGGCTGTTGATGGGAGGCGATGATAATGTCTGTGCCATTACCTTCTATTGCCTTCCATTATCCTGATGAGTTCTTGTCATGTGGCCACTGAGGTTCTGAGACCTTTTGAGGAACTAAAGATGAGCCCCTGAATGAGACCTTTGCTGTTTGCGAACGAGCTCCTAGTTTGTGTTTCCACTGCAGAGGCCATGGAGATGATTCCTCGGGATGGTTTATTTATTTATTTTTGGAGAGGTTAAGCGGATTTGATGTCCCTGATAATTCATCTCATTTTCTGAGTTCTTAAACGTCTTTCACGGCTCGTCAGATGAGGTGATGTCATGCTGTAGCTTTAATTTAACTTGCCACAAAATGAAATCAGCGGAGATCTGCCGAACGTTTCCCTAATGCAATTTTCCTCGCTGCTATGTCACTCGAGCTGCATCACACCCCATTAGGTAACTTTATATTGCTTAGGAATATCAGCAAAACTGCTGCAGAATGTCGTGCAGCAAGTCCTCTAGACAGAAAGATCATGATGATGATGATGATGATGATGATGTGTTTATTGGAGCAATTGAAACTAGATGAGGTGTCCGTTTGTGCTTGTAAAACAAAGGTCCTGTGGCCATTTAGTTCAGTCTGTTACCAGTTTGGTATATTGTTGATGACTGAAAACCAGGCAGGAAAGACTTGTTCCTAGTTTGAACTTCTGAACTCAAACTGCTCAGCTGTAAATATATGCCATAATAACCAGGACGGTTACCAGACAGAGGCACCGTTGTGAATCGGATGCATTAATCCGTGTTCAGAGAGGACTGGATTACCATGGCCAGAGGCGTAGGTTATTTGAGGACGTCATAGTTTTATACATTTGATCTTTCTTTGAACTTCAGAGCAAGTCGCATTATCGCCTGTAGAGCTGCGCATGTGAAATGAATGCCTGAATCATCGGAGTTTAACCCACAGCCCAGATTCAGTCAGTTAGAAAGTGTTTCTGTCCTTATTTGACTTATAGAGTTGCTCATTGGGCTTGTTCTGTATAAACATTTTAGGCTATGTTCACACTACAATTCAGGTTTTATTTATTTTTTTCCCGTCTATCTTGTTCACATTAGAAACCACAAGTGACCCATATCTGTCCTTAATGAGACGGCACCTGGTCCCTGAACCTCCCCTTATCAGTTTCTTAGGTAGTCGTGTGAAGCATTACTTGGTTTCAGTAGGTTCCTTCCAGTTGTGCTGGAACTGAATTTCCAAATGTCATGTAAATCACCAATTTCCTCATCCTTCCACTGAATATAGTCCCTGCTGTTGCTGTCCTCCTTTGCTGTTTCTCCACACTGAAGAAAACCACACGAATTCTAATCAGAGCTTTCTCATTCGTGTCACATGGCCACGCATCGGATATGTTTCTGATCGTGGACCACACATGGAAATGGCTCTGTCGGATAAAAAAAAAACAGATCTGTGCTACATTGTCAGAAAGTCAGATTGGTGTCACTTCGACCTAGCAGTGTGAACGCTGCCTAACAATGCGCAGTGATCTTGAATCGCCTCAAATTCCTGTCATGATTTTGCCTCGCGTCACGCTGTATTCCCCCTCAAGACTGCCTGACGCTATATGCCTTTTAAATAGCTGGAGAGGAAGAGGGAACGCGTTTGGTGGAAAGCACACAGGAAGTGATTCTTTACCATGGCAAAACTAGCATCCAAGCACCTGTGCGCGCTAACAGCACTGCCTCTGGAAGACTTTCAGGAAAAGCACGTAACAGGAGTAGAATCAGGTTTAATCATTCTGTTCAGAAGTCCAGGTTGAACATTTCCTCGGTTAGTTTTTCCACTTGTACCAAGACTAGACTTATTTAATACAGTATGATCAACAAATGAATACAGATGAATGAATGCGACTCCCCTGTTTACGCTTGTAAATGCTGTTTTGTCTATGCTGTTTGACTTTGTCTCTAGTCCCGGTCTGTTTTGTTAAAAAGTAATATGAGTGACCAAAACGTCAGCTTCTCACTTATTTCGAATTTTAAACGTAAACTTACTTGGAAAAATGAAAGCTTATCATTCTCATGGCCGGCTCGGGAAGCTCTCGCAAGGTCGCGATGGACTTTAACAGGAAACATGGCGGGCACATCACACACGACACTGTCACCAAACTTATTAACAAACTCAAAGAGACTGGAAGTGTTGCGGACCAAGCGAGACGTGAAGGTCCACGAACGTCCACTGACGAAGACACAGCCGACGTGGTGCTGGCGAACACGGTCCCCTGCGTATGGAGGCTCTTGGGACACCCTGTAGATTGTGATACATGACGTGTATCGTAGAAGTATCATGGTAAGATATTTCTGTCATATCGGCCACGGCCTTCAGGTTTTGTTTTTGAGGTAACTGTTGAGGAAAAGCTGTTTGTTTGGCAGGGGTGTTTCTGATTTGCTGTGCCTGTCACGCTAATGCATCAGAGCTACCATGAGCAGTAGGTGACTCGTTTTCCACAGAAATTCCGTTCGATATTTTCATGTTTTTTTAAGCGGGTACTTATTTTCCACCTGCGGTTCGTGCAAATACACACATTTCCTGTGAGCGTGCCTCTGCCTGAAAGCTGCCGTAGAAAACGACTGGCGCCAGTAAATCAGGGAGATTTCTCTTCTCCTAATGACCCTGTAAGTGTGCTGCTGTGGCGAAGTGCTAACCCAGGCTTGGGATTCACATAGTCTGGTTCTTCATGCCATCCTCATTTCCAATATCAGCTAATTTATGCCCTGATCTGAATGTGATTTGACCAATCTGTCACTTCCCACCTCCCCTTATGTTTCATTCCCACGTCCCATCTGCAGCTCGTCTATTCATTTCCTGGCATTCAGCAAGCTTTTTTTTTTTTTTTTTTAAATATCCAACAACTAGAAACGCTCACACAACTAAAGTCAGTGAAGACTTAAACCATGTCGAATCAATTTAGGTGATAAATGAGACCTGGCAGGTTTGTGCTGGATTTTTGCACGGAAGGAAACAGTCAGCCACGTGGTAGGTTCATGGCCTGTTTGGAAGGAAGATCACCCGAAGAGTGTTGCCCTTTCTGCTAAGGAAGAGTGTTGCCCTTTCTGCTAAGGAAGAGTGTTGCCCTGGAGCATTTCTCCGTCCCCGTGCGGCTGCGTGCGTGACTGCTGATGCTCCCGTACCTCTGATTGACCGACGAGATTAGACAAGACCTGTGTACAACCACCGCTCTACTCTCTCCTTCTCACAGCTCCGTTTCTAGAATGTCTATAGTACAGTTTATGATGATAATCTCATGGACAACTGCATTACGTACATGAGCCTCTTTTCTAAGTGTTTGTTTTGATTTTTTATTTTTTTTTGGTTACATTAAGGGTTTACTAAATTAGTGTATAGTATATTTTATACCACTGTGTTGTTGAAATCTCACGTGTGATTAGTCAGAAAGTGTTTATTAATGTTCCGGGATTCAAACCGCAGGTTTATATTAAAGCTCTAGTTCTAATGCTTTATCATTTCCATAGTAACAGCACATTCAGAAGTGACGTGTACGGCAGACGCTCTACACAATCAAAGCCTAGTAATTAAAGGATTTAAAAAAAGAAAAATTTCTCGTGTGTATGGTGAGGTCTTCTTTTAAACATTACATGTTTATGTAATATTAATGAAAGGAGTCTCCAGTGTCGGCGCTTTGTAACAATCAGTAGGTTTCTACGTGGGAATGAATGTCTTCAGGACAGAGGAGCTTCCGGTTTCTCAGTAACATGACATGCTGTTTTTTTTTTTGTCTTATTAAGTTCAGGAAGAAAATAATGGTGAAGCAGTGACTGTTTATAGCTGCTTTATCATAAATTGTGACAGGAGCTACCTTGTCTAAGATGTTCTACAACATTAAACATGGCTATAATTGGTGAAAAAGCACAAAAATGATGATCATTAATAAATAAAAAAAATTGCATTGTTGGCAAATGTCAGTGTAAATGAAGGTCCTGCTGTTAGAACCCAGAACACTTTTTTTTTTTTTTGGTAATATTTGTTCCCCTCACGTTCCACACTCCACATTCACACCCTCCTTCCCCCAATCCAAAAAGAACATCAGGACCAGTGTTGGCTTGAATTGAGAGGTTGAAGCAGCAGATTTTCATCAGAATTAGGACAGTGCGTGTCGTTGGACATGTCCGCTACGTTGATATTTCACGGTTAATCAATGGAACAGATGTGGATATATTGCGGTCCAGATTATATATATACCGTTATGCTCTCTCTCAGCATCTGTGGAGGCGATGTTAGCACCAAACACTACAAAATACACCATTTATTTGTATTTCTGAAATAAAACATGATATTGGTTGCATTTAACGTGTTACCCGCTAATGGTGATGTAGTGTTCATTCAGTTTCGGAGTTAGAGGTTTGCTAATTAGCATTGACTTTTGTGTATTTTAATATATAGAATTGGATCGAAAGGACTATATTATTGCGACGTCCAGTTTGGCTTTGTTGTTGGGAGAAAAAAAAAAAACAGCCATGGTGAAAATAAAGGTCTGTCTGTTTTATTGTATGGTACAAAAAAAATTAGCAGTGGTGAAATTACATCGTAAATGTGATAGATATGTTGAGAATTTTTAAGCTGTACTGTGATGTAGCTTTTGGCCTCCCACTACCTCCTGAGTCAAACTCGATCCGGAAGGTTTACTTACTTTGACTGTGAACCTAAGTGTATAAGGGCAGAGGCCATTCCTTTGAGTGTTTAATGCAGCGTATGTAATGTAGCATCTTTAATTGAGCCTCTCCGTGCTTTTTAAGGCTTCAGATGTCTTCCGCCAGCCGTGCCCGTCCTTCCCCCTGTGCACTGTGACACTTCATTGGCTTTATTTAGACCTGCTCTGTCCATGAGCGTCCACACGGTTCTGTCTCTTACTCGGTCTTTGAGACTTTCTTTGTTTTCTTTCTTCTTTCCGGTCTTACAGACTGCTTTTCCAGGGATCTGACTAGGGATTAAGAGCTTTTCCCTTTTTTTTTAACGACGTGATGAGAGGATCAGCATGGAGCTCGTGGAATGTTGAGCACTTTTTTTTTTTTTAAGAGGTTGAATTGTGACCCGCAAACCCCTCTATTACCTCCGTTTGTGCTCTGCTTCAAACAGACATGTATTATGAAAAGGCTGCTGTTCCTTCTCATGAACAGGCGACAGGACTGCCATAATAACAGCTAAACTGAGGAGAACGCAAACCTCAGTCTGACTGACAGATGGCTTCTCATGGAACAGAGATCCGTGAGAGTAAACACATCGTTGCAGGTGTTCTGGTGGGAATAGTTCAGCTCTTCAGTGCTCATAAGACCCCCCGCCTGCCTCCTGCAAGCCTCAGTCATGCTGACAGACTTCTCATGAAATGGAAATGTTGTGCGTGCAGGAGTTTATAGCACTTAGCAGGGTTCTGTCCAAGCAATAAGGCACAAGTGGGCATTACACCAAGTGTTATCACAGGTTAGGGGCGTTCTTATGTACGGCATGAAGCAGAGCAAAACCCTCTTACTCATGATAAAATCATTGTAACACTCACCCTTAAATATTTTAATTTGTTATTAATAATATTTGTAATAAACGATTCTTTTGCCCTACAATGTAGTCTGGCATACAGTAGCGTGGCTGAATTCTTCAATTTGATTGGTCAGGAGGTGTGCATTCTTTGTTTTTATACAGCAGCACAGCTTGGACAGGAGTTCCAGCTGTAACGTGAGCGATGGGTTTATATCAATGCGCTTCTTCTAATGCGTTATTGTTTCTATGGTTACAACTCGTACACAGAGACTTGTGTGGCGGACGCTACGCATAATCGGTCAGATTTTTAGCAAACGTGCTGTCGAGCAACGAAAAATGCATCATCGTAGATGTGGCGAAGTTTTTTTTGTTAAGGCGTTTATTTAAAATGGATGGACAGAGACTTGGGCGGCAGCGCTCCGTAACATTCATGCTGCTTTGTGAAGTTTCCCAGCACGGGAAAGTCTTCAGGACTGAGGAGGTTACGACTGTCTGTTTGCGCTCTAACGGAAGCTGTGACAGGACCTAACGTGTTTCTTGGACATTCCACACCATTACCTAACTATAGGCCATTAAAATGCATGACGTGTCGTTCATTAATAAACTAAACATTGTAATCACTGGTAAATCTGTGTGGTCTGTGCAGAATAACCCACTCCAGACTGTGTGGATATACGATAATGATCCACTTGGTGGTTGAACGTATCGCGTCACGCTGGCATGGATTATTTTCGTATAACCGTAAAGCTGTTGTGCGTTATTCCTTTCTTAACTGTGGTTGCTAAGCAACATAACGGACAAAGCGTAGGGCAGACTATGGACAGAACAATAGCATGAGTGGTTTTAAACCTGCTGCTTTCATACAGAAATCGATCATTACGACGTGGTCACAGGAGTGGGTGTATCGAGGGGTTTGCAGCGGCATCGCACGTGGATCGGCAGATTTTAGAGCGGAAGCTATCAGTTTTTCCACGAGACTGCCTAATCTCAGATTTTTGCTGAGCAAGCTTTACAAACGCCCTAAAAACCCCCCCCCCATGTAATAAGCCTAATCATCCTTAATTAGTAGAGTAGTTCAGGTTTATTCAAGTTCACATTCTCTTTATAAAGGCTGTGTTATTTAATCATGTCGAAGTATGACTACAGCATTTACGAGTGTCTCTTACTAGGCTGTCTGAAAAATCTTTATATATTTCAGCACATTGGGAGAGCTCCTGGAGGTAAGTGCAGCACAATAATCAGATTTTTAACGTTTCTAATATATAGCCCCTGTCCAGCAGTTCACTCGGAGAAGGCAAGTTAAATGGATGAGCTGAAAATGAAAACACAGACACTGTAATGCTCGCTAAGAGCGCGCACCCAGAGAGAAAGGGAGAGAGAGAGAAAGAGACTAGTGTGTTCTTTTGAGAGAGAGAGAGAAGAATGCAAAAGAATGCGCTAGTAGCATCAAATAAATCTGAATGTCTAGCCGTTCATTTTTCATTTGACTCAGCATTCTTCTGAATTTCCCACATTCTATCAGCTGACGTTTTATTCCATCATGGGAAATTACCTGCTCTAATAGAATGTCGTTTTCCTTCAGGCAGGATCTCATTTTAAGTTCACGGTCTTTTGTAATTACCCCTGGCAGTTTAGGAAGAAGTACGAGTTTTATTCTGTGGTGGCGGTAACACTGTGTAATAAAGTAGCTCTAACACCTAAGCAGGCATCGCAGCTTTTCTGCCTAAATAACAGTTGGAAGCTTTGCTCTTTCCCTCCCTTTGCATGTATTCCCTCCTGCCTTTTCTGTTGTGCTAAATGGCTCACATCATGACTCTGCCTTTGACTATGGCTTTTTACTGCGCAACTGGAAATATCATTTTGCCAAGTCATGAGCACAAGATGCAGTGCGGCAGTTTGGGTTCGTTCCCAGAGAGAGTGAGTAGATGAGCTTGGGGAAAGCTCAAGGTTTTCACTCCTGTTCTACTTCAGTGGTTTATCCGATACAGTGTTGGGAAAGAGTCGCATCCAGAGCAGTGTCATGATTTCACTATTCACAAAGCGCAGAACCATTATGTCCTTACACACGCCTAAACCCAGGGGTGGTGATGTGCTCCAGAGCTCACCTGAAGGTCTTTTTTTTTTTTTTATTAATGCACACACGCCATGTATACAAGCCTGATGTATACATTAGGAGTCAAGTCAAGGTCTCGATGATAATGAAGAAAGGGAAAGATGGATGGGGAATATTTATATATCCCACAAGGAGGGGAACTAAGGAGTTGAAACATTTGTCCTCACAAATATATTAGAATCCCATTGCTTCTTTAAAAATGTTAGCTACTGACTGACTTTGTGTAACTGCTCTCAGTCAGGAACCTCCGTGCATCCATCCGTCCATCCATCCATGCGTCCGCCCGTCCATTCTCTGTACCGCTTATCCTACACAGGGTCGTGGGGGAACACAAGGCCGGGGACACCCTGGATGGGGTGCCAAACCATTGCATGGCACAAATGCGCGCACACACATTCATACACCCAATCACACACTACGGACAATTTGGAAATGCCAGTCAGCCTACATCGCATGTCTTCGGACTGGAGGAGGAAACCCCCGAAGCACGTGGAGAACATGCAAACTCCATGCACGCAGGGCAGAGGCGAGATTCGAAACTCTCGACCCCAGTGGTGCGAGGCAACAGTGCTAACCTCTGAGCCACCGTGCATACACACACCCACACACCCCCAAGTCATGAACCTATAGCGGGGCTTTGGCAGTATAACACCATGTGACCTTGTGTCCATTACTAAATAAACAAACGGTGTGTTTCAAATCACATACTTGTGTACTGTTCTAGACTGTTATTAATTAAGTATTAACACTAACGGTTTTCCTATTACAGTTAGTGTTTGAATAAAAAAAAAAAAAAAAAAACATTTTCAAACCTACCAAAAGGTCCGCTTCGAGTGTTTTGAGATTTTCTACATTTCTACACGATGAATAGGAATCTATTTGGTATTCAGCCTAACTTATGATCAATTTGAGCTCAATTTGACTCTATATAGACACTGACACACTCTCTCTCTCTCTCTCTCTCTCTCTCACTCTGCTGCTTGTTTGTGCTTAATAAATTCCATTTTCTTCCTTAGATTTGCTGGAGCCGTATGATTAAGTCAGGGGTTGAAACAAGTCGCTTTGTTGCTTGCCGCTGTTGCTGAAATCACGGCATCATCACAGAAAATAATTCGCCTGTTGCCTTGCGAACGCGGGGTTACTGAGAAACCACAGAGCCCTGTGCCCTAAAGACATTCCCAATGTCAGAAACATCATGGAACAGACTGTTAGAAAGTGCTGACCCCACAGAAAACGTCACCATATCAACAATTACACACAGTTTTTAGATCGCTGTCTGTGGAGTGATCGCTATGCAAGTCCCTGTGTAAGAAACAGGAATGTATCAGAACAAGTGGTTTCATATGAAGCTGTGATTTGCCTTCCAGCCAGCACTGCTGTCAGAGCTGCTGTTTTAGGAAATGAATCAATACCTTCTGACCAACAGCTCTGTGGTGCGAGATGCTGCGGCGTGACATTACTGATGCATCATATTCTTGTATTGTTGCTTTATATTTGCATTTGTTAGTCTATCTGTCAATACCTTGTAAAAACATTTCTGAATGTAGATGTATTTCTCCACAGAACATTTGCAGTGCAGTGGGATTATGTGCAGCGAAACAAGGGACGAAAGCAGACCCCCTGCTGCCCCTGACGGAGGCAAGTGTGGCCCTCGTGGATGTGCGTGTCAGTGCAATTCACAACATAAAGTAAACTTGAGCAGGCTTTCTCAAACAAGCTGGTGGCATGTCCTAGCACGAGCTGCTCTGATTGCTGTGAGTGGTTCATTGTTTCCTGTAATGTGTGCTTTCCCAACACCCCTGAACATCCTGGCTCCGAGTAGGGCTGGCCAATATTACAATACAATCCCAGCCTGGATGAGCTGTTTGGGGAAATCTTCCAGGTACAGAGTTCAGTTCTGAGAAGTAGACACGTATCATTTCCTGACGTGTCCATTTTCAAGGTGAGGAAATGAAACGACTTCCTAAAAACGTAACATAGACTGTGCGCGTGTGTGTGTCTGGATGTCGGCGTGTCTCTGCTCTTTGTTCTACCCAAATCAAAATCCCGCCCCTTTATGGAAATGTGAGACACTGTGCTGGTTTGCCACGTGGGACTCTGCCACGAGCAACCTGACTGGCACAATCAGGGGACAGAACAGAGGGTGCTAATGAGCCTGATTTCCATCTATGGCCAATTAACACTCGCTGCTCAGGCTAATGCTGTTAGCCGATGGCACTTAAGCCTGTGTGCATGGTGGCCGGGGCTGACGATGAGGCTGGGGTTCGTGCTGGTGGGTGGTGCAGTACTCCGCGAAGTCTTTTGTTTGTTTGGCAGCACAAACATCTGACTCCCTCCTTCTTCCACCCACTCCAGCATGTCTGCATATCCATCATTCCTCTCTATTAAATTGCAGTTACAGGGCAGGGGCGGCGTCTTGAATAGATGTGGGAGTTTCTCGGCACCTTACGATTGGATTCGATTTTGGTTCAGGGTGGTGTGATGCAATCATGGAACGATTCTTCATGCATCTTGATTTCCACAGCCTTGCTAACATAGCATTGCAGTTTTTAAGTCGGCATGATCACTGAAAACGCTAAGCTTAATGCAAGGTTTAATTTTCATTTAAAATGTTTCATGCCGTTCATCTTTTCCGATATCCATTTACGCTTAACCCTCTGCGGGATCTGCTGTGCATTAATGCAGAACATTTCTCCCAGAATCGGGTATTTTCCCCCATTCCTAGTCTTGAATGCGCATTATAAATTATTTGAGCAGACTCATGCAGTGTCACTCACACTCTCGTACACCTTACCAGCCCTTCTTGGTAATGAATGAGCAGAAGGTGGAGGAGGGGATGCTGGGATACTGACATAGGGGCGGTAAAAACTACCAACCACGGGATTCCACGCTCTCTTGCCAGATCCTTTGAACTTTACCTCTTTGTCTCAGGCTCCTCTCTCACAAGAAGAAGGGTGAGGAGCAAGCCTGTGTGTGTGTGTGTGTGTGTGTGTGTGTGTTTTTTACCCCGCCCTCCCTCTCCACATTGCGCACAGCCTCTTTGGCACTCACCCACATGCTCAGCTGAGAGTGGGGACTGAAGGCTGGGCTGAGAGCGGAGCTGCACTGCTGCTGTCCTCTCAGAGGAGATGATCAGGTCTGCACAAGTGCCCCGGAGCTGATATTTGACCTGGCTTTCTCCATCCCGGAGGACTGAAAGCTACCCCCTCCTCCTCTCGCTCTTTCACCGCTCCCTACCTCTTTCTCCTTCTCTCTGGGGGAATCTCTCCTCGGCTCTTTGTGAGGCACATACACGTGTGCAACATCGCTGCTGCTCCTGCTCCTGCTCCTGCTGCGGCGGCGACCAAAAGTACAGCGTCTGCATCCGGATTTCTGACCATGGAGCGCTTCCTCGGCTTCGTTAAGCAGATCCGCAGGTCCCGGAGACGCAAGGGCAAAAAGTACCGGCCCGAGGAGGATTATCACGAGGGCTATGAGGATGTGTACTACTACGCTTCTGAGCACCTGCACAGTAAGTGCTTTAACTGCTCCGGCTACCAGGGGACAGTTGAGACTTTTCATTGTTTTACCTTCACTGTGAATCATTAGCCTTGAGCTAGCATTGACACAGAGGAGACTGACTTTGCTGACTTTGAGAAGGCTATGGAGTGTGACCAGGTTACTGGAGGATTGAAGTTGTGTGTATGTGTTGTGTTAGGGGCTGTCACCAGAAGTGCTTGCTCTGATAAATAGCATGTATCCGTTAGCGTTTGCTTGTATTGATCGAGTGTGAGTTTAATGTTGTGTTGGTCATAAATAGTGTCCTGTGCACGCCTCGCATGAACATGTTCAGCCTCAGTGCTCACATGCTGTTCCTCCGAGTGTTGACATTTTCTCTCGTCTTACATGAACCGTGTGTGTGTGTCTGTGTGTGTGTGTGTGTGTGTGAGTGTGTGAGAGAGAGAGAGAGCTCACCCCTCCCTCATGTCTTCTAAAAGCATGGCACTCTCAAGCTATCCTGAATGCCTTGTTGTGAAAACACAACAGTTCTCTGTCTAGCTCTTTTGGTCTCCTCTGAAGGACCCTCATAATGCACACACACCTCTTCATCTGCTGCATTCTTCCACTCTGCTACATGCACAGATGGACCCTGGGGTGGGCTTAAGCCTCTGCCCTTTTACCCTCTGACTTTACAAGTGCCCTCTTGGCTGGTGTTCTATGGCCTCCAGGTGGGTCAAGAAACAAAGCTGATTGCCTGAATAACAGACACAGGGAAACAGTAAACACTAGGCTAATGAATTAAGAGTCCCGCCATTCCCCTCCTGTTTGTACTGTTGCATGATCCATCTCAAGAATATACACTGATCTTCTATAAGAGCTTCTCCACTCTTGCTAGCAAGCTAGCTAGTTTATTGTTAGCGCCAGGCCATGTCACGCACGAAAGCTTTCAAATGTATGCCTATGTGCAGTCTCTGAAACATTTGTTTACATTTACAGTCACCTTTCTTCCTCGCAGTGTTATAGCGGGATTGCGTAATTGCTTGGTTATGTGAATCTTCTTTTCATGAGCGGTGCATTCAACGCTTCTTGTGTTGCAGTGAAATGGAAATTAAACTGGAATTCAAGGCATTCTGGACTAAAAAAAAATGCCAACATCAAATATTGGATTTTTCTTTATTATTATTAGCTTTTTGTACTGTAAAATAAATTTTAATCATTACCTTAGCTTTTATCTCTTAGCTGAAAATCGAAAACTATTGCATAACTGAAGAAGTGCAAGATCATTAAAAAATGATTGACAAATCAGTTCTTTCAGCAGGACAGTACTCCATAAAGCAAAGCTGGCAATTGATAAAACCAATAACATGAATTCGAAAACGTTTAAAGATGGTCTGCGTTGTGCTCAGGATGTCTTGCTTTCAGGTTGTGCATCACGCTGGTAGTTGAGAAGTCCTTGTGTGAAGAAGGTTTACTTTTTCAGTCATTTATTTCTCTTCACGTTACTGAAAGGGTCATCATTTTGGTGCATCCTTGTGTTTTTTCCCCATACACCTGAAATCTGTAAGTGAAAATTGGGAATTTTCGAATAAATAAATAAATGCGAGTAAAGCTAGAACAGGTAATGAGAGGCACAGTACACTGGTAAATAATTTCATCTCCTTTGCCATCACCATGTGAACAGATGTAGACATTTCAGAAGTGTTCTATAATACTAGCTGTTTTTGTATTTCTTGAATCAAATTATAACCCGGAACAGTTCAGGAGGCTCTAAAGCAGAACCCGAATCATGCTTTATCGGCCACGGTCACTAGAGTCTGCAACTTGGTTGTTGCTCATTACACGTTACACATTACAATAAAATAACGCTGACGAGGACATAGAAAACACTGGTAATATAACGTGGACACTGTATACAACTATTACCCTGTAAGTGAAAGAAATAGATTGCACAGGCAAGAATGTTGCACAGGTAAATATTGCGCAGAATCAGTATCGCATCTAGAACCCAAGAGACCGTGCTGTCAGTGACGGTCATCATGTTTGTGAGGCAGTTAAGGCTCACAGAAAATGGCCAAGTTTGGAAAAGCATCACCTGGTCTTTTCCCAGTCTTGAGCTGTCCAGCTGCAGTGAGTCTGTGCTTACCGTAGCCTCAGATTCCTCTACTTGGCTGACCGGATTGGAACCCGGTGTGGTGGTCTTCTGCTCATGTGGCCCATCTTGCGTGTTGCGTTTTCTGAGATGCTTTTCTCCTCACCACGGTTGAAAAGAGTGCTTATTTGAGTTACTGTAACCTTCCTGTCAGCTTACACCAGTCCTGCCATTCCCCTCTGACCTGCTTGTTTTGCACCATTCTGTGCAAACCCTAGAGCCTGTTGTGTTTGAAAACCAGCAACCATGCAACGTCCAAAGTCACCGAGATCACAGCTTCCTCATTCTGATGTTTGTTGGCTCTTGACCTGATGCCACGTGATTGTCTGATTGGATAATCGCATGAATGATCAAGTGTTCTGGAGAGTGCTGGAGTTTTATGAAGTATTATCAATTCGTCTGACTTTCTATTTATTTTTAAGTCCTGTTTTTCAGTTAAAGATGAGCATCATGGCAGATCAAGGTCTGTGTGATGTGTGTGAATTGACACTGAAGTGAAGGTGATACAATCTGTAGAGCATGAACCAATCTGTGCATTCTGTAATAATCGAAGGCGGCTTTTCCATAGATGAAAGGTGTCGTTTTCGTTTTGTCTTTACACTGCACCCGGTAGAAGCTGCTTTCTGGAACAGGGCTGTTATGTACAGCGCGTGTGAGGATGTATGGTGATGTGGTATCGTCAGGTTAGGAGTAATGCATAGGTCTGCTCCCAGAAACGCAGCCAGCGTTTAACGATTAGCCGCCTGCCGTTGTTTAACCTGTGCCGAGGCTTCATTCCAACAGCCCCGGGGTGGAATAGGGAATGACAGGGAGGAGAGAGGAGAGGTCCGTCATCCACATTCCTCACCTCTCACAGGGACAGATTGAGAGTGGGGATGTTTGTGAGCAAGAGCAGGTGTTAGCTAGAAGGTTTTCACAAGGCGCCGGTGCTCAAGGAGGAACGTCAGCCAGGGATTTATATTATATTTTTCCCTGAATGAATACCTTCCTGAAGTTTTGTCGAGTGTGTGTGTGTGTGTGTGTGTGTGTGTGTGGGGGTGTGTTTTCAGTCTTGGAGACTGTATGAGTATTGTGATGAGCATCAGGCTCTGACAAGTTAATGAATCAATGAATAATAGTCTGTAAGATAAATTCATAAATGACGTACATATTCATCACCGTCCGGTGTATTGATGTGGCTGTCACTGCCTCATTTAAAAGCGCCGTCTTCCCCAACAATGGCTCGGACTAGCTTTGTTTTTTATTCATTGTGATGTTTTATTTTATAGCACAAACTGTTTAATTTCGTTGGAAATACTGATTAAATAGAAGTATTTATTAGAGAACGGGTACGACTTTGATTTTTGCCTTAGGCAGCAGCTTAATCTCTCTAGCGTTGCTTGCATTTTGTAAATCATTCACTTTGCTATGCGTTTTCAAAAGCTCTGAGACATAAAATTAGACGTCTGATTATCCCAGAAGGGGTCTGACGCATAGCATGCAAGAATAAATGCCATGCTGACTTTTTTTTTTTCCCTCTTTTTCTACAGACACAGAGTGAAACTTATTATTTTTAAGTCTTCCCTGCTGGTTCGGACCGAGCGCTGCGAGTATGTAGGTGGAATCGGTCTCTCAAATGGATGCGGTGCTTTGAAAAATTTTAAGGTACAGCTATAAAGATGTCCTGATGCGTGTGGAGAGATCAGATACTAATTAACTTGTGTTACCAAAAAAAAAAAAGTCACGCTTGGTTCCACCTCTTACCCCTTGCCTGCGCTAGATCTGCCCCTGCATCATTTATAACAGGCTCATGCATAATTCACGGCGAGGTTGTAGCCTGCCCATTTCTGTATATTTATCAAACTCATACTTGTGTGGGACGCAGTCGTTTACTCTCTGATGGGACTCATCCGTCTACTCTCGGGCTCGCCGCAGCCCCCGTCCTTCCAACTAGCAGGAGGTCTAAACTTGTTCATTTTGAAATATGTTTCATTTCATCATGACGATAGAGGAGAGTCAGGCAGGGTGTGCTCACTCATAAATCCGGAGAGGAGCAACAGTAGAGCAGGGCACCCAGGATAAAGAGGAGGAGCCAGATGGCTCTTTATCCTTTCTGTTTGTTTACTTCACCATATGTGAGGTTTAAATATTATCCTCATTTGCAGCTTTATATAAAGCTGAGCTCATGTGATTCACGAATAGTTATCACCTCACGGGAGCTCCCCCCCCCCCCCTTTTCTCCCAATGGCGCATGCTACATTTCAAAGCCGAAATTTAGTTCCTCCATTTTGTTTGTTTATTTATCTTGCGACGTGGATGTCTTTTGCTTATGTCAAGTGCAGTGCTACCATGCTGGATTTGCGAATTTAGCTCTGGTTAGGTTACTCTTTATTTTGTTCAGGCAAAAAAAAAAAGCCCACGTTTCTTCATTCATAGTATTTACAGCTTCTGTAATCATAAAGACTGTCTTGTGCTCATCCCAGGACTCTTATTCACAATCTGCTCACACTGAACATGCTTTCAACCCACTGTACTCTTTGCCTGTACTCCTCTACAGCTGTAACGATTTATAATCCTACTATCCAGTGTCACCTGGAAGATGAGGATGGTTTCCCTTTCGAAGCGAGGTTTCTTTCTCATGTTGTCTGACAACATTTTGTGCATCACTGTTGCTTTTTAAAACTGAATTTAGGTGATCTGTAATGACTGCAGCTCACCAGCTTCCCATAGCCGTAGATCTTCTCCCAAACGCAAACAGGTGTCTAATTTTGACAGTGTCAGAGTTTGGCATAGCCGTTAGTGATACAGCACTGACATCGGCGCCGTAACCGAGCCACATCTCTGCAAGCTTCTGTTGGAAAGTTATGAAAAATATCAGTCAAGATGGTGGCAATGTGCTTGAAAAGGCGTTGCGTACTGTGTTGTGTACAAGATCAGTGTTGGGTCTTTTAAATATATCCCAAAAAAAAAAAAAGTACTTCAGTGGATTGAATAGGAAAGTATCTCAAATCCAGTGTGATACTGACCCAACAGATCCCCTGGTAGGACAGTAGTGTTTCGTTTTCTAGAAGAAAAGGTCAGTCGTTCTACTGAAGACCTGCCCCATCAGCTTCACTAGTATATCCACTGACGTGTTTTCTCTGCAGCGGAAGATCATCTGTATCTCGTACAAATGCAGAAGATTAGACGTGAGCCTTCCTAATTTAGACGAGACCAGAAATCACAGAACTTCACAATATACCACTGGTCCTTCTGAACTGATTAACAATTGATGAGAGAGATGCTCTGAGTCACCGGTTATGGGGTGTGGCGGGTGACACGCTGGCAGTTCTTTTGAACCCTGCGGTTGTTGGAGATGGATGGTTTTTAATGAGCTGTATAAAGTTAGTAGGTGATAATGGAGCGCACCTTTAAAACCACCTGAGGCTTTGTGCATTAGAAATGTCTCTGCACAGTTCCTCAGCTCCTCCTTTCTTACCAGACTCGAACTCTGTCCAAGTTGAGTTAAAGAGCGTGAAAAGGACGAACTTGCTACATTTTCTTCGAACAAGAGATAAACATCATGCGTTGACCAGCGTCTTACTGACATCTGGTCGAGGCCGCGAACACCGTATGCTACGTGATTGTATACTTGTTTGTTTTCCTTTCTCTGTATTAATGCTCTAAACAAGCTACCATACGTCCTCACCATACGTCCTCACCATACGTCAATACATGGTTAGATTGCACTTTTTACCCTAGTCAGTTAGAGTTCTGTACAACTCAAAGCATGGAACTGGGTAAACTCTTAAATTGTGCATAGACATAATAAACCATCTACAGCAAAAAAGGATTTAATTATTCTCAACTCTTGCTGCATGTTACAGCTCTCAGCAGAAGTGCTGATCACACGTTCAGGATGATCTTGTGTAAGTAATATGAGAACATTACGGTTGTTATTATCTAATCTATGTGTGCTTGAAGAGTTTATGACCCTTGATTTATTGCTCGTTGTATTCCGCGCTGTCGAATGAAAGAGCCATGGATTAAGCCTGCATCGGCATCTGCTTGCCTGCTGATGTAAACTAATCAATCTTCACCACTTTTATTCATCTGCCCGTGTGCTTGGGGCAGATTATTATTTGGGACACTTCCCTGTGTTGCGGGTGTTACAGACATGAGGATGTTGACTACCACCCCAATTCCTCCTGCTTGTGTAATAGAGCCCTCAGCCTTGTAGGCTTTGATGGATTCTGATGCTGTTGTGTTTGCGCCATTAAGGAAGACATCAAACTTATTCACAGATGACAGCTGAGTGTCTGCCCTGCGAGTATCTCGCTTCTCCTGCGCTAAATCAGACAAATACGTGCCTGGCCTCCTGCGAGAAGCGGAGTTAACTGTATATTGATGAGGGTTCTCGAACGCTGTTCTTGATCGCTAGCTGCGGTATTAAATTGAACCGATTAACCTGCGTCTTAGATTCACGCTGTCTATATTGTGGTCATAAAAGCCGTCTGGGAGATTATGTCTTTTGTCTTTACCAGATGAGCCATCGGGTCGTATTGTTTAGTCAAAAGCATCTTCTGATTTCAGCTTTCAGGAAAAAAAAAAAATATTAAAGGCTCTATGGACTTGAGCTGAACGGATTCATATTCCTCACCTGTCTCCCAGACCGAATTTAAGCAATGGAGAGAAAGAGGATGGAGAATACCTAAGCTTGGGTTGCGCTTGACATTTTAATAAATGTTCTTATAGAAAAGAGAATAATAGGGGTGAAAAACACTGGGTTGGAATCAGCATCACATGGCTGTCTTGAAATGAAACGAGTACTGCTTTTGACTTCTTGAGAGGATGCAATAAATGCTGAAATTTGATGGAATTCCTCTTGACTTTCACACCTAATAAGCTTTTCCTGACCAAATGAAATTTCATCCAAACCTCTTGTATACTCCTTTCCTGGAATTTAGCATGGTTCGCCAATGACGTGCTGAAATGTGGATCTGCATCTGTCTTTATCTGAGCTTTCATCGCGGCCTGGACCTCTTCTCTAATGGCTGCACTTTGCTGCTGACCTGACGGGCACAAAGAGCACAGCAGGGACTAACTGCAGGGTCGGGCTTGTCTGAAGAGCCACTCTCTCTTCCCTCACTTCCTCATGTCTTGTCCCCTTTCTCTCTCTCTCTCTCTCTCTCTCTCTCTCTCTCTCTCTCTCGCTTGATTTCGCTTTCTCAAGCCTTTCATTTCATTCTCTTCCCTCCTCTACCTCTCTCACTCAATTGTTTTCAACTTTACTATCAGTACAATCCATCCAGTGTGATGTGATTTAGATGGCAGTTGCCTTCACATACACTCTCGGCTCTATAAGCCATTTCTGCATGTCCCTCATCTCCGTTCAGCTCTCTCGCAATTTTTTAATATCACTGACAATCTCTTGCTTTCTGTCACTCGCACTCCTTCTTCTGGATAAAATACAAATAGCACGGTATTAATCACTCTGTCACACTGTCATAAGACATATTAGTCATTATTCCCCCCGAAGTCAGTAGTTTATTTAAAGCGCCACTGTAGAAGTCACAAGATATGCGTTAAAGCCTGCTTACCTCTATTACTTGCAGTTATTTCTGTCCCAGTAGTGTTTGATGGAGAAATAAGTATCTCTATTTTTGGTCTCGCTAGAATTCTGTTAATTTGAACAACAGCTTTAAGGTTTGCCTGCTGTGATATCAAGTAAATGCCAAATTAATTGGAAAATTATTGTCAGAGGAATGGATCCTGATTTGCCTTTTGAGTTGCCATTCCAGAATGGTTCATGAGCAGTCTTAACTAATAAAGACTCACTGCGGCACCCACAGTTGGAGCTCAAGTGGATGATGAAAATGAAGGAGTTCTACGTTTGAGGAGGATCTAATGCTTTAACTTGTGTTTGGATCGATGCATGTTGGCAACGATGCTACAAATTGGTGGGTCTTCAGCTTTCATTTGAATATAGACAGTGACTCGGTTGTTCAGACACGCAGGGGAACCCGATCACAGATCTGCTCACGCTGTACACGATACGGCACGACCATCCAAAGTTAAATGCCAGTGATGCCACTAGTCACCTCGGTCTTCAAATGTTAATCAGAAAGCAGTGCTAAGTTTGTGCAATTTCATGCCCTGAAACTTCAAATGAAAAAGGCAGATCATATGGAGATGGAGGACAGGAACACTGCACCTACAACCTAGTTTGCTGTTAAACACATCAGCTTATACAGTGTACCCAGCAACCTGCATGTGAAAATGTTTACAGTGAAAAATGGTGCATATTTACCTGAATCTTGGGTTGAATGTTAAATCCAGCCAGAAATCAGCAACAGTAAAACATTATATACATACACCGATAAGCCATAACATTAAAACCACCTGCCTAACATTGTGTAGGTCCCCCTTGTGCTGCCAGAACAGCTCTGACATGTTGAGGCATGGACTCCACAAGACCTCTGAAGGTGTGCTGTGGTATCTGGCACCAAGATGTTAACAGTAGTCGTTCTCTTTGTAATGTTCCTGAACAATTTTTGCTGCTGAAAGAGGCCACTGCCATTAGGGAATACCGTTGCCATGAAGGGGTGTACTTGGTCTGCAACAATGTTTAAGTAGGTGGTACGTGTTATTAGTAACATCCACATGAATGCCAGGACCCAAGGTTTCCCAGCAGAACGTTGCCCAGAACATCACACTTCCACCTTCTTCCATTGCTCCATGGTCCAGTTCTGATGCTCACGTGCCCATTGTAGGTGCTTTCGGTGGTGGACAGGGTCAGCATGGGCACTCTGACCGGTCTGCAGCTACGCAGCCCCATATACAGCAAGCTGCGATGCACCGTGTGTCTGACACCTTTCTATCAGAGCCAGTGTTCACTTTTTCAGCAGTTTGTGCTACAGTAGCTCTTCTGTGGGATCGGAGCAGACGGACTAGCCTTCTCTCCCTATGCGCATCAGTGAGCCTTGGGTGCCATGACCCTGTCACCGGTTCACGGTTGTCCTTCCTTGGACCACTTTTGGTAGGTACTAACCACTGCATACCGGGAACACCCCACGAGACCTGCTGTTTTGGAGATGCTCTGACCCAGTCGTCTAGCTACCACAGTTTGGCCCTTGTCAAAGTCTCTCAGATCCTTACGTTTGCCCATTTTTCCTGCTTGCAGCACACAAACTTCGAGAACTGTTCACTGTTCACGACTGCTCACTCCCTGCCTGATATATCCCACCCCTTGACAGGTGCCATAGTAACAAGATAATCAATGTTATTCACTTCACTTGTCAGTGGTTTTAATGTTATAGCTGATCTTTGTGTGTGTGTGTGTGTGTGTGTGTGTGTATATATAACATTTAAAAAATCTTTTTCAACCTTTCAGAGGAATTAGACTGCTCAGTTTTTTGGGGGGATTAGTCTAGCTGTCTCCCTGCCCTGAGTTCGATATGGGGGATGCTGCGTCCTCTTAGCCAACCCTGGAGTGTGACTCCTGTCTCTGATAAAGTGGAAGCTCTCGGAGCAGCAGAGGCATGCTGTATGTAATCTGACACTGAGTATGAAATGTCAGTGTCAAGCTGAAGAGCTGATGTTGCTATTAGCCAGCACTAGGATTTTACTTCAGCTGCCTCTCTGTCTGTAGTACTCTTTGTGGTGTAGCATCCTCATTCACCTTTACCCTTTGCTACCGTTGCTCCCGCTGCATCCTCTGACCTATAAGGATCATCAGGCAGCACAGGATTTATTGTGATAATTATTACAGTGCAAAACCTTGGATTGTTTTAGATTAATGAGCACATTTCAGCCCAGTGGAGCTAATCGTTTGCTCTGAAGCCTCGGGTTTGCCCTGCTGAATTCCGGTGACGTTGAGTAGCATTGTAAGCAGTTACGTGTTTTTTTTTAAGTGCAGCATTTCGCTTGTTCTGAATTACCCACATTTAAAAAAATCACCACAGGGGACCTCAGTGGAGTACTGCTATGTTACATTATGCTAATATCTGTTTGGATGGGCTCTATTAATTATATGTCAAATTTACATATATTCCCCAGGCCTGTCTCCAAGTCTGTGTATCAGTAAATAAAATAATAATAATAATAATAATAATAATAATAGCAAAAAAACTAAACTGAAATGCAGTGTTTTAATAATCACGCTCATTCCAAGGCATTAAAAGAGCGACTCTGAGCGAGAGAGCGACTCTGTCACTGACATTATTGACAGAGCGTCTATCCAACCATAATACAATTACTTTCTTGACTAATTTCCTCTTTTCTCTTTCTCATGGCTTATTTCACTCTCTTGTTTTCTCTCTGTCCCTTCCAGTTTTTCACTTTAGGGTTCATTACAGTGAGATTGAGCTTTTAAACCCAGTGGGCGGGAATGCAGTTGCTAAGCTGAGGATGAATGAGCTGGGGAAAATGGCACTGGGTGTGTGTTTAATGCCGTTTTCCCACTGAAGATTCTCGTTACTTCGATCCAGATCGCTTCACCATGTGTCTTGGCTGATGATGCCCCATGTATTTCTGTCACAAGTTTCTGCTGTTGTGCTCTGCAATTCCACATAGCCTCGACATTTCTTTTTACATTTACATAATTTATCTTATAGAAATATATCTAAGAAACGGTTACAGTGATCCTTGCGTGGCTTATTTAAGATAGATCAGTGGTCTGTCAGTAAGTTGATTTCTGTACCATAGAGAAAGCTGAATTTCCTTACTCCCTCGAAACAATCACCAAACATCCCTTCTCCATGTCTGAATGTCGTCAGAGAACTTCCTGTATAGTATACCAGTTCCACTGCTATTCCTTACTGAAAAATGTTCATCCTGAGGACTTGCGTCTGCTGTGGCAGAGAAAGGGAGCTGAAATAAGCGTTTTCGAAACCGTTTCCTGTAAACCTGGAGCAGGCTCTTACACAGCACAGGGATAGCTTCTCGCCATCCAAATTATAATTAACAGAAGCATGGATGTGCCCCGTTGTGTGCTGGTTAATCCTTCATTAGTTCAGAGCACCACTAAAGCGCACAACAGGTGTTACCTAAAATAGAGTAGATGTAATGTTACGGGTTGTTTTAACGATTTCTTTGTCCTGGAACCATTTTGGTAAAGCTGGTTTTCGTGTTCTTGAACCAGGTACTTAACCTTCCCTGAATTACGAGCAGGTGCACACGTGCTTTTTCCCTGCTTTTCCAGTAGCCAGCTAATGAAAGCCACGTCATTATCCTTTCCAAAGTGAGTACAAAACAGTTGCCGTAGATCTCCGTCATTACCCAGAAAATCTGCAGGACTGTAGTTTGTTTTAATTAGAGGTGATTCATCAAAATACTGCGTTCAAGGTCAGGCTAACACCACCACAATGTGGCTGTACATTCAACATTAATTATTTTAATTATCCGTGTTTCTGTTTTGTTCGGATATTTGTGTGTGTGTTCTGCGTAGATGTGAACCCAAAACTGCTTTGTGTAATCTTTAAATAATCCATTGTGTTAAAGAACCAGAGCTTTCGAGTTCTCAATTCTGACCGAACTGGACAGAGAACTTGACGCTTTTTTTTTTTCCCCTCTTTAAATTAAAAATGGAGAGAGGGGGAAACGCAGCCGACGTGGGAATGACTGCTTATAGCTGCTCTAAGTGATACCAGGCGCTACCTTGTCTTGCAGATGTCCACGATCTTACAGGAAATGTAATTAAAATCTGACTCTCTCAGTGATGATGATAATGTAATTGGAAGCAAATTGCTGTGGCATAAGAGCAAAAACACTTCAAGGTATGCGCTTATGGTTTGTACAGCATGAATCCAGTGTAGTAGTACTGTTTATGTTCACTCTCTTACTTGTTTAACGAGATTTAAATGCCAAGTCGCTAGTGTTTCTTTGTTTTTTTTCCTCTCCCTGAATTAACTGAACGTCTTCGAGTTCTGTGTGATTTCTGCTTTTATTTCTGCTTTTCTCTGGTGCGGAATCGCTTTCTCTCGGTAAGAGCGGTCTAACAGGCTCAGAGTGTAGCAGGAGAAGACTAAGAACCTGATGTCCGTACCAGGAAAAGTCCTTTCGCTGAGCTGGAGAAGTCAATGATCATTACTGAGAGAGTAATAATGAAGTCTGTATTATCAGAGAGTTTTTTTTTTAAATCCGTCGTCATTTTTAGGTGCCGAATGGGGAACGGAGATCATATAAATTAGCCAGCACTGGGTTAGGAGAGGCCTGGTCTTAGTCCAGAGTGAGACAGCAACGTGCTGCTTGATGGTGTGATAGAGGTTGTGGGTTATGTTGTGTAAATCTGTGTGCTTGTGTAGAAAGGCTGCCAATGCTTTAATTCGCTAGCCTCCTCCAGGCTGAGTTTTTTTCCCCCCAGCGAGTGCGTCTTTGATTTTGCAGGGGACACGCAACACTGGATCTTTAAGAGGTTAACGTTACTCGAGTGCTTGACGTTGAGTACACAGAGCACATCCCGATTGGCATCTTAAAACCTGGCATAGTTTGTTGAGTATAAATCGAGAAGGAGGCAGATTAACAGAGCACTTACGGCCTGGATATAAAGGGTCCGTGTGGATGAATCATGATGTGATTCGCTCCGCTTCTTTTTAGTTTCTTGCTACTGTCAAGACCACAGAATACAGTGAATACATGAGTCTTTGTGGTGGCTGGATCTGAATACAGCTAGCAGCACAATTACCCACACCCTCTCTCTGTCTCTCTCTTTCAAATCAGACATCCAAACTTACATACGCTCGTAGAATTCCATCCTTT
This sequence comes from Pangasius djambal, assembly GCA_022985145.1. NCBI lineage: Eukaryota > Metazoa > Chordata > Actinopteri > Siluriformes > Pangasiidae > Pangasius > Pangasius djambal. The sequence goes on from CM040992.1 coordinate 18,414,433, forward strand.
TTTCTGCACCCTTTTTTTAAACAGATACATGTGTGTGACCAATGGCCCAGTGGCATCAGCCACTGGGAGAGGGTCTTTCCTGTTCTCCAACCCCTAATTTGTTTACTTCCACTTGCTGTCTTGCTAACCGAAACCCTCGCATGTGAAACTTGCTGCTTGCTGTGTTCGTGCAAGGTGTTTGCGCATTTTCATTGGATAGAATCGAGTATGACGCTTTGTGCTTGACAATTCGTTTTTAATGCCTGGAATCAGTGAATCAGCTCTTTTTTTTTTTTTCTCGATCAAATCCCACCACCTTCGATGTAAACCAATAGCAGGGCGATGACATGTTGACTTGACCCGACATACTGTAAATTAACATATCCATGCATTGATGTTCCATAAGAAAACTTACTTTGACACAATCCAAATCATTCCTCCTTCGAACGTGTACAAATTAATGGCTTGTCTGCTGGTGTCGTATTGTATTTCTCGTGTTTTTCATGGCGTGACTGCTGTCTCTCTGTGTGCTCAGTGTAGGGGAAATAATGATCAGTTAATGCAGCAACACACGAGCTCCTGTAATAGAAATAAAGCATTTTTGTTGAGCCATAAAATTGTGACACGGCTAAACTGATTTACCAGCTGTACGTTTTTGTTTTTAAGTCAGCTAATGTCAACTAATGCTAGATGTGTTCATGGTCCTAAAGAGCTGGACTGATGTTTGTACTATGACGGTTCGGGAAAAATGCCGAGAGTTGGATGTCTTTCAGGATTCGGACTGGTCCGAGTCTCTTGGCTGCACTGGGAGTTCAGAGAGAGTTATGTTGAGGTGTTGTATTTTCAGCCAGAATGACACACACACACACTGCCCACATGGTTAGTATGGGACGTACAGTCGCACTAGCATAGGTGCACACCTGCGCTGTAAAGATCCATTCCCTAAGGCATACTGCAACAAGGAGATGGCTGCAGTGGACTGAAGGGAAGATTAATTGCCTCTGGTTTTTTGCGCTGCCCTGACTCTGAATCAATCAGCCACTGGCCAAACAGTAGGAGGTGCATTGCGGAGATGGAGAATTGCTGACTAGGTCCACTGTGGAGGTGATCTGGCACAGTCTAGGACACATGGTCTTACTTACTGTATGAATCAGCTGGAGCTCCTGTTGTGCCGTCATTGTCTCACTGCAGTACTGAACATGAGCACATAGAACCACTGGTTTTATAATTAGGGACCCCATACCGAGTCCTGATATGGTGCCGGCCCTGAGCCGATATATAGCCTGAAATACTGGCTGTGGATCAGAAGGTGTTGATTTTCTGTGATTCACAGGGACTTGTGGACACGTGACACAATCTAAGACTAATAATAAGTGAATCGTGCCGTAAAATGTAAAGTAGATGTGCTGATATTTAACAGCGAGAAACTTATAATAGTTGAAGCTCTTTGCGTTTATATTTCTTTAACATTTGTGGAAGGAGTCTCCAGTGTTAGCGCTTCAGACGTTTCCGTTTTCCTCCACAGGAACGTCTAAGGAAGGAGGACGTTGCACTTTGAGATCTCTCCGTAACAGGCTGCTAATTTTTCTCGTATTAATTTCAAGGGAATGCGAGAGAACTGCTGTTTACAGCTGCTATAATGTAAGCGTTAACAGGAACTAACCTGTTTTTAGCAAACGTTCCACAAGCAAGGTGTAACGTACAACACACAATATGATCCACACAGCAGTGGGGTGATGTGACTCAACGTAAAAATCTGGGTCTATTTATTTATTAATGCACAACATGTCGTGCATTTTAACGGTTTATAGTTAAGATTTAATGTTGTGGAACGTCTGAGAGACGTGACGGTTGGTTCCTGTTCTCACTAATGTTATAGCTGCGATAAACAGTCGTTTCCTCACCAGCCTCTCTCTCATTCTCTCTCTCTTTCAAAAAAAAAAGCAGCTTGTCATTTTATGGAGAAACCAGAAAGCATAAACTCCTCTGTCCTGAAGACTTTCCTGTGCTGGGAATCTTTGCAAAGCACTGCGAATGTTACTGTAGGAGCCATGCTTACTATCTTCTTTAATTTTTCTCTATGTTCATTTAAATATTAGTCTGCTGCTGTATTGTTAATGTTGTTTATTTCTCTGAGTGTGTGCCCTCTATAGGTGTGAAGGGAAAAATGTAGAAAAGGATATGCCACCCCTGACAGGAGGGGGGCGCTGGTGCGAGAGCATACAGTCTTTCGACCGTGCGCACGGTGCAACAAGCCTGCAAATTAGCCTTTAAGTTGTTTGTTTGTTTGTTTTTATGTTGCAGTTCAAGTTAATTTTGGTTTAATAAACTTCTGTTGTTGTTTGGAACCCAACAAGCCGGATCTGTTCATGCTACTTTGCACGTGTCGGATTATTGCATCAGCATCTCCCACAGTGGCCAAGAAACAAGGGGCAAGATTGGAAATTTGAAACCTGTTTTTGCCACTACAGTTACAAAGCACTGGCACGTGAGACTGCGTGTTAAATAAATGTCTCCTAACCAAAAACAACACATCAACGATTATACGTTTTTCTTTGTTAAACGTTTTTTAAAAAAAATCCGTTTATTAAAATCTTTATTCTGTGACCATGCAGGTCTCTGTGATTGAGCTGTTACTATAGAAACAATAAAATATTAGAACTGGTGTAGAAACCTGTTGTTCACGTTACGGACAAAACTACCGTCTGGGTCGTGTGGTTATACAAAAATAACGCACACGTCGTGACGAGTCAGATTCGAGAAGACAGCTGCACAGTGGTATAGGTTTATCTAGAGCCACTTTGTGTTGGGCTGTATCACACCACTTCTTCACTGATTATTTTCCTGTAACAGCACACCCCGTAGTGTTTTATTCCTTACACAGCAGACACGATAAATACCAAGCACACTTTGCAAACACGATCAAGCGTACCTGCTTCCCGTGCGTCGGCTGGTTCAATTGAATAACGTAGTTATGAGGGGCGCCTTTACTTTATTTAACCTGACTACTGCTAACGAACTGCGCCATCGCCTTGTGTTTAAACACATGTTGAGTGAAAAATGAAGACAATAGCCAGACAATACATCCATCAGCCAGAGACGTTAAGTTTGGCCAGTGGCAAAAGCACAACAGTCTGAATGATGCAAGTGCTTGCTTGTTTTCTCAGTCACGTACTTGAATTGTCAGAATGATCAAAATGCCCATCGCTAATGAACACAGAACACAGCACGTCATGAAGCGCATGTTTCTCGTGGCTTGGCAACAGAAGCGTGTAGAGAGTCGGCTCGGTTATTAAAATGGTGTCAGTATCAGTGCCTGCTTATAAACATTTATAGCGACATTACTCCAGCTACTGAGCTCTCGCACGTCTTGATTTTATTCCCTGTTCACGCACAGCGCCGCAGAACCACGGCACGGATTTAAAAGCACACAGCTTTCAGATTATTGGCTGATCAATATTATGCTGCGAATGTCGTTAAAATTGACCGCGCGTAAAGAAATGCCAGAGTGCACAACCATTTCATGAATTCGTGCATCTCGCAGAACTCACTAGTTTAAATTTCTTAGAGAGAAATTCCTTCTCCTGTATTTTGTGATTTTTTTTTTTTTTTTGGTTGTGGAATGCCAAACATGAGAAGCAACAGAAATAAGACAAACTGCGTCAATTATTTCTGCAGGCCGGACCACCTCAGACACTGCGATGCCGTCTCAGACGTGCTGAGAAGATAATAATAGCAGATCCAGTGCTGGGTGTGAAAGTCCGTACCTCTTTGGTGACGATTCTGCCGGCAGCAAGCAGAAGACTAATTGCTGAACTGTACACTCAAGCTAATTACCTTCTCAGACTTTCTCAAATTCTCATCACAAAAACAAAAAAAAAAACAATCCAACCTCATTATTGTAATTTGCTGCTGACCATAGTCAAACGCACTGACTCAACCCGAGTCCAAAGACACCCAGCCGCGCCCTGAGGCTGCAGGGTTCTGCAGAAAGCACAGCTCCTTTTAATTGCTCGCTCTCCATTTTCAGAAGGTACACAGTCATCGTGTTGTGTAACACCTGGCCAGTGGGATGCAGATTATTCCGAGTCAAAGGCGCCTCTTTCCGTTTCGTCCGATTCTGCAGCATTGAGAATACTCCTGCAGGAGTTTGAGAACGGCACACGAATGGAACGTTGCCGTAGTCAGGTTGAGATGGCTTTAAAATTTAAAGCCTAGCTAATTTCCTGGGGCTGAGAATGCCGTCTCTCTGCATTAGTCCTCATCCTCGGTCTCATAATGCATAATGCAGATTACTTGTACTCTAGCCTAAACAGCGATGAAGAGTGCACCTGGAGCCACACACTCGCCGTTCTTTCAGAGCCTCTGAGCGCTCTGATGTTCTCCTCTCTGCTTAGTTTTCCCTCCTGTTTACTTAATTGCATTCTCTCAGATTACTTTTTACTGTCTGCGAGGAATACGCTGCAGTGATATGCTGCATTGTTCTTTCTGTCGTCTGACTTGCTGGAGTCACTCTCTTCCACTGGGAAGAAAAGATTAAAGATCAGTAAGGCTACTGTAATTTATATCACAGCGCTGAGAAAAATTCTTGACTCCTTTGGTCAGATTGAATTATTTTTAATTATTTGATTAATTTTCTGTCCGAGTACCTCTGACAATACTGCTGTTTGTATTAATGTGTTCTTTCTTAGATTAGATTAGATTAGATTCAACTTTGTCATTGTTCAAAGGACATGTACTAAGCCAATGAAATGCAGTTCGCATCTAACCAGAAGTGGCATATTTAAATAAGGATATATATATATATAACATTTCTATATGAACAGGTTACACAGGGACTCTTATGACAGACGCTTCATATAAACGGATTAAAAACCTTGTAGTTGTTTATATGGTCAAGTTTTCTGTCATGAAGTGTTTCCTGTTTTTGGAAGGAGTCTGCCGCATCAGTGCTTTGTAACAGCCAGAGGTAAAACGGTTTCTGTAGGGTTTCTGACACAGTCTTTACATTTTGTGTTTTCTCTTTATAGCTGCTATAACATAAGTGATAACAGGCCCTGACTTGTTTTGTTAACGTTCCACAACATTAAATGTAACTGTAAGCGGATACAAAAGCATGACTTCGTCATTTTTTTTTTATTTGTTGTCTTTAGTAAATAGAAAATTGTTAGCATTGGCAAATTGGTGTGGTAAAAGAGGAAAAAACACTTCAGGATGTGCTGATATGGGAAATAATCAACTTTGGGATGGTAACAGCATTGATTATTTTCCTTTAACAACATTCTCAGTTGTGATTTGTTCTTTATGTGTGTTATCTTAATGGACCTGGCAGGTACTATGAAAAAATATAATTAAAAAAATATTATGTAAGGGATTTCTTTTAAAAGAACTAAAGAACTACCTTGGATGCTCATTTCTGGTCTAGCAGCTAAGGATCCTGTGCTCTCACCGACGCGGCCTGGGTTTGATTCCCGGGGAGGGAACCAACCCAGCCACTGGGAGTGTCCTCTCAATGCCGGTCCCAAGCACGTATAAAATGGGAGGGTTGCGTCAGGAAGGGCATTTGGCGTAAAACCTGTGCCCAATCAAACATGCTGACCAGTGATCCACTGTGGCAAGCTCTAATGGGAGCAGCCAAAAGAACAGCAGCGGCTTTGGATACCGATCTGAAGCTGGTGGTATACTTCAAGTGACAGGAAAAAAAACAATTGAATGTCAGTATTTTCAAAAAGAACTTGATACAAGGGTGCAGAATTATTTCAAAGGGCTGCAGTGTATGCATTTAAACCAGCATAACTTTCTTGCTCAAGAGCAGCTTTTTTTTTTTATGTATGAAGTATACCACCAGCTTGATAGCTCCCTCTGAACAGAACCTCTGCTGATGCTGGTGATGATAAAATAGTTGATGATGTAAATGCATACGAGCCGAATGCATGCGACGATTCGCTTAGTGAAAGTAATCAGATTCAAAAGTTTATGTGGCGATTATTTTTCCATTTAACAGACCATTACATTTTGATCGAAGCGAGTTCGGCTCGGGTCTGGATTACAGCCTGCTCGTGAAAGTAGCTAGTGAAGGAATGTTGTAGCTTTTTAAATAATTCATCACAAGCAAACGGCTGTGTGTTCAACAGGGATGCTATAGAGACGGTTTTGAGCAGTGTTGTGCTGGAGTAATAATTTAGATTTTTAATCATCTTTAAAGCATTCGGTCTCATTAGTTCAGCCTCGCTGAGGTTAGGACATGATTCTTTGATTATAACTGCGTGGTTCGAGAGTATGTTTCATGCACCTCCTGTGCCCGAAATGTGCAGTCTTTTGCCATGGAAACGTAAGTGCTGCCTGCTGTGGTGATCTGCAGAACCACACAATTCAAAAATCTTTGAAAGCCCAACTTGCTCGCATATGTCTGTATGTAAATCCTTTGATTAAACTATTAAAAGCAGCTGTCATTTATTCTTCAGATGACTTGCGATGAGTGCTCTCACACAGATCGGTTTATTTCATCCAGCTGTATTGCAGTTTCAGTGGAGGGACATTGTTGTCTGTTGGAGTTGAGTTTGATTGGATTCTTAGTCAAGGTTAGAAAGTAGCCTAAAGAAAAGTATTTTGCCATCATTTTGGTAAAATATGGTAAATTTGGTAAAAATCGAAGCAGTAAAGAGCAGTGAGCAGCAACGAAATAAACAAAGGCAATATGTGCCATGTGGTGTGATGACCCTTTACATATTTCTGTAAAATGACTTTTTTCGGGGGGGAAAATAAAGTTTGTATTGTATAAACATTTTAGGCTATGGGCAGTCTGTTTATCATCTTCGATTTGAATATTATCAGATTCCTGATCTCGGCTGACGGGAGTGGAGCCTTGTGTTGTCTTCTGCTGTTGTAGCCTCATCCACCTCAAGGTTCATTATGTTGTGATGCTGAGATGCTTTTCTGCTCACCACGGTTGTAAAGAGTGATTACATGAGTTACTATAGACTTCCTGTCAGCTCAGACCAGTCTGGTCGTTCTCCTCTGATCTCTCTCAGCAACAAGCTGTTTCAGCCTGCAGATCCTCCGCTCACAGGAGGTTTTTTTCCACACCATTCTGTGTAAACTCTAGAGGCTGTTGTGTGTGAAAATCCCAGGAGATCAGCAGTTTCTGATATACTCAAACCAGCCCATCTGGCACCAACATCCAAGCCACAGTTAAAGTCACAGAGATCACACTTTTACATATTCTGATGTTTGAACATTAACTGAAGCTCTTGACCTGTATGATTGCTGCCACATGATTGGCTGATTTTAGAAAACTGCATGAATGAGCAGGTAAACAGTTGATGTGTTTTACTTTGGAATTTGTCCTTATTCTACGTCAAAGATCACATGGCCATATCTGCCAGCTAACTCATTGATGCTAAGCTTTATAAGTCCAATATCACATCCATAATACTGGAATTGCCCAAGTTACACTTAAAGCAACAGCGCGTTACTATCACAAAGCCTATTAAATGTACAAGCACTTCTTTCACCAGCGTTCTCTTCATTTCTGTATTGATTACGCTACCAGAAGCGTCCCTTTGCTTCACAGCCTCCAGTTCCTGATTGTGAAGCAGGACCCCAGGCCTTAGCCTTCGTTCCTCTGCCCTGCCCTACTTCTCCTTTGTTCAGCCTTTTTTGAGTGCTTCACTCCCCTGAGGAGGCTCTGGCTTCTAAATCGATTCACACCGAAGCCATTCCTCAGTCTGTTATCTCCGAATGACCGTCGAAGGCATCTGTAATTATTTGCTGGTGAAGTCAGTTCTCTGTCCTGAAAGGATCGAAGGCAGTATTTGCTTTTTTTCAATCCATGTAATGGACGTCCACTTTGAGTCAGGTTTTAAAGAAGAGACTGATGCTCGACAGTCACAGTGGGACATGGGTGCTGCCCATAACCAGAGAGGTTTCGCTTTTAAAGATTCACAGATTTCCTGTTAAAGCACATCGTAGCAAACCAGAAGCGGGCATTATGGAGTGTCTTGCAGAATAGCGACTCAAAAGGCTGTGATCAGATGTACAGATTAGCTGCATAGTTAATTCTGCATGTCTTCGGGTCCTTTTTACACTGTTGTAAAGCTGCATTGTAAAACAAACCATAAACCTGGGTATAAGGGGGACTTGTCTATATGAGAATGCAGACACTCCATCACTCAGCAGTCAGATGTCCCAGGGCTGCCTCTCTAGCTGATGAAATATTCAACACTTTCAGTTTGCTCGTGTTACCAATCAGCCGACACACACACACTGTAACTGGTATGGTTTATACCATTTCAAAGCTAAGGAAGGAGAAGGCTCGTGTGTGTGTGTGTGTGCGTGTGTGTGTGTGTGTGTGTGTGTGTGTGTGTGTGCGCGTGCTCATGCATTTTTTTTTTGTGTTTTCTAACACAGTCACTAACAGCTCCTCTCCTCTTATGCTTCTCTACACTCCTCATGCATATTTAAGAGCAAATGTGAAATTGACAAATGCTCTGTTGAGTAACTCCTTCACTTAATTAGCTTTCATTAATTGCTACTGTTCTTTTTTTTTATTTATTTATTTATTTATTTTTTTTAACCGAACTCTGTAGCCATTGGTGTTAGGAAAAGAAGTCAGTGGGGTGTACAGTGTGCCCACTGTGATTTTCATTTTACTGCTCTTTAACGATCGCT
>CM040992.1:18423181-18435928 GCA_022985145.1 Pangasius djambal
TTTTTGTTTGTTTTTTTTTTTTTAAAACCATCTAGACCGTGCTCACTTTTGGTTCATATCCGAATACAGATAATTCCATTGTACCATGTAACATTATACCATTTATTATTCATTATAGACTATATAATGGTTTGAAATTATTTGGTTAGGTTAAGGTTAATGTAATAACAATTGATGGTGTTTGATCAGATGGAAGACATTGTATGGAAGAGTGACTTAACAGTTTGAAGATCCTCCATAATGATTAAAAGCTGCAGTGATGAAATATCACGACACTGTGTACTGTAGAAGTGTAGAAGCAAATTTATGAGTGAAATAGTTGCTGTCTTTAAACCTTGCTAACCTGTGTTACTGGCTACATGAGCCATAAGATTAAAACCACCTGCCTAATATTGTGTAAGTCCCCCTTGTACCACCAAAACAATGATGTAATAGAAAGTGTGATTTATCAGACCAGGCCACCTTCTTCCATTGCTCCATGGTCCAGTTCTGATGCTCACGTGCCCATTGTAGGTGCTTTCGGTGGTGGACAGGGTCAGCATGGGCGCTCTGACCGGTCTGCAGCTACGCAGCCCCATATACAGCAAGCTGCGATGCACCGTGTGTCTGACACCTTTCTATCAGAGCCAGTGTTAACTTTTTCAGCAGTTTGTGCTACAGTAGCTCTTCTGTGGGCCTTCACTCCCCACACGCATCAGTGAGCCTTGGGTGCCCATGACCCGGTCGCCGGTTCACCGGTTGTCCTTCCTTGGACCACTTTTGGTAGGTACTAACCACTGCATACCGGGAACACCCCACAAGACCTGCTGTTTTGGAGATGCTCTGACCCAGTCGTCCGGCCATCACAGTTTGGCCCTTGTCAAAGTCTCTCAGATCCTTACGCTTGCCCATTTTTTCCAGCTTCCAACACATCAACTTTGAGAACTGACTGTTCGCTCGCTGCCTGATATATCCCACCCCTTGACAGGTGCCATTGTAACGAGATAATCAGCTTCATCTGTCAGTGGTTTTAATGTTATGGCTGATCGGTACAGTCTAATCTGAGGAAATCACCCAAGTGACAGGAAAAGTATAGAGGAATTGGTGAAAGACAGCTCTCTCTTCAGACAACCTTTAAACGCACTCTTCTTGACAGTGCTGACAGGAGAAAAATCAATGGCCATTTCAGTCATTCAGGACTGTGTGTGTTTTTCTCACCTCTAGGGGTATACTGTATGGCTGCATGACTATTCTGACTAAATACGTGCTGGTGCTATTGCCTCACGGGATGTGAACTGAGGTTTTTCTAGCTGCCTTGTCAATATATGAATTCCACTTTTCAGTGGTAAGTTTTCCCCATCATCGGGATTCAGTCCCCATCATCGGGATTCAATCTTGCGATCTCCAGATGAGCGGGTGAACGGTTTTCCACTGCGCCACTCGGGAGCTTATGGTAAGATATTTAAATAACGAAAAGATAGCAGCCTTTCCTCCCTGATGTATCAAGCAGAAACCAAAAGCAAAACACGACTTTAAAACTGTGCTTCTTCCCCCGTATGTGCTTTTCCAGCCTTCCTAAAGGTCACAGTGAATACTAGGCGCTAATTCAAGGCACTTACAGTCACTGAAACAAGCCAAACATACCACGTGCGGAGATTCATTAAATGATTCAGATTGTACCTCGTTATTTTTTTTTACATTTCAATTGGGTAGAGAAGCAGTGAGGAATTAAAAAGATAATTACACTGGCTCAGGCTGAACCATGCTTGAAAAGTTTGCGTTTAAGTTGAGTGGTGTTTACTGAAGCAGGGATTATTCACGAGCGGAGCTGATAAGGTGGGAGTTGCACCTGAACGCCAGATAATTTGAAATGGGCTTTTTCAGGACTCCATTATCACCCGGTGAGGTAGAACTTTGTGAGGCATCCAATACGCATATGCAGATCTTCTGTTTACTGTGTGCACTTTACTTCTGTTTACTGTGAAAACCAAATTTCTCCAAAATGAATGGAAAAGACACGTTCTGACCTTGTGAAGAAATCTGATTGGTCAAATGTATTTATTTATTTATATTTTAACACTAAACATTTTCAGATTTTCTTTTCAGTACTGAGGTTCCGTGTAGTACAGTCACATCACAAAGGTAGTAATGGGGGTATGTGTTCATGTGTTTAGCCCTTTTTGTGAACCCAAAAGGACCAAATGTGCTCATAATGATAGGATAAGGTCAGATGCCTCCACAATCACCCAGTCCTCAGAGAAAGAGTGTTTTCACAGCTCTTATTAAAGCATTCCTTTTGTTTACTGATGCTAAGGTTAGGTTTAGCATTGATAGTCCTGATAATGATAGAAAAATGTATGTGCGTGCGAGAGTCAGTGTGTTTGGGGGGAAGGTTATATATATATATATATATATGTGTGTGTAGGTGGGTGCCAAATGCCAAAGAACTATCTAAGTTTTGATCTTATGGGAGCATTTGACAGGTCAAAAGCAGGAAAATTGCTTTGATTATATTATATTATATTTGTTAAAAAATAAATAAATAAATAAATAAATAAACAGCAGATTTTATGTAAATCTTTCCTTTTAGTTACTGAGGTTAAAATTAGTGTTAGATCTAGGTGTAGGATAGCATTACTCAGCTGCATTGATGATGATGATGCTAGTACTACTACTACTACTACTACTACTAATAATAATAATAAAGAGCATAGAGAAACATTTAATTTCTGCAAGCTGACGTGTTATGGTAGGACAGCAGTTGGCTTAGTCATGGTTCTGTATGGGTGTGTGTGTGTTTAGAAGTGTTGAAGTGCATTTCTGCACTGAATATGATAGAGGTCAACGAGAGAATGACTAAAAAAAGAAAAGAGAGAAAACACACACTGAAGCGTGATGATGAGACATTAATCACGTCACAGTGACCTACATGAAATATTTGCTCTGTGTGCAGCTCTTAGGTCACAGCTGTGGTCAGGTGTGTATCAGCATGCACGTAGATATGGAGTATTTACACACACACACACATACACACACACACACACACAGAGAGAGAGAGAGGACTATATAGAGGGAAATAAAAGACACATTAATCTGAATTCTGCCTCACACTTTGAGTTAAGCACTTTAATAGAACCACTCAAAGGTTTCGGTGTGCATTACAGCTTTAATCATTTTAAATTAAAGACCGCTTCACTGCTCCTTTGCCTTACCTCAGGATCTTTCTTTACAGATTAGCATTTCGACAAAATGCTTACCCATTTGTAATTTTCTCGAGTCTGTCATTACATTGCATACCTTCAGTGTAAAGCCTCCTTTCCCTTTGAGCTCCATGCTGCTTTACTCCGGATCTCCATGAACACAGCAACGTTTTAGGGCGGCTAATACCTAGGTCCTGACTTCTGCTGCTAGACTTGTTGCTCTTATCCAGTTGGGTAATACTTTACTCACAGGAATGATTTTATACCTGCTGTTCATGGAAATGTTTAAATTGAACACAACAGCAAGAAAAGAAAGCAAAATACTATCCTCCAAGATGTATCGTAACAATACCAGTTCCTATTGATCTGTGGTGGAGAAGACTAAATAAAGCTAAATAGAACAGAGCTGCTTCAGTTATGTGGAAGGAAAACCCTACAGCGCTGCTAAAGTCTCCAGTCTGATTGGTTAGAAGGTGTTGAATAAATTCTCAGCTCAGACAGTAGTGATCAGTCGAATCACAGGTTTGTATTAATGCACTCATTCTAATACGTTATCATAACGGCTAACTAACAGGGACTTGTTCATTAACAGGGACTTGCTATGGCCGATACTCCACATAATCTTAGTAGTGAGAAATGAAAAATGTATAATTGTTTGACACGGTAGAAAGCTTTATTTTGTGTTAGAAAGGAGGTATTTGTAGCAATTCATGATTCCCTCCCTCCATCTTGATAAAACTTACAGTTCTGGCTGAAGAAAAGCAGCCCTAAAGCATGATGCTGCCACCACCATGCTTCACTGGGGGTATGGTGTTCTTTTGGTGATGTGCTTTTTTTTTTTTTTTTTTTTGCACAAACATACTTTTGGAATTGGCCTCATCAGACCATAACACATTTTGCCACATGGTGTGGGGTGATTTAGTTGAGCTTGGATGTTTTTTGTGAGAAAGGGCTTCCGTCTAGCCGCCTACCCCACAGCGCAGACGTGTGAAGAATACGAGAGATTGCTGTCACGTGCAGAAAGTAATCAGTACGTGTCAGATATTCCTGCAGCTGCTTTAATGTTGCCGTTGGTCTCTTGGAAGCCTCCCTGGTTTGTAAGTTTTTGTCTTGTTCTTTTATATATTTTGGAGGGACGTCCTGTTCTTGGTGATGTCACTGTGGTGCTCCATTTTCTCCACTTGTTGATGACGGACTTCACGGTGTTCCATGGTACATCTGATGTTTTGGAAATTTTTTTATACCCCTCTCGTGGTCGATATCTTCTGACAGTGAGACCCTGTACAGGCTTTGTAAGCTCTTTGCGGTCTATGGCTTCATCAGTCGGATAAAACCAAGAAGATGTGAAGAAAATCCTACAGAAGCAGCTGGTCTTTATTTGGGGTTAATCTGAACACAGCCACATCCCCAGTGCTAAAAAGGTGTGCACACTTATGCAACCAGGTTATCGAAACCTTTTTTTTTTTTTTTCATTTTGCCAATGTTTCCCTAAAATGTTTCTGATTTGTTTTTCACTTAATTTTTTTCTACGTTGTAATTTCACATTGAGGGTGGAAAAAGTTCTGACATGATTTCTCTTGGTTTCATTTGTCATTTTATCATTAATAATAAATGCAATCACTGGCAAATTGATGCAGTTTACAAGGAATAAACACGTCAGGAAGTACTATTCTAGGCAAATAATCAACTTTGGAACTTTGGAATTTTACAATAACAGAACATCCAGAATTTTTTTTTTATTCTTTACGTAAGAACGCGTCCGTATTTATCCCATGTGCTGCTTCTTCACTTCCACCTTGAACATTTCTCCATCCATTATACTGTCTTTTATATATCACATGATAAATAGCTGCAGTCAGTATAGGTACACGTGCTGTATGTTATGACAGATAGCAATCCAAAGCCCTTTATAACACTGCCATACACTTGGCTATGTTGTGTCATGATGGAAATTTCAGTAATATTGCATGAAGTATCAAAAGTTTAATCTTTTCTTCAATACTACAGTGTGGCAATAAATAAATATTTTAACTGCACATACTTTTAATACTTCATTTAATAGCCGAACAGTCTGGTGTTATTTAATTCAGCCTCACAACGAATCCAACAGTGCATTCTAATGCACAGGGCCATGTGGAAAAAAACCCCTCATCTATATTCCTTGTAAAGAAAATAGACTACATTAAAGAGCGCTAGTGAGATCCGTGAAGTCCGTAGCCGAATTTTGACGCAGTCTACTTTTCTGATTTCATGTTCAGTTAAATGAATTAGATTTTCAGGTGTAAGTATTTTCAAAAACATATGCAGGCTTATTGTACTAGAGACAAGTGACATTTACAATACGAAAATAACAGATGGTATAGTACAAGGACAGCATAATGAATGTGTTTTTTTTTCCTTTTGGCCATGAGTTTGGTTTTGGAAGTCGAGGTTACGTTATGATGAACTGATGCGAGAAGTCTTTGTACGTCCGTTTTTTAAATCTTTTTCTTTTTTTAAAGAACACTTGTTTAGTCAAGCATTATGGCAGTAACCATCTAAAACGTAATAATGTTTGCTAGCTAGGGCAAGCTGCCGTGATGTTCTTCACAACCATAATATGCACGCACATAAGCCACGACAGTGTACGACATGTTCCATGATGTGTTCGTGATGATGTTGGGTTAGTTTTATGACGCAGGGTTTTAAGAACAATGTTATCTAGGTTTGTATCCATTTCAGACAGGAAGTAGTCGTCGCTTTGGTTCTGTTTCTTGGTTGTATTTCATTCAGGACTGAGCACGGAGCTCTGTATATTATTTAGCATTGTTTTTTTTTTTTTTTATCCAATTAAAGCAGCAGCTAGTGGAATAATTTATAAAAAACATAAAACCAGCAACTGTGTACGAGTCGCTTTTGCAGTGTGAAATATCACAGTGCAGCTCTCTTCATTCCAGCGTGAAGAGAGAGTGGATGCTACGTCCTGCTTTTATGAGTCACCACACATCTTAATCACTCAGCAGCGGAGAGAAAATGGCCACTTTTAAGTGTGTGTGTGTGTGTGTCTGTCTCTGTGTGTCTGTCTCTGTGTGTGTGTGTGTGTGAGGCTTAATAACATGTTGGGAAAGCATATTTTTAGCCGCTTCATTAAACAGGACCTGAAGGAACACAGTTGCTGAGGAACCGGCTGTGTGTTACACATTGGACTTGATTGTAAATGTGATGAAACAAAGTCCGCCTGCCTTTCAGCTGCTCTTTCAGATCTGAAGAGCACTTTCTCTAAATACACCTCTAACTGTGGGCTTATTTACATTATATATAAAAAAAAAAAAAAAACATGAACATACGTACACACGCTTATCACCTTTCGTCAATATCACACTGCCTACAGCATCGTAAAGTTAAGATCTTAACTGCTAAAGAAAGGGTTCGGATGAGGGCTTAAATCCTCTCATGCTTGTTTAAACCTAAAATCACACTCTCACACACACACACACACACACACACACACACACACAAATTAAATAAAATTTACATCAAGCAAGGATTAAAACATGACTGGGTGTGCTGTTATAGGAACGTATGCCAATCTTTTTTATGTATTTATTAAAGTATGATGCATGGTAGTTTTTATCCATTTATAGGTACATTAGCTGTTTTGTTATAACAGCTATTATTTATATGCATCTTATTTTCTCTCTCTTGAACTTAAATAAAACCAAAAAAAAAACAAAACAAAACTGGAAAGCTCTCTTTTTCCTGTGGCAGAAAGCATGCTTAAGCACTGACACTGGAGACTCCTTCCACAGACGTTGAATACACAACCCTCTACAGAAACCTTGACGTCGTTTGATAGCAATATGTTTATAATCTGTTTGTAATTATTAAAGATGACATGAGGCGGCCGCCATACAAGCTGAAGGAGCTGTTACTATAGAAACAATAACATGCTAGAGCGAGTGCATTAATATAAACCTGTGATTTGCCTTGCAGCCTGCTGTCAGATTCGAGAATTCAGGAGCGCTGTGGTGTAAACTGTTTCAGAGGTGCCTTGCTACGTTTAATACTGTCCAGTGCCAAATCTCAGAGGGGTAAAGCCCTATGGAGTATAAAAGTCCCTCTTGTACTTCGTTATTTCGAGCGTGAATGTCGGTGTCAAACTCGGCGTCATACAGATTCCGCTGTCTAGATTTGTACAGATTTTCGTTTCAGTATAGAAATGGCTAATTTATTTCTTTTGCATCTGATTTAATTGAATTCATTCCTGTGCGTGATTGTGTTTGCTGCTCTCTGGCGATTTGCTGTAGATGACTGTAAGCGGTTTGAGCTGTGTAAAAAAAAAACTTGACACTTGTCTGGGTGCGGTTCAAGATCAATAAATTTTCGCTTTCTTTTCCAATGCAAGAAAAACCTCTGTTGCAGTTTGGCAGTTTGATTCTGCATCATGTTGACACTTTTTTTTTTTTATCCTCCATTTCTTTTCCAGCGCTTTCTCATGCCACCCTTGCTACGGCGATCACGATCTCTTCCTCCTTTGTCCTTCCACAACCCAATCTCATTTCTGCTGGTCCAGTGACGCTTCTCTTTTCTCTTTACTGCGTTTTGAATCGCATCCTTTTAATCCTTTTTTTTCTAAGCTCTATCAGTCTGCCAGTGTTTGGGCTTCAGCTCATCATTGTGCTCTGATGTGGCTTCATTTCCCTCAACTCTCTCTCTCTCTCTGTCTCTCTCTCTCTCTCTCTCTCTCTGTCTCTCTCACAGCAGCATTATGTTTGCCTCCTCATTCACGTCTTCGAGGAGCACTCTTCTCTTTGTTCTGTAAACACACTCCGCTCCTCTGTTATCTGCATCCTCAGGCCTCTGTCTGTAATTATGCGCAGTGATATTCAGGTGCGCTGATGAACGCTAGCAGAGATATCGTACCCACACACCCACACACCTTTAAGAGGCCACGGTGGGGTATCACACACCACATAGCAGCGTTTAAATGAACAGAGCAAAACATATAAAATTATCACCACCGACCTAGACTTAGGGAATTGCTCAGTAGAAGGACACACACAGTCCCGGGTTGTTAAAAGCATGTACTGTTTATTGTGTTGCTCAGAAACAAGTGACTCTCGCACACTGGACTGTAACAACATGAATAATTACGCTTCTTAAAAACAGCTTGGCGGGAATGGACAGTACTCCCCAAACCCCCCCCCCCCCCCCCCCCAGCAGAGGTGGAGAAGGAGAAATGTTCCAGGATGAATAGCACTTTAGCTGGTGTGCATCACCGATCAACCCACACCTCACTGTAAGTGTATGCGGCTGTGTAAGCCTGGAAGTGGCTCCACAGGCTTTCTGTAGGGCTCTCACGATGGAGCTTAATGCCACAAAGCCACCCAATCCAGCACATTTGCATAAATTTACATTTAATTTTTTTTAAAAACAAAACACAGAATTATATAATATATATGGAATACTTTTTTTTTTCCCCATTAAGGTTCGATTCGACAACAGTGAACGAAGTGCTACCCAGAATCATTTGCACCTTGCTCCTTCTCTGTTACTCGTTTTGATGTGTAGAGTAACACGTCTTCCACGGACACACATTCCAAGTATTGCGAAAAGCAGTTGCTGAATTGAGTCTATCCAGCAATCTGCAGCCCAAACCGTGTCCAATCAGTGGCAAATAAAGTGCTTACAGAGCAGTAGCTGGTTAAGAGGAACACCCCACTAACTGAAGCTGCGATCATTTTGTCATCACTTGAATACTGAATGATGGCTACATATGTAAGTGTAGAAGTACAGCCTGATTAGAAACCTGTGTTAGTTTAGTTTGGCAAGATCTCTCTTTAGCTTGTGGACTCTGGCTTTCGTTTGATTAACATATGTTGCATTTGGACATTTTTGGATTCTGACCTTGTCCTTGGATTTTGTGATTGTGCAGTGATGACTGGAGCTAAACAGCTAATATCTATCAGTAGCAATGAAACCATTAAGGTTAAGCAATGCAGTTGGTGGTAGAATAAAAATGATATGGGGCAAGCTATTACGTTCCCACGCTTAAAGATAGTAAGCTGATTGCTAATTTATTTAAGTGTTTTAATTTCGTAATTCTCCACTGGGTTCATGCCACGTTTCCTCCAAATACAAAACATGGCAAAAAGAAAAGCTGTGATTCTTTCGTTCAAACCCAGAAGCACTGAACTTACAGTTCTGTCATCTGTCCTTTCGGTTCATTTGTACTTTGGATGAACAGCACATGCTAAGTCCATCACATTTTAGATTTCAAAAGGCATTATGGGAAAGGAGGATAAAATCTAAGGTGCGTTTCACTCCGCATCACCTGCCATGACTGTTACTGATAAGCTAAATGAATCTACAGCCTAGGCTAGAAAGAAATCAGCCCTAGCCTCACTTCTTCATACCATTCTGGGTATTTCTCTTATAGACATTGGTGGTGCTCTTGTGCTTGGTTCCAAATAAGTCCAAAAATAATCCCCAGGAGGCGCTTAGCTCTGCTAGCACACTTATACCAGCCACCTCTAGTGATGTGCAGAAAGGCTGTACTCGGCTTCAGTCTCACTGTCTGGTCTCATTTGGTCATATAGCTGAATGATTTTTTTTTCTGTGGATTTCGTAAGGATTGATTTTGTAATTTCTTTCTTTTTTCTATTATTTTTTTTTTCACCCATATATACGAGACTTTGTTTTCGGACTTGCTTTGTATGAAAGTTGTTTACTCCAGGTGATGTAGTTCCTGACTGGTCTATGCACGGTTCGTATTTGAGCTTTGAAAGGTTCAGATTGTATTTGTCACACTGACGGATTTGTGATCTTTTCTAAACTCCGAAAGTGAATTAAGGGAGAAGAAATATGATGCATCTAGCTTCTTACTACTGTTTTCCTGACTTTCCCTACTACACCTCAGGCTATGTGGCACAATTCCCTCTTGTGAATGGAGTCAGTTCTTCCATTAGCAGAGTCATAGGTGGAGACATTCCCTTCACGTGTCCCTTTCGCTTTAGGCAGGGCGGCGAGAGTTACAAAGCCCGGGCTGTGCGTGGTTTTGCGTTAGAGTTTGGGCTCTTTCCCTGCATATCTCGCGGTAGTCGATGTGAAAGCCTGTGGCAAAATGCTAATGTGAATGCTGCAGGGGCAGGCCATCACCTCACTGCCACACCACCCTCAACCAGTTTCCTGTGGTGAGGATTGCAGCCTTGGCTAGTTTTAAATGAGCCATTTTCTGTTCTGTAGGTGGTATGGAGGGGGGACGGGGGTGGGGGGGTTGGCAATTTATAAGAGACCAGCAGAATGAGGGAAGGAGAGATGGAGAAACAGCGATGTGAGAGGATAGGGAGAGCGACAGGGGGAGAGGATGCAGATTTCCTAATGAAAGACTTGTTTACATGGTTTGAACAAACAGCTTAGCCGTTTCTAATGTGACAAACCCTTAGAGTGTCTAATTTTGGATCCATGACTCATAAATTCATTAGCTTTTCCACCAGGCATGTGACTGCTCCCGTGTGCTTGCCCATGCTCTGGTTGCATTTCACCCTGAAAACTTGTATATACTGTATGTATAGCTTAGTTTTTGTTCT
Source organism: Pangasius djambal (assembly GCA_022985145.1). Classification (NCBI taxonomy): domain Eukaryota; kingdom Metazoa; phylum Chordata; class Actinopteri; order Siluriformes; family Pangasiidae; genus Pangasius; species Pangasius djambal. The sequence continues at coordinate 18,433,929 of CM040992.1, forward strand.
GACAAAATAATTCAGATATTATCTTGAACTTGTATAACAATGTGGCACATACGCTGACATTAATATTAATACTGGCTAGTTACCTACCAGTGTTAACTAGGCTAAAAATGATAAGTCTTCACCGAGCCGCTATATAAAGCTTTCTCTAGCTTCATCTAACAGTTCATCACAATCATCATTTCAAACCTCATAGCGCTCCAGGGTTTGATGATAATTGGCCTGGTCCGTGATTGAGTCCCCACTTTGACTCCTCTTTAAACAGTGGGAGGGAACAGAGTGCAGTATCATCAGAGACCCCGCACACTCCAGCAGAGACCTCTTCACACAGCGCCATCTGCCAACGAGTCTCCGAGCCCTCGCTCCTGTACCAGCCGCCTAATTGACAGCTTCTACCACCAAGTTTCAGACTTGTCAACGTCTTCCTCTTGAACTCATGATGAACTACCTCTTCCGCGTTGAACCCGCACTATAAGGGCATTTTGAACTGACTTCTTTTATTTAATTTGGGTGTCTGCAGAATTCGCAGAATTTTGCCTTTCACTTTAAAGGGGCAGTCTGATTTTTAGAGCACTCTGCTAGTGATTTGAATTGCGATTGATTATGCCAATGTATCACAAATGGACAGAAGGACAGACAGACAGACGGACAGATGGACAGACAGCAGTATGTGTGGTTCGGCAAATACGTGTCAGCCGCTATAACTCTCAGCACTGGCTCACCTCAGGGGCATGTGCTCGCTCTCTTTCTCTTCTCCCTATACACCAAAGACTGCACCACTAATGAGGAGCTCCTCAAGTGTGCAGAAGAAACCACTCTCATAAGCCTCCAGATTAAGTCACTGGCTTCATGTGCCTCGGAGGAAGCACATGACAGCTTTCAGCCTTCCTAGTTGGTAGCTGCTGTGTGATGGGGAGAGCTGCCTGATTGGCCCTGACTAAATTAGGAAATTGGAAAAGAAAAAAAAAAAAGATATGCAAATCCCTAAAACAGCTTGCAAATGTGTGGCAGCCTGGGCAATCCTGTCATCCTGCTAGATTCTGGAAAACAGAAAAAAAAAAAAGAAAATTGGGAAGATCAACCAATAATACACTTTGACATCTCTACTTTAAGGAACCATTTTTTTTTTTTTTTTTAAACCAAAATGACACATTTTTATTTGGGTTATTTTCTAAACCTTACATAACTTGGTGTCCTGTGTAAGGTAAATGCAGTCAGTCTGCCTAAAAATGTCTAAAATATTGCAAGTGTACTTTTCTCTCAGTTTGATTAAGTTGTTGGATAGCTGTGTCATAGCGACATGGACGGAAGTCTAATCAGTTTGTAATCAGAGACTGGGTGTCAGAATCTCGGTGATGCTCCTGTGCTGACTCATCATCATCATCATCATCATCATCATCATCAAAACAGAAAAGAGCACTCACACACTCTGTTCAGACCACAGCCAAGACCACAGCCTACTCTACCTGTTCAGTTTGAACTCTGAATACCAGTATGAATGCTGTTTTCTTCATATATTGACACCACAGAATTACCGTTTTTCCTGCTGTCCATTTCTCACATGACATGGGTCCCTGGAGGACTAGAGGTTAGGCCTCGGCGCTCTCGACGCTGTGGCCCGGGTTCGATTCCCGGCCAGAGAACCGACCCCAGCCAGTGGGGTTGCACAGGACAGTGCACTCCCAGTGCCATTTCCAAGCCCGGATAAAACTGGGGAGGGCTGTGTCCGGAAGGACATCCGGCGTAAAAACTGTGCCAAATGAAATATGCAGACCAGCGATCCGCTGACGGGAGCAGCCGAAAGAGGAAGAAGAACATCATGTCTCACATGACATCCTAGAGTACAGTTCTATTAATGAACTCTAACTTGTGATCTAAAATGTCTGCCGTCGCTGAGTGGTTCTTTCTGTAGCGAAGTATACTCTTTAAAGGTGGTCAAACCTGTTAAATAATATTTGTAAATCAATTGGACGATGCCTGAAGGTTGTTATTATTATTATTAT
>CM040992.1:18443800-18464364 GCA_022985145.1 Pangasius djambal
ATGTTGAAACATTTAATTTCATTATTTGTGAAGGCGTCTTGTGCCAATGAAGTTATATATTGAGTTCATGTGGGCTGTTGATGTTGATGTTGGTGATCCACCAAACCATAAACTGATTTTATTTGCGTTCGCTTATGGCTCAGTCAGTAGATGGTTAGTTGACTTGTTACAGTGTCATGGTTTCATGGTGTGTGATCGGATGGTTACCTGCTGTGGCCCACAAGTAAAAGCACATTCAAAGGCACAAATCAGAAAACGCAGCAACAAAACCAGAAACGCATCAATACTACTTTGGAAATGGAGAGTGGAGGTCCTTATTGAGCATCGCGCGCTCGTTGCCGATTGGCCACAGCACACGTCTGTCTGTGAGGCCGCAGAAAACAGAGAGGGAGGGTTCACAGGAAGAGGAGATGTGAGCCTGAATAAATACACGAATAAAATACTGATGCTTTTATTTGTGCATATTTTGTTTTTTATCAGGGGCATTCATGTGATGTTAATTTAGATATGATGTCCATTAATGTAAGTATGCAAATGCTGAAGAACCTCCTGAAAGATGAAAGCATTGCTTCTTACTATAATAGCATAACTAAGAACTAAATTTTCATTTTAAATAATTCTATCTTCCTTCCTTCCTTCCTTCCTTGTAGCCATGCTTATAACAACTTATAACAACGTGAAAATACTGATAGCGTAAGACTTTTTATGGGGAAAAAAAGATATTCTGAAGATAATCTTTCTGAGAAAGAACAACAATTAGAGGATTTGATCTTTTTGTTTCCTTTTGGTTTGCTATGAGCGCAAGGACGTACACAGATATTTAGTAATACGTAAACTGTGGATAATTTTTAGGTTATGTTATCATACCGTGAAAATTGCGAGTCGTAACATCCCCCGGTCTTGGACTACCCAAGCCAAGCTTTAAATGTTTCTTCTTGGAGATGTACATATCAGGAAATGTGACCTGGTTTAGAAGCGAACTCATAAGAGCATGTACATGCACACACTCCTCCTCCCGATGGCTTATTTATACTAATCTTCTCCTTTTATCCTGTGTGCCATCAAACTTTAATTCGCCATTGATGCTGAAGATTGTAGAGGCCCCATTATGCTCTTTTCTTCTTCCTTCCTATCTCCCCGTGAACCACGCACACATCTCAGGCGCGCACACGCTTTCTCTCTCGTCCGTCCTGCGCCTGGCCTTAGTGTTGACTCGCCTAGCTGAGCTGATAGCACAGCCTCAGTGCTGAAGGTGGGTCAACACAAAGCCATGCGTATCTCTGAGTCTTGCATTAGCTTTTACTGCAGCTGCAGCTGGCGTGTGCAAACACATCCACATGCACGCTCACACACACACACACACACACACACACACACACACACACAGCCATATGAACAGCTGCAGTGGCTCATATCTCACTGTTAAACAGATTAGCAGCTACCAGGAGATTTATGATGGCAGCATGGTTACACCGTGACTCCCAAGTTCATAGTGGAGAGATGTAATATAGTCGAACAGCTCCCCCTGCAGGACACAGGTCAGCTTTAATCTCATTATTTTCCAGTCCACTTCAAACTGTTGTATTGATCACAGGCCACCAGCCTGTTCAGTTTATCTCTATCTGCATCCCTGCTTTGCCTCAGCTGCACACCCTGACACAGCCAACCACCCTGATGCTTATACTGATGATCCTTCTAACACACTGCTTGACTCTCTAGTATTCAGCAGTAGAAGAGTAATGATTTATATTCACACTATCTAGTGCCACCCAGGGTTCCCTTTCGAGTTCCCTTTCGAGTTCCCCTCAAAGGTTTCTTCCTCTTGTCGTCCCAGGGAGTTTCTCCTTACCGCCGTCGTCTCCGACTTGCTCACTAGGGATTCAATTTAAATCTGCATCTATAGCTGGATATCTGCTTTGTGACAATTGTTAAAAGCACTCTATAAATAAAATCGAGTTGAACTGAACATAGGCGCCTACATCTCCGTGACAATGCATTAGCAGCCAGCGAGTTCGATTTGCTGAGTCACAAGAGTCCATTAAACCGCGCAATCAGTCTCGTATATTTGCCTAAACTGCAGCAGTTCTCTCACACTGCAAAAAGAACAAGCTCATCAGATATAAATGAACCTTTTTTTTTTTTTTGCTTAAAAGACGAGGCACTGCACCTTTGTGCTGAACACAGGACTCTTACAGGTGGGTATCGTGTGCACCAAACGTTTAAAAAAAAAAAAAAAAAAAAAAAAAAAAGAATTGCTTAATATCTAAAAGTAGATGTTGCAATACAAATAGCTGTTGAGCTTTACTTTTAATTTCCCTTAATGTAATTAATATGAACACACAACCCAGCATGCCTGCTACCTAAATAATGAACACCTGGTATTTCACTAATAATGAATGTGTATTCTATTCACGACTGCAGTAAGTCCGCTTAAATGAACACACACTGCATTTCTTTACTTCCACCACACACGGTCATATTGCGCTTTGCCTACATAAGCAGTCGTTCAAGAGAAACTCCACCAAACCTTTTTTTTTTTTTTTTTTCGCTTGGCACTCCATGTTATTTACTTCCTGGTAAAATATAGAGATGTGCGTTCCAGTCATTCAGTGCATTAATTCTCCGCTGATCACGACTTGGTAGAGCATGTTGTGTTTGTGCCCTTGACGAAACCGTGGCAAGGCAATGGCTGGTCTCTGGCTTTGTCCTCTTTCACATCTTTCTTTGTGCTTAAATGTGTTTAAATGTGAGGTGATGGGGCGCTGTAATGAAGTGTAATAAAATTGAATAAATGCTCGTTTCAAACCCAACACACAGAAAGCTGCTCCGCGCACGCTGCGCTTATCTCGTCGAGCTGAAACGCTTTATTAGATCATATACACTGGTAATGCATGTTTCACAAGCTGACGGTTTTAATAAAGACAACTTGCCTGATACGTTTACTCCCTCATAGTGAGAAAGCGTCTAAATGAAGCTCCGTGCTCCCATGAATGAATAGCATCCTAACCAGTGTGAAATTGATGAATAAGCTGCGCAGTAAATAAAGTTTACGTCTTAGAAAGTTTAATTCCTGGACCTTCAGTTGATATTAGACATATCTGAAGGAGCCTTATGCCACACTCAATCCTAAAGCATATATTTTTAAAAAACCCAAACTATAAGATAGACATCAAGGGCTCTGAAACCACGGCCGATAGTTTTACAAGAAGCTGTGTATTAATTAAGACAAATAAATCAGCTGCCTTTGTCGTTTTTCAATACTACGGTAGAAACGATGTAGAAAAATCTGTTTTGACAACTGGTAAACCCGCCCACCACTTCAAGCCGAAGCCCGACTTTCAGTGATGTCTCACTCCTGTAGGATTGACGAGTGTGTTTGTGTCTGGTAGAGCAACCGAAAAGGTTTGGACAGGATGGGAAAGAAATAAGCCCTGCCTCATGGTACTCACGTCTAAGGCCAAACACCAAATAACGTATGTTAGTCACAGAGCACGAGTTTTCGGAAATAATCAAAAGAAGGGATAATACCGCTTTAGATCATCTTACATTTCTTTCATGAAATTTTCATTAGTTAAGATTGCACCAATTCATCTGCAAATACCATGTTATGGTTTATTAGTGCTGATGTTCGTGGTGCTTTAATGTTACGCCCAGCTGGAGCTACATAGTTAGCCAGCTACAGAATAGTAACAGAATAGTGAGCTCAGATGGGCTCAGATCTCTTGATCATGTTCGGTCGCATGCCACGGATTGTGGCTTAGGCCCAAAGAACGTGTTGCTCCAAATTCGACGCGGTGCATGATGTATACTTCTTTCAGGACTAAGACTCTCCCGTACATGAAAAATGTGCCAATATCCGAAATACGAGTAGAATTTTGGGGAAAAATGTGCAAAAATATTCCCGGAATAATGTTTTAGCCAGTTTAGTTTCTATAAACTGCAGTCTGCGCATCCTGGGTGATCTCTCGCCTCAGAAAGCAGCAAGGTTTCCGTGGCAACCAGCTTCTCTTAGCCAAATATAGGCCCGGGAGATTTTCCCCCACGTCGCCAGTGCTGGGCTGAGGCTGCTGTGTGCTTTATTTCCCCCTGTTGGTGGAGGATCAGAGTAACACCGAGCGGCTCAGGGCTCAGAGCGGGTCGATTGAGCAGAATCACGCAGGAGCGCGTCAGTGCTCACGGGCAGAGCTGGATTCAGACAGTGAGGGGTGTTGAGGGGTGAAGCTGGACTCTTGATGCCCTGCTCTTGGGGCTGTAAAGCTCAGATCGCGCAGGAGCCACTGAGGAACAAGGTAAGAGAGTGTGAGAACTTTCACTGCACCTTTTCTAGAATCTTTGGAAGGAATGAAGTGGGAAAGGGACAGAGAGATATTCGGTGGATTTGTGCGTTTTCAGCGTTGACAGGGTGTACTTCTATATAGTTATTTTCCAGCATCACACTCACTCTCTATACAATTTGCTAACAAAGTGCCAGTAGTGTTGCATTTGAAAAAGCTTTTAGCTTATATTTTCAGTGAAATTTTTAGAGAAAATGAAACATTTGCTGTGTGTGTGTGTATGGCGTTACAGGCATTATCCACAATACTCTTAGCACAGTGTATAACGTGTGAATATTATGTAAGCAATAAAACTTTTTGGAGCGTGCTGTTATAGGAAAGCAGTCAGCAGTGCCGTGGTGTTATGCAGTCCAACAGCATGCGCCGGGGTCGAGAGTCCTGAGATGAGCACAGGACAGTGTTTATGATTATAGCAGCAGTTCTTAAGTACCAGTCTCCAGGTGAGATTATTCACTGTAGCAAGACTGAGACGTGGGTGTAAACTGTTTTTGGGAATTTAAATCATTAGGGTATCCACAATCACATTAGCAAAAGATGTGTCACAAGTGCAGAAGCTCCAAGCAGAAGTAAAGAAATCTCATTTCACTATTCACTGCTCCTTTGAAGGTTTGAATCCATGTTTTGGATCCGTGTTTTTCCTCTCTCTCTCACACACACACACACACTCACCACTGATCCACAGGTCAGCCTGCTGGTTGCTGCTCTTTTGGCTGCTGTCCTGAAAAGTAAATAGCAGCGCTGTGACCATGGCCAAATCAGTTTCCCACACTCGCTCCATCCTGTCCTGTGTGAGAGAGCCTGGCACCGCCTAAGCGGTCAAAGTGCCAGTCTGTTCCAGAGCCATCGTGGCTGCTGCTTGGACCTCCATCTCCGTGGACAACTCAAGCATTGTAAACATTGTAGAAAAGCCTTGACTGGTGGTGGAAGTGATGACACGCGCAGTGTGCGTTCTAAGAAAAGGTGTAGCCATATTGGTCAGTAGTACTGATATTGAGTCTATGCGGTATATGAAAGCTCTTATTCTGTAGATCTAATTTCCAAGTACATGGAGACAGTAATGCTACAGCGTCCCGTGTTGCTTACTTTACACAGGCAGCAGTCATGTTCCAGAGATTTCTCATTTTGTTGAATCTCAGTGTGTGTGGCTCCATACTGAGGAACAGTTTACTCGTCGTCTGAAGAGCTGGACCAGTGTGAAGTTCAGAGAGATAACATTTCTGGAAGTAACTTCAACTCTTTCTTTCTCTCTGCTCCCTCATTTTCTTCCAACACTTTCTCATTTAAAGACGAGCATTTGCCAGACTCCAGCCTACTTAATGCGTCTGCACAGAGCCCATCATGGGCTGCATTAACGCAAGCTAATTAGATTTTTACAAAGAGCTTTGGAGGCATTTTTCTTGAAACTCCATTAGAACGTCCTCATTTGCATGCTGTTGTGATAAGCACTGACCAGCGCCGCAATCTTCTCAGTTGCCTCCAATTAGGCATAATCGATACATAGCTTACTTGTAAAACAGTGCTAACAGATCCTACTGAGTCCTTACAGCACCCTTCGCTCGACACGTGCATCAGGGAGCACGCAGCAGGTCAGCAAGCAAGACGTTTCTCAAGGAAGTCAAACAGATACTCCATTTTCCAATTCACTTCCTCTCGGATACATAGCATATGTGTTTATCTACAGTATTTATATCTACAGTGCATGTATTTATTTACAGATATGTAAACATCTGTAGCATATAGACTATGAATTATAATGAACAATTATGTCAATATATGTTTCTATACTCTACAAGAAGAAAAGAAAAGAAAATCTGCTTGAAAATTCCTTATAGCTCAAGTCCCGAGGCAAATGTTAAATTAAAATAATAGATGTTTAAAACACACAAGTACATAACAAGAATTTAAAACTACAGCCATTACACATTATACAAGAAAAATAAAGATCTTTATGACAATCTCTCATGTTCGTCTCATCCTAAGCGGCTCTTTTGTACCATTGTCCAACTTTCACAGATTAACTACGCAAGCAGGAAAATAAAAAATGACGTATCCGGACACTGAGTAAAGAAACTAGGACAGTCTTGTTTTTGTTATTGTTGTCTTTGAACTTACTGATATGACCATAAGTATGTATTCATGCGTGCGAAAAAAACCATCTTTAAAAAAACAGAATAAATTTAAAAAAAAAATAGGTATTTGGACACCACAAATAACAATCATTAGTACTTTGTTGCAAAGCCGCTGTTGGCGAGTACGGCTCCTGTAAGAGGTAATTAGCTTTTTGCAGCATGGTGGCTTTCTTTTGGCTCATTCCTTTTGGCAAATCGTCTTCAGATCCCCAAGGTTACAGGAGTCCCTCTGATTAACTCGCAGTTTCACAATCCTCCATCACTGTCGTTTAACAAGGAAAACATGTAATTGTTAATACGGTGAAGGCTCTGTGTTTTGTTTTCTCTTCTTTTCTTTTTTTGTCTTCTTACCTCCAAGAGAGAGGGAGGGGGAAAAAAGGCTGAGTTGTTTATAGCTGCCGTATGGAAACTGTTGACAGGAACTAACTTGCCTCGCAGACGTTCCGCAGCATGAAGTAAAAAAAAACATGGCATGTTGTTCTTTAAGAAATAAAAAAAATTGTAATCATTGCCGAACTGTTGTGGTATAAGAGGAGTAAAGCACTTCGGGACATGTGGTAATTGGAAAACTAATAACAGCATGTTCCATTGTGTTTTATTCATTCCTTATTTATTGCCTGCCCCTACAGCTGCCCTTAGTGAGCCGTGAGGAAACGTTGTTTCTGTTCTTTCCTCAGTACAGGGTTGAAATTCAGGTGCAGGGTAACTGCACAAACCCTCCAGAGGCACTAGAGAGAGATGGGGGTAAAAAAATTCTGAAGTATTTTTTTGAAATCTTACGCTTTTCAGTTTTATTATTTGAAAGTCCATGCACCAGGCAGCTGTACTAACCTGAGAGCGTTGTGAGCTCGGAACAGTGTAAGAGCACAGCGGTGTATCTGTGTGCAGTTGACGTTGGACTCCACCAGGGGTTGCTGTCACTACAGCGAAACACAGCAGTCTGACCCTGTTTCAGCTTCACACACCCTGGACAGCTCCACTCTGTTTTCATTTCTGCTAAATTGTGTAGTTCGGCCAATTTGCCCCCAGGCCAAGTCACAGAGGACACTGAATGAGATGAAATATTATATTAAACCTTTATTTGGAATTCGATCCATTAGGAACTTCTCTCAAACTACATGGACCTAGTCATAATGGTTGATCTGATTTTAAGTCCAAAAAAAAACCGCTGTCTCTTTCGGGCTGCTCTGTGTTTTATATTTTATGCAGTTGTTTTAGGACCACATAACTGCTTTTCTTCGTTTTTTTTTTTCTTTTTTTTTCGGAAAAAAAAAGCAAAAGAAGGCTGTCATGAAAAGAACAGTGTAGATGCTGCTGATCGGTGAGCGCTTGTGTGTTAGAAACAGAGGAGTGATGAACAGATTGAGCGATTGACTCTGGCATAGAGGAAATATATATTTACCATCTGTCCATCTGCAGGCTGCATAAATGCTCACATCAGTTAATGACACCGATCCCCCTCTCATCCCCCTCTCATCCCCCTCTCATCCCCCTCTCACCCCCCTCTCACCCCCCTCTCACCCACCACCAGCCCACAGCCTGCTTAACAGTTTCCTCAACCTCTCAGTCATGTTGATGTGACAGGAGAGCGATACATCTTTCTGCTCCCAATAACAATCTTAATTGCATGTGGGCATGTTGCAACGCGCGCACACACACACACACACACACACACGCACATGCACTCAGCATTGGCTGCTGGTAGATAGCTTCTGTTATTAGTGGAATGGCGAGAAGGCCACCTGCTGGGTTAAGTGCCCTTTCAGCATGTGCAGCGCAGGAAGTGAGTTCTTCCAGGAGGCACGCAGGAGCTGTGTTTTCATCCTCGTAGACGTTTATCTGTTCCGACTTGTTAAAAGCACATGCTGTGCCGCTCCTTAAAATGATGTCTGAAAACATTTCAGGGAACTGTAGTGAGAGATCTTAGACGTGCTTTAGGTGTCATTTTCTCTCGTTTTGAAACGAAGCTGCAATTAGACCCGAGTATGCGGGAGGAAGATAATGCCAGCATCAATTTGTTTTGGTTGTTCAGCATTGTTGCTTCTTATCTAGGAGTTGGATTTCTGTTTTGTTTTGGGTTTTTTTTCCACTGCTAGGGCATTTTATTGATTTTGTATTTATAAATAGTGCAACATGATCACACTGCATATTAAATGTAAAGCTGTCACGTTTATTCGGTATTTTATTTTATTTTTTCAAGTGCTCTGTTTGGTCACAGCCCTCCAGTTGACAACCCCTGACAAATATATATATATATAATGTTCCAGGAGTTAAAATATGGGGTGATTTTTTTGGGCTGTAACATGATTAGTAGTTTTCACTCTTCATGTTAAGTTATGTGAGTCCGAGCTGCTGTGATTTCTGCACTGTGGCTTGTGAGCTCAGCCAGTATCTCCATTAACACGAATGTCACTCTCATCCCCTCCTAATGCACTAAAGCCTTTCCCCAGGGCATCTGTCCATTTCCTCCGAGCTGAGTTCATGCTGTGTGTGGAGCAGAGCTTTCACCCATGTGGCACTGTGAAAGGCTTCAAAGCATGAGACTTAACTTCACACCACTGAGATACACATCTGCATTCATTTCCCTCAATGCAAGGATAAATCCCTTACTGCGTGTGTGTGTGTGTGTCTGTGTGTGTGTGTGTGTGTGTGTGTGTGTGTGTGTTTTTTAGAAAGATGCACACCTCGATAAAACTATAACACAAACCACATTGTTAGAGTTAATCAGTGTTTTTATTTATTATGCATGTTGGCTTGCTGTTAGTCACATGACTGCTTCCCAAACAGGAAGTGACACTGAAAAAAATTAGCCCGTTATTATTATTTTCTATTCTTGTCAACACGAATTGTCAGCATCCTATAGCCCTGTGCCTTGCGCAGTGAAAAGATCAGAAATGACTTTGCTTGCACGTCTAGTAATCCTGAATCCCGGCGGGAAGGCCACGCTTTCAGCATATCGCTCCTGCACAATGTCCTGGATTTGTAACAATTCCCAAAGACTTAGACATTAACATTTTTTTTCCCCCCCTTAATCTATGACTTTACTTGGAACGAAATCCAAATACATCGCCCTTACTTGTTCTATTTCTACTATTTATGAATGAGATTAGGTTGCGAAATAAACGAAGAGGACACTTGGATGGTGTACAGACACAAGTACAGCTGTGACTTCGCAAATGCCATCATTGTGGCTCTCAACAAACTCGAAAAGCCCTGAGAATGCAATGACCTTAATACTGAGGCTTATGTCCTACACGAGCGCGCACGCGCACACACACACACACACACACACACACACACACCACTCCGTAATGTCACAGTTCATCTGTGTAAGGCGATCAGGTGTATTATAGTGTAAGGAAACCTGTCACTGGCCTAAATCCTTTCTGTTTCGGACTCAGATGTCAACTGTTGAAAACTATCCTTGCACTGGAAAGCAGGATTATTTTAACGCTAACTCCATCCAGATGTCTGATTCCAGTTATACGGATCGGATCCGATTTGTTTACCCGTTGATTGGTTACAACGGTACTCGATTTGCTTTTCCCATTTAAAAGAAACTCTCGTAGCACATCTGTAAAGAATTTGTGATGTCACTGTATCGGTTTTAGCCTATCCTAGTCGAACATGCAAATTTTTCCAGGATGACATGGTAATCAAAAGCACTTAAGGCTGCTCATCATGTAAGGCTGTCAGGTGAGATGAAATAAACTACCGCCGGGGGGGGGGAAGCCATTTCTCGCTATAATTAATATCTTTTTATTACAAACAGCTTATTTGTCCGCAGACTCTTTCCTCTCTGCCACAGAATTATGGGATCACTGCAGGAGGTTGAGGGATATTTATAATATAAAATGACGTCTGCTGCGGTTGTGTACCGAGTGCACCGAGCCATGTCCGAATCATACGTTTCCACGCGATGCTGCCTAATGTGGCATTTTTTTATATATCTGAATATGTAACATGCATCAATGGCTTCCTAACTCCATACACAACCATCCTCTGTTTACACTTCGGATGCAGCCTTAGCCACTTTTAGCCTGTTAGTTGAATCTAATGTGATTGATGAGCAGAATTGCGGTTGCTGGGGATTAGTTGCTAGGTTTGGCTCCTGTGAAATAACTGCTGTGAATAATACAACGCTCAGACTTTTAAAACCTGGAATATCACAAATATTCACAGATTACTGGATTTTATGAGGGTAAAGGTATAGAGAGGTTATTATTATTAGATCCTTTTAAAAGAATCATTTTTCATTTTTAATATTTTAAAGCTCACGTGGACATAATTATCTTCTTACTGTCCAGTTTAAACAGTAAATTTGGTAAGAATGTATCATTGACTGTAAAAGAAAGAAACAGTGTTGTTTTTTTTTTTTGCCAGTTTACGTTGGTTGAGACGATCATGCCGTGAAGATGAAGTCAGGTCCACCAACCTACCAATCAGAATTCGCCATCGGTTTGCGGCGACGCCTCTTTACCCCAGTTACTAAAGTGGAGAAACTGAGATGACTCCTTTCCTGCTCGCTCAGAGCATTTGGGCCTGAGCGTGAGCAAAACTGCATCTCCCAGCCTCCAGGCGTTTTACACACGCTATTTAATCGTAGCACTTCATGCAGGGTCATGATGAGTAGCTCTACCGCATGTTTTTATGTAATGGTGGAAAGAGTGAGAATGATCATGATCTACGCAAATCACCGGGAAAAAAGTACACGAGCCTTTTTTTTTTTTTCTACCTAACCATGTTTTTTTTTTTAAATATAATAATCATTAATTACATGTTGTCCATTGAAATGCCAAGACTCTATAGAGTTTCTCACAGTTAAAGTTTTCCTGATTTTTATGAGCGTCTCATAACGTTATAAATGGAAAAATGTGACCGAGTTAATCCGCTCTTGCCCAGCATCATCAGCAAAACCCGAAATATTTAACAAGCCGGTCGCCACTCCGTGATGGTAGGCAGTTAAGTTCTAAAAGCGAATGCAAAACGCACGCTGTTTCTGCACATCGCAGTTCTTCCGATCAGCGTAGCTTCTTTTTCAGCTGGCTGGAAGAGGGACGCAGCAACGGAGTGCGCACAAACCGCTGTCCTACCTCGTTTGAACGTTTTCCGTAAGCACCGTTCCGCTAGACGTGTGTACCTAATACCCCGACACGCCGTGCGACACCCGTGACTCGTGATGATTTGCGTGAAAACGAAAGCACAGCAGAAGCTCCGGTCTTTCCTACATGCCTTTCTAGCACGATCGCTGTTCAGTAGTTGTCTACGTTGCCATGGGGACGCTGTTATCAGTCATCGCGATCTGACACACTCGCACAATTCTGATCAGCCAGAAAAACAAGAGCGTGTGTGTGTCTGTGTGTGTGTCTGTGTGTGTGTGTGTGTGTGTGTGTGTGTGTGTGTGAACGTGGCCTATACCGCATCGCTCCTCTACAGTAAACTCTACCTTTCCTTATCGCTGGGGAGGTGCCCTTATCTTTTTACCTTTAATATATATCTTTCACCTGGAAATGTGGATATATTCTAGCTTTCAAAAAAGATTTAAGGTACACCATTTGAGCTTTTAGCTTGAAGGTGTTAAAGGTGCACTATTTCTCCGTGTAGGTGAAAGATACAGGTACAGAAGTACAGAAGAAGGCAGATAGAGTATACAGATAGAAGGTACATTAGTACCAAAGGTGTACGCTTCAGGCTTCCTCCTCAGCGACGTGGTGCTTTACCACAGTAGAATTTAAATATAGTACAATATAAATATTTGTATAAAAGTGTAAAATGTTTTTTTCCACTGTTCTTGCTGGCAGTTTGTGAGCAAGCCAGTAGATCACAATGCTTATGTAGCTCAAAAATGGCTTTGAGAATCGGGATCTGATTTATCTGATTATATACGATTTATTTTTTTAGCATCATATCGCAGATCCCTAGAGTTTAGTGCTTTTTTCCCCTGAGAGTGTGTACGTAGTAACAGTGGGTGAGTTTCCAAATGATGGGAAAAACTGAACACTAAGCAAATTAGACTTAACACCGTTTCTCCAGGGAAGGAAATTGGACAGTTGAGTGAAGGATTAACCGTCCTGCTCTGCAGAGGTAGCGCTGTGTGTTTGTTTGTGTGTTTGTTTGTTTGTGTGTTTGTTTGTGTGTTTGAGCTGGATGTAATCCCTTACAGAAATGTTTTATTCATGTAAATGTGCATAATCTCATGACTCACACGTGAAATTCACACACACACACACACACGCTTCATGTTTACTGTTTTCATGTTCCAGTATGATGACGCTTTTATTTTTCATGTGATTTTTATTGTTCGTTTATTTTCTCACTGATTCATTCTTTCTCACGAGATCACGTGTTTCCCCGCATAACGTGTGATCACAAAAGGGATATGAAATAAGTGCAGTAAATACATGAGATGTGGTGATAAAGAAAGAATGCTCGTGTCGAGCATCATATTATTATTATTATTATTATTGATGATGATGATGATGATGATGATGATTTAAAGAGCAGGCTGAGGAGTGGATCCTCTCTGTATGATGTTCGGTGTCATTTGTCTCGTGACCGCGCTGTAGTGGAGCGGATGCTTATCGCGCGCGCGACTTTCGGACGCTCGGAGCGACTCTACAGCAGCTGTCGGCGCGCGCGCTCGTCTGCTGTGGCTCCGTTTGCGGCGCGCGCTCGCGATCTTTTCCACGAGCCTTCCGCGGTGCTTTTTTTTTCTTCTCTTCTTTCTTTCTCTCCTCGGATGTGAAGGTTGGAAGTTGGAGTTGTGTGGTTTTTTTTTTTTTTTGTTTGTTTTTTTCCTCGCCCGGTCTTCTGGGTCGCGGCTCTGGATGCGAGGCGGGGGAACCGGATGCCCGCATGCGGCGTGCGGCAGCGCTTTCACCGGAGCATTTAAGCGCGTGCTGGAGCGAGCATGATCGCCGTCTCGTTCAAATGCCGATGCCAGATTTTGCGGAGAGTGAACAAAGGTAACCGCGTCTTTTGTCCGGTCTCGGGATCAAACACGCGCCTCTCATCCTTCCTCTTCCGCCTTAATAATCCGCTCCTGCTGATGTCTGCGCCGGACATTGTGCTCGGAATGCAATAGAGCTGCAGAAACGGCTAGCTCCGAGACCGCGTGCTGCTGATTTTATTTAGCAGCCGGTGTCCTCAGCTGCATGAATATATGAATATGCATGAATGTTTAGCAGCAGAAAGAGTCTCGTGCGCTCTCCATGGTGCCCAGCATCCTTAATGGCACTGTTTTCTGTAGCCCATGCCTCTCATGCTTATGTCTGTCTGGGGGGGGGGAATGGCACTTCTGGAAAGCTGTTCTAGCTGTCTGTGTTGAAGGTCCATGGAAATCCAGAACAGCCATATGTTACGAGCTATAGATGTGTCTACAGACGTGTGCTGTATTCATCAGCCGCGCGCTGGCGGAGAGACGCGATGCTCCTCGTGTACATCCGCCAGCTCCGATGAGTGTGCTGTCCAACTCGGCTTTTCTTGAAAGACGTAGAATGAAGGATTAGTCATAAATAGTGCAAGTTCTCTCCACCCCCCCCGGGGAAAGCACTTGACCTTGTTATGATTAGTAAACAGCCAGCTGTGCCATGGAGCAAGTTGAGCAGAGATGCTTTCCACGCATGTAAAATCACGTTCAGCTCGTTCATCTGCCCTGCTGCTGGGTTTCATTTATTCTCAGTAATGCATCCTTCAAATGCTGTGTGGTCCGTACTCCCGCTTACGCCTCGTCTCCGCGGATCTTTCCTGCGTCGGGCCACACGACGGTATAGTCATGCGTATGATGAAGGTTCATGATGGCTTCTTTGAGTCAGTGAGTCACGGTACACCAGATGGGCAAGAATGTCACGAGAGCAGAATTGAGCGGTAACACAGCTGATGGATGTTGGTAGAGATGCAACAGTTCTGCGTGGGTAAGAAATTGGTGTACTGAGGTTCATGTTTTAATAGATCACACAATTATAGCTCAACTTCAAATATCAGTTACACTGCTGAGACACTTTATATTATGTACTGACAGTGAGACATAAATTCAGCCGATATTTGCGTTTTTTTTCCCCCCCCGTTACGTTCCCTCGTCGTGTGAGACAGATAAGCTGTACGCCCATAAAGCATGTTATGCTTTACTTCTCACTGTTTCCCATTAGTGAGCATTCACTCAGAAAATGGAAACTGGAATCAAGGTGTTGGTGCTGCTGACTTTATATCATTCATGCATGCTGGTGCGTCTTCAGCTTGCTCTGATCCATCTGCTGGTTCAATTAAAGCTGGTGGTACTTCAGCTTTGTGTGTGTGTGTGTGTGTTTTTCAATGTTAAATCAACACACGTTCTCTTACCTCAGCAGGTTTTTAGTCTTTGGCCAATTATGTAGGCTACTTTGTATGGAAATGAGTGGGGTGTGAAGCAGCACCCTCCTCTCTCCTTGGTTTTCTCGCTGCTCTCGCCTTGGTGCCTCGGGTTGGAGGCTCCAGCTTCATCTTCTACACTCTAAGCCGCCTTCCGATGCTGCAGTGCTAATATGTTTGAGCTTGTGTGTGGGAGTGTGTTTGTCAGGATGTATGCACATGTTTTAAGACCGTGTGAAGACGCAATCGTGCATTCCTGCCTGTATTTAACTCCCATTTGTATGTACGTGAGATAGAGGATATGCGATCGTGTTTACTCTCCATCTCTCTCGGGATTCAGGCGGCTGCTTTCAGTAGAGCAGAGCGTGCATACCTGCTGTAATAATTGGTATGCTAATGGCTTTGCCATACTGATAAAAAAGCACTCGTCATTTCCATTCCTAGGCAGCCGTGCTCCAGGGTGACACTTCTACAGCATGCTTCCGGCCTCTGCACTCACCGAAATCCAGTTATATGGCAACTTTACACGTCGACAGCCTCCCTGTCTGCTGCACAGAGACCTGAGTTTGCTTTAGACAGTGCAGCATGAGGTTTATGCCCGTTCATTTTCCTTTTTTTATTGTGTGTTCAGTTAAAATTTGATGTACATTCGATAATGAGACTGTCCTTTTAATTAATTCAGAGTGTATATGTATAGAGGTCTGGGAAGGTCAGATTTCAGCTATGGATGAATTGTGGAAAAACAGCTAAATTTTTTTTTTTTTTTTTTTTTTTTTTTTTTTTAAATGGGGTTTTAGACTAAACATTTTTTAGACTTTCTACCAATATTAACACACTTTGACATATCTACTCTAAGAAAACATAAATATATTTTACCAAAGTGACATGGAAATGTTTCTAGTTATTTATTTACTATTTTTTTCCAGACACCCTGGAAAATTTAATTGTTCTTTCCATTTTTACAAACCTAACTAAACGTAATTTAACTAGTAATGTTATTTGAGTGAAACCTCTTTTTCAGATACATAAAGTAGTTTTTCTCTATGCCTTTCTGTTGTATTGAGTATAAATTATTAAAAGCTGTGTTCCACCATCAAGTTGTTGCTTAAGGACTGTTGCGTGATTTCCACGGCTATGGCATTCATGCAGATTTATGTCCGGTCACTGTATTTGCCTCCATGGCCGTTGATGTTTAGAGTCACTAATAGCTTATCGTCCTGGGCTGTGTGAGTGCCTTATAAGCACAGTGAGTCAGTGATTGAGCTGTCCTCCAGCAGAAATGGGGAAAATGGAGACACGACTAAAAATTCAAACATATATAAAAACAGGAGAAAGAAATCGTCAGACACCAGATGTCTTGTTCCTTTCAGCATGTAAGCTTTGTAGCTCTCTAGGCTTATCAGCAGCAGCGTCAGTCACATCTATCAAGTGAACAAAACACCATTTTCTGCTGCTGTTGATTGATGCAGAAGGTCAGACAAGTCCTGTAGGTGTGAGCTGACCCTCTGAGATCAGTGCCTGTGGCATTACTGGCTGAAAGAAGCAGGCAGGGATTTGGTCATGGGTTACCGTCAGTGTCTGTTGTACCTCTCTCATCTTCACTCCACTGGGGTTCGGTCACCATTGGCTTGTTCTTTCTTTATTTACTTCCCCATCAGTCCTTTCTGACTCGCGGCTGAGTGTCAGAGGACGCAGGATGAGAAGGAGGAGTCTGAGCAGGCAGGGGAGTCTGCATCACAGTAAGCGCTAGTAGTGCAGCTAGTACACTAATAGTGTAACCCATTGTGAAACAGATCACCAGTGCAGATGTAACGTGTCATGCTACAAACTTCTCATGTTGTAAAGTAGCTAAGCTACAGCCAGACTACCCTTACAGCCAAACTACTACAGGATACAAGGAAAAAACATGGCTAACTACATATAGTTAGGGCAGGTACAGTAGTTAACACATCGTGATTCGTTGCAATTTAAAATGAATGTTGAACTGTTTATGTGAAAAGGGAAAAGACGGTGTAGCTTTTTTGTTGCACCACACAGCTACTTTGTGAAATCTTGTGGAAAAGAGATATTATTCTGAAAATAGCTCAACTACATGAGAGATAACATAAGAAATACCAACAGAACCCAGTGTTTGTGCTGTGTGGAGGAGGAGGGGAAACTGTATTCTTCTGTTTATGCTACCAATTAAAAACCCTCGACAAGTTTTTTGCCCTTAAGCAATATGTACTTGGTTATTGTAGGTAGGCTATTTACACATTTTATGTGGGAACCTAGCATACAAACATGCAGAAACTTCTAGTTCTCTTGGATAGTGGTTGTTTGCATCCTCCTACACAACAGAACATTGAGAGAACTCTGGACCTTCTCAGCTAGACAGATGCAGAAGTCTCAAACTCTCTTTCAGACGTCTTACCTCGATATCTCTGTGGTGGCAAATCACAGTGCTGGTGCTGATAAGTAAGGTCATTAGGTCAGTAAGGTTATTCGCATATCAGATCTGCTCCTGAGGTTGAGTCCTTGCTGTGGATTGACTCCTCTGCTCTCTTTAGAGTAATGTCTTGGCGTAAATAGCTGCTTTTCTGGATCGGGTTAGTGTGCCGCTTGTATTTAATAGTGCTGTATAATTCCTTTAAAGTTGCCTTAGAATCCAGATGTTGATTTAGATCCCTAATGCAACAACATGAAGATGAAACCTTGAGAGGAACCAGACTCAGAAAGGCAAACCATCATCATCTGGATTTGTCCACAGCTGTAAACTATAAAGGCAAACGGTATTAAGTGTGTTTAAGGGATGTCGAGTATGAGCAGATTGTGAATAAGAGTCCTGGGATGAGCACAGGGCAGTCTTTATGATTACAGCAGCAGTTCCTAGTTACAAAGCCACAGTATCCAGGTGAGATGATCCACTGAAGTATGAGTCTTGGACTTGAACTGATTTGGGTAGGTACAATTTTTTAGGGTATCCATGTGGGACCATCCACAACAGCATACGGTGAGTCACTACGTTATGCAGAAGTTTAAAGCTGTCACTTTCTTAAGGAAAGGAAAATCACCTAAGCCCAGACTGTCTTATGTATGGAATATGTACTGGAAAGGTACGAGTTCCAACCAGAGAAAAGGTATGATTCCACCAAGTGCATACTTATATGTGATATAATTCAGACACTGTTATTATTATTATTTTTTTTTTTTAAGATATTTGAGCAATTAACTAAAATGAAGTGAAAACGTTTGCCAAACATGATGTCAAGCAACATGAGTAATTTGGCCAGAAATGTCAGGAAATATGTATTCTAATAAAACATCTGTTAGATGATTAAAAAATAGAACATTTAAAATGTGGATTTTTTCCCCCTTCATTGAATGCATAAATATAATGAAAATTTGAATAGTAATTCGAACAGTGAAATTAGTTCTGAGGCCCCTAGTATTTAATTTTCCCTAGACTTTTCCTCTTTAGTTTGTAAAACTTTTCAAAGGTTATGGTTTTTATGACTCTGCAGCTGGCTCACAGATAAGCACACTTTGACCCACAGCACCACTCCAATATCACCTCCATTACTGTCTAAAATGTCAAAATTGAGCTCTCAAGCTCGCTTTCTCTGCGGCGTAACGGTGAGGAGCCTGTGATAACCGTGGCCTTTTCTAGTGCGTGTCTGGAATGACTTCTCTCGCAGGGCCAATTGAGCCACCATCATTGTTGTGTCTAGTTTCAGCAGGTCTCTTCTGCACCACACCAGCCTCTGAGCTAGGACCTAGTGGAAGGCACAGCTGCTTTCTCATACCTCGTGTGGATTAAGAAAACCCTGCTCAGAGCTTCAGCATAAGACCCACTGTCTGTAGAGCGATGGGAGCTGTATCTGTCGGCCTGGATTAGACGCATCCATCACATATATCACACACAGTTTAGTGAAGGGCCTATTCGGGGTCTTGCTAACTTAGTGGAGGCCCTTTATCTCAAGCACACACACGTACAAAGGTGCGCATTATCATCATGCAGAACAGAGACCTTCATTAGCCTCATTACATGCTAGATATGTGGTGCTTCTTCCTCTTCATGCTAGATTAGTCCTTTAAGGAACTGGTGATGTGTGGCTAATTTTTTAACACGTCTTTCCTGCCAGGAGCTTTTCTCATATTCTCATCCAAAAGAACTACTTTGCCTTTTGAGCCTGTAATGGCTTTAGCGTGGTTGCACATCGACAGGCTTTCAATAGCTTAATGTTTTCTGAGTTGCTTGCGTTGCATGGTCGTCATGTCCACATCATCTACATTGGCAGCATCTTATTGGTCAGATCGTGCCACCTACAGGGTATAATCATTTAACTCCACTGGTCTGTGTTGAAACCAAAGCAGGGAGTCATGGAAACAGAACTCAGCCAAGCTGTGAGCAATCCCAAACAGCCGTCTCTCATTCTGCCTCCGTAGGCCAAGTGTCAGTGGACGGATAACGCACTCTTTTGGCAAGTGCTGGAAAATAAACATTGGCAGCACTTGAAACATCAGATTAGAGGGTACTTGTAGTCACGCAAATACACATATGAATGACTGCAAACATGAAACGCAAGCCAAAAAAAATTATTATTATTTTTTTTTATTTCCTCATCTTTGAATGTACCAAATAGCTCACCACCACCCACTCCACTTTGTGCTTATCAAGCTTGAAAAAATAAAAAAAAGCATACATGCCCTCCAGCGGTTTTGGAAAACTGACTTTTTGCGTGTGCGTTCTTTTTTTGTGCACTAATCCATCCATTTCCAGCGGCTATGTGGGTTTTAGGTTCCCAAGAACTATTCTGGTGGAGCGCAGCCCCTTTGGGGATAGAAGGCAGCATCCTACTGTGGCTGCCTAATGCTGCTCTTGTTGGGTTTTACTGAAGAAGGGGGTGGATGTTTCCTGTCATTTTCAATCCTCTGCACTGGTTATCTTCTGGATTCTTTCAGAGGAGGAGGGGAGAACAAATGGCAGCTGCCTCCACCCAAGCTGAGCTTCCGTTTTACATCCTCCCTTTGATATTCGTTATTCCTTCATTTCCTCCAGTCAGCAAACACCGAAGTCATTTTGGGAAGTGACGTTAAATCTACAGCGTGCTACTCTATGATAATATGCCATTAAGCTCAATCTCAGACAGGCAGCGCTTTTGTACAAGCATTAAGCCACCCATATTTTATCTGCCAGAGAACTTCAAAGAGCTCCCAGCATATTTAGGGGGATGTTTCAAACAATTTCAGATATTTTGGCAATTCACGGGCTTCTTTTAAACATTCAGCAGGGTTGCAGTGTCCCCGGCTTTATTACATCAAAGTCAAAGAGTCGGGCTGATTAGATTCATCCAAATGGGGCTTCCTTGAATATCAAAGATGGCATGCAATTTGTTCTTCATTGTGCTTTTTTTTTTTCTCTCATTGCATCTCTTTAGGCATTTCTCACAGTCAGTTACTCCTGGCTTTGGTTTGCAGATGGATCTATTTTTCACCCCCTCTGTAGTAGATGAGCTTAAACGACAGGCATAAGACACAATTGTAAAACAGTAGGAAGCAGTGAGTCAGGAATTAGCCACTGAATTGGTTCCAGTCCCCCTCACTTAGCATGGATAATTCTGCTGGGGGAAGCCATGTTTGAAGAGCTGACCACTTCTCATGAAAGGCTTTCATCATCCACATAATGAATGAATGAACAACCTCATGGACACAGACTCACCGAAACTGGACAGGAGAAGCCTGGTAAAAGACCAGGGCCCGTATTCACAAAGCT
>CM040992.1:18470780-18494930 GCA_022985145.1 Pangasius djambal
ACAAGGTTTTACAGTAACATCCAGCCGCCACTGGTATGTTTTAGTTCAGATGTAGACACTAGAAAAAGTCTAAATGCACACGTTCTTATTAATTGCTGTATGTAACATGGGTTTTCCTATAATTGGGAGAAATTGTGCATTTAAACTTTTCTAGTGTCTACATATGAACTAAAACAGACGAGCGACAGCTTGTTTTTAACCAAGTGCCTGGTGGCTACCTTAAAACCTCATACATGTGCTGACTCCAGTTTCTACCGCAGACAAGCGATTTGTGAGCGGACTATATGGAAAATGTACTGTTTTTTTCTTAGGTCGGACGACACGCTATTCCTCTTCATGGTTGCCAGGTCTGAAATAAATTAAAAACTCACATAAGTATAAAAAAGGCTTAACAAACCTCTTTACCATGCAGTGCAGCATGCTTGGTGTTGAGCATTCATTTTGTTCTGCTCTCCTCAAACATACACCACTTTTGTTGATGTCTTGCACATACTGTAATGGCCCCTGTGTGTGTGTGTGTGTGTGTGTGTGTGTGTGTGTGTGTGGAGTTATTTTTTGCTTTCCGTTATTTATGTATTTGCTGACTGCATGGGATGTATATAGAATTTGTTTCTGTTTTCTTTGTTTTATGCATACAGACAGTAAACTGGCGCACACAGCTTATTTGATGCATTATAATCATCATATGGACAGTGATTTGAGAAGTTATCTGGTTGAATGCCTGTAGCTAATGCTGTTTTTAACAACTTCTCTGACTTGAAATGTTTGTCAAAACACATGCTTTTGGTTAGTGTGGCTAGGCGCCAAGTTAGCAACCAGTAAACGGCTTTATTTAATCAGGAAACAAGTCGGGTATAGAGACATATTCTACACAGTGTCGTCCAAGCTAATCTCCTGTGTAGCCTCAGGTACTGATAATAGAAACAGTCCACTGTTGGTGATGCTGCTCTGTGAAGCAGTCTCATTTCATTAGCAATATGTTTGGTACATTTCAGTTTATTTTCCAACAAGCAACCTTAATTTGTTTATACATGTTAAATAAAAGTCAACTTTATAATTCGTTAATCGAACTCTAGAGTGGATCATTACAGACATTACAGAAGAGAATTGCACTATTGGAAATAAAACGAACATGACGTAGGTTTTTCATTAATGCGCCTCTAGTTCAGTTCACAAACTACAGTTGTTTAATTACATCTGAACAATATTCACATGAAGTTAAGCAGCTTTCATTTTACTGTTTCTCTTTTTTTTCCGCGTCTCTCTCACAGTGTGTATTTCACATCCCATCAGTCTTTTACGCTTTTCCACTGAGCTGTGATCAAAGTGTTCGCTGATGCACTGTCCCAGATATACTGTACAGCGATCCAACCTCCCGCTGAGGGCCTACAACTCAGCCAAACTTTCACGTTCTGTCATTATTTGTTCTAGTTTGCTGCTGATGGCATGTTGCAGGCTTGTTGCACTATATAAACTCTAGCATGGAGTGGGTTTTTGCTTTCCTTACCATAGACTTTGGTTTAAAATGTCCTCCCATATTAGATAAAGATGACCAGATTCTGCTTCAGCTTGACTGAATTCAGGCCTTTCAGTGCCTTTTAAGTGTTAAGCAATTCAAATGAGATTGACGTCATCTCTTGTATAATGTCTGTAATGTTCCTCCCCGAAGTTAGACTTTTTTTTTCCCCCACTTGTTCTCTTTTCCTCTGTGTACTTTAGCTTTGGCACCAACCCCAGTTCCTTCAACCCCAGTTCAGTGACTGCCCTTGTTAAATTTTAAGGGCTTTTAATCCCAGGATGTCCCATCCTAGCACTCCATGCTGGAAGCAGATAGATATTTTGCTGCAGTGGACAGGGAAAACCAGGTATTCTGTTTCTCTCTCTCTCTCTCTCTCTCTCTCTCTCTCCCCGGCATCAGAGCGAGAGTAGCTATGTCATTAGACTCAGGCAACACAAACCCTGAGCTCATGGCTAAAAATAAAGGAGAGTCACCCCCTCTCTCTTCCTGAAGTCTGCATGGTTGAGCTTGAACACAACTACCCCCTTGCCTCTGCCTCATTTTGACTTGACTTTACAATGTACCAGAAATGTCGATGTAGGTAGCAAGTGTTGAAAATCAACGTGTAAAATTAGGGTTCTCTGTGAGGCATCTTTAGCCTGCTCTGCAGCTTATGTAACGTGATTCCAGTGGAGTAAAATGATGGCCGCCATGTCCACCTGCCTACTTGTACACCATTCGGACACATCGTCCCTCGTCATGTAGGATGGTTGGCCTTTCTAGAGCTTGGTTTGGAAAGCTGCCATAATTAACGGATGGTGAGAGCCGGAGTGTGGACCACACGCCCTGCGAGACTCATTACTGTTCGCCACAGATGACAGGGAGAGCCCAGAAGCACTCCAGAGCTTTCTTCCTTACCCCTCACCTCCACAAATGAGTGCGCCTATATGCATGACTGAGCTCACTGTGACTTGGCAGGATGACAGCTCTACTGCTGTCTGTTTCCTCTCTCTCTCTCTCTCTCTCTATCATTCTCTCTCTCTGAGTGCCAGACTCATTTCTTTCTTTCCCACTCTTTCTGTCCTTTTATGGATCTTGTACATTTTCATTCTTTCATCATCAACAGATTTCTCCTCCCACCGCTCTATCCTTCCGTTCACTTTTATGTTGATGGATCTAATCATATTAATGTTGTGGCATCATGGTCCTCCTCCTCCTCCTCCTCCTCCTCCTCATTCAGGCAGTGAGTCAGTGGCTGACCCCACAAAGTTCCCGCATTCCTCCTTGGCCACTTCACTGTTGGTTTATGTCATCGCTTTTCTTGTTGCTGCCAGTGTCTTTATCTCGTCGCTGCTGTCCCGCAGTCTTTCCTAAAATGAACTGAGTGAAAAGGAGAAACGTAGCACGCCAATTCACTGGTGCGCTCATTCGTATGCCCCTTGCTCTCCGTATGTATTTTGTGCTTGGAGACAGAGTCCTCCCAGCAGCTGAAGGAAAAGCACGGCTCTGGTAAGGGCATCGTCACATTCTACACCATTACCCTGGTGACTGTGAGCTCATCTTTCTGCATGCCATGGCGTTCCTGTGTGGAGTGAGCAATGACTTTCACTGGGATGTGGGTGAGTAGTGCCCCAGAGGTAGAGGCATTGATGTGTGGGCAGAGTAGCAGAATGAATGCTGAAAATAGTGCAGGCCTTAGACCACTTAGGCTCCACCCTGCTTGTCTGCTTTGTTCTGGGAGAGCTACTAAATGCAGAGAGGCAGATGAAATTACAGTGACTTCGATTAGAATGGCTTGGCTTATTCCCTGAGCAGAGGAGCCTCAGTTAGCAAGCTCGGCTTAAATGTATTGAAATGATCAATGTGAATTGGTGAACCGGATATGTTGACGTTTTTATATTAATGTTTCATTACGTAAATGGAATTGGTGTAATGGTGATTAGTTGAAATGATGCTAATGTCTTCACGGTCATAAAAACCATAGTAACGTGGGGGTGTAATGTTACTTACCTCTCAGGAAAAAGTACTACTAAATTGTACCTTTCCTTGTTGCTGGGGTGGTACCCTCAAGGGTACACACTTTGTGCTTTGAATGTGGATCTTTCACATGGAAACGTGGTTCTAGTGTACCTTTAAATTGATTTAAGGTACATAAATGCACTATAATTAGTTTTTAGAGTAAAGCTTTAAAGGTACACTACATTCGCTTTTTTTTTTTAGGTAAAAGATGCTTACTAAAGGTACAAAAAGTGTACGCTTGAGACTGCTACCCCAACAACAAGGAAAAGTACAGTCTAGTACCCTTTATTCTGAGAATGTGGTTCTAGTTTATTTACTCCCATCAGAAACATACACACACTCCTGGGCAAAAAAATGGGCCACGCTCCACATGACCGGTAAATTCATTTATATAGTCTTCTCGTACGCAAATGTAAAATCATGATGATTAAAATGTTTGATGCAAAATTCAAACTAACATGTCTGAGTGTTATTTTCCAAAAAATATCTTCTAGGATGTTTTTTTCCCTTTAAAGATGAGTGATTATCTGGTTATCTGCCGCACCTGATGCAGCTCATCAAGACCCACAAGACTTAAACATTTAAAGAGATCAAAGGGAAATGCTTCCTATACTAACTTCCTTTATCTATTTCTTTCATTCTTGCTCATTTCCTGACCAGTGATTTGTTGTTAATAACATTAAAAGCTTCATATTTTGACATTTTGGGCCCATTTTTTGCCCAGGAGTGTAGCCCAATCAGCTAATACCATCTGGTCAGTGGTTTTCTTAAATAGGAGCAGTATCTGCAAACACTTGTCACATCAGTGGTGTCCTTAAGTGTACATCTTTTGTACCTTCAGTGAGGGGAACATTTGTACATAGTTGTCAAAAAAAACCCACAATTTAAGGTACAACGTTTTTCAGTACAATTTTCCTGACAGTACATGTGAGGTGACAAAGTCGTGATTTTGGGACATTGTGTCGTACAGTGACTCGGCTGTTCCCTCTGGATATGTATCCTTTTTTTTTTTTTTTTAAAGTGTGAGTCCTGACACCCACAGATCTGTCCCCACACATCTGTCCCAGGCAGTTCATTAAGAACCCTTGTTTCCATCTCAGACTGTAACAGATGAGTTTGGCCGTTGCCAGCAGGTGTGAATCAGTCAGCTTGCTGAGACTCTGGACCTTTGAAACCAGCACTATTCATCCAACATGAAAATGATTGACTGGAATTTTTTCTAGTGGACTGGCCCTGCATTGATTCCAGCATGTGGAGATCTCCAGCTGCCACTTTCTCATCTGCATTTTCGGAGAGAAAAATCTGTTCCTGCAGAGAGAGAGAGAGAGAGAAAGAAAAGAGAGACATGGATGAATATTGCAAGCAAGCAATGGACTTTGTTGACACTTTCATACATACCATATTTGAAATTCCTTTGTTTTTTTGTTCTGTTTGTTCACAGACTGACCGATTGATCTTAGTGTTGAAACGTACATGAGTGAATGTTGCTCAGGACATCCAAACGCTGGTGGAATAAACCCAGCAATCTATCATTAAATAGGCTTCGCTGTATTCCGATAAATTGCAATCCGATTTAAAAAAACTTTTTTGCTTTAGGACTGACTAATACTCATTACTCACAAACAGACTGACGATTGGACAGTTTAGAAACCAGACTGTGGAAAATTGTGAAGAATCTCCAAATGTGTTGGAATACAGATAGCAAAAACTCATCTCCTATACTCCGCTGTTTTGCTGTGGACATTATGATGATGTGAATAACTTTTGAAACGTCCAGTTAACGGACTGCTTGCGAGACGTTCTAGCCAGTTGTAGTGCAGGAAACCGAATAAATGTCACTGAATTTATATAATAAACACCATTAACACTAGAAAATACATCGGTACATTGGTTTTGTCACAAGCTGGCAACAGTTGTGTCATTTCAAATATAAGTTTGCGTCCTTGCTTGAAGTTTTATTGTAATAAAATGTGCAAAACAATGCATAGATGTATGAGGGCACAGGTGGTAGCTGTTAGCAACATACTGCAGATGGTTTTTTTCTCAATATTTATGCCATTAATTTATAGAGACTGCTAGTTCTAGCTTGCTTTTTCTCATCAGACACATAAGAAGGCCAATCAAATCCTACCATCATGTCCGAGATTTCGTTAAATAGGTAGAGCATCACGGATCCAGTCGTATTGAGAGTAAAATGCTATGCTGTCTGTAGGAATCCATCAAAATTAGGCTTCTTTTTGTTCACTGTTTTTACTCTCTTGATGCAAGCGTTTTTGTCATTGTGAATGTTTTGCTGTGTTTATTTGAATGCTGTGAAGGAGAGGTACATGAACTGTTTCTGGAAGGGCTATCAAACGTTACCCCTGTTGCAAACCTCCTACACAACCACCTCCTACCCATGCACAAAGCTGCTGTTAGAACAAGGAGCAGACTTCAGGCTTGGTGCCGCCGTGCTTCAGTATCCTCAGCTTCGTAAACATTGTTTGTCAACAGCGACATGAGCCATCCAACCTCGCTGTGCACATAGTCTAGCTGTTTTCCTCCTTTTTTTTTGGTTCCATTGTTGTGACTCAACACTCTGTTTATGTCTGATTTGATCAGAAACCTCCACGATGAAGAGGTCATGGAGTCCGAACGGTGAAGTTGTTCTGTTCGTTCAGTCAGATCCACACCGGACTGACACCCAGATGCATTTTTCATGAATATGTCTCTATGCTGGTCTCTTCAGAGACTAGATTTCAGGTCAGCGAAGTTTGGACTGTGTCCTATGTAGGAGCACTTTT
Organism: Pangasius djambal; assembly: GCA_022985145.1. Lineage (NCBI taxonomy): Eukaryota > Metazoa > Chordata > Actinopteri > Siluriformes > Pangasiidae > Pangasius > Pangasius djambal. The sequence goes on from CM040992.1 coordinate 18,477,081, forward strand.
CTTTCTCCAGAGTGGTTTTAATTTTTGCACGCTATCCTGTGCTGATGGTCCGATCGAATATCAGCTTTATAGTGCATCATCGCAGGGGGGAAACTTCCCAACCTCACTCAGTTCCAAGCCTTGGGTTAGCACATTGTGTAAGAGAGAGAAAGAATATAATTTTTTTAATAGCAGTTTATAATGACAGTGATTGTCTCAAAGCAGCTTTACAGACCAGTGAGCAAGCCCAGTGTGGTAGTAACAAGGAGAAATGATGGCGCTGATCCATCTCTGCCTGGTGCTGTGAGTTGAGTTATTTGTGTATTAGATAGCCTAGAAGTACTGGTTTATACAGAATATGCATACCTGCTTAGTAATAAAGGTTATGATTAAATGACACTTTTAACCATAATTTAAGGAGACAGGTGGTCCTTTTCAGTTAAGAGTCAGAGTCTGGGTGGGAGCAGGGATGTGTGGAGGAGCTTGTGGACCTTAGGGATAAGTACATTTACATTTACCGCATTTGGCAGATGTCCTCATAGAAGTGCTCTGTAGTCTCCACAAACGCATATCCTTATGCTAGTACAAATAGGTCAGAGTCTAAGAATACCATCAAGTTAATTTAATACCATCAAGTTCTTTTTTTTGTGGGGGGAAGAAGTAGGTCTTTAGTCTGTGTTTGAAGATGGACAGTGACTGAGCTCTTCAGACCGCCAGATGAAGTTCCCTTGGGTGTGAGGACAGAGAAGCGTCACGATGCATGTCTTCATTGTATCTCGACGGTGGGTTGAGTCGAGCAGTGCTAGAAGGGAACATGGGGCAGAGCAGGGTGTGATGAATGGCGGTTTGGTTTTGGCTTTGAAGGCAAGCATCAGTTTATTAAATCTGATGTGGGCAGCTACAGGACGTCACAGTGCGCCAGCATGTCCTTAAACTTTAGATTTTACTTTTACTACTGGTCCACCTAGGAAAGCATAAAGCAGCGCTGGGTTTTTTCACTCAGGATTTTCACTTCACTGTTTTCTAAACACATACATTTGCTCACAGATGTGCACAATTGACTAATGGCACTGTTGACAGTGGAGGGAGTACGCCATCCCTCCCAGCCAAAGAGCATGGCCAGCTTTGCTCTCTAGACTTCTGGCCACGGATGGCTATGGCATCGTCAGCATTGGAACTTGTGATCTACTGATTATAGAGGGAACACTTTTTTTTTTTGTGCCACTGGGGAGCCCTGTGATTTTTTATTTTTTTTTTTTTTTAATAATACAGTGTGAGAGGTCAGCCAGTGCTTGATAAGTGCCTTCTTCCGAGCTGTCAGAGATCACCATGGATATCTGACATGTCAGAAAATTGAATCAGACGTGTAACATCTGAGATCTAGTTCTAGTCTTAGCACTGTAGCATTAAGTGATGTACAGTACGAGCAGCTCTGATGCTGTTTTCACCATCGTCTTGAGAGATCATCAAACAGTATAAGCCTGGCTTTAGTGCTACCAATAACTAGTTGTCTAGACGGCCCGCACGCTTGTTTTCAATGCGGCTCACTTTTCTGTGGCTTGCGGATTTGCTGGGTTAAAATTCACCTACATTACTTCAGTACAAAGTGAATTGGTATTCAAGAGATTTGGCCTTTTAACCAGACCCATTTTATTTGCCTTTATTTTGACCATTTCTTAAAACTTAAAGACATGAGCCAGTGAGCTGCACGGTTATGAGTGGTCTCCAAGACACCATCAACTCTATTCCATCATCAGCAAACTCACGTGAATGCGTGTGAATAGGGAGGGGAAAGCACTGATACATATTTCACCAAAACTCTCATGTGCGTTGTCCATCACCTCCATCTCTGACTATGAGAAGTCAGTTGCATTCTTACCTTTAGTCTTTAGTCCACACTTTAATCAACAGAGTGTGTTTGAATCCCGAAACGCTGATTTTGGAGCCATATTTTGGTAGCTACTGTTTTTTTGTTTTTGTTTTTTCTTTTTCTTTTCAATATTCTTTGCATTAATAAGAGAAAGGTAAATGTGTTGTTTAAATGATCTAAACATGAATTTGTTCATCCATCAAGTTTGAATAATGCAGAGCCCAAATATTACAGGTAAAATAGTTGGAGTACTTTACCCAGCAGCCACTACTGCAGTGTCTGCTGATGAGCGCTGAATGTCAACAGCACAACGATTATAATTTAAATGCATCCTGCTGCTAATGCGCTCTTAAAATTCATCAGCGAGGAGGGATGTGTGTGCATGAGATTTTCTTTCCATCTCTGCTCCTCATGAACATCTTTAGCGTGTACAGTGTTTGTGCATCTGTTTGTAAATGTCAAGAAATGAAAGCTGAAATTCCGATCTGACCTCTCATATGGCTTTGCTGTTCCAATAGTTTTGGAGGGGACTGTGTGTGTGTGTGTGTGTGTGTGTGTGTGTGTATCACCCATCTGAATACCTCTAAATAAATCGAGTTGTGATGTCAAATCTTTATAGAGACTTACAGTACTAACATTTAGAGATTTCCTCTTTCTCTTTGTGTATATGTCTTATAATAAACTAGAGTCTGCTGCTCTCTAATCGTGTAAGTCACAGCACTGTTTGGTGTGTGTCAGGCTGATGGTCCTCCTGCTACACTGCACTCAGAGATGCAGCTTAAAGCCATACTGCACCTCCATGTGCAGTAGCCAACCAGCCAAGCCACACACACACACACACACACACACACACACACACACACCCTGTAACTTTCTGTACATCGGTCAAACAGGAAGCTAAAAGAGCTTCCGCGTTATAATAATTATATTCTTCACATGTGCATGAATGTGTGTGTGTGTGTGTGTGTGTGTGTGTGTGTGTGTGTGTGTGTGTGTGTGTGCACGCGCGAGTGTGAGTGTGTGGTTGCAGTTCTTGTGATGCAGAGTATCACCTGAGAGTATCAGTTATCCAGTGATGTCATCTCACTTTAAGGGGTGTGTGTGTGTGTGTGAGAGAGAGAGAGAGAGAGAGAGATAAATGAGTGTTGCTGGGTGCTGTGTGAAGAATCAGTAAATGCAGTGTACGTTTCTCTTTATGATTGGTGTGTTTGTGCTTGTTGCTCTTGTTTACTCTTGTGTTTGTGTTTCGTAGATGAGGGGCCCTACACCAAGCACTCCAACCCCTCCAGACCTCCAGATGGAGCGCTGGCCATCAGAAGGCAAAGTATCCCAGGTATCTACCTTGAATATCCTCTTCGCATTAGAGGTCCAGTTTTTAATAAGTGCTTCTAGACCTGTAATATGCGCGGATACCTGAATCAAAGCTAGCTTAGAAAAAGAGCTTTGCAGTACTGAAATGCAGTGCAGCTGTTTAGTGTACTTGTTCTGCGATCATTTGGGGGCTAAGAGACGAGAGTTCATTCATTTAAATACGATTCAGCAGCGGAGGAGACGCACCACTAGAAAACGCTTTTATCCAAATCACTCTATGTATTGTCACGTCACGTCAAATTTATTTATATAGCACATTTACAAACATCTTTCACTGACCAAATTAATCGTTCCTTTGCTTATTGTTGTTATTAATTATTTTTGTTAATATAGATGTTGTTTGTACAGTTAAATGAGGACAAGTGTATCTTTACATAGACTTTATAATGTCCTAAAGGAGAATATGTGCTTGTTCTTGCTTATTGCTACTTTCTTTCGATATGCAGGTAGATGATTAGCCATATTTTAGTAAGACAGAAATTCATAGTTCTTCCTTTAACGGAGTTAATTCCCCATTTCAACCCATGATTTCTCTCTCGCCATTGTGAATCGCCGTGACCGCTTAAAATATCGTTTTGAATTAGCGCATAACGGATTAGTTATTTTTGCCCGAGACACTATACATTAGATCATCCCCACGAATAGAAACCCAGTCATGGCAGCTGACTGACAGTTCTCTGGCCATGCCCTGGAAAAGTGTATCTAAACCTCAGCCAGCTTCATGACAAGCCAATCCAATGTTCATCCTTCCATATCACTGCACGAACAAACCGCTAGCTCCGTGAGCACACGCCCCACTCCCTGTTTCGGATTGTGGAAATTGAGACATTGTTTCCTTTAAAGCTGTGCCATGGCAGAAAATGCAGGCAGGGCGTGAAAATAAAAGCCATGTATAATCCTCAAGTATGGATTCCTGAGCACATCAAATCCATCTTCGGAGGTGTTTGCTGTATATCTTTGTGGTTCTGGCTCCCAGGCTGATATCTTGTTATAGTGATGGCCGTACATGTCGGGTTTTATTATAGTAGCACCTCCATAAGATGTGCGACCTGAATACACGCGGTGCGTACTCCCTGTATTCAGACCCACAGTGTCCTATTGCGGGTAAAATTATAAAACTTGATTAGAACCTAGATTTTTCCTCCTAGTATTCATGTTTCCTAGCTGAAATATGTACTTCATTAGCAATTCATAGTTTGTCATGCTTAAATGCATGTTCCTTGTTAAATAAGTGTCCTGGTCTCACATTATGATGTATGCCTGCATCACACTGATGAAGTAAGACCATTCCTGATGCTCATGAATCAAATACTGATTCCATTCTTGTGTTGCCGTCTTGCATTAAACATAGATTAGGTGGCTCAGTAAGTGTCGCTGGCTCAGCGGTAGGGGGTGTCGAGCTCTATTTCCATTGCTTTAGCTCTCTGATGGCTTGTAATGCATTCACTAAGTGTAGCCGTGTTAAATTTTTTAGCACGTCGGTTTAAAAATATATGGTGGGAAAAGAGCACTGGCTTCCTGCACCGTTTGGTGACGGAAAGAAAAAGTGATCAAGAGGAGATAGAGCAGCTTTCAAATCCATGGCTGCTGATCCCCATGTTTGCTGGAAAATTCCTAGAAAATCCGACGGCTTGTAGACGGATAGAGAGCAGAGGGATTGCAGAGTGCCCTTATTACAGCTTCAGCAAGATCTGCCTGCTTTAATAGCTTATACTCCAGTAGTCTTATTTAGTTTAGCCAAATGAAAAGCCCTAAACTCTTATTATGTGAATCCTTCTAAGCTCTGAGCCCTGATTCATTATCATGAACTACTGCGAAAGTGTATAGCAAAGAATAATTTAAGTGTTGCAGTTTACAACATGACCCGCCTTCACGCTGTAAATGTAGCCTGTATTTCTAAATCCCACCACCATCATGCTGGAGTCTGTGCACATTCTGTCGAGCGATTGCAGTCGATTGTTCCCCTGTAACAGCACATGCACAAGTGTGTTATTCCTCTTACACGACAGCAATATTGCAATGGCTATATTTTTTTCTGTTTATAGTCAAAGATACTGTTGTGTGCCAACAGGTTAGTTCTTGTCATCACTTGCATTATAGCAGCTATAAACAGTTATTCCCTAATCAGCATCTCTTTTTTTTTTTTTTTCTTTTCTTTCTCTTGAAGCTACTAAGACAGAAACATAGTTTGTCTTGTTACCAAGAAACCACATGACGCATCGTCCTCTGTCCTAAACTCTATTCGTGTCTCAGAAAACCTAAAGTCGCAGCTTCAGTGATGGCCGTACATGTCGGGTTTTATTGTAGTAGCACCTCCATATGACGTGTGAACTGAATACGCACGGTGTGTACTCCCTGTATTCAGACCCACAGCGCCCTACTGGGGGTAAAAATATAAATTAATTAATTAACTTGATTAGAACCAAAACATGTCATCTAGTCATGATCCTGACCGCTATCATGCATGCAGCACTTCTACCAGCACTACCCAGCTTGGGCTGGCGTCATGTTCTTGCTAGTTTCAGTCATTTTGTATATGTTTGCATTCCATAGCTTATGCAGCTCCCCAGAGAAAGACATCACCTCTTCACAAGCGCCTGAATGGTCAGGTCTCTGAGCTACGCTGTCGTCCCTGTCAACATCCTTGTAGGACGTTCGTCTGTATAAATACCACATTAGCACTGAGTAGGTCAGCAAGCAGAGAATGTCTGTGTATCAGAGAGAAACGAGAGATAGAGAGAGAGAGAGGATGTAGCAGAGGAGAAGGATGTTTTAAGTCCGGGAAAGCCTTAGGAAATGGTCTCTAAATGATTTAGCATTTTCAAAGCACGTTGATGTAACCTGACACAGTGCTGTGCTGTTAAGTGTATCTTCTAAACCAGAGCCATTGAAGCACAGCAGGAGTGGTGTGTGTGTGTGTGGGGGTGTGTGTGTGTGTGTGGGTGTGCGCGCCTGTGTGTATTATTGAATGGTGACACTGATGGCATCCTTCTGCCTAAGCATCCTGATGCCTAAAACAGCAAAGAGCAGCATGAGCCCATTGTCTGTGGCTCGCTCTGTAAAGGTACAGTGTAGTCATTTGTAGAGCTCCTTCGTAGCCTCCCATGGCGGTGTACCCAGAGGCTCGACGGATTGGTTTTGAATCGAAACGTCTCTGTGTAGAAACGGGGACTTTGTTAATGCCTGGAGGTTCTGATGAGAGGGTGATGGGTGAAGCCAGGCACCATGGAGAGCCTGCCCGAATATGCTGTGTATGCAGCACGGCGCCTCACATCACGCTGCCCGCCTCAAACGTTTCATGATAAATGAGGAGCCACTTGCTGGAACGTTCTCCTCCAGTCCAGCAGTCCCCTCCTCTGAATATATCTTTCGGCGGGTATTGCTGTTTGTAGTACAGTCACTAGAGGTGCAGAATTAATTGTGTATTAATCGAATCTCAGCCTTTACGAAGTGCTAATCATGAAATATTGTGATACTGCAACCCATGTATTAGTCCGCCTGCTTAAGTATTCATATGTATTAAGAGACCACTTAGGCAAATGAACCACTGTGTATTCTCATAATTTAGTATGCTGACCAAGCTCAAATCATCATTTAGACTCAGTTAATGGATCACACATGTTCCTCTGTTATGGCAAAGCAAGCACATTCCCTCCACGCACACTGTAGGTGTATGTTTTACATGTGCGGTGTTGATTTGCACCCAGTAGGTATATTTTGATTTGGAATACACTGATCCCATTTCTGCGATGGACTCGTGTTCCATCCAGGGTGTATTCCCACCTCACGCCTACAGTTCCCGGGATAGGCCTGAATAAAGCAGTTCCTGAAAGTGAGTGAGCGAGCGAGTGATCCAATTTTTTTTTAATGTTCAGCTTTCTGAAACGTTCTGTTACTAAATTATGCAAAATATGTGATGACGGGGGGTTTTAGACTATTTGTCTTTTATGTTCAGCTCAGTTTTCTTTGTGTAGCGCTTTTGGCAGTAGACTTTGTCACAAAAAGCTCTACAGAAATCTGCTCATGTATTAGCAAGCAAACCAGAGGCGGCAAAAACTCCCAGAGACGACGTGGAGACGGCACTTTCTGGATGGCATCCGATATTGGGAAAGTATATACTTTAAGATCAAACAGTACTGAGCGTGTTGAAGGGATGTTCGCTGTAAGCATATTGTGAATAAGAGCCCTAGGATGAGCACAGGACAGTCTATATGATTACAGCAGCAATTCTTAGGGACAGATCTAGAGTATCCAGATGATATTATCTAGTGACTCGAGTGTTTTTGGGAAGGGAATGCCTTTAGGGTATCCCTGCGGGACCCTCCACAACCGCAGAAGGTGAGTCACAAGTGCAGAAGTAGAGCGTCAGGATGAATCGGGCAGGTCCAGAGGGTGAGACGAGCCACAGCAATAAAAGTGTGTCAGGATTAGGCACCAGCATCATCGGTGAACGGGAGTACATGTACAGATTATTAGGCATGATCTTATCATATAGTGATATAAATGGGTAATGTGCCATATCAGTCAAGATCTGAGCATAAAATATGTAAATGTATGTATAGAAAATTATTTCAAAACTTATGTTAGTGAGACGGTGTTTCCTTTGTTTCAATGCTGATATTTGATGCTAATTAATAGTAATTAATTAAAAAATTTGCAGCACCGTCACATTGTGGGTAGGTGTGCAGGATGTTCATGTAGTTGTCCTACATGGAGATTTATGATGCTGAAGTCAGCATAGTAGGCCTTGATCGATCTTTTCAAGGTACTTGGAACAAACCAGGCTTTGTTTTCCACATTTGTAATGCATTTATTTCATTTATTTTCTTTCACAAGGCTAGATATTAGTAGGAATGCATAGTTACACGCTGAGTGGTATTACACTGCACTTTAATGCCAAGCATGCTACAGTCCAATTACAATTCCACCACTTCAGCAGCTGACCATGAACATGAACGGCGGACATTTTTATTTTTTTTTCCGTTCTGCTGATTCAATTTAAAAAGTGCTCAGTTACTGAGCTTAAAGAGCAGTTAATCTGTGCTTGCTTTATGCTTACTTTCCTTGTTTTTGGTGCTAATGCTTTGGCATTAAAGAAAGTTGCAGAAAAATGAAATCAACGCATCAGTGCATTCTAAGAGAACTGGGCAGTGTTAATTAGCTAAAGATCAGAGATTCACTACCATTTCTCATATAAAGTCTAGACCATATGTGAATGAACGTCAGCAATGTGATAATTAATGGTAACTAATAATTAAATGTGAATTTTTTTCAATTAATTCCTTAGTTCATTCGATAAGTGAACGGACTCTGAGTAATAGCTTTGCTTTCTCCGTTGTGAAATTCATCTCTCAGTCATATATCCTGTCACATTTTGTCCCTGCCAAAGATCAGTCTGTCATCATAAATTGGTCAGTAATATGATAATGATTGAGGAGTGTGATGAAAACATAAAATTGTCTGAGTGCTCTCATTAGGCGACCCTTAGGATTTCTGAGTGCTCGGGCCGCAAAATTAAATGTAGTAAAAATATGTTATTTGAATTTAATGAAGTCTGTCAGCTGTAATAAAGATTAAAAGGTTTTTAGATTGATGGTAGTCATGGCTGAGGTTCCCGCTTGCAACATAATGCAGTGTAATGTAATGTGTACTGCTTTGCATAAACCTAGCTAACCAGCATGTTTTCGGCAGTGATTGTAGATGATGGATGAGGATCCTAGCCCAGGATGCCTTCTCTCAAACACTTGATTGGGTCTTGGTGTGAGTTAGCTGGCAGGTACAGATACGTCCTTGTCCTAATTGGTTGGATGTTGCTGGTCCACACATTATTTGTGTTTTTTTTTCTACATGGAGCCTGGGACTCCAAGGAGACCTGAGCTTTAACTCGGAGTAGATATTTTACAGACATCTGCCTAAATACAAGGAGAGCAATAACAAATATTACAAAAAAGTGTAATGGACAGAAGTGTAAATAGTAAAACTGACATTTGATCACTTGCATGTAATTTATATATGTATATATGTGTGTGTGTGTGTTTAATATTGTATATATGTGCATATACACTCACAGTCCTGTACACCTGCACTTTCATGCAGTCATCTAATCAGCCAATCATGTGGAAGCAGCACAATGTATAAAATCCTGCAGATACAGGTCACAAGCTTCAATTAATTAATGTTCACATCAAACATCAGATTTGGGAAAATTGGGAATTTATCCCTAATGAGCAAGTCTGAGGTGACGGTGGTGAGGAAAAACTCCCTGAGACGACATGAGGAAGAAACCCTGAGAGGAACCAGACTCAGAAGGGAACCCGTCCTCATCTGGGTGACACGCGATAGTGCGATTATAAATAATTCCCTTCTATAACTGTGTACTGTATGGTCTAAAAATGCAATTGTGTAACCAGGAAATTCATTATAGTTTCCACATGAAGTCTATTCTGTTGAAGATATCAAACTGTTCACTGATGGAGACTTGAGTGCAAAACTGTTCGTATCAATTGAAGTCCAAAGCCATCTTCATGGTTTCTAAGTGTCACCATCCACAGTAATCTCATGTATCTTCAGGCTCTGTGTCGGGCCGTCCTCAGCAGCAGCAAGTCATTTCCAGGTGATGAGAGCTCCAACCAGAAGTAAGGCATCAGGATAGATCAGGCAGGTCCGGAGAGCAGAAAGGGTCAGGATCACTGGCATCTCAGGAGTAGCATGTGTAGCTCAGAAGAGAGAGAGAGAGAGAGAGAACACAGATTATTAGGTATGCTTACTGTCATGTAATGGTTAAGGACAATGTACATTGTATGTAGAGTGCAAGCAGGGACTCTGACAAGATTAGCTATGACAGCGTAACTAAAAGGGAGAGCCAGAAGGTAACACAGACATGAGGGCGCCCTGGGACATAAAGCTATCATGGGCACAGACACACACAAACTGGACAGCTGAAGCCTGGAAAAAGACCAGGCAAGATCCTAATCTTTAACTGGCCAGTTTCGATGAGTCTGTACCCATGGTAGCATCAGATTCCTGTTCTTGGCTGACAGGAGTGGAACCCAGTGTGGTCCTCTGCTGTTGTAGCTCATCCACCTCAAGGTTCGATGTGTTGTGCATGCCGAGATGCTTTTCCGCTCACCACGGTTGTAAACGGTGACCACGGTGATTGAGTTACTATATTGTTCCTGGCGTCTTGAACCAATCTGGCCATTTTCCTCTGACCTCTCTTATCAATAAGGCATTTCTACCCACAGAACTGTCGCTCACTCAGTGTTTTTTTGTTTTTCACAACTTTCTGTGTAAACTCTAGAGACTGTTGTATGTGAAAATCCCAGGAGATCATTAGTTTCTGAAATACTCAAACCAAACCATCTGGCACCAACAACCATGCCACGGTTAAAGTCGCACAGATCACACTTTTTCCCCATTCTGATGATTGATGTGAACATCAACTGAAGCCTTTGACTTGTATTTTATGCATCGTGCTGTTTCCACTTGATTGGCTGATTGGATATCCACATAAACGAGCAGGTGTTCCTATTAAAGCAGAGGGTGAGTGTATATGAGTGTTTTGGGTTTACACACACACACACACACACAGATATTAGGCTAATTTAATTTGGACTGTAGTCTTCTGCATTAGGTGTCAAGTAACTGGTCTCTGATGCAAGTTTTTAAAGAATTAATTAAAGAACTCAGAATAAAGGCTGAATGCTTTTTGCACAGATCCAACCAGGCATCAAGAAATAGAAGAGAGGACATGTAGCAAATAAGATGGAGAGGTAACTAACACTTATTAACTGTATACATTCGCATTAAAATGGACAAACCGTGAACTTCACAGCCTAAGTGCAACATAAGCGAATAAGCCAGTTTGTGCAAATGATCATATTTACATTGTAGTGTTGTAGCAGTGAGGCAAGAGAATTAAACGAGATGAAAATGCATTGTAAAGTTATCAGTGCCATCTGATGCATGTGCTTGGACACGCCCTCTCCCGAGTGCATGGCACCCTTCACTGACTTAATGCTGTTCCTGGCTTCGGCAAAGTCATTGAATGATTTAGCGCTGATCATTACGGCTGCTAGACACTGTCATTAATTATGCACTTTTAAACTTTTAGTGTCTTCATTTCCTCCCCTGCTCTTGCCCTCTCTCTGTCTGTCTCTCTTTCTCTGAGGAGTTGTTCTACTTCTCTCAATCATCTTTTATGCCACAAATGAAGCCGGCCTGCACAGTAATATGATGGCCAACCTGGTCACCGTGGTAACACTGCTGAGTGATGCAGCATTACCTAGAGCTGAGGGAGAAACGGAGTGAGAGAGCGACAGAGAAGGAAGAGTGGAAAGAAGAGAGGAGCCCGAATGGGAAAAAGGCACATATAGAATTAACTTATCATCCTGCACACCTGTTCCCAAAGCTCTCGGGGCTAAGCAGGTCTGGCTCAGGCCAGTGCTGAGGGTCCCTCTGCAAGGATATTGACCAGAACTTTGAGCAAACTGAGAGTCTCTCGCATAATGGAGCAATGACACATGGCGTCATTCAGCTCTCTCTGTGTGTGTGTGTGTGTGTGTGTGTGTGTGTGTGTGTGTGTGTGTACTGATGCTCAGTGCTGGGTTACTGAATCCTCACCGCCCTGCTGCTCTCTGATGGACGGAGCTGACATTGCGGTGCTTTTACTTGGAGACGGTCTCTCCTGCGCAGGAGGAACCTTATCATGCAGTACTATTATGAGAAGAAGTTGTTCGTGCAGAGCTACAAGACAGCAGTCATTCAGAATAATGGCTTTTCTGTTTTGATGATAGAAATTCACCACCATTAGTCAGGGCAATTTGTGTGTGAGAGGAGGAAGAGAGAGAAAGAGAGAAAGACGTACATGGTGAGCTTAATTTGATACTGTCAGCCCCTTTGGAAGAGTACAACAATTTATTCCTCACCCGAATGGGGGGGGGACACTTGCATTTATAATCTGTTGCCCTGTAATTTCACCGCCTGAAGAATCCCCAGCAGAGCGAAGTTATTTTTAATGAAATTATTACATGAAAGCAGAAGACAGACTGATGGCAGATTTTTTTTTTATAATTAATTATGAAAGCTCTCATGAAACGTAGAGCGCGTGACTGATTGAAACAGCTTCAATTTTGAGTCCTTTTTTCCCTCACATTTTGTTGTTCATGGTTTATGACTGCTATGATCACTCACACTTACAATCATGTGCATACACACAGACAGGGTATACGTAGCTCACGTCCCACCTCTTAGCATTCTGCTTCTTCATGCGGAGGTGGCAGGTTCAGTTCAAGGGCACATCGAGTGTCGACTAAGCCCGCTGACCCAGCTCTGCCCTGGAGCATGATCCGACATGGCTCCTCTGTTCCAGCCCATATGGTCCAATTTAATGCATGAGCAGAAGTCTGAATCTGTGCTGCGGTCATTAGGCCAGCTGCTGTGACCACCAGACTGAATCATTGGGGTGATGATGCTCATTCTGGACAATAAAAATGATTGATGACCCATTTGTTCTAAGGATGGCATGACTGTAGGTGGCAGATGATTATAAACTGCATCCTCTGGGGTTTATAAAGAGTGACCTTTTAACAATTTGATGGCTTACTAACACAGAAAGAGTACCACACTGGGGTTTTAAGGTGTATCTCGAGAAAGAGCTTTGAAGGTTACAAATATGGTAACCTGGCCAGTTTTGCTCCCTTGGCACCCAGCCACAGATTGATGTGGTATCGTTGGGAGAGTTTTAAATGGGAAGCAAGTTAACAAATTTGATCCAAACATCATTTAATATAAGTGAAAATTGAAAAACGTTTTGCATCGTTAAAGCGTGTTAATGAGTGTCGAGGTGATGCATACATTGATGATACATTTATATTGTTTATACCTCAGGAAAGAAAATGTAGCCGTGTGGTACACTGTTTTGTCTACAGCCTATGTTTATGGTATGAGTTATTTTCAAAGCTCTCATTCGAGCAGTTAAATACCACAGCAGCAGCTTTTACACTAGCTGTGTAAAGTTTACCAAATGCCACACCACAGTAGGATCAGGAGCATGGAGCATGGAGGTTATGAACTGCAAAACCACTTCATGCGCACTTTAAAAAAAAAAAAAGCATTTGAAGAGCAGGAAGAAGAAAAACATTCATATATTTCCTCCTAGCCAGAAGAGAGCTGTGTCAGGTGTGCCGTGTATTAGAGTGTGAGGAAGTCAGCGGTTGAGGAGGGAGGTTGCAAGGGGAAGAGGGCCCCTACCCTTGTAATGCGTCTTTGATCATCTCTGAGAGGGATTGAATGACAGCACATCGATGTACGAGAGAGGATGTTGGGGAGGGGGGGTCTGCTGACCAGCCATAATTGTGAGAGAGTGTGTGGGAGGAGATTGAGAGAGAGAGAGAGAGAAAGAGAGAGAAAACCATGATGTTCGTCACTTTTTTAAACATCATTCAGCTCTATTCCTCATCTGTTTTTACATTTCTCTCAATCTCAATTTTCTCTTCTTTATGCTCTGCCTCAATCCTCTTGAGTGTTTCTCTAATTACCAGTCAAATCTGTGAAAGAGTGTGTGTGTGTGTGTGTGTGTGTGTGTGTGTGTCTGTGTCTGTGTGGATTGGCAGCTTGAGGAGTCTGAGTGTGGATGTGTGATCTCCATCAGTGAGAAGAGCGGTATGGCAGCCACCAGGCTCCTCTGCTCCTGCTCTCCACTTATCCCGTGCCTGTGTTCCTCCTCCTCCTCTCGTCCCCCCTCCCCCTCGCCCACAGATGAGTTTAAGGGCTCCAGCATGGTGGAGCTGATGAAGAAGGAGGGCACCACCCTGGGCCTAACCGTTTCGGGAGGCATCGACAAGGACGGCAAGCCGCGCGTCTCCAACCTGCGGCAGGGCGGCATCGCAGCCAGGTAAACACACACTTAATCATAGCCGTGTCTGGAACACGAGCTCGTGCTGTTTGTGTGAACCTCACCGGGCTGATTCTGACTGGGCTTTGGTGCTCAGCCAAATGATCGGGTTTGAATATTGCATGAGGAACGAAAGAGCGCCTGTGCATGTGAGAGTGTGTGTGTTTGTGCAAGTTTGTCCTCTTGGCTCTGCATGCATGGTGGCTGCTTATAGCGAGCTCACAGGTCATCTCACTACACACACTCACACATCATCCTCACTCCCTGAGAGGATAAATCACACACGCTTCAGAAACACCAAGCCTCAAACCTCCACACGTGCACACACACAAACGCTCAGACGCACATATTTCATCCAAGCCACAGACTTTAACTGGACGTGATTTTTTTTTTCTATGTTTATATTTTTCCCCAAACCATGTTAAGAGCTGCTTGGCTTTAAAGGCTGGTGATTGTATTTCATATTAAAGCTTAAAACTCCAGTGTCATTCTGCACAAGGACAGTGTTGGTGTGACTCAGCTTTTAGCCTGCACATTTACACTGGAAATAGCTTCCCTGATTCATACTTGAACTTTTTTTTTGTTTGTTTCAAGCACTGGAGTGTGTGCGCGCGCGCATTTGAGACAGAAAGAGAGACCAACTTCGTTGGTTATTTTCTCACTACAAAGCATTCTATTAATCTTCTCCAAACAGCTATCAGGGCTCACTGTTACACCTAACATGCTCTCCTTCTTATCTGTCCTTTATTCTGCCTTTATATCTTCCTCCCTGTTTATTTCCCCATTTCTCTCTGTCTGATTGCTTTCACCCCATCCTTCAACCCCGCCTCCTCCTTCCCGCTCTCACCTCACATCACCCTAATTTGTACTTTCTCTCTTATCTCCCTCCATGTGATCCATGTCTTCATTTTCCCGTCCTCTCTGCTTCCCTCCTCTCTGTTGAAGGAGTGACCAGCTGAACGTTGGAGACTACATCAAGTCGGTGAATGGCATCAACCTGACCAAGTTCCGTCACGATGAGATTATTAGTCTTCTGAAGAACGTGGGCGAGAGAGTCGTGCTGGAGGTGGAATATGAGCTGCCGCCTGTTTGTGAGTTCGCGGTTTTTTTTAATTTATTTATTTATTTATTTCTTTTTTATCGTTTTTGATTGTGATGTTCATTTACAGTTACAGATTAAAGAAGGGTTTTTTTTATTTTATTTATTTATTCTAGATTATAATCGAATGTAATACTGATTCTGCCTAAATGAGTTAAATGGCACTTTTATTGAACTCTCAGAGCCAGTCAGTGGATCCAGGCTTGTGCTCCTCACTCGTGTAACTTCATTCAGTTCAATTCATTTCATTAATATAGTGATTTTAACAACAGATGCTGTCTCAAAGCAGATTTACAGAAGTCCAGATGTAGATTTTAGATCTCGAACCTCTCCAGTTAGTTTCTCTGCTTCTACTCGAACAATTCCTCGTAGTTGCTGGAAATATATGCTTTAGTGTGACTAACTGAATAATAAGCCAAGACTTCAAGGAGCACTAAATAAAGACACAGTAAAGCATTCGCCGCTTTATTTATACGCCTCTTATGATTAATAATGTAAAGTATTTGCTCTGTTTGAAAAAGGCTGATGTGGTAGTTTCTGATGCTCTTTTATACCACTGAGTTCTTCCTCGTTGTTTGCGGTGGATGATTTGCTGTATTAGATCACTGCTCACATTTATTACATGACTAGTCAGCGCTAATTATAATATGAGCTGATTTTGTTCTTCTGCAGCCGTTCAAGGTTCAGGGGTAATGTTTAAAAATGTCGAGGTGACGCTTCACAAAGAGGGGAACACCTTTGGATTTGTCATCAGAGGTAATTACATTTTCCCATATCACTGAATTCTGAGCAACTGTGCCTTAATGTGTGCAAGGCTAACTTGTTTCTAAACCACTGCATGTTTAAATGCGTTGCTTTTAATGGTCCCTGCTAAGTACATTTCTGTTCACTGATATGATTAATTATTGTTAAATGTGTTTAAGCTCGTAAACTCCTCAAATCTGTTGGAATGTCCAGACTTTCAGTCCTCATTCTCGTAATTGTATATCTTTCCATTATTTTCACTGTAGTCCCTGAATAATTTATGTAAAAAAAAAAAAAAAAAGAATAATGGAAGTTCACCTGCCTGGAAATTAAACTCTTTTTGGCTGTTCTGGGTTTTTTAATTTCCATTTTGTTTTTTTCCATGTTTTTCAAATATTTGTATTTTTGCAGTGTTTTCATGAGACGGTTAATTTATATCTAACAGCTGTTTGTGGCCAGGCCGGTTGCCCAGTAACAGACACAACAATTAATGGTGTGTTCACATCATGTCAGAATTACAGTAATTACAAGAAACTTGTGAAAAGCAATCACTTCGTCTCTGAACTCGTAATTACCGGTTGGAAATTTTCTGTGCGCTCCAACTTCACAGTGCATGACGTCATGTTATACGGGAGTGAAACCTCAGCCATGTCTGCCAGCAGTGTTGGGTGTCTATTATTTCTACCTTTATATTTTATATATTTAGATTTGTCTCTATTTTTATTCTCCACATTAAATTACCGTAAAGTGTTGTGAGCATTTTGGTGAGTTCGAGGAGATGAATAGCTCAAAGTAGAATCTTCAAAAGTGCCTTAATTCCAACATGACCTGAAAACACTCTGATCATTGACTTAGAGTAGTTTAGGATTTCGTAACCTGAAGTATAATAACTAGTCAGGACTTTTGTTTTGTAATATGAATTTGTGAAAAACTGCGATGGTGACTTAAGACAGATGTGTGGCATTGTGGGAAAGTCCTTCACGTGGTGAAATTTTGGCTTTTTTTTTTTTTTTTTTGCTATATTTCTGAAATATGTAGACTTTTCTGAACTGAAATATGTTTGCCTTCAGCATGTATCCGAACCACAATTACATTTTTGCCGTTTTAAAATCTGGCTACCTCCTAAAGTGAAAAGCTTCCATTCTGACATTTTGACAGCAGCTATCTGATTACAGACTGAATTGATTAGGCTTATGTCCATTTCCCTACAGCACATAGTTATCCAACAAATTGATCAAAGCATGACATTGACTGTGTGAGGGACTAGTACTCAGCTAGCAAGGTTTTAGCCATCTTCAGGCAGATCGTTTTTAACCACAGTTAAACTGGCTCCTTACCCAACATGATCTTTGCAAGACGTTAGCCTGGGTAAGATTAAAAGCGAAATAGAAACCTTTCCACATAGCTTCGATGAAATATATTTCTGAATTCTTAAATTTGAGGTGTCAGATTATGTTAGGAAGGAAAAAGCAGTTTGTCAGAATTCAGCCACAGCGAGACTGCCACACATACGAAGTTTTCAGTGGAACGCAAAGCATCTCGGGGGAACGCAAAAAGTTTTGCAAGTGAACGCAGAGTTTTCAGGGGAACGCAAAAGATTTCGAGCAAGCACAAAGTAGCTCGGGGGAATGCAAAAGTTTTACGAGCAAACGCATTGAAATATAAATTTTCCTCCTATCTCATATTTTTCCATCACCATGCCAGATTAGGGGCTCCGTAAATATCTGAATGAATGGCACACTGTCAAATATCCTGTTGGCAAATGACCTGCAAAGGTTGCACACATTTGAACGTGCACTTTATGTAGTGATGTGTAGTCTCATGTACGGTACCGGCTGTATATGTGTACGGTACCGGCTGTATATGTGTACTGTACCGGCTGTATATGTGTAC
>CM040992.1:18503249-18528445 GCA_022985145.1 Pangasius djambal
GTCTCTTACACATGAACAGAGTGGATGCAACTTGTCTTAAGACACATTTCATTTATGCCACTGATTTATTTGCACATTTATTTGCACAGTTGGCAGTTGCCTCCGTTATGTTGCTGTCAGCTGATACTCAGAGCTCTGATATTAAAAATTGAAAAAAAATATGATCAGTACATCCCTAGAGTTAACCATCAAGATTTTTTTTTTGGTTATTTAGATTTAGTGATATTTAGATGAACGTGCCCCTGTGTGTGTTGAGCTGCACCTACCGTGTTTATGCTGCTGTATCATCTCCTGTCTCTCTTCCTGTCCGTGTGGTCAGTCAAGGTGCAGAGGAGCAACCGGCCACTGCCCTGGGAGTCCGGCACAAACAACAACAGCAACTTCCTTCCCTACCAGCACTATAACACCTACCACCCTGACCAGTCCCGCAGCCAGACCAAGCAGAAATCTTCTCCAAACAACCCCCGTAATGCCCTTTTCCTTTCTCCTAAAGCCTTCGCCTCTCCATTTCTCATCCTCCTCACCATTTCTCCTCTCCTGTCAGAGCTATGACCTTCTCATTTTGCATGGACCGTGTCATATGACCTGGAACACTAAAGTTGATTGTTTTCCGTAACTGCCAAACCTGGCGGTTTCATACTATAGTGCTGCTGAATTCTCGTTTCTTGCTGGTCGGAAGGTGTTGATTAATTTTCTGTAACGGTACTTTTAACAGTAGTGCTGACTGTAACACACATCACAGCGTGCTTATTCTAATGTTATTGTCTCTGTAGTATCAAATTACACAGTGACTTATAAGATGGAAGCTACAAAAAAAACAGTTAAAAATGTGTGTAATTGTTGATATAAGTTTTCTGTGAGGAGAATTCTATTTATCATTTTTGGATGGAGTCTTGAAAAATGATCAATAAAAGTCAGCACTTTGTAGCAGTCGGTTTAAAGGGCATAGGGATAGGGGCCAGTCGTGGCCTAATGGTTAGAGAGTCGGACTCGTAACCCGAAGGTGAACCTGACGATCATGGGTTCGAGTCTCAGGTCCGGCAGGGATTGTAGGGCGCTCTCCTCCACCCTCAATACCACGACTGAGGTGAGACCCTTGAACAAGGCACCGAACCCCCAGCTGCCGCAGCAAAAAAGGCTGCCCACTGCTCCGGGTGGGTGGGTGTGTGTGTGTGTGAGTGAGTATGGGTTACCACAGGTCACTTCACTATTTAAGGCAGTAACTAAGAGGAAAGTCTTCAGGATTGAGGGCTTTGCATTTTCTTTGTTTCATGACATTGTCTTATTACTTACAAGAAAAATGAGAGGTAGTGAGGGAGCAGCTGTTTATAGCAGTTATAATGCAAGTGATAATAGGAGCTAATTTGATCTGAAGATGTTCCACAACATTAAATGTATGATACATGGTGCTTTAATAGATATACAAATGGTTAATGTTAAGTTGCTGCGGTATACGAGGAATAAAACACCTTGAGACATGCTGTTATAGGAAAACAATCACACTACCCCATTATTGATTATTTTCCTATAAACTGCTGATTTTACTATAAGAGCAAAGCCCATCGTGTGTAAGGCCTTATGTACAATAGCATCTAGCCAGTTATCTCAGTTCTTTTTTTTTTTTTGTTCGAAAACCACATTTTCTGTTTATAGTTGCTGTATATTTAATATATAACTGTCCTCAAAATCTTGCTCTCACATCTATAAACAGACTTTCCTCACCAACAGCATTCTATTGTTTCCTTTTTGTTTAAAGTGAAATCTCCTTCCATAAATGTTAAATAGATATACTCATTTTAGAAATCTTAGCTACAGCGTTTTATCAGAAATTAGACTATACATATTTATTTGCCGCGAAACAGCACCTTTAAAAAAAAAAAATCATTGTTATGCTATATCAGATAATATGTAGCTGTCCTTAAACAAGTCCCTGTGAATTAGGTCGAATAGAGATGATGACATTAACATGAGTGTATTAATCTAAATCTGTGATATGAATTACAGCTGGAACTGATGATCAGAACTGCTGAATTCTGCTGAAAATTAATCAACACTTTCTGACCAGTCAGATCTAAGAATTGGACAGTGCTGTGGTATAAAACACAGGAGTCTGTCAAAACTGAAGTGTGCCGAATCATGCTGTACCCCAGCTTATCTTGTTTATGTCTGAAGTTGTGCGTTTGTGGTGTTGTAGGCTTTTTCCATTGCTCAGGACAAACTAGAGCGGAACTAAATTCCTGGCTCTCTTTTTGTCAATGAAATGCACTGAGGCTACAGAATGTTTTCCTCCTCTTTATCTCTCTCGTCATTCCCTGTCCTTTATTGTACATGTGTTGACGTAGCTGAGCTCTTTCCTGCCAGAGGCAAGCGCGTTAAGGAAAGGTGGTGTTCAAGTCGAGACAAGCATGCAGTCACTGAGCTTCTTGTGGTGCTGTTTAGCAGCGATTTCTAAAATAGATCTCTCAGAGCTGAGAGGAAGCTTTCCAGGGCTGCCACTGTGACAAAATAATGTCACACACCGTCTGCATTCCTGTGATCCAGGACTCCACATGGCCTTGCTTGTTTTTACAGTGAGGTCCTGGATACCTCTTTACAGGCTTAGGGGGCTTCTGAGACATGTAGTCAATGGTAATTGATGGTCTGAGCCGCGGGTTTTAATAATGGCCTTTAATAGGCTAATAAGGTGGAATGATACAACGCTATCAAGATGATCCATTTCATATGAGCCATTTAGTCCCTCCTAGCACTCCTCACCTCCCTAAACGCTGCTCTCTCATTTGATGTTCTTCCAGATTTAAGGGCTGCCTCACCTGAAACGCAGGCTCTGGTGATTATAATCAGCTCGTTGCTATAAATTAAAGCTGCAGTAGACGTATTGATCTCATGCGTAGCTCTTTCTCCATTTCAAGGGCCGTATGTGCATGCGGTAAAGTCTTTTCAGTGCATCAGGGCCAGAAAGAAGCTGTGCCACTTCATTGGCTAAATGACAGGCACTTGTGAGTCATGCGCTTTTACTCGCATGTTCACCGTCCAGGTTCCATTTGCATTTTTTTAAAATTTTTTTTTATGTTTATCAAAATATCTTTGTGTGTGTGTCTCGTCTGCTTTTTTAAAAGTTGAAAACTTACGCAGGTGCTTCACTTAACTCCCTTACTTAGTGAAATTTTACTGATGAAACCTATTCAGCAACATTTATAAGCAGCTTAATGGCGCTAATTTATTAACACGTGGATTAAGGTGAAGTCACCCATTGCAAAATGCAGCTTGGACCATTAGGGCTAATTGGCTGGCCTTTAAATTTCTGGCAGCTTTGTGCAGCTTAGTGGCTGCCTACGAAAAACATAAAGACCTGCAGTCTGTCTTCATGTGCCAAGAGAAGCAGCTGTTTCAAACACTGTTGCACACGTGTATGATCTGTTTACACCAAATGTGTGTGTATATATGTGTGTGTGTGTGTCAAAGAGTTTAACAAAATTATTGCATTAACCATTTTAAAATGTACATATGGTCAGAGCTGTTTTGGTGGAACAAGGGGGACCTACACAATTTTAAGCAGGTGGTTTTAATGTAATGGATGATTGGTGTGTGTGTGTGTGTGTGTGTGTGTGTGTATACATATATCGTTTGCTTGTGCATTCAATGCTTCAAAATCAGTACTTAGTCACCGAAAATAAACAGACCCAAATTATAGAAAATACTGGTTTCAAATTTTGAAATTTGTTATAATTGTTTTGGAGAGCTTTATTACATTATGTTTCTATACCAGAGCACATATGCCTTGCATTTAATGTGATCTGTAATAAAAAAGAAAAACAAAAAAAAACATTGAATTCCTTAATATTCAGTTAGCCGAGCACTGAACTGGTAAAATCAGTTCTGTAATGCTTAATGCTGTCTTGTGTTAAAATGTCCTTTTGCATAGGTTCCATTTAATGTTCCTCTCTCTCTCTCTCTCTCTCTCTCTCAGCTCTGGGCTCGTCGTTCTCACCCACCTCCATGAGTGCCTACAGCTTGAGCTCCCTCAACATGAGCACACTGCCTCGCAACATGTATCCCACAAGCCCCCGCAGCACATTGATGAGGCGCAAACTGAAGAAGAAGGACTACAAGAGCTCACGTAGGTTTCCTCCCCTCCTCTAAACCATTTCTAAAGTTGGCCCTCCATCTATCTCTGTATTTTCTTTAGAGTTTGTAATTGGATCAGCCACAAATCGCACAATCCTGAAGTAGCAGCTGACGTAGTGAAGTGCTCCCGGGTGATTTTGAGCTACGCCTTGATGAACGTTAAACGTAACATTGACTATGCGCTAGGCAGGAGGTCTTGGGTTCAGAAATGCCCTAGCTCACCCATTTCAAGACTTTTTCAATTTCTCAGAATGGCTGAGGTAAACATAAATAGCTGTTTCTTATTGATTTCATATGGCCCTCCTCTAATATATTAGGATCTCTGCGCTGGCTTTTTTTTTTTTTTTTTCCAGATTTATTGCTTTTTCTGATGTGCTGCGAATTGTGTTAGACACAAGGTTGACTAAAACTTGAGTTCATGCATAACCAGGAACAGAAAGGAACGATCCGTGAATATTTGCAGTTATATTGGTTTCTCATTGCAATCAAAATTTTTCCACAGTTCAGGATTGATTTACTGAAGTGTCCCTATATATCTCATAGAAGAAGACATTTAAAAAAAAAAAAAAAAAAAAAAAAAAAAAAAAAAAAAAAAAAAAAAAAAAAAAAAAAAAAAAAAAAAAGTGCAGTAAATGCCTTTTCACCTCTGCGCCTCTACTTGGTGTTCACAAATAACCACGGAGCGAAGTGGAACCCTTCTCTAACAGGCTGTCACACACAATTATACATTCATCTTCATGTCTCCGCTTCTGCACTGCATATCATTAAAGGCACCAATATCTCACACATGATTTTGCTCCGTTTCCATTAGGGCAAGGTTTTGTATTGGGAGCATCAGTATCTCCTAATGGCACTGAAAAATAAATTCACAGTAAAATTCTACCTCACAAAAGACATGGTACCAGTAAGTGCTCTTATTTAACCAGAGAAGATTATTTTGGAGCTGGGCAAGAGGTATGATGTACTGCCACATACTCGTTTATCTCAGGTTACCACCGAACGGGTGCTAATGCAAGAGATTTCTAATCATGTGACCCAAAAAAGCCTTTTACAATCATTAGTATACCTTACATTACTCTGGACTTCCAGCTTAAAAGTTCAGAAGGATCATACAGGCAAAAACATTTCCAAACGAATCACTGTGGAGAACGTCTGAATTCTGAATAACTGTTAACTGATGATTGCTATTGGATCAAAAATAAGATATTTGTTCATTGCAAGTTAAAATGGAAGTGCTTGGGTGAGATTTATGGATGATTATTAATGGAGTAATACTGTAAGATAACCAGCTTGTTAAACTACTGATATTTAGGTTCTTTAAAGAATAGAGGGAGCGAGAGAGAGAGAAAGAAAGATGGAATGACTACATTTAGTATTCTGCTCTTGGCTCTAATATCCCGTGCCGTGGAGCGAGAGGAGGGAAATGACACCTCTGGCTAGCCCATAATTAGATCCTGTAAGATATTTCAGATTGTTCAGTGAAGCGGCCTGCCTGGCACAGCTCGCCCCCTCTGCAGCAGATAATTACCCCAGCCACACAGTCACATCTCAGATAGCTCTCTCTTATCACTAAACCTAGCAATAAACAGGAAGCTGGGCTGGAGGAAAATGGCAACGCTAATCGCTGGACCTGCTGGAAACAGCACGCTGTCAGGAGGCTGCTCCTCATTTGTTTGCTTTGCCTCCTTTTCCTTCTTTGAAACTCCTGAGTTCAGCCTCACTGGATGGCAAGATGGCGGTTAAAGTGCCAATGGGGTGTGGGAGGAACATGAGATTCACAGCAGACGAGTGGGACTGGCCTTTCATTAGACGCTGACGGCATCATTAATTCCTTTGTAAATGAGCAGGTTGAAGTGATGCTGTTTTACGGCGTGTAACCATTCAGGTTGTATAAACTGTCAATCATGTGAACAGTAATGAATCAGCACTCTGAAGTTTTCGATTTCTGGGCGGTTTTTCTGGCTACGCTGTTTATAATGTGCAATCCATAAATAATTACTTGACAGTTTTGTTGTTCTGGCTAATTAGTTCAGGATCTGTTGATGCCTGGATCTGTTGAACACGCAGCTAATCAAAAAACAACAGAGCAGCTAATTCTCCAGTTACATCGCGTTCCCCGGAATTGGAGGACTCTTCTGAAGTCTTATGAAATTTCTTGTAATCAGGCAACTTGAACAGAATTCTGCAGTGTTTGTGCATATAGTGACTTGCATAAATATTCAGCCCTATGCAGTATTAAAAATTAATTGGGGTTTAATGTCACTCAAGACTATTTTTATTTTAGCTTTTTGTCCACGTCGACAGTTCATTTTAATTCCAGGTTGGAACGCTACAAAATGTTGAAAAGTCCAAGGGGGATACTTATGCCAAGCACTCTTGGAAAATTGCTTTTCATAAGACAGGTCAGGTTTAATCCACATTGAAATCGACTGAAATATCTGCATCTTTCTTCAATCCCCTTTTGACAAGGTTCAGGTTACCAGACAATGGAGGGTAAAGGCTTGTGAGTAACGTAGATCACAGGGCAGCGTAACACTCTAAAGCAGAGCCAAGTTTGCCAGAGAACTATTTCCTGCTATGAAGACACAATTCTCTTTTCTTACGCTTGAATTGTGTCCAGTCCTGGCTGGCACGTTATCGCCAGTTAACTCACTTCATTATTTGTCGTAAGTAGAAAAATGAGCATGAGTAATGATTAAATACTATGATCTGCTTCGGAAGGTGTTCTGCGTTTTCCTGCTGTGGACTGCTGAGATCTGATTTTAATCACAAGCCCTTTCATGGTTTTCCAAATTAAAACTGTAATACCGAGATTACTCATTCTGTCCGTGTCGGATAGTCCTGTAATCATGTCTGAGCACAATTACTGTATAAACATAGGCTGTTAATAATAGCCATGATAATAATGATAATGTGTGCAGACGTGGAGGGAGAAAGAGAGAGGAAGAGGATATAGGTAAGAGGAAAAGAACAGAGAGACGGAGAGGTCAGGGAGAGAATGCAGAACAGCTAATTCATCATTTTTAAGCTGGGCTTGATTGACGTTGCCTATAACAGAGTGGTGGAGGTACTTTTATCGAATGGGTCTCCAGAGGCTCTGTTGTCTGCAGCTCACAGGGAGCAAATAAAGTGTGCTGACACTTTGTTTCCAACATGTCCACAAACATTTCCAGACTAGAGAGACCCATTCTGCAAAGTCACTCATCAGAGTCCTGATGCTGATGCTGGCCAGTCATGATGCAACAGAAGGTCACACTACTCTGTATTGTGAAAGCTCACACACACACACACACACACACACACACACAAGTCAATAAAGTAGACATGGGAGAGGATACACTATACACTGAACACACACCTACTGTGCCTATAGGCATGTTGGAGTCCGATCTTGCACATAAGCTGTTAGAATTGTGACTCATTTAACCTGATTTAACTAATCACCTCATTAACAAGACCTTCTTCTTCTGAATTCGGTGTATTAGTAGAGTGAAAACATGAACCTCCATAGGGCTGTTCTCCTTCAGGATCCTGGTTTTACACTCTGGTTTAAGAACAACCTCATAAAATTCAATCTACGGCCTCCTGAGGCTGTCATGTTTAATCATGATATATTTTCTTTCTGTATTTCTGTGATCCAGCTTAATCACAAAAATCTTCCCTTTCTTTTTCTCTCTGCTCCAGCTTAGCATAAGATCTATGCTAAATGTAGCATGACCAAGGTAGCAGCAAATCTCCTCTCTGGGAACCATTAGCAAGAAGTAATTGTTTTGTATCTTGGGGTCTTCTCAGTGCAGATTCCAGAATGTGCTATTTGAGGCATTAAGGCGATTTTTGCAAAGCCAAATCCAGTTAAATATAAGTGCTTTTAAGGGTTGTGTTTGCTCTGTGCTGTCTAGTAGCCGTGAACTAGACCTTGCTCTTGGTCATTTCTTTGGCTTCAAATGATATGCCATCATCATATGTCTTAATCCCGGGAAGTAAAGAGTTTTGTGTTCATTATTTATTGGAGACAGAATTTATCTTCTAAATCCTCCAACACTGAGTCTCCAGTCTGCATCTGAGTCATGGATCAGGCTGTGAAACGCGTCAGTGCCAGAGGGATGGAAGAAAAGCAGACTTGGCAGTGATTCATGGCTGGCGACCCCTCAGGAGTACAAAATTGCACTCTCTGTTTTTCATCCATTTTGAACTATGCTGCAAAAGGGATGCTATATTGGACACATTGGTCCTCAGTCCCGAATGAATGGGCTCTGGAAGAAGCTTATGAATACATAAGCTGTTATAAGACAAATTTAAAATGGCTATAATAAGAAAAGAACTGATGTCAAATTCTGATTGTATTGTTTTAGAGTGGATAGCAGTCCTAAATCGGTCTAAACAATCATCCTCAGGTTAGCAAAACTCGTGGAGTGATGCATTTTAAAACAGTATCTATGACTGGCATTGCAATTCCAGCCTGTGTGAGCTTGAGCTATCAATCAAAGTGGCAAATGCTGGCAATTCTCATCAGAGCTATCCTGGATATATATAAAGGGCATGACCAGAGCAAGTCAATAGCCTGCTGATAGATTTCTTACCACGACCGGTGTGTTAGCCACATCATGTTCAGGAGAGACGGATACTTACGGAGACTTGATACTTACCATTGGCCGTCTCGGCTCTCTGACACCTTTGAGGGATTATATGCAGTCTTTGTTGTTGCACTTTAGCTCTGAAATCATTGTGTACATTCAGTTTTTTTAAGGTTTTTTTTTTCAGCTATGGAAAGATTGATTAAAGTTGAGATTGTGAAGCTTGGTTTCCAGTGCAAAAATCACTTCAGCCGAAGTGGCTCACTTGACTTCTGGATAATTGCAAATCTCCAAAATGTACCATTTAGATGCCTACATTGTAGTGGTCAAACCCTGTTTGGGGTTTTAATATTCCTGACAAACTGGAAGTCAAATATGAATTACAGTGGTAATTTGCTTTCACTTTTTTAGTGAAAACGGCTAAACGTAAGTACTGATAATTGCAAACAGCACTCTGTGGCTTACTCAGTACAAGCTCTCCAGTTATTTGGTAACCTGCCCTAATACCCAGTCTGTCACAACATATGTTGTTTAGACTTACACTGTCTTACATGTTATCCAATCTGCAAATTAGCCTTAGAGATAATTTATACTTGAGTTGAAACTGTGAACATGTGTAGGCGCCATGCGAACGCGTTCGTATCGGTGTCTGCCAACGTACTTTAACATAATTGTGAACGTGTGAACTTCAGGAGTGTTGAATGCACTAATCCAGAAAGCACTCTAATAGAAAGAATAGGCAGAAGAAGCGAAGTACTGGATGGTTTGTGGCAATATTGCACTGAAATGGTTTTTTTTTTTCTTTTTTTTTTTCTTCACACATTCACATCTTTGCCTATCTATTTTAAAAATAGACATCATTGTCATTTGACGATTTGTAAGGTAATATTGCACCTTCTGCCAACCGGGGTTCTGGGTTTTGGGTCTTGTGCCACCCCCAGTCCTACAGGACACCCTTCGCTGTTCGAAGTTATTGGATGCACAGCACTTTGGTGGTTTTGGAGGCCTGCACATGGGCTTCTCTGCAAGCTCTGCTTACCCATAAACCGCTCTCTTTGTGTCTCAATGCAGATGCAATTAAGTGCCTAATTTCTCATGCTCCTTAGTTACTTTCATAGTACTGATGTGATTTTTCCATCACAGTTGTGATTGTTTTTCTTCAAGCTCTCATAATACTCTCTATGTAATCTATAGGGTTTTCCCAAAGGCTCTGTGCTATGATTAGATACTGAGGATAATGGTGTTCTTTATCAAAAGGCTGTATCTTATCGCACAGCTTTGGCAGACAGGCCCGGTTGTGTGGAGGGAGGGTACAGTCCAATTCAGCACAAACAAAGGTCCATTCTGCAGGAACTTTAATAAAATCTTACCAGAGATATCTTTGGTCATCCACCTTTTGTGTTTATGAACTATTTCTAGAGTGAACATTCAGATCGTTCATACGCTCTGAAAATTGTCTGGTTAATAATATCCAAATGTGGGTTCATTTGGAAACCCAGCACTGGGTCCGATGTGAACTAAAGCCTGTGAGGTTGGGGGTAGGATCCAGCATGCAGGTAAAAATGCCTATGGTACTGAAGTGTAGACACTCAAGTTGTGTTTGTTACAGCGTGTTTTTGTGTACGAAATCAAACACAATATCATATCGAATTGTTAACTCAATATCATGTCCATGTACGTCTGATATCACGAGTGACAAATATCTTATCACAAACTCAGAAGTAGAAAAAGTTATTGGAAAGATTATCTGAAATATGCAAGAATGTCTGAAAGAATATCAAACTCTGAATTAGAATTAACTTGACTCCAGTGCTCG
This sequence comes from Pangasius djambal, assembly GCA_022985145.1. Classification (NCBI taxonomy): domain Eukaryota; kingdom Metazoa; phylum Chordata; class Actinopteri; order Siluriformes; family Pangasiidae; genus Pangasius; species Pangasius djambal. Next base: position 18,513,765 of record CM040992.1, read on the forward strand.
TGATGATTTGAGAGAATGCTACAGAGAAAATGTGAGTTATTTTTTAACTAGGTAGAAGTAACGATAATAGTTATGTAGCAAACCAAAAGTAGGTAACTTCATATTAACTGTAAATATCACACACAAATTTAATCTAACCTTTAAAATTTTCTTATAAAACATACTCTGTTACCAAAAAAAAAAAAAAGTATGTCCTATTTATTACAAGAATCCAAGTTCAACCATATTTTCCCCTCAGATAATGTTAATTAGCGTACTTTTCAGCAGCAGACTAACACTGGCTATCAGGCTTCACTAGAGTTTTAAAGAGTTATTGCCTATGTAAGGTTGAGTAAATACAGTAATATAATTTTAAAAGGTTCAACTAAATTATAAGTTAACTTGAATGTGGAAAAAAAAAAAACAAACAGTTGTTTTCTTTTAGTTCAGACTTTTCCTGGTTGCCACTTTGTCTCAACAGGCGCAGTGTAAAATTCCAGAAAATGAAAGTTCCCTATTAGGTCCGTGCCGAGTTACGCATCATCAGCCCGACTCCCTGAAAAAACAGCAACTGAAACCCAGCAGCTGACTTGTAAAAATAACCCAAGTATAAGAATGTTCTTAGGGCTAATGCTGCTTTTTCTGCTTTCTTCTTATTGCAGTGTCTCTGGCCTCCAGCACTGTGGGCCTGGCCGGGCAGGTGGTCCACACAGAGACCACTGAGGTGACCCTGGTCAGCGACTCCATCATGGGATTTGGAATTCAGCTCCAGGGAGGGGTGTTTGCCACCGAAACACTCACATCTCCTCCACTCATCGCTTACATAGACCACGACAGCCCAGCTGAGAGGTGAGGTCTCGGCACAAGACCCGGGTCTTGTCTCATCTCAGCAAATTAAAATAACAGGGTTAAAAGTGAGCGGTCTGCGCAGGATCTGCAAAGTGTAATTGTTTGCTTTACCTGTGCCTTGTGATCTGTACTGAAACAGTGTTAATGTTTTATTACTAATCTTAAACCACACTGAATGTGTCTCCAATCTTGATCAAATCCCAGACCCACAGAGCTGTTACTGCATCAGCATCTTATCTTCCTCCGCTCGACTTTTCCAATCATGTAATTATAGATATTTCACTTGATACATTGCCAGGTGGCTGTGATAAGGGGGCTTTCAGCTAGAATGTGGGTTGATTGAATGCTTAGCTACATGAGAGGCTAAAGAACTTAGCTGTAATTGCCCGGGTGGGCTTGTCTCAGGTGGCACCCAAATAAACAAACACATGTAGCAGCTGACAGGATTTACGCCCAAATCTCAGAGTAATTACCAACTCCTAACCACGGCTCTGGCATTAACTTTGGCAATTGTAATTGTGTTGATGGACATGAACCTTTTAGTAATGAGAGATCAAGGACAGGCTAACATTTACCCTCAAACATGGCCGTGGTTTCTTTTCCTGTAGCCTTCCTTTTGGTTTCTAAAATATGCAGTAGCTTCCTTCATTTTCTTTCTGTATTTATAATTATTCAAGTGGGTTTGCGCTTACCAGTCTGGAATATATATTTATATTTAATATTGGCCTACATGCTTCACTGCACTCATGTTTCTTCTAAATATGAATAATTGGAATGGAATTAAGATATTTAACTTGGTCTAAGTACAAGTGTTTTCTCTCTGTTGTGTGACTTGGTTATAGTCTAAAAAAAAAAAAACGAGTGTACTACATTTATTAGTTTTTGCCCGTAATGAGTTCGAACATCTGCAAATGTTTTAAATGATGGTTTCTTACGCATTCTGCCAGACAGCATCTAAAGCTTTATTAATACTCACTCGGTTTCCTTTTTTCATAATTATTTATTTGTGTAATAAGCAATTCCAGCTTGCCAGGGGAGGAAAAAGAAGTTGTCAGAAAAGGTTCCCCTTGATTAGTCCAGCCAGATTTGAATCCGCAGGATGTCGTCACAGCTGGAGTTTATTAGTGGAACATGGAGTTACTTGTCTGGATAATTTAATTGAGGCTATTTAAAATAAGCCAGAATTTTATTTGCTCGCTTCATGGGATACCTCCCCTCCCTCCCCACCAACGTCTGGAGGATGAGAATATGATGGAAGAACTTATTTTAAGAATATTTTTCTGCTACGTTGTCTTAATGTTTTGAATTGTTGTCTTGTTGCTGGATAACCACGTTTCAATTTTAAAAAATTTTGAAATTATTGGAATTTTTTTGGTAGACAAACCACAAGAGATATAAGGATATGTAAGCTACAAGTGTGTATATGTGTGTGTGTGTGTGTGTGTGTGTGTGTGTGTGTGTGTGTGTGTGTGTGTATTGCATACAAATTTGTAAAGTGTGGGTACAAACTTTTGCACTCAGATGTATACTCTTGTCGAAAGTACAGAGCGAAGCACTTGCTCTTATAGAAAAATAATCAGCGATAGAGTAGCGTGATTCAGAGGGTCATTACCACCTGAAAGTAGATTATTTTCCAATAACAGCATGCCCCAAAGGGTTTATCCCTCTCGTACCACAACCGATGATGACAAATATTTATTAATTAAAGAACGACACACACATTTTTAATTTGTCTTCAGTTGCTTTTAATGTTGTGGAACATCTGCAAAGCAAGTTAGTTCCATCAGCGTCCTTCTTCTCTTTTGTGAAGTTAATTAAGACAAAAAGAATGCAGCTTGTCGCGTTACTGAGAATCTCCTGTTCTTAAGACTTTCTTAAAGTTACAGCTTTGCCTCTGGCTGTTACAACATGCTGACACTGGAGAAAAATGTTAAACAAACACTTCTTTAATAGAAAACTATATCAACACCTTCTGACCAATCAAAATCGAGCATTCAACAGCGCTGTGATGTAAAGAGTTTTTTTTTTTTTTCAACAGTACAGCTGGTGTTAATCTGCTGCTTCATTTCCATGCAGTATCTCAGAGTAATGAGTTGATTCTTTTGTGATGGACTGTACGCAGGTGTGGAGTCTTGCAGATTGGCGACCGACTCCTGTCCATCAATGGGATCCCCACAGAGGACAGCACACTGGAAGAGACCAACCAGCTGCTGCGCGACTCCAGCATTACCAGCAAAGTTACGCTGGAGATTGAGTTTGATGTAGCTGGTAAGGACGGCCAGCATGTTCAATCAACAGCCCATTCATTTCCACAAAAAAAAAAAAAATATCACAAGACTAGTCTATTATTATGAGAGCCAAGCTGCCTGCCACCTGTTTACTGCTTACAAGTGATCAATGTGAGCCTATTGGCAAACAGTGAATTGAAAGCCATCCAAAAGTACAATCTTGAAGCAGTGTGTTTGTGTTGGTGGAGGTATGAAAATGCAGAACTGATCAGTCACTCCCATGCTGAGCTTTGGCAGTGTGATCAGAGCCTGAATCCTGCCAAAACTCACCATCCTAAACGCACGCGGTAATTAAAATGTGTAATTTTAGCACCAAGTCCTTTTACTGTTTCTACATTTTATGTACATATTTCCGAGTTTCCATATTGGTTGTAGATTCTACACTGATTTTGTATAATGAACACGAACATCAGCTCCACATAGAGCAGAAAAAAACAACTAGTAATGTACATTTTTTACAGGAATTCTTTTGGGTCTTTTGTTTTATTGTCACAAAGGCACAGAGTGATCATTTTTCAGCACTAAGCCGTCACGTTTTTCTAGATTTGCTAGAGAACATAGACAAGAAGAGAAATGATTTGACCTTGGCCTTTGTGGAAGGAATTTTGACCATGACTCTGAGGGGTGTCAGCACAGCACATGGGAGGAATGAACGTTTCTGAATTTTTGAGTGATTGTTTTAAAAAAAAAAAAAAAAAAAAAAACCTGGCCTTTATGGTGCTCGTGTAATTGCGGTCCATCAGGGGGCAGTCAAATTTCCTTGTATGGTGCTTTGATGCTTTTGCCATCAGCTGAGGTCGTTTGTAGCTGTGCACAGAGAAATAGGGGGCACTTTTCTCCATTAGTTATTGCGACCTTCTCTTGCTCCAGACTAACCTCTATAAACCTGCTGTGTCAGGAGTGCCTGTGACGCTGTCAGAGAAAAAACCGGAGGCTTTTGTTATCTAAATTCTGAATACCTTTCACTCACCTGTGTGTGTTCTTTCTCTTTCGGTATGACATTATGGCTTTAAATGATACGGATGAATGTTACTCTTTATCGCTGTGCCCTGTCTTTTCTCTCCTTTAGAGTCTGTTATCCCGAGCAGTGGCACCTTCCATGTGAAGCTACCAAAGAAGCCGGGAGTGGAGCTGGGCATCACCATCAGCTGTGAGTGTTTGGTTCTTTCTCCCCTACACACATCAATACATGGAACATCTCATTAGGGGCCAAATACCAGTGGTGCATAGTTATAATTGGTATTGCTGATAATCCTGTACTGTAATATGGATGCTAGATATCAGCTCTGAAATACAGCAGAGTGCCTGTTTAACTCAGCTGTGTAAGCTTGGGGTTAGGGGCTGTGATGGGTAAAATCTCATTAGAAAAAAAAGGGTGGGGGGGGTGGGGGGGCAACAAATACACCCTGTTATTTGTCATTAATAATACACTATGTGGCTTATTCATTTTTATAAGGGTTATTCATATTGGCATCAGTGACTGGTCTATTTATATGAATCCAGCAGACAATGCAGGTTGCTGTAACTTTCTAACAAAAGGCCTAATGCAAACATATTGCTACAAATGGCCTTTACAGCCCAATCACTTCTCTCAAGACTACGAGAGAAAACTGACTGTAAGAACTGTAATTAGCTCGTGTCCTTGTCTGTTTGGAGCTGCCCAGTGTACTGGTCATACTTTGTAACCATGATTGGTCTCATAGAGCCTTTGAATATTTAATTCTTTGGGCACAGCCACTTTCTGGGAGCCAGTGAAGCAAATGGTTTTGTGATTCATTTCCCAGAAGAAATTTCTGGAAATGTCTGTTTCTCCTGAAACACACAGAATCCACCAAACGTTCCCACGACAAAGATTTTTCAGTGTGTTGCACAACGCTAGGCTGTGTTAGTACATTAGCCTGGATGCACTGTTGAGACTGGGAAATAAAGCCAAATAATGCCAAGAAAGGAGCTCCAGCGTAGTGGCTTTCAAAGTGGGGTCCGAGGAGCAAAGCCAGGGGAAATCACTTCCCACCATTATGAAAGATTTAATAAGGTTTAATGTATTAATTATTAAATTCCTATAGTTATAAGTCTGTTTGACTGTCCACTTACGTCTAATCCAAATAGGTTTAATCCGAACTTTAATAATTGAAAAAACAAACAGCCTATAAATAATGTCAGCTTGGACCTAATGTCTTCTGTCAGTCATTAAAAAAGCTCAATGTATAATGTAAAATGTATATTTTGCCAAAAAAAAAAAAAAACGTAGTAAACAATGACCCCAGCTAAAGTGGTACTAAACGAATCACGTAAGAATCTCCATTGGTTTACAGCTGCCCCAATTTCTGCCCCACGCCTAGTGATCAGAGAGGCGGTGCACGGTAATACTGTGACTCTCATATGTCACTGCCTCCTCTAAGTTTCACACACCTCCATCAATGCTTGAATTGATTTTATTTGGTGCCCGGGAATGGAAAATGGAAAGACCTATTAAAGGGCGCTGCTGTACGCAGGCTCTAAGAAACATAGCATTTGTCTTTGACAGTTTCAGACGTGACTCATTACAGAATTACACACTACAGGCTTGAATTCTCCAATTATAGCTACAGATGGCATTTAGGGAATGAATTAGCCACAGATGGACCTTCTGTGCCAGTTATGAATTTAGTATATTATCTAGAAAAAGGCCAGCTGATTTTATTTTTATAGCAATATATAAATAGCACTACACTGTTACTGTACTGTTCTCAACTTTTACATTCTCTGAATATTTGTCTGCCTCGCTACATTTTGTAAAAAGCAGACCTCATTATTAGCCAGCATTAGGTCCCAACTGATTCCCTGCTCTTGCCGTTGAGCTTACTTGGTCTTTTTTTTCCCCCCACTGTTCCTGTCTTGTATTTTCCACCTCTTTAATATTCAAGAAGGTCATTCTGAGACGAAGAGAGACTCAGCTGTAATGCCTTTTGTTCCTCTGGCCAGAGATGCTCAGTGCTCCATTCCTTGCCCTCCATGATGAATGCTCACGGCATGAATGAAACAGAAGTTTCATCACCACCTGGTCAAACAAAGATAATTAATTATCTTTAAAAAAAAAAAAAAAAAAAATCGCGTTACTCGATGTAACGCATTCGTGTTCTCCTGCAAAACTTAAGTCTGGTGTCAGCTAGGTGTGTGGAGCTGGGAAGCTGACAAAAGTATTTGAAAATATACTAGTTTAGTAGTATACTAGTATACTATTAATTTCAGGTGTTTGAATTATATACACATCGCATTAAATATTTTTTCTGTGGTGTATTTTATAAATGTACATTTTTGCCAAGGTTTTTTTTTTTTTCTTTGTTTGGAACTTCCTAAAGGTAAGATTGGTAAACCAGAACTCTAAATTAAAATTCATACAGATTTTCTGAAAGCTACGCCAAAGGGGAAGCATCCAGGATTCCCACGGAAGATAAGATGTTTTCAGAGTGGTCGAGCATTTAGCCAATCATAGCCATTTTCGCTATCTCGCTAGCATACATGACATGAAGTGAAGTGAAGAGACATGGGGTAGGGTTGAGTGGAGTCAAAACAGAAGAGATGAACTGTAATGAGGCAAATGCATCTGCTTTGGCTGTTAGCTGCTAACAGCGCTCATCAAGCTAACATTAGCATAGCCTAACTAGCGAGAACGCTACCTAAATCGCCACACTGGGCATATACTAAGCATTGAGTGTTTAACATCACTGTAGAAAACTAGCTATTTAAGTGGAAAATAAAAGCTTTGACCACTCCGTTAGTGTCTACTTCTCTCTGGGAATCCCAGATGCTTCACCATTGGCATTAATTTACATAAACTGTAAATTGTATTTTTGATAATTGAATGAAGGTGGGCTCACAGCAACTGCCCAACCATCTGTAGCGATATTAAACCATCTGTAATAGAATAAGGTTTATAGGAACACGCCGATCTGGGCCATGTAGGGGTGTGATGAAGTGAACCATTCTGAAAATTTTCAAACTTTATAAAGCGCCCCATTAAATGAGCAAGCTGTGCTTTTAGGATTTGCTGCACTACCTCCAGCAAACTTTAAGATCTTATGTAAAATATTCTCTTAACTAAGCTTTCTACATTTTCTAGGCTGTCAGACCCACACTACCCTTTCCGATTTATAGGAAGGCTTATTTTCAACAGTGGAGCAAGGAGTACTTTAGAGATACATCATACATCATACACCCTAATTCTGCAGGAAGTAATAAATACCAGCTTCTCAAATGCAGTTTTCCAGGATCCATTGTGTCACACGGAAGATCCTTCTTGTTGGTAATAAACCTCCTGAAGCTTGCTCATGGCCAGCCAGCCAGCCGTGTTCATGGTTTGTATGTTTGTGTGATGGATAGAGAAAAGAGAGAAAGCACAACAGGAAAGAATATAAGAGAACTCAGAGAACGGTCAGCTGCGTCGATGTTATTGTCTGCAACATGCTGAGGACACAGCAAACAAGCCTGCAGGCTCGTGCTCTCACGCTGCTCCAAGTAGCACCTTATTTATGTGCTTTGTGGAGTGCTTAACGCCACCCAGCTTTATGTCTAACACTAGGTCATATTTTCTCCAGAGCGGGTAAAGTCAGCCAGGGACGGTTCTCTTGGACCTACTGTGGATTCTTACATCAATCAGTCCCACCCGTGTTGGAAGAATCTGTAGAATGCTATGATTTATGTGACGTTGATGCTACTAGGTGTTTTCTTGAGCACTGTATATCGTCATATATTAGAGTTAAACAGCATCCTCATGCAGCGCCGCTGAGAAACATCAGCATTCATCTTGATAAGCTTTCCATTACATAGTTGATGGAATATGTGAGTTTGGCGTATTTGCTTCTCTGTGTCAAAGCATGAATCAAGAATGTGATCTCAGCCTGACGCTTGCCTAGTAAGACTCAGACAAGTATGGCACACAGGATGTACCAGTCATCACAGATACACGAAACAGCAGATGGAGAAAAAGACAAATCAGATTTACAGAAGGCATCTTACAGTAAACTCTCATCGAGTCCAGATGTGGCAAAAACAAACCGGCAGCAGCAGCACAACAAAATGGCCAGAATCATTCCTTTTCAATAAGAGCTGCTGATTTACGCTGACAGGAGCCCACACAGGGTGGGTGGCCGAGCGAAGTGAAAACCTTGCATGGAGTTATGCAGTTATAAACCCAAATGGCGTGATGACTCTCAACAGGAGTGAGGGATGATGCTGCAGTTCGTTTTTTCTCCGCCGTGAAACATTGTTTTTGGTTTTCAAATATTTATTCCCAGCCACAGCTCCTGATCGGGCTGGTGATACCCGCCATGCTGCCTACAGGCTCGAAATGTTTGATGCATCCAAACAGAACAGCGCCGGGTTTTTGTTTCTCTGCAAGTAGACAGCATTGATCACAAATAGCTTCTGGTTTACTTTGACAGCTCATACCACACTCTTAATAAAACATTTTAAATCTGAATCTGAAACCTTACAGGTTTTTTTTTTTAGCTTTTCTCTCTGGGGAAAAACTTCAGTGTAGCTTCAGTGTAGGCCACAGCCTCTCTGAGTGAGAGGAATGGCAGTTCTTTCTTCAGTGAATCACAGTGACACTAGCCAATCGTGGGCATCTTTGAGCTCATGTATGTGGAAGGGGGTAGATAGCACTTTCCTCTGAGTGTGTTATGCTGTCATGTGATGTAGAAATTATGTGGGTGGCTGGCTTCATGTGTCTCGGAGAAATTACATGTTAGCCTCCACCTTCCCCAGTTGGTAATTGTCGCATGATAGGGGACAGCTGTTTTGGTGGGTTGGAATTAGCAGGTGACCAGGTTGGGAGGGTATGATGTCGAACTCCTTTAGGAAGACAGCACTTAACTATCAAAAGCACCCTTAAGAAATGCATTTTTCTAATTGCGCAGATGCAATTTAAAGGCTGCACAGTCTTTTAGCAGGATCTAATTTTTCATCAAAATGGGAAAGATATGTCATTTTCAGTGGGACATCTGATCCGTTAAATCCACCGGGAGGTTTTGCATATGTTCTGTAGCTAGCCATATTGCACTAGCAAAGTTCTACCAGGAAAATCATGCCAACCCTCTGTACGTCAAGCTAGAAATGCCCACTGTCGACCAGTGTAGAGTGTCACTAGGTGAGAGTCACTGTCATTGTCATACTAATCCACTCATGTTTTAAAATGATTGTGCTCTGCTTAAAGGTTCTATTTTGAAAGAGACTTTAAATGACTGCAACTGATTTATTCTTGAACGTGAGGCACTGTCACTTGGTCACTTGGTTGTCAGTCCAGCTGAGAAGGCTTAAAGTATGTGCGTTCATGTGTAGCTTCAAAAAGGAAATAACTATATTATTCTGATATAAGCCTGCATAGTAGGAAGCACTCTGAAGCCTGTCTGAGATTCAGAGCAAACATTTTGAGCTTGAATAATAAAATATGGAGCAGTCACTCGGTGCTTTGCTAACTTTGACAATTTGCTCTCGTAGAGTGGGACTTGTTCAAACCCACTTCCCTCTGATTGACGGTCCTTGAGGCAATCTCTTGCCTTTGCTTGCTCTCTGTGGCTGAGGCTACCTGCGTAATCTGCTGCATCTAGATTGAATCATCAACATTTTACAATCGAATCCCTCCGTTCTGTTCGCTCTCTCACCCTGTCTCCCGACACCACCATTTTTCTTTATCTCCTCTTGTTATATTAGGGATTTTGTTTCTGTTCTTCCAACTGCCCGTTAACCAAATTTGTATGTTGCAGCAATTCATGTAACAATTTCCTCGGCCATTCTGCCTCAGCTCTCTCAGAAGACAGAGATTCATTAGCAGGGGACATCAGGCTTATGCTTATTTTCCACACATCTTTCCACAGCTTGCAGCATCTATGCAAGAGCAATACATTTTATTCAGTGCACTCATTGCCAAGAGTTGCATCCTTATAAATTTGGAAGAAAGGAAATGAGGACCAGAGGATGTAGCCTGCTTGTTTAGAATACCGAAACACAGAATTTGCAGCGTAAGCTAAAAGCACACACTATCTCATCAGCACTAGCAAACACAGATGGGAGCTGATGAAGCCACGGGACACTGCAGATGTGTGATTCAGAGGAAAGTGGCAGTGAGCGGGCCACTTGAGGTTGTTCACTAAAGAGAGGTGGTCTATAAGTCAGCAAAAAAATGACTCACCATTCTCACATGGCATCTCCTGAGTGAAATATTCAGTGTAGATCTCGGGAATACACCTGATTGTTTCTCCTAGTCATGTGGTAAAGAAGTCTTTCTGACAAAAGCGGGAAAAAAAAAAACCCCCGAAAAGATCTAGAGGAAGATCGATTACTATTGATTCACTGGGTTTCTTGCCTGGTTTGTTCACAGTTTTTTGTTTTTTCCCCTTCTTTCTTTTTTTTTTTTTTTTTTTCCTCCAGCTCCATCTAACAGGAAGCCAGGTGATTCTCTCATCATCTCCGACATCAAGAAGGGCAGCGTGGCACACAGGTAACACTTTTAAGCTCAGACTTCACTGCCGTGTGTAATCACAATAAAAGCCGCTCTATTTAAATGATACAGGGGCTCCCGAGTGGTGCAACAGAAAAGCATTCTCACTATCATCCAGAAATCGAGAGTTCATATCCACAGTCCAAGCTGGCTGGCTTCACATCTTGGCAGAAGCACATGAGAGCCTTTTTTTTTTTTTTTTTTTTAGTCATGCCATTTCAGTCATGCCATTTCAGTGGTCTTTATTGCGCTGCACTGAAATTGTACATGCAAATAAACGTTATATGTTATTATAATATATTATGCATCTACTTAACTCCTTAAAGCCATGGTTTGTTATTCAGTTATTCATCTTAAAGCATATTTATTCAGTGACTACTATGAATTATTCAGTAAGTCAAACTAGCAGCGGTGGTAGTCACTGTACCGGTGTGTGGTGGTGAAACAGGAGCTCAGTTAAAGGACAAAGCTCTCAGCTCAGTCTACAGGTCTCTACTGGTCATTCTACATCCCTTTTGTTAACTGTGGTCATAAACTGTGTGTTGTAACTGAAAGAATAAACTTGCCAGGACAAATGAGGTTCCTGTGCAGGATTGCTGGGGCTTACTCTTCCTGATGAGCTCAATGATTTGAACCTCAGAGTAGACCCACTGCTCCTCTGAATTGAGAGCCAGTTGAAGTGGTTAGGCATCCCATGCTCAGCTCCTGCTAGAGCTGCTCCCAGCAGGCATGTCTCATGCCTGGACGTGGATCCTGGAGCTGACCCAGGACTCGCTCACGAGATTATATGTCACAGTCTGGGAATCCCCCAAGAGAAGCTGCAGTCTGTGGCTGGGGATAGAGAAGCCTGACCTCTCAGCCTGCTGCCACCATGACCCCTACCAGGAAAATCATAAAATGAAAGAATACATAAAGTGCATGCATGAATGAAAGAAGTCTGGACCTACCGACTGGTCCTGAGAGTTTAAGGGGTTACATTACAACTACAGTTCACACCACTGTCATCATTAAATACATTGGACTCATACCACCTGCTTTCAGAACCTGCAGTAATACACTCACCTCTCCACCACGCATACCACCTGTGTGATTTACATCAGCGTCTTAGACTCCTGCATTGCACACCGTCACCCGAGGACCTCATTCGCGTCATTCTCGTTCTACAGATTGATACGGAGGCACGCATCTCTCTTGCTGAGCTACACATATGAGCACACTGAGCCATGATGGTGTTATATGTTTAGCTCCAGTCAGATCTGTGCGGATTTGCAGAGAGAGAGAGAGCGAGAGAGAGAGAGTGTGTGTGTGCGTGCGTGTGTGTGTGTGTGTGCGCGCGTGCGCAGAAGCGGACCAGGGCACAGAGGGAGCGAGATTTGATTGTATAGAGCATTGCAGGGTAATTTAATTAAAGGCTCTAAAGCAGAAAACAGAGCATCAAGTGCTGGGTTACGTCCAAGGACTCATTCACAGTTCACAGAGGGATTTATCCAACATGCAAGTGTTGATTAAAAACACATGATGCAAGTCAGCGAGAGTTAAACATGAGGAAGGTTTACTTCTGTGCTGAGCCTGTTCCATTTGTGAATCCTTTTTAATTACTCTACATGTAGCAAAGATGCTCTAACTTGCCAGACTGTTACATAATCTCACATGTGCCTGATAATCATGTGCTAACAAGGGCAAACTGGGCTAGGCACCATGTGCAAGGAGCAAGATTATTTAATGTGACAGAAACCCTGCTGCCATCATTATGTGGCCCTTCGGCTTTGTCTCTGCTGAATACACACCTCATTTCTGTGCCACTTGAATCGCGCTCTCATGGAGCTTGATAGAGCAATTCAGAGATCGTTAGGATCTGTTTAAATGCAGGCATTATTACAGTTCAGCCGCGGTATGATGTGAATATGGGGTAGTGTTAGTAACCTGGCTGGTAATAATGGAATATCATCGACTTATTCTGTGCTCTAAAATCTGCCTCAGTGCCACAGACTCTGGCAGTGCGTACCATGGCCAGTCCTCTGAATAATGAATGTGTTCTCTCTCTGAAAGCCTGCTCTCTTGAAAAAGTGTGTGTGTATGTGTCAGTGTGTGGGGGCAAGAGAGTGTGAATAAAGGAATGTAGTACTGCAACGACACAGAAAGGTGTTTTACATGGAATTTTCAGCAGCGTACATGTGATGTGTGCTGTCTGTACATTATTACTATTATTATTATTATTATTATTATTATTATTATTATTATTATTTGAAGGGTTGCAGCTCCAACACTCTTGGCACCCCTACCTCCTACATCCTTGTAATACTATATTGGAATACACTTTAAATATGCCAAATAGCAGTGTCTGCGTAAGTCTGCGTAAGTGGAAAATGCTGAACATGTAGCTGCACGTACTCGGTGTGTAGCATTGAGTACAATCAAAATCAAGTACTTGTACAGATTGTGGTTATTTTTCATGCATTACTTGAATGCCTCTTTTACATTGATGGAGTTTATTACTGTGTAATCTACTGGATTCCTTTACCTCAAAGCAATATCTTAATAAATTTATACTATAATAAAGATGAATGAATTTTTCAATTTATTTTTATTTATTTAGCTTGAGTATATGAGCAATAAGATAAGACGTCTTGAGAGACAGGAAAAATCTGATTCCAGCGCAGACTGAGTTCCAAATGGCTTCCTATTCAGTATATATGGTCATTACATAGGGGTACAACAGAAAGGCGTTACATATGGCACTGTGTGCCCTAAAAATGCTATTTGGGATGCAGCCACAGAATGTGAGTCCTGTAACTGCCTGCTGGAAGTCAACAAATGTTTTCCTGTGAGGTGTTTTTTTTTTTGTTTTTTAAACGAAATGTGTGACAGTAAATTATGCCATAAATGTCATGCAATAATTCAAACACGTTTTCTATGCGCATCATGCAACAAGTATTGGTCACGGAGCCAAAAAGTTTAGGAAATGCGTTTTTCTGGTTTATGACTAGATGAGACGAGTTTAGACGAGTATATTTCTGCAGTGCAGGTTTATTTACAACGTTTGATACATAAATCCAGAAATACATTCCAAAGCTGATTGTCCAAACCAGTAGACGGAATCCAAAAGCCAAGGTTAAACAACCACGAAACTACAGCCAGGAACAAACATGAAACTAAAAGAAAATGGTCAGTTTATTGTTTTATTTTATTTTATTTTTTACAAATAGTTTCACAGTATAGTTACAACTATGTAACTATAGATTTCATTTTTCATAAAAGAAGGTAAAATTGGAAATGTTAAAACATTAAAAATTTTACTTAAAGTTAGCAATAGAATGTAGAGACATCTTTGTTCAGCTCCTGTAAAAACAAAAGTGGGTGGAAGGTCACCAAGATAATAAAACGTGTATTTGCGTATGAGCATTTTCAACATAACATACAGCTCTGAAAGGTGCGTATTCCTATCCTCTTGTCCAGGACGGGGACTCTGGAGTTGGGGGACAAGCTCTTGGCCATCGACAACATCCGCCTGGACAATTGCTCCATGGAAGACGCTGTCCAGATCCTGCAGCAGTGTGAGGAACTGGTCAAGCTCAAAATCCGTAAAGACGAGGACAACTCAGGTACCCCTGGGCCTTGTAACAGACTCTCACTCACCCTGGGCAGTACTTCTTGGATTAGGGGTGATGGTGTATTCTCAAAAAGCAGTTGCAAATACGGTAATATGAAGTAAGATTAGAAACAGTGCTGGGTGATGGGGCACGAAGGATAAAAGAAAGTCCCTGATGAAGAGCAGGAGCAGTGGGACTTTGATGGCACTTTTCTGGTGCTTGCTTTTTGCAGATGTACACAGGCAGGCATCCCCACAGTTTGTGTGTGTGTGTGTGTGTTTTAGGTCCAGTGTCTCTCTTGCAGTATGTCTTAGTCCTTTGCACACAATGTCTGCAGAAGGCTACAAGCCTCCTTCACATTCTTCTCTAATCTCTAACACTATTAACATTGTGCACGTAGAGGAAAATGAGTTTAATCAGCCCAATTAAATGCTCACTGGCTTCATTTAACCAGTAAAACTCTCCAGAGTCTTTTTTTTTTTTTTTTTTTTTTTT
>CM040992.1:18533928-18549940 GCA_022985145.1 Pangasius djambal
ATCAAACCCGGGTGGGTTTTTCCTCTTTGGTGTGGTTTGTTTGGGCAGCACTCGCATGTGAGCGAGGTGGTCTCGGTTCGCTTTCAGGTGCACTCTAGCATGGCTCGATTACAGTGAGAAAGTGATTTTACCCTGAATCGACTCGACTGCATGAAACGAACCAAACACGATGTGTATTATTGGTTTCAGGCCTCATTTTTCCGTAGATGATCTTTTCACTAACAAACTAAAAGTATCAGCCTTTCTCTAATGCAGACTCTGCACACAGACTAATGGGTATGAAAGCATCCTTAGGCTAGGTTTCTTTTTTGTAATTTAAAAGAGCAGGTTGTGGGTTTAGAGCTCTCTGCTGCTCGCCAGGTAAACTGCAGTAGCATTGTAAGCACTCACAAAGCTTCCCCTTCTCCTTTAACCTTCCTCACCTCTGTATTAAAAGTATTTATGGCCCGTAAGTGTTCTTTTAAAGGGTCAGAGCTAAGTAGCTCTGCTTTCCGGCTGAGGGCGGAGATCATTTTTCAGGCCAGAAGTATGTAAAAACAAAGGCTGAAATGAAGCCATGAAAACAAATCCACCTCTAAGCTTTAATACTACTTCTAATAGAAGGCTTTTGTCAGTTCTACGAAAGAATGATCAAATATCTTTTGGTCTAGCTCTCTTGGTTGAATTAAAGAAGGGTATGTTTTTCTGCAGTAGAGCAAGGTCAGAACTTAGCTCGTTATTTTGATAAAATTGAGTCATCAGTGCGAATCTCAGTAGACTCCCTAATGGAGTCTGTGCAGCCTGTGCCATCTCACAGTGATATCTGCAGCCCTGTAGTACACGGTCACTTCACTTCAGGTTTGTGTGCTGAATAATTCTTTCCTTGGATCACTAGTAAATTTAAAGGTGTACTAAAACATCATATCAGTACTCTCTGTTAATATAGTTTCCTTTCATTAGCTGCTTCTTCCCCTCTGTCTTTCTGGGTGTGCGTTTATTTAGCTAAGTGCTAAATGACTGCTACTGTGCGTAGGAATACACAGAACTGTTAGCAGAACTCATATCAGCAATGAGGATATGAGTTGCCCCTTTTTTCCGACATGCAGTGACCTCCTGGTCAATTCTAATCATTTGACTCAAACAGAAAGGCAAGAAAATGGAGAACATGCTCATATTGTATTAACTGATAATGGAAGGAATTATTACGCCCACAGAGGGAACTGTATTTATGCTCTAATAAACACTGTAAGGCAGGCAAGTAATGATTGCACTTAATTGTATAATTTAATAACGCATAAAGCTCTTATCGCTAATTAGTTTCAGGGTCCATTTTTAGACTCATCACTGACAATAAATACTGCAGTCATCAGGTCTGATTTAAATAGATTACTTGGGATGTATTCATTTACCAAATCCATTAGTTTAGTGCATATTATTTGATTCAGGGAAAACGTATTACTTTAAACTACACAGAGGGAAAATAATGGCCAACCAAGTCTAATTTGTTCTGGGACATTGTTAAACATTATCAGTGCTGCTGCTTGAGCAGGTCTACTGCAATACAATTGCCTTCTCATTGGTATCCATGAGTCGTTAAGGCCAGAGGCTGTCGTCACGCTCACTCCACCTCCCACAGAGGGCTTAACCTTCCTCTTAATGATCGAGTGTCGCTTTCAATCAATTCTCACTTAGAGAGATCATAAATCTCATCTTGTCCTGCTGACATACACCTCCTCAAGGCTGACCTCTCCCTCTCACTCTCTCTGTCTCCTGAAAAAATGAGAGTCTCTTTCTTTAGTTTAGAAGTTTCAAACAGCACCTGTAGCCCTCTCTGCTCTGTGCAGATGTGTGTACAGGTACGGGTGCTAAAAACTAAGGAACCACTGACGCCATTTCTTCAGACTGAATACAAATATGAGTGCATGTTTTTTTTGGTACTTGTCAAAACTGATACTGATACCAATAAGTAACCTGCTTAGTATTACACAATCGGGGGCATCATGGAACATTTTATTTAGCTTTGTTTACGTTGGCTGCTGCCGTGTGCTGCTAGCAATGAACTCCTCATGCTGAGTTTGATGTTTACGGGGATTAAACTGTATCTTTAGTAGTGCGCGCAAGGGCAGTGAGCACAAGGCGGCGTGTATTGCACCTCGGTTTGCGAGCAAAGTGAGCAAGTGAACAGAAAGGAAGCGTGCGTGTCTGAGTACTCAGTGCTCGCAGAACTCACTTCGCTTGTCCACGCTCGGGAACACCTTTGTGCTCACGCAATACATGACACCATGCTGTCGTTTTTAGTGACCACGCTTACTGATACTGCGCTGCGCACACAGGTTGGCCACACTCGCACTGTCTGTTAAAGATACTGTTTAAATGCCATAAGATGTTTCATCAGGTTACTTGTATTGTAGGAAGATGCTGTAGTTCAGCCTGTTTTGCATTGCTTTGATGATTAATTGTGAAATACGTCTTGTTCTCTGCTCATTAGTGCAGCAGAATACACTAGGCCCGTGTGACTTAGCATCACATGGTATCGGTTGTTGGTATCGGAGCATCTTTTATGAGCAAATAGTAAATGAAAAAGTAAATGAGCATGGTCATTCCTGCTGAAAATGCATATAAGTGACAGGACTATGCCTGGTAAAAATGTGTAAAAGCTATAGGAGAGGGAAGTTAGGCCGTGTTTATAAAAGATTGGTGTGCAGATTACATTTACAAATTACATTTAGTCACTTAGTAGACACTCATGTCCAGAGTTACAAAACATGCACACCGTTGAAGGCAACGGAAGGTAACAGAAAGACAATTTCAAAATCCAAGAAGTAATACAAAACACAACTAAAGTTTAGTGAGTGTAGGGAAAAGAAGAGTCAGGAGACACACAAACAGGACCAACACATACACCACCATTGTCTGAGTCTGCCATCCTAAACACACTCTTCCAAACACACACTCCCACGCAAAGTTCAGGCACTGAAGCAGCAAGGTCTTGCATTAGGAGGATGTTTAGCCCACAGAGGAGGGCCTGCCATACAACCTGAAGACCCAAGTTGCAGGTAGGTCTGAACTAGGGTGCGTAAATGTGGAGCTCTTCGATACCTAAAATGCCAAGCCAGTTGGAAGCCATTGGTATAACCTCAGTATTCGGGTCACATGACAGAACTTTTGGAGGTTATAAACCAGAAAGAGAGGAGCATTCAGAATGCTGTAATCTAGAAATAGCTAGGGTTTGCCCATAAACTTGAACAGATTCTGTAGTCCAAAAAGGTTGTTTTCTTCAAAGAAATAGTGGTTGGTGTGATGGGATCAAAGAAGTAAAGTGTGTCATCTAAAATTACACTAAGATTCTTTCTCATTCATGGGTGCCAGTTAGACTGTGAGAATGTTGATGGTGGTTGATGGTGATTGAAGGGTTCAGCAGTGTCTGTGCACAGTTTTGTCAAAGCTGATTTCCGGATCTTTCATCAAGGAAGAGATGTGAGAAAGCCAGTCTGATATCTTCAGAGCAACTTGAGAGGTGGATGGAGGAAACGAGAAGTAAAGAGCCATGTATCTCGATCACTGAGAGCAGAGATTTAGTATAAAGACAGATATACATCATTTTATATTTGATTGGAACCCTGGAGAAGAGTCACAGGTCAAAACCTGTAAATATACTAGAAACAAGGACGAGGAAAATTGCGAACGAGGAAAATGGAAAATAAGGCTTGGCACTGAACGTTATATGAACAGGACCAAAACAAAAGCTAAAACACATGGTATTGTTGGATCCATGGCACACAGTGTGGAGCTCAAGGCTGTAACAATGATAATCTCATGAATACTGATGCATTGTTCTCTGTTCTGCCTTCTTGGGAATTCAGTATACCATCCCCAAGTCATGGGCTATTCCAGTCTACAAATTAACGTGTGTGTGTGTGTGTGTTCCAGCCCCAACAGGCTTCCAAGCATCGGGCTACAGTTTCCACAGCCACGAGTGGAGGAACGCCAAAGTGAGTCGTGGCAGCGTATCTCCAGGCAGCAGCCGTCAGAAGAGCACCATCCTGCAGGACCTGGGCCTCAGCGATGATGAATGGGACAAACCCACTGCTAGCGGGTACTTAGCACTAACACACCTACACACACATTACACTTTACGCTGAGCAAAGGAACTATTTAGAACCTGAATCTAATGTTCATAGTTCATTTGCCTTGTATGTTTACTTTTTGGTAATTTAATCAGGTGTACCCATCGCATTGGGCAGTTGGTAGGTATAAAACGACTGTATGCCACCCATCAGTGGAGAGGGACTACTATAGGACCACCAGTGACCAGATATTTAACAAAAAAAAACAGCAGTGCATTGCTTCTGTGTCAGATACACTTACACCCGCACCACACACACTACCATGCCATCATCACATCAGTGTCACTGCTGTATTGAGAATGATGCACCATCTAAATAATACCTGCTCAGTGGTGGTCCATGATGGAGGGGGAAGAGGAGGGTATGACTAATAGCAACTGCTAGGCTACAGTCAGTAATTGTGTACCTACCATGTGCACCTATGTGGTAGATTTACCTGATAAAAGGACCAATGAATATAGGTTCTGGCAACTGAGTGTAATATTGTGATTGTGAAATGACTCTGCTGAGAGCTTAGGTAACATTTTTCGACCAAAAAAGATACATCACTCACGATCGTTTACTAACCCAACTGATTTAAAGCATTAACACAAAAAGTGGCATCTACATGAAAAGACCTCCTTATAGAACTAATTTGCTCATATTGGTAGTATATTTGCACTCCATTGATCTAAACGAGTGGTTAGTGGTCATTAATGATGGTTCAGTATAATTAACCATCATAACTACGTAGTTATGAATATGAGTATGGTGTAGAATGCCTCTTAAGCGTAATGTCATTACGTGAGAAGATTACAGTTGGTCTTGGTGTGTTGTTCCTTGTGTAATTTTCTTAGACATCCCTTTGAGAGGATCTAATATTGCTCAGAAATTTTACAGAATGCAGTATGGAGTCTAAAGTGCAACACATGATAGATGATGTGATCATTCGTTTCTGCTGGAAATCATTAGTTTCATATTTTTACTAGAATTTTTACACTTTTTTACCATATTTACTAGAAATGACTCAGGACAGGACAGAGTGATGTGACCTCATGATGCGTCGTTATCGCTTGCTTTACGCACGCGTCCAAATGTTAACGCAGTCAACATCCTCAGTGGTGTTTTAGTCACTTCTATAAAGGCGCAGAGAGAGAGAGAGAGTCTAAATCTGACAAGTGAAAATGGAGCATCATAAACTATGTAGGGCTAAGTGTAGTCCCACAGACATTTGAGTTTAGTAATTCATGTATTTGGTATCCAACTTGTATATTTTGAATGAAAGCAATTTCACAGGATGTATACTTTACAATTCAAATCTATTCGAAAAGCGTGAAAAGCTCTTCAAAAGCTCTTCAGGTTAACAGTGGTAAACGCAACCATTTTCAGTATTCAGCTGTAAAATCTCTTCTATAGGCTTCATCTGAAAAGAAATCTTTACCAATGAATGTCATTTTCTAAAGGCTCTTTTAAAGCAATAATAATAGCTCCTGTTTTGTGGAGAGACATAAAGCTTCTGAGCTACAATGGCTGCTGATCTGAGCAGGAGACTGCTTTTATTGTTTCACATGACCATGTTGATTGAAGCGTCTCTCCGTTACCTGTCTGCAGAGCCGCCACGCTGCCCACTGGCCTTATCTCAGACAGCAGGTGAGGCTCAGTGCCATGTGCCCCATTTTCCAAACCCAGTGTGGCCCCTCACCCCATGCCCCCAAGCCACGCGGCCCTTCGTGGGTATCACAGCCTGGCATCGCGTCACCATCTCTGTGTCCAGCCACACCGGACAGTGTGTCCCATTTCTCTTCTTCTTTTCTGAGCCACACCTCCACCACCAGTGCCTGCACAGCCCCATTGGTCGTGTTCTGTGCTCATACCCGTGGTGCCTGCCTGCTCATTGGCTGCCGTAGTAGCAGCATGGGTGGAGTGTTGAAACCTGCTTTGTTTGTCATTGCCAGGTTCACCGTGGGTCACGATGGCACAGAGCCGGATCAGGAAGAGAACTTTTGGTCTCAGGCGCTGGAGGACCTGGAGACGTGCGGCCAGTCTGGGATACTCCGCGAACTTGAGGTAACACGACACCAGCACTTAATCATACAACCAAAATTCATTTCATCCCCTAACTGTGACCATTCCCAGTTTTTAGCATAGCCGTGCACTTCTTACAGCGTCCCACCCTTCCTCCATACACCCCCCTCCCCAACCCCAGTCTACAGACGCACGCTGTCATGCCTTTGGTTTTGTGTAACTGCTCCTTCTCTTTCCAGGACAAGCCAAACAGGCTTCTGACTAAGAGAAACCTGGCCGTCTTGGTACCCCCTTTCCTTTTTTGGGCTTCCTCTCTGCTTGTAGCACTGGCATCCTGGAGCTCTCCCTGTGCTGTGTGGCTCAGAGTCTCACGCTTGCTTAAGGCTGGGGGAGGGAGGGTCCGGAGGGGGGGGGGGTTTCGGGTCCATAACACACAAACCATTACAAACCATTACAGTCCTGGGGGTGCATTCAAAAGATATGAACAACTAACAAGTAATGAAGAACTTTCATACAAGTCTAACTGATAGAAACTCTTCCATCAACCAGTCGATTATGCAGTTTTTTTTTATTCAGTCAGCCACTTAGTGATATTAAATGGATCCTTCACTTCGGTCTCATTTACATTGAATCAACGTTCTCTATGATTAATTCTTACTGAATTAGAGATGCATCTCACTTTAGATCTAATTTCGCAGGTATTTTGAAGCCACATTCAGCTTGTGACAGAAAGGGAAGGCTAATTTTTACACAGTGTTAGCTACATGCTGCAGTGCTCTGTAGAAACTCAGTAAAAAAAAAAAAAAAAAAGTTATTAGATCAAACAGAATGTACCCTTGGGCACAAATCTGACTTGATTAAGTGTATGCCTTTGGTTAATGTTGCTATTGTATATCATTGTGTTATGTAAGCAAGAGCAAAACAAAAAAAAACTAAAAAAAAATCAGCTTACAAGGATAAAAACACCATGTCATCTGTAGTGAACAAATTCTGTTTTCGTGTAAATATGCATGACTGGTTGTTTGTTGACTGTTTCGATAAAAAAAAATGCATCACCTTGGTGAGATGGAGAGCTCAGACTTGTGCTGACATCCATCATTAACCAGGACTCCCCTTTCAGAACAGTTTGGGTGACAATCACTCAGAACTGTCCGATGATGCAGGTCTGAAGAAATGGGCATGTGGGCTCGTGCGAAGCATGATGGGAGAGCCCCTGCAAGGCTTTTTTATTTTTGACTTTCAGTCTTGTTTAACCATACATCCTTTAACCAGGCTTTGTCAAATGCCACCACCAAACATTGTGATGCCCAAAATCCATCTGAGTTGTAAACTGTGTGTGTGTGTGTGTGTGTGTGTGTGATTAGTTAATGCCATGGCTTTCCATGGTGGAACTCTTCGAGATTGTACTGTGTGTTTGTCTTCAGTCAGCTGTGATGCATGATAGCAAGAGTGTTCGTGCATTGATATAGTGATGAATGATTTCACTGAAGCAATCAGATGGTTTCTAATTGTTTTTTGCAACTGTTTTTATGTGTCTAACCATCTCTTTTGTCAAAAGAGAGCTAGAATCATCAGCAGCCCACTACTGAGTGTCTGTGTAATAACATTTACTACAATTGAAATTGTGTAGAATCAGTAGAGGGTGCAGTGTATATTCAAGGAGCACTGTGTTCCTTGTAGCTTTCAGCACCTGTATCGAATCTCACTATGCTACTCTCTCTGTACTCCCCACCCGCTGCGCTATAGGCCACCATAATGTCTGGCAGTACAATGAGTCTGAACCATGACCCGGCGCCTGCACGGTGCCAACTGGGCAGGCAGGCCAGCTTCCAGGAACGTGGTAGCAACAGGTCACAGTATAACCAGGGCAACCGTAGCAACACACTTCCCAGCGACAGTGGACGCAAAGCCTTCGCCATGAGGAAGATGCAGCAAGAGATCAAGGACATCGTGTCGCCGAACCCTGTGGAGCTACACAAGGTAGTCACGTCTATTAATACGATTAACACCACACTCGCTTATACCTCAGAGGTCTCAAAGCTTTCTGCTGCATTGCAAGTTCATTCCTTCTATCTACCGCAGTTGAGTCTGAGTAAAGAGTCAGACCTGGAGGACTTTGGCTTCAGTGTGTC
The DNA here is from genome assembly GCA_022985145.1 of Pangasius djambal. Lineage (NCBI taxonomy): Eukaryota > Metazoa > Chordata > Actinopteri > Siluriformes > Pangasiidae > Pangasius > Pangasius djambal. The sequence goes on from CM040992.1 coordinate 18,542,171, forward strand.
TGATGGGCTCCTGGAGAAAGGGGTCTACATCAATAACATTCGCCCAGGTGGGCCTGCTGAGGTGGCGGGGCTCAAATCCTTCGACAGGCTGTTACAGGTAGGCTATCACACTACACTGTCCTTCGACAAGGTGTTAAAGATCCGGTGGTTGTCACTGTAGGTCAGTCCAGACATCCTGGACTGACGAGTCCCGGCGAGTCCTGGCGAGTGTGTGCCTGTTTCCCATCGCATAATCTCACAAGCCAGACTTCTAGCACCAGACTTTCTTTCACAAAAAGAGACATTTGACTGACATTAGAGATGACGTTTTCCCGGAGCCTGTCAGCAAACACATGAGATCATCTTGTTTACTTCTACTAACTGCTTCAAACAGAACTCTATAATAACTTTTACAGGCAGTGCTCTGGATGCTTTTTATTTTTTATTTTTTTAACCTGATAACTACATACTTTTGTTCTCCCACTGGAAATCAGTGTATCAAAATGTGTACAGATATGTCAGTCAGATTACAAGCTTTGAATGTTCTGAAGCTTGTGGCCAGGAAAGTGTACAAAAGATATCAGATGCTCCGTATAGCATGGGCAGAGCGTCTGAGGCTTGGCACTGTCCATCACGTAATGCTGACACACCAACCCACAGTAAAGTGTACCAATACTTAAAACTCTTCTTGTTGCTGAATCTTAGATTGCATTCTACACTATGCATGTAGGGCACTAAGTACTGTGTACATGACCATTATGTTATACTCTCGGTAGGACACAAACAAAGTGAATAGGAAGTCAGTTGGTATTGGCCCTAAGTATAGGTTAGCAGATTTTACATGGCTCAGGGGTGAGAAATGGAGCAATTAATTGTAATGTTGCCTCCTAAGTCCACCAGATAAAGGACAGATTGGCAGTCACTACGCTGCTACTTGATGGTATTGTATTTTTGCTGGTAGAGAAACGACTCCAGCCAGAAATATTAATCAGGACGAGTCTGTGATAAATGAGTTTGGCCAGTCAAGTGTCTGCACTATTTTTAGCTCCACCCCTATGTCCCAGCTTGGTTCGGCTCGGATCACATTCAACCCAAATTCAGCGCAAGTGCTTTACGTGTGGTGTGTGGTGTGTGGTGTGTGGCGGTAGACATGGTGACATTTGCCAAGCCGAGCCTCACCCTCCATGTTGAAAAGCACTGTCAGTGTTATGCCTCTCATGGCTTGGTGATATTAATCTATAATCTGATTGAATTCCAAACATGTTTAAACACCACAGAGCACCATTATTAGACAGAAAACATTTCAAAGAGCTTTCTTTTCAAAGAAAAGAAAGCAAGGGAAATGATGCATTGGGCTGGCGAACAATGGATCTTTCTCATGTTCGCTGAAACACCAAAGGTCTCATTAGCATAGTGCTCTGATTTACCTTTTAAATGTAAAAACTGAGTGAAATACAATCGAGGCTATTGAATTTGAACATTTTCTCCATCGGTAGCCTCCAGAAATGTGTAAATGTTGTTGTTCATTTTATAAATGTAACTGTAATTCATACTCATGAGCAGTTTGAATAGGCCATTTTATGCATACACCTTCAGCACATTCTTTGCTGCTAATAAAATCATTTTCAGTCAAATAATAGAGCACAGTGTGGACATCATACATTACAAAATCTCACCTAGGGTTAGATAAAATAGATAAAATAACAAGAGGACATTAGTGTTTAACCACTTCACACACAACTACCGCTGAAAACAATTTAACAGGATACTTAGGACATCAGCTAGTGGACCAGTGACAAATGACTAAGGACCTGTAACACTATGCAGGAATGCAGAAAACAGTACCGATAAGTCAATGCTAATAACAGTGGTACTGGTCAGCTAATCCAAATTATCTGTAATTTTTCTCCATCGACTGCAAATCCATGACCAAATCTGGCTGGACTTCTTCTGCAGTCGCATCAGTTTGATGGGTTTCATTTCCATTTGAATGGATGCATGCTAACATGGCTAGTTAATGTTTGTTTACCTGCTTTCTGAACCTCCTGGCTGGTGCTCTCAACACAGATATAGTGATTGCCTGCATGTAAAATGCATACCTGTGTACATCAAGGCCAGATAATGAGTGGCCACCACTTGTGCTTATAGCTAGTGACATGAATTGGCTTTCCAGAAGGCCTGGTGTTATATTGCCATGAAATTGCCCCACCCATTAGAAATCTAAATGTGATTGGTTGATCCTAATGTCACTACATATAAGTCCTTCTGTCCAGCTTCTGTAAGCTCAATTGTCTGTTTCTTCAAGTTTCACAACTTTATCCCTTTTATTTCCAGCCTAAACTTAATAATGACGTAGTCTTTAGATACAACAAAATAAAAATGAACAAAAATGTAGCCGGGTCATTTTTAATATCCAGAAATCCTTATTCCTTAGCATGTCCTTGTTAGTTCTTGCATCTAACATCTGAAGGTGTTGGTGAGTTTGATACAGCACGTATATATTCTTCCTGTTACAGATCAACCATGTCCGAACTAGAGACTTTGACTGCTGCTTGGTGGTTCCTCTGATCGCAGAATCGGGGAACAAGCTGGACCTGGTGATCAGCCGAAACCCGACGTCAGCCTCAACCTCGCCCTCAGAACTGAACCAGCTTCCCGGTGAGGAGCCTGTGAGCTGGACTGACCCAGCCGAGCCCCTCCCACAGGAGACGGCACAACAGAACTCCAGGCTGGCGGGGTCAGAGGGCAGAGACCCCAACAAGACCTTATAGCAGAACCCCATCCCACCCTCCCCAGCACAGGCTCAAGTGCTCCTCATGGTGCTAAGTGAACTCCTCCCGACATACACCACCCCCCTGCTGGAGTGAGCTGGAGCTCTTCTGGCGCATAGCACACCCAGTCTCTTCCCTGAGCCACAGCATGAGCCACACACACACTGAGAGGGGTCCTCCCCACACCTGCTGCCTGTGTGTTTACTCCTGTGAAAATGACACTGGTGATTCCGGAGGGAGAACGTATTGACCTCTGAGAAAACGATATAAAAATCAAAAACTGAACCAGTGCCATCCCTCGTTTTTATTGCCAATAAACGTTTTAACGGAAAAAAAAAAATAAGCAAAAGAAGCAAAGGGAATCTTTAAGACGTTTACACATGATTATGGACTGGCCGCTGTGCGTGTGGGCGTGCACGTACACCTGTGTGTGTGTGTGTGTGTGTGTGCGTGTGAGTAAACAGGACTTCCTCGTGTGAGTCTCGGCCAGCGCAATCTCCACATTCTGTATTGTTTGTTCTAACCTCAGCTGTTCTCCGTGTCTCCTCCACCCCTCCTCTTGCACCTTTCTTTTGTATGTGTGAGTATGTATAGTGGAACACCCCCCCCCTGTAATTCCTCACAAGTGATGCCACGTGATGTCTCACTCAGCAGGAAAAAGTGTTCAGCACGAGCTCAGCAACATGAACCTGATTTTCCCAAAAATGGTAAAATGCTAGTCAGCCCCGGTGGGTTGGGTGGCACTGTGCATGAGACCTTTTGTGAACTATTTTATAATTTTAGAAGTGTGACTGTACAGAAAAAAACACTCAAAAAAAAGAACAAAACATCAATAACAAGGACACCATTTGATTCCAGGGTTAAATCTATCCAAATGTTTGAACTTTAGTGTCATATTAAATTGCGATCATTTCACCGTGATGTTAAAGAGGCGGTGCTCGCCGTAGGCACCTTAATGTAGAACTGGACAGAAGTCTATTTTTATTAGTTAAGGCAAATGGTTTAAAAATGAGCAGTGAGCAATGTGTGAAGCCTGAGTGATGGAAAAGATGCATTAAGCAATCAGCTTGCCTTACTATTCTACGATGATTAGGAAGGCATTGTGGTAAAGATGATGTCTTTTGGTTTCAGAGTCTTTGTTACATGTGTGGTGCAGGCGGAAAGTAAACCCCCCCCAACCCCAGGCTTTGTGTCACTTTTTGGAAATGTCTGTTGCTAGCACAAAGCAGAAAGACCAAATATCCAGTCCAGAGTGTCCCAAATCCGTCTCCTCTCATGCCTGTTCCGGACGATGGAGAGCGAGTGTTGCTGAGAACAGTCCCACATCAGCCAGACCCATTACAAGGTAACACAACGTGTCAGCATAATACAGAAATCTTCATTCCAAACTGTTTGGGGAATCTTTTAAACCAACACTCTGATAAATAAATAAATAAATAAAAAAAGAAGAAAAAAAAAATGGAAGCATGAAGTTGAGAGACACGAGCAGCCCGAAAACAACTTCTAGTCTGTAGTCCTCCCTTGTTTAAGTGAATATGAACTTATATTAATCTACTGTATGTGGTACTGATATGGTTTTGTATGTTTAATGTGTATTTTTTTTTTTTTTTCAGAGGGCATTAGCCCAAAGGGTGTACAAACTATTTGTAAAGAGAAATAAAAAAAATGACAGTGGCACTTGAGTGTTAAATCATGTGAGAATGAATGAATGAAACATTCATTCAGTGAAACATTTCATATATACATATATATATATATATATATATATATAAATATAAAAAAGCTGTAGCTCTATTCAGAAAAATAAACACAGTAGACAAGGTAAAACTACTGCTTATGGCAGCACATACTTCACCTGTGTGTGTGTGTGCGTGTGTGTCTGTGTGTGTGTGCGCGTGTGTGTGCGCGTGTGCGCGTGTGTGTGAACTGTGGCTTGTCTGTGCTCACACACTCTTGACTACTCACTATTTAAAATGGCACATGAGCAGCCCGATCTAATCCCTGATCATACCCTCATCGGGGTGACGCTCACCTGGCATTTCTTTACAGAGACTTTTCGATTCTGGAGTGACTGTGTTCTGTTCCTTCAGGTACGGGTTCATTCCCTGATCTCATGCACTGGATTTGAGATCTTCTGTTGTTGTTTTTGACATCATTTTCACATGTCACATATGAAATTTTTCCGCCTGTCATGGTCAAGTTTTTCCTGTAAGCATTGTGACGTCCAGTACTCGGCTTTTCCGTGACAGTTTTACTACACGCTGTGTTACTGCAGATAATGTGTAGTGACATGCACATGTATTTTGTTGATGCCTTTTTTTTTTTCCTCCATTTTAATGTTCTTTTTGTGTAATCATTTTATGTGGATTTAAGCACTGCCAATTAAAATAGTGGGTATCCATTTTCACTGTATGATGAATTAATGACTCAATTTCACTGTTAGGTCCCTGAAATATTGTATTTTTATTTCTAATGGACAGGCATTATGAGCTGTAAAGTATTTTTGTACAAATTTAATACTTTGTTAGCATGATATTTATCGTCTATGTATAACTTTGGGGATTCCTACAGCTGTAAACCTTTATATGGCCAACAAAAAGAGAAACAATAAAAAGATATTCAGAGTGGACTAAGCCTGCTTTTTTTTTTTGAGTGACATTCTTGGACCTTTTGCATTTTTCAGCACACATGAAACAGTTTTTCTCCGATTTTACTCTTACAGAAATGTCCTGCAGGAATTTAAGCCCTCGTGAAAGGATTGCGCAAGTGTTACAAAATCTCACAGGTTACAATCCAGATGTGTATCTGCAGGATTCTGACAGGAGTCCTAGAAGAATTGCCTTCACAATTTTTAATTGGGAAACCCGGTGGGACGTTTTTGTAATAAAGGAGAAAGTTTTTGTGTTTCGTTCTAAGTTCTGACACCACTGCCTTGTTAATAGCCCACTGATGACGCTCAGAAGCCTTTCCCGCAAGCCAGACCTCTAGCTTTCACTGTTTCAAACAAAACCCTGGAATAACTGATGTCATAAGACAGGAGGCTATATATTTCAGTGACTATATTGTGCTTCGGAAAGCTCATTATGTCAGTGTTGACAAGTTTTCTGCTGAAAACCAGTACATGGAAGTGTGGCCAGCCAATCAGATTGCCACCTTCAAGATCCTGAAGGTTGTGGCCAGAAAAGTATGAGAGGTTGAAACTAATCGTAATTTTATGCCTGTCTTAGATGGCATCATTACTATGAATTAAGCTGAAGGAGTCAAATAAATCTTGAGCAGGTGTGAAACTGGAGCTGCTGCTGCATATTTTTGTGGAAGTGTAATCAAAGCAGAACGGCAGGCTGACCCAGTGAGTAATGTTGCCACCACACAGCTCCAGGGTCCCTGGTTCAATCCTGAGCTCAAGTTACTGTGTTTCTGGAGTTTTGTCCAGGTTCTCTGGTTTCCTCATGCCAGTAGGTGAATGGGCTGCACTAAACTGCCCCTAGATGTACAGGATTGTGTGAATGTGTGTGTGTATAGTGCTCTGTGATGGACCATTTACAGGGTGTGTCCCCACCTGACACCAGGTGCTCCTGGGATAGGCCATAGATTTACCTTTACCAGGATAAAGCGGTTACTGAAGATGATGATGCGTAATCAAATCTGTGACAAAGAAAAGCACCTGCTGTCCTTAGTAATTTGTGCCCCCTGGTGGACATTCACAGCCCTCAGCTTTAAAAAGCTGTGAAAATGAGGCAACAAGACATAAAAGGTCAGAATCGGAGAAACGGAAATGAGATAAGAACAGCTTGGCCAGACCCCGGTTCTAATAAGGGCTCGCTGGGGCCGAAGCCCTAGGGCCTGAGCTCGGAAGGGGCTCCTGGTTGGCTCTTGTTGGTGTCAGTTTCATGACTGACAAGTAAGAAGTAGCCTAGTTATAGCTCAAGAAAGTGGGAATACAAACAAACAAAGAACCACATGGTGTCTACACTGATCTGCTTTCCATACACAACGAGATTTTAATCATTTCAAGCAATCTGCAGTATATTTTTCCAAATGTGAATATAGCACTGCCTCACCTGTTACCAATGCATCAGGTGAGTGCTCCTTTTCTAAGCTGCCTTTAATTAAAAAAAAATTATTATTATTTTTTTTTAAATGCTTGCAGTCTGCTAGTGGACAAGAGAGACCGAGCCAGCTGACACGCATGTCCCTGGAATGTGTAATGGTTAGAGATTATCAAAGATTTCACCTCCCATAAAGCCTCTGTGCTCTTAAAGCACACGTGTCGGATTCAAGGCTTGCTGGCAAGAACAGCCTGGCTGCCTCGTTTCATTCAGCCTGCAGAAACAGATGGTAGTACATTACTGCTGAACATTTTCACACTATCTAGCATTCACAGCAGATCCGCAACTGCAGTGGACGCCCATCTTCTGCACACGCCACCGTTCAGCTTCATCTCACGGCACTGAAACTTGGGTTAAAATCAGCGCCTATCTGCTGCGCCTGATCTCAGTCAGACCCTCGTCTGAAAATGATTTAGAAATGCATTGAGTGTTGGCAGGGTCCCTGAATACATTTCAAGAGGGATGAAGAAATATACTAAATAAAATCACCATGTGATACAGCTGAATAGTTTCTGTTAGACATTTTCCTATAAATGTCATATTATAGGCTTATTGTAGTTTCAGAGCCTAGGTTATTGGTTTTAAGTGGTAGAACAGATAATAATGTGTTAAAAATTAATAGCTTTAGTTTTTGTTTACTTTAGTTGTAACAGGAACTGTAGTGCTGAGGAGTGCAGAGCCCTGCGGAGAATAGTGAGGGCAGCTGAGCGGATCAATTCAATTCAATTCAATTCAATTCAGTTTATTTGTATAGCGCTTTTTACAATGTCATTGTCTCAAAGCAGCTTTACACAAACAAAAAAGTAAGATGAAGTGTGAGAGTGTGTCTGAAGAGCAAGCCGAGGCGACGGTGGCAAGGAAAAACTCCCTGAGATGGAGATAGGAAGAAACCTTGAGAGGAACCAGACTCA
>CM040992.1:18550040-18580214 GCA_022985145.1 Pangasius djambal
ACTGTGACACACACTAAACGAAATAAGACTATGGTCTGATATTACGTCTGACTGCGGAGTTATTCCTATGTCGGCTATTTGTATTCCAATAGCTAATACTAAGTCTAGTGTATGACCTGCTTTATGAGTGGGTCCTAGAACGCACTGATTGACTCCCAGAGAGTCGAGTATCGACTTAAACGCTACCCTAAGTGGGTCACCTATTTTCTCAAAGTGTATATTAAAGTCGCCGGCAATTAACGCTCGGTTGACGGATACAACCAAGTTTGTTAAAAAATCTGTAAATTCACTAAGAAATTCTGAATACGGTCCCGGGGGTCTGTAGATAAGCACCAATGGAAGGGACTGTGACGGGTTTTTATTGTTGACTACACTTATGGTGCTGTAAAGTGCTTCGAACGTTGTAAATTTATCTAACGGCTTTTGTACGATTGTTAAATTATTCTTATAAATAAGTGCGACGCCTCCACCTCTACCGATCAGCAGGTCAGCACTGCCCAGCCTGCAGGACATCTACATGAGGCGGTGCAGGACCAGAACAGCAAAGATCTTCAAGGATCCCACACACCCCAACAACAGACTGTTGCAGTGGCTGTGGTCAGGAAAGCATCTCCATAACCACGGCCAGGACTGAGAGGCTAAGGAAAAGTGTCTTCCCCCAAGCTATCAGGGCCCGTATTCACAAAGCTTCCTAAGCCTAAAAGTCGCTCCTAATGACGAAATTCTATGAAAATTCTTAGAGTTATGACGTTTTCTTAGAATTTCCCCTTAAATTTAGGACTAAATCTTAGTAAAGATGAAAATGATTCACGAAACATCTTCGTCCTAAAAACAGCTCCTAAGGTAAAAATGGTTAAGAGTAGAGAGGAGGACTTTTAAGAGGCTTAAAAGAGTTTCTATAGCAGAGGACAAAATGGCGGAAAGAAGAAATATTCTCCAGACACGGCTCTTCTGTCCAATTTGGTTTTCTTGTTCTTTTACTTCCTTCCAACTCTCTTGGATTGTTGGCTACATACCATCCAAAAGTGCAGCTTAAACAGACCTGCAATCGTGTAAACTGGTAAAAGGTCCTGCAGTCGTGTAAACTGGTAAAAGGTCCTGCAGTCATGTAAACTGGTAAAAGGTCCTGCGGTCGTGTAACCTGGTAAAAGGTCCTGCGGTCGTGTAACCTGGTAAAAGGTCCTGCAGTCGTGTAAACTGGTAAAAGGTGAGCCATTTTGCTCCCATCAATCTGAAATGGATTAGTAATAAAATCAGTTTGGTAAATAAATGTAAGAACTTCAATATAGTAACTACTGCGTGGAAACTGGTTGCTTCAAAAGTGGACACATTTTCAACATTCGGCTGTTTTAATTATCTTTAAGATATTTAGCCTATAACAGAAACATTGCATAAAGTAGCCTGTATTCATGATTATACAATTTCTTAATACAAACATTTGATGATTTCACTGTCCATTCTATTATCATATATTCTGTTCTCACAAACAGCGCATTTTAAGACCTTTACAGATAGTTTTTTATCAACCAATCACAGTCCTTGAATTGCTGCGTCATCCCTAGCAACGGGGTCGACCACACCTCCTCACTAAGGTACAGGTTTTTGTACTTTCCTTACTCAGAGTCGCTCTGAGACGTTTCCTAAATCACTTGTAGTCTAGGACTCGCAGCTAGGACTTTTCAGGCTAAGACAGGAGCTCTCTGAGAGAACTCTAAGAAGCTTTGTGAATACGGGCCCTGGTCAGTACTCCAGCTACTAACACTTACACACACACACACACACACACACAGCACATTCAGCTGTTTGTCTCAGAAAAGACTGCAAGGCTGAGACTCTGGTTCATAGCCTACAAAACCCGAATAGATGAACCTGCTGCAGAGCGAGACAGATGAACAAGGTAAGCAAATGTTCATTTTAATTACTTGACTGAGAGCTCATTATTATGGAGGACAAAAAATGACTTAAGGACAAATAAGTAAGTAAGTAAGTAAATAAATAAATTTCGGTCATATAAAAGGGTATAATTAAATTAATGGCTTGAATTATTTCGACATTTCCATACATCAACATTCATTTATTTATTTATTTATTTACACATTTATTTATTTACTTATGTATGCTCCACCATCTGTCACAGTAACGGGTGAGGCTGCAGTTACAAACACTGTGCCGTGGGAAGGCAGCTGGCCCAGATGGTGTTTGTCCTAGACTGCTTAAGGACTGTGCTGCTCAACTGTGTGAGCCTCTGTAGAGGATCTTCAACCTGAGTCTAAAATTGGGGAGGGTCCCGGCTCTATGGAAAACATCTTGTATAGTTCCAGTACCTAAAGTAAAGTGTCCAGCTGAACTAAATGACTATAGGCCGGTGGCTCTCACATCCCACATTATGAAGGTTCTGGAGAGGATGATTCTGCGCCTGCTAAGACTCGAGGTTAAACACGCGACGGATCCCCTGCAGTTTGCTTACAGAGAGCACATTGGTGTGGATGATGCTGTCCTCTACATGGGTCACCGTGTTCTGCCTCATCTGGAAGAACCCGCAAGTTATTTCTTCAAGTTATGTTCTTCGATTTTTCGAGTGCATTCAATACCATCCAACCAATCATCCTTAGAGACAAACTGAAAGGGTTGGGGTTTGACCTCTCATTTGTTTCCTGGATCACTGATTACCTGACAGAAAGGCCACAGTTTGTCAGGCTGGGGAACTGCATCTCTGGTAGAGCTCTAAGCAGCACGGGGGCTCCACAGGGGACTGTTTTGGCTCCGTTCCTGTTCACACTGTACACAGCAGACTTCAGCTACAGTTCTGAGTGTTGCCACATTCAGAAGTATTCTGATGATACCGCGATTGTTGCGTGTATCAGGAATGGTCAGGAAGAGGAGTACAGAGCCCTGATAAAATCTTTCAGTGACTGGAGCCACAGAAACAGCCTCCTAGTAAATACCTCTAAAACCAAGGAGATGGTAGTGGATTTTCGAAGGGCTAAACCCCCTCCTTATCCAGTCAGCATCTGTGGTGCGGACGCTGAAGTGGGGCCAGCCTACAAATATCTAGGTGTGCACCTGGACAATAAGTTGGACTGGTCACTTCACACAGGTGTACAATATAAAAAAGGGCAGAGACGGATTTTCCTCCTAAGACGGCTGAGGTCCTTCGACATCTGCAGGAAGATGCTACATATGTTTTACCAAACTACAGGAGCAAGTGTGCTGTTTTATGCTTCAGTCTGCTGGGGAGGCAGCAGCATAAAGCAGAAGGATGCAAGGCCAGTGGACAAACTGGTGCAAAAAGCTTCAGTGACTGGAATGAGGTTTGAATCACTGGAGGCCGTGGTGTTGAGATGCACACAGAAAAAGCTAGAGGCCATTGTGGAGTATCCTGACCATCCCCTACACAACCCCCTGATGGACCAGAGAAGCAGCTGCAGTGGACGACTCACCTCACTGAACGATACAGGAGATCCTTCATCCCCACTGCCATCAGGCTCTACAACACCTCAGCCAATGGCAGATGACTAATCACTACTCTCACTACTTTACTACTCTCACTAATTACTACTACTCTCACTACTTTTTACTATTCTTACTACTTTCTTTCTTACTTATCTACAAGACTAACTGAATTTCCCTTTGGGGATTAATAAAGCTTATCTTATCTTATCTTATTTATTTACTTATTTATACACTTCTTCCTTTATTTATTTCTGTATTTCTGTGTCACTAAGATAAAGGGTTTTTGTACTTTCCTTACTCAGAGTCGCTCTGAGAAGTTTCCTAAATCACTTTTAGTCTAGGACTCGCAGCTAGGACTTTTCAGGCTAAGACAGGAGCTCTCTGAGAGAACTCTAAGAAGCTTTGTGAATATGGGCCCTGATCAGTACTCCAGCTACTAACACTTACACACACACAGCACCAGGACATAGCTCATATGTCACACATGACATATCTGGACAATTTGGTGTATACACATATGTACATATGTGTATAGATAAGTGTGGTAACTTATGATCTACATCATTTTCACCCTCATCAAACCATTCAGTGAGCACAGGTGTCCTGGGGATGGGGCGGAGTCAGACTGGAAAAGACCACTCCCATCAGGACAGAAATGTTTCATCATAGGATATAGGCAGTGGCTTGTACCTCTGAACAAGCTTTACATTTGGGCCCTAGGCGTGTTGCCTTTCCAAATAAAGTATCTGAATGTGTATAATACCACACCCTCAATATTTCGTGTACAGTCAGATAGCCCTGTTATGGCCAGTAGTATTGTCTACACCTGATTAACATCAACCACCTCTATCAGAGCAAAGCAGAAAACAAGCATGGCTACTAAGTCTACTAACTAAGTCTACTAACACAACTTTGTGCTGTTCGTTTTTCTCTCTCATCTACCTTCGTTTTCAGGTTTCATTTTTACGTTTAGAATCAAAAGGCATTCAGATGCTTTTACTGCCGTCTGCTGCACTGCCAGAAACCAATAACTTCAAATGAGCAAAGTAATTAAACTGACCATTAGCGAATTCTGAGTCACATGATCAATTTAGGCTCGTCCTATTGGATATAGCGCAACCTCCCAGACAGCTACACAATGGAAAACCATGGATTACCTTTGAAATTCCACATTTACACAAAAAAAAACCCACTAACACAAAAATAACACATTTCATAAAGGAAAATAGTCACTTGAATGTAAAATTGGAATGCATTAAGTAATAGAAAAGTTCACTGTAAGGATGAAGTTATTTATTTGGCTTTCATTATGTCGAAAGCTTGGCACTCTTTCTGACAAAATTGTTCACACATTAGCTCTGACTTGCTGACCGAGAGAATCAGACTCTCCTTGTTGGTAATTTAACAGCAAACTAAAACAACTGAGACAAAATATACACTCACTGGCTGGTTATTAGATTACATTAATTCTAAAGGTCAGGTTATAGGTGTACAATTACAGTCTGTACCTAACAAAGTGGCCACTGGGTATATGTTCAAGTCTAGTGTGAAATGCATTTATAGTCTGGTCTTTGCTATTTCGACTTTTCTGCATCCTTGACTATTCAACATTGCGTGTTTGTTATATTTAGAGTGGAAACTTCAGGGAGACATGGTAAGTATAATCGCCCCTTACTACAAAGTAATTACATAAGAAGCGCTTAATACAAACTTGTCCTCAGATGCTGGAGTTATTTATGGAAGATATCTGACTGTGAGAAGGAAGAGAAAGTGTGCAGCACACACAAGACAAAGTCTTAGCACAAGCAGGCATTAATAGTGTATGAAATGTACAGCTGAGGGCAAAGGTTTGAATCCTAAGATATTTGAGATAGATATATATATATATATATATATATAGTAGGGGTGGTACAGTAGCACACTGGGTAGCGTTGCTGCCTCATAGCTCCAGGGTTTGATCCTGAGCTTAGGTTATGTCTGTGTGGAGTGTCCACATGGGTTTCCTCCAGAATCTCTGACTTCCTCCCACCTCCCAAAAACATGTCACTGGGTGGACTGGTGAAATTACCTCTCGAGTTGTGAGTGGTCTGTGTTCCTGGGATAGGCTCAGGATCCACCACGACCCTGACCAAGATGAAATGGTTACTGCTAGCTGAATGAATGAATGAATGAATGAAAACATAAGGGGGGCATGGTGGCTTAGTGGTTAGCATATTTGCCTTGTGTCTCTAGAGTTGGAGGCTCAGTTCTCATCTCCGCCCCATGGCCGTGGAGCTTGCATGTCCCCCCACCCTGTGCATCAGGGGCCTCCCCTGGGCGCTCTGGCATGTGTTGTAGACTGATTGGCATGTCTAAATCGTCTGTAGTGTGTGAATGGGGTGTGAATTGGTGTGTGGGTGTGTGTGTGTGTGTGTGTGTGAGATTGTGCCCTGCAATGGGTCAGCACCCCATCCATGGTGTCCCCTGCCTCCTCCGCTGGCTCCCTGCGACCCTGTGTAGGATAAGCAGTACAGTAAATAGATGGATGAATGGATGGAAAAACATAAGTTGAAAAGTTTGCAGTTGTAATATTACCCCCTTTTTTAAAAATATATGAGGTCCAGTTTTGTGGAATCTGATCCTATTTATTTATTTATTTGTTTGTTTGTTTGTTTGCTTGTTTGTCTGCTGTTGTAATCCTCAAGCCCACCGCTAGGCGGCAGTAAAAGTCTTCATTGCGCTCCAAACCAAACGGAAAAGAAAAGCGATTAGCGAGAAACAGGAAGTCGCCACTTCACACGTCGCTTAGCCAAAATGAGCGCAGAAAAATATCCTCGGTCCTCTATTGAGGATGATTTTAATTATGGCACGAATGTCGCGACGGCGAGTGTACAGATCCGCATGGGTGAGTGAGCAGCAGTGCCGTGAGCGAACTAGGGCTGTTGTTAGCTTGCTAACTGGCTAATGCTTTAGGCTAGCTACATAAACAGCGACATTTCCGTGAATAAATAAATGAATAAATAAACCAGGATACAGTTGTGCCTATTGTGGTTTAATACTGTAGTTAGAGGATTAATGTTAGCTTTGAAATGCAGAGATGACGTCATGTGATTAGCACTGATAGCATTTAAGCTAGCAAACTAATAAAGTGATTGTGTGTTTCCATCTAGATTTCCTACGCAAAGTGTACACAATCCTGTCAGTGCAGATCATCCTGACCACAGCTTTGTCTGCCCTCTTTATGTTCTGTGAGCCCATCAAAAACTTTGTACATTCAAGGTAAAAGCTCTCAATTTAGGAGCACACACCTGAAACCGAGGCCTTACAGAGCACTACACTGACAAAAGCAGAGTTTCTGAGTCTCTTGTCCTCTTTGTGTCCTGCACAGTCCCTCCCTGGTCTTACTGTCTGCAGTCGGATCTCTGTTTCTGATCATTGCCCTGGCTGTTTATCGCCACCAGCATCCCATCAACCTCTACTTACTGCTGGGATTCGTGAGTACAGCCTGTCATTTACATTTTCCCTTCGCATTCACACTGAGTACACTCTCTGATCCGGCTCTGGCAAAGCACTCGGTACAGAGGAGCGTCTGTAAGGATCCGCAGCCCGATGGACTAAAAGCAGTCTGGACGCAGACCGATCCGAGTGCATGAGGAAATACTGTAGCCCAGAGGAAAAACCTGTGATCTGAATACGTCTGCTTCTGCAGCAGGTCCTCTGTTGTGGTTTATCCAGTTATTTAGCTGAAGGCAGCTCACTGGGCCAGAAACGAGCTACAGGGCTAGAGGCATTAGCTCAGGAACAGAGGTTCTCACAGGCTTTCATCCAGTTCTCACTTTGCTCTGGTCAGATTAGTGAAATGACGGCATGGCTTGTGTTTTTTTCTCTCTCTGATACACGTTAAAATTCTGTTCAGCGTCCATGGCTCTAGTCAGAAGTGGGAATGTTGAAGTGACACTATGAAACAAGACGTTGTTCCTCTTTCGGCTGATCCCGTCAGGGGTCGCCACAGACCCGCCCCAGTTTTATCCGGGCTTGGGACCAGCACCTCCACTGGCTCGGCTCGGCTCGGATTGGTTCCCTGGCCGGGAATCGAACCCGAGCCGAGGTCTAACCACTAATCCTCCAGGGTCCACACTATGAAACAAAACACAATCCTATCAGTGTGTCTTCTTTACAGTCATAAACTAATAGTTAAGCATTAAAATGTAACTGTTTTCACCATTGAGCCATATTAGTTACTATCCAGACTTCTTCTGTAAGCAGGGAAGTTTATATAACTGGACCTTTATGTAACTGCACTAGAGACTGACACTGTTTTTGATGTTGTTGTTGCAGACTGTGTTGGAGGCCGTGTCTGTCGGTACCACTGGTAAGTTTTCTCCTATTCCTCTCTTCCCCTGCTGAGCTCAGTCTCTACTCTACAGGCAGGCAATGAGGGGATCTGTTTAACCCCTTCAGCGCTACATCATCATCGCAGATCCACCCGGACTAACTTTCTCCTGTCAGTCAGAAGACTCTGATACACTGATGCCCAGACCTGAGTCGTTAAATCTGGGTGGAACGCACAGGAGTAGTGTGTTCTGTTTAAATACCATAATCAGCAGTAACGGTCAGATCGTCTATGTAAAGATACTACTAGCTACTAGTTAAAATATCTAGCAGTGTACAGCTCCTTCTCTGAGTGAGACTGAGAGTCTCATTGTTAAATTTTTTAAAAAATATTTTTATTATTATTATTTTTTTTTAGTATCATTTTATTTAAAATTTTTAGAGGTATGTTTTCCTTTGCCAATGGGGGATGCAAACTTTTGCACTCAACTGAATATGCATAATTACCTTTTTTTTAATTTTATTTTACATTTTCATGACAAGAAATGGGGTTCTCTCTAGTGTCTCATTTCATCACAACCAAACCGCATCTCTTTCCCTCATTTAATCAACCCTTATGTTCTGTTGGGGTCAAAATGACCCGTTTAACATTTTTTATTAAAACTGGAAGCAGATTAAAATGCTTTTTTTTTTTTTTTTTCTCAGCATGAAACTTGCTTGGCTTATTTTCTCTCTGGACAATTTTACTTCTGGTGCATGTGCTGTACCCCCAGTTTTATATTTATATCCCACAGGATATCTTTGGGCCATTTTGTCCAGAGAATAAAACAGATCATAACAAGTGGTGCAATATCAATCGACACCAACTGATTTTTATAAAACTGAAACAGATAGATGAAGTCACATTACCTCCATGTCTTACTTGCACGCATACCTGATTACACACCTGTTGGTAGGTGGTTTTGTGTGTCATTGTTGGTCCCTGAAATCATGGATGTATTCAGTGTTGGTCATCTCAGAAATGATCACACAGTCAGTATGAACAGCACATCCTTTGCTAAATAGCAAATTATGATTTAACCCCAGGGTAAAGTAATGGCAAGGTGATTTCATTCTGCTGTCAGGACCACAGATGAGTGACACACATCCTCAGTGTAAAAACAGTGTGTTGTTAGCCGCCTGTTGTGATTCCTGTTTAATAATCATGCCTCGGTCACGCAGCAAACACACCCAGTCTCTTAATAATAGTGATGATTTATGAGACGAGATGGAAACATTTGTTTACTCCATGTTTTCTCTTTGGAATATTGTCCTTAATGCCATTTCTCCTGCTTTCCAGTGACGTTTTATGAATACTCAGTGGTATTCCAGGCCTTCGTGCTGACATCGGCCGTCTTTGTTGGTCTGACTGCCTACACGCTCCAGTCCAAACGGGACTTCAGCAAGCTCGGAGCTGGGTAGTTCTCTCCTTACAGCTCACATTTGTCCCATTATGTATCAGTCAGATGTTTATACCGATCTCTAAATGTGCTGTTATATTCGCTAGGCTGTTTGCCGGCCTGTGGATTCTAGTCATTGCCAGTTTTATGAGGGTGAGTGCTCATTCACTGATTTCTCTTCTCTCTGAGAGACTAATGCAATCAAACCTGCTGTCCGACTGTACTTTGGTCAAACTGAATATCCGCACACAGTTTCCTGACTGTTTTCTAACTGCGTGCTCCTGCTGTGCGCTAGATTTTCTTCCACAATGACACGCTAGAGCTGGTGTGCGCCGGCGCCGGCGCTCTGCTCTTCTGCGGCTTCATCATCTACGACACACACATTCTGATGCGCAAGCTGTCACCCGAGGAGCACATACTGGCCTCCATCAACCTCTACCTGGACATAGTCAACCTCTTCCTGCACATCCTGCGCATCCTCGACTCCATGAAGAAGAACTGAGAGGAGAACCTGTAAGCTGACGCAGGCGATTCCCGCGTTGCAATGTCTTTTAGTGAAAATGATAAAGTACATCCATTGAATCTTTGTGTATTGTTTCTTTAGGCCCGTGTGCTGAACATGCTCGTGATTTTTCGGTAAAAAAAAAAAAAAGATTGTTGCCAGTTTATTAGGCACACCTTCCTTAGTCTTGAACTCACTGGCCGTTTAACATTAGTTAAGTATATATACATCAGGGATACCATCGAAAAATGTTCAGCTAAAAATGGCACTTTTCTGTCCGACAGAACAATTTTAACAGAAACAAAAAATAGATCTGCAATAATTTCATATCTAATACTTTACAAATGGTAATGATTAACCAGTTCACCCTGTCCTCCCTGTCCTCCCTGTCCTCCCTGTACCCAGGGCAATGTCAGGGGACCACCACAGGACAGATTTTATTTGGGTGTTGTCAGTAATTGTATATCAAAATGACCGAAATGGTGCATGAGGGAAGGTGTACCTAATAAACTGGCACCTAGTGTTGTAAGCGCATGTCATCCTAAGGCTCAAGACTTGTTTATATTTTTCAGTTGATCATTCTGTATAATAGGGGTGAGACCTTGGGATGATTTGGATTGATGAATCCATTTAAAAGCCAGCGTTTGAAATGAATCAGGGCAACAATCGTGAGCTGATTATTACTGATTCTAATTTATTATAAATCAGTTCTTATTGATAAAGGACAGACAGCTAGTGAGTTAAAAAAAAATAATTAGTATTTTTAATTTGATGTGTAAATAGCCTAACAAGGTGATTTACCCCTAACTCTGAAACGTCTCTACGTCGTCGTCATCCGCGAATGAACAGCATCCCGGATCCTGAACAAATCTGGTCGCATAATGATCCGAGGCGACTAAACTGAATCGTATGTTAGCGTCGCAGATTCAGTGGGATCATCAAATATCTAATCATTGCATGAGGTTTACACCCCTACTGTATCACTAGCTTTTTTTTTTTTTTTGGGGATTTTATCTTAAAGACAAGCTTAACTCTTCTTGCACGCTTAATTCAAAGAGGCTTTATTGGTATGACTGGATGTTGCAATTACACTCCGACAAATACGCTTCAGTCTCGCTTCAGATCATGATTAGACAGATCTACAGAGGACCAGTGATTTATGAAATTCAGATCTCTGATGTGTTTTGTTTCGCTGCTTTTATGAAGACGTTTTAATATTGTTTTGTTTGTTAACTCGGGAACAGAAGTGTCGCTCTTAATGCCACCGATTCACTGATGGCGGTGTAATTCCATGTATTTTCTTTTTCACTGTGCTTATGATCATTCGGGTCATTGGTTTTAAATCTTTTGGGTCATGATGCAGATCCGTGTCTGAACTACTGTAAGACGCTATCGACGATATAAACAGAGCTGAAAGAGTTCTTCCGTACACCTGCTAAGCATTGATCTGCAGTGTTAGTTATAACGAGGAGCAAATTATTAATTCGAGGGCCTGTGGAGCAAAGGATCAATTGGAAATGTCTAAGAAGAACTGTTTAAATCATGTTGAGGATGAATTAAAGTGCTCTTGCACTTCAGGTAAATCTGATACTCCTCTCCCTCAGAGTGGTGCTGCTTTATGACCACCGCATTTTTTAAACAAAAAAAAAAAAATTGTGCGCTTTGGTGACTTTGATTGATTGGGAAACTGAATGATTCAGGGGTCTAGAACGTGCGTCTTTAGACAGAGACGGAGTCATGGGTTCATTTTAAACTTGCTTCTCTGTGCAGTACCACATTATGTATATGCTATATTTTAAATATTTTCCTGTGAATATAATGATATAATAACGATGTTTACTTCCCTTTTCACTGTAATTTATTAACATACCTATCTGTGCAATATTATTGGGGAACTTGTAGCTCAGTGATGAAGCATGTTATTGATTAAAATCACTTAATGTATTATCATCATCTGCAATATCAATGGGGATTAAAAATCTGGATGTATAAGAGGATATGATTAATATATTAAATATTTGACCCGCCGTGTTGTTCGCATTTATTTCACTATGCTGTACTTTTGAGGAGGCGGTGTAAATGATGTACAGCTTCTTTTTCCTTTCGCTGTATTTTCTTTTCTAAGCAGAAAGAGTAAAAGATCATCTGCAGTTCTTTACTGATTGCACGGACTCATTTCATAACCGCCACGCAATGAGACAGCTTTGCTTTTTGTTTCGGTTTCATCCGCCTGAGATGCTGCATGAGAGCCGATCAGCACTACAGGCTTTGTATAGATGGCATCTGATAATGTCTGACCGTAACTTGGGAGTGCTCTGGTGGTTCTTTCTGGAAAAACACTGATCGTTTCCAGTTTTCTGGTACATGTTTTATCAATATTTCTGGAGCAGCTTCACAGATATTCTTAGTAAGAGTCGAGTATAGTACTATGCCATAGTTGTTGGATTGATGGAAAAGATAGGATGTGTTTTTAAATTGATGTTCATGAGATATTAACCTAAAATGGCAAAATACATACACCAAATACACTGCATGTGTCGTCTTTGTTTTCAGCCAAATTAGCATGTGAGCTCTGTAAAAAACTTTGTCACTTTACTGCAGGACGTGGAGGAAGTAGATTTAGTAGGTTTGTAATAATGGACAGTGAAAGGCACTGTGGTTAAGACGGGTTGCAGTCTGCAGTTCTGTTGGCTATAAATCTTGGTATAAGAACATGCACATGTACACTGTATGGCCAAAAGTATGTAGAGACCTGAGCATCACGCCCATATGTGCTTGTTAAACATCTCATTCCCAAACCGGGGGCTTTAATATGGACTTGGTCACCCCTTTTGCTGTTATAATGAGCTCCACTCTTCTGGGAAGCTTTCCACTAGATGTTGGAGCGTGGCTGTGGGGATCTGTGTTCATTCAGCTACAAGAGCATTAGTGAGGTCAGGCGCTGATGTCGGGTAAGGAGTCTCCAGTTCCAGTTCATCCCAAAGGTGTTCAGTGGGGTTGAGGTCAGGGCTCTGTGCAGGACACTCGAGTTCTTCCACTCCAACATTGGCAAACTTCATGGAGCTCGCTTTGTGCACAGGGAGCAGGTTTGGGCCTCTTAGTTCCAGTGAAGAGAAATCTTAATTGGTGCTTCAAACTTTGTGTGTAACAGTTTGGGGAAGAACCACATACGAGTGTGATGGTCAGGTGTCCACATACTTTTGGCCGTATAGTGTATATGAGAGTGCATTTTGTTAGTTCTGACTTCCTGACTTGGGAATTTGCATGAGATAATTTTTCTGAAATACATCAATATTATACTGTCAAAATTTTCTAAGGGCGTAATTTCAAAACCCCGTAGAGGAATAAAACAGATGAGCCAGGCTGATTTTTTTTTTCTTTTAATTGTTTGTTGGATTTTGTCTTGAATACTAGTCTAATACCTCCTGCACATTTACATCAATTCGGAGCGGCTTTACAGGCATGACTCTATCGCATGTGTTCACATTAGTCCTATTTTTTTTTCAGTCCAGATGTCTGTAAGTCTTTTCACATATGAAAGTGAAATCTGTGTGTTTATGAATTTGAAAGTCAATTTCCAAAGCAAATAGCATTCACACTCATGCAAGTTTTCCCTGATTTAGGCAGAGCTCATTTTGCGAGCAATCTTTTCCCACAGTCCTCCTCGTTCGATTGCTCTGTACACTTCAATCTGCAATGGATTTTATAGGGATTTTCAAATTTAGGGATCAAAGTACTGAATCATAAATGCAGATTTGAGCTTAACTTTGAACTGATATTAAGAGTTTTTAGCTGCCAGTTGGCATGTTCCTGAATCTAAAAAAGAAAAAAAAAAGAAATCTATGTGTTTATTTCTAATAGTCATGCAAATGCAATCTGTCTTATCTAGAACTAAAAAAAAAAATAAAATCACAAGCAGATTTTGGTATGCTTGTGTTCACACAGCTCTAACTAAGCAGAGTAATTGCTGTAGGTGTGAAACCATCCAGCGCCCAAAACATTCACCACTTTTTTAAAAAATCTGCTTAGACTGTCTGAGCGAAGCCACTAATTGCTCTTCATGCCTATTTCTCACTAAAGTAGAATGATCCAGTAGGTTTCTTGTATATTTTAAATCCATTTGTATATAGTTTCACTAATCCCCCTGCTGTGATGCCTCTGATTCTATTATCCCCTGAAGTGACACCCCTATTTAATACATAATCTACTGTAAAAACAGTGCTTTAATGATGACAGAAGTCCGAGTCATACTTAGCTCTGGGAAGAAAATGCAAAATGCTTGATTCACTTGTGTGATCCTCATTTTGTCCGCAAGGGGGCGTAACCACCCCAAATATCATTAAAAAAATAAATAAAAAATCAAGCCGCTGTAGGTGTGAATGCATTTCCTGATCAGATTGGTGTAATTTCAGGAAGTTGTGTCCACATTCCTGAACTAAAGAGGAGTCTTGTGTATGAGGACTTGGAGAGACAAGACAAACGAGATGTCTGTTTTAACATTTTGTGTGTGTGTGTGAGAGAGAGAGAGAGAGAGAGAGAGAGAGAGAGAGAAACCTCTTAAATCTGAGTGTGGTCCTAGTTTGTTTAAGGGGTCACAATGAGCCATCCGTTCTCCTCAAGACCCTTTTCTGTAGGCTCCTGAAAGATGGTAAAATCCACTTAAAATTCCAGGCTGGTTGGTGTTCTTGAGGAGGATGGGGGCACTTAGAAATTCTTGTGGGATGAGAGTAAGGCTTTGATCTTAGCGTTTTTGTCTTTCAAGTGGCAGCATAGTCTGGAAGAAAGAGAGCATCCTGCGTACATCCAGGTTCACTCTCACTAAAGAGCATATGACCGACACACACACCCTACTCTTCATTCCCACAGCATAAACATGCTGTGATCCGTACACACCACCCCACTCCTCTTTTAGACAGTACAGACCACACTATTGTCCATACATGTCCTTACAAAGCATGCTGCAGCCCATAAACATGGACAGTCTTATCCATATACATCTGCAAGTATGACATAGTAATACAGTAAATTAATAATACTTATTACTATAATGTTACTTAGTGCATTTTCTTGTTTAATTTCTCTGACTTGGAGTTGATTCAGTACAAAGGGCTATCTTTTTTCGGGGTAGACTGTCTAACAAACTTTGACTTGGACAGAACTTTCTTTCTATTCTCCTCCAAAGGCATTTAAAAAAAAATCAACAAGAGTAAACCACCTTGTTTTATTACACCTGCTATTCTATTCCTGTATCATTGTCTTCTTATGCTCCTTTTCAAGCACTGCTGATGTGTTACTGATGTGAGAAATGGACAGCAGATCTCGGGGGTGTTTCACTCTGTGTCTTCACCTGACACGATTGTCACCTTTAGGCTCCACGAATCTGCAGTCTGGGCTAGAAAGAAATCAGCCCCACCCTCGCTTCTTCATACCATTCGGTGTCTTTTTCTTATGATCTTTGGCGGTCCATTTTTAGTCCACTTTAAACTACTTGTTAACAGCAAGTAATAATAAGACATTATTACAACATATTATAACATTAATGCCAAAAACCTAAGCCTTAACTTTTTTTAAGGGCTTAACCCTGCTAGCC
Organism: Pangasius djambal; assembly: GCA_022985145.1. Taxonomy (NCBI): domain Eukaryota; kingdom Metazoa; phylum Chordata; class Actinopteri; order Siluriformes; family Pangasiidae; genus Pangasius; species Pangasius djambal. The sequence continues at coordinate 18,565,336 of CM040992.1, forward strand.
CATTTATACCAGCCGGCCCTTTTCCAGATAATCTCTGCATATTTACATCATCCACTAACACTCCTCAGCTTCCCACTGACCCAAGCTTCACGTTCACTAAAACGTCACCTCAGTGTCAGCTCAATGCTGCATTCAACATTTAAAATCTTTCCTTTTCATTTACTCTGCATTTTGTGTATTATTATCAGGCCCAGAGTACTATTCACATTCAGAATTTAGTCTTAAATCCCAAATGTTTAGCCAATAACTGTTTTTGAAGCCATTATCCATAAGAACAAACCCAATCTTAGCCCAGTCTGTGTCTGCTGGGTCCAGCACATCTTTGAGCATCACTTTTATGTTTTTTTTTTTTTTTTTTTTTGCTTTTGATTTGTTTCATCCCCACCTTTGTTGCTTCTTATTTCCCCTTTTAATTTGCTCAACTTTAATCTGAAGCATATTTTCCATCGTGCGCGAGAGTTGTTTTGTGTGATGACGGCACAGCAGGTTTCCCTCTGATCTTACTTGGCAGCTCCGGAGCAAAGCATGTGGGGGCTTTGGCCTTCCCACTAAGAGGTTATGGAGCGCTGCGTTTAACCTTCTTTCTGTGCCCTGTTTGGTGGAATCCAAGCATTAAACTCAGTCAGCTTTCCCCTGCAGGTGCTCTTCTGCTTGGTTTATGATGTCCCTTCTCTCCTGGTGTCTGTTTCTTCTGAACCTGACGGTCGATGTGTTGTCACCGGTATGATCGTGGCCTGTCATTCACATTTTATTAATAACTGATCCAGGGAGCACATTTATTCCTTATTAAAGGGACAGTAATTTCCTGAAGATGCTTATCTCTATATATGCTTTCATTATTTTGTTATTATCATGCGTTTGTATGCACCATACACCACTGCAGCAACTCCCATTCCTGCAAATAGCAGTCGTTCGCCCTATCCATCATCCTACCTGTTTTCTGTATTTTGCGGGGGCTGATGGTGAATAATAGGGACAGTGCTGATCTCTTGGATTAGGCCATCTATTCTCCAACTTAGCCTTTGATGTCTTGTCTCTGTGTGTCTCTCTCACGGCGACTCCAATGGGAGCCTTGCGGCACAGTGGCTCAATGAGTCTGCTTTTGTTGCTTCTGTCTTTCTCCTCCATGCCAAGGGGATGATTTAAATCACTGGCATGCACACACACACTCACACACACACATACACATACACACACACACACACACACACACACACACACACACATATTGCACACTGCTCCAAGAGTCTTATAGAAGACTTCTTTGCTTTGGCTAGAACCCTCACATAAGAACAGTATATCACATATGTTACAGTATATTGTGTTTACATGCTGTACTTGCAATACACCACTCAATTTTTTTTTTGCTTAATTTTGCCCTCATTCAGGTTTTTACACACATGCAGTGACAGTTGGGGTAATATTAAAATCTAATAGTAGCTTGCCAACAAAACTATTATCGCTGAGAAGTGCATTACTGTATATTACAAGGTCTTATTGATGGCATAATAAGAACGATGTGGAGCAAAATGTTTAACACACTTAAAGACAGATAGGCAGCCGCATTTGTTCTTTGAAAATGTTATTTCAGTTTTATTTATGTCCTACTTGGGTTCAAGCTTTGTTTTCTCCAAATACTTAACATTGTAAACAGAAAAATTGTAACCCTTTAGTTAAAAAACAAAAACAACGCTGAACTTACGTCTCTGTTTTCTGTGCTTTTGTGTAATTTGTACATTGACTGGACAGTGTGTGCTTAGTCTATCACCTTTTAGTTTCTCCTCCAAAGACATTTGGGGGAAAGAAAAGATGACAAATAATCTATCTAGTTGACATTCATTACACCCATGACTGTATTTCATTGCTGATGATGTGGTATGGATGTGTCAGTAAAGCGGGCTAAAAATATCAGTGCAAACGAAGATTAAATCTAGGTGGCGTGTCACTCTGAGTAATCACATGACACGACTGTCACTGAATGAATGAATGAATCTACAGTCTGTACCAGAAACAAATCAGCCCTATCTATCTATCTATCTATCTATCTATCTATCTATCTATCTATCTATCTATCTATCTATCTCCCTGACTGCTGAAGAATTTGGCACCTTTTATGAAGGGAAAGATTGCAAATATCTGCCAGACCTTCACTCCTACCCCAACTCCTACACTACACACTCAGGATTCCCCTTCTCTTTCACTGGAACATTTTTCTAATCTAGCAACAGAAGAGATCCTGCAAGTCATTTTGTCCTACAATCCTACCTCCAGACCATCTCACAAGACCTACTCCCTTTCATCACTACTATAATCAATAGCTCCATACCATCTGGTCATGTACATTCAAGAGAGCAAGGGCTATTCCCATCCTGAAGAAACCCACCTTTGATCCCTCAGACATCAGCAACTACCAACAGGTATCGCTTCTCTCTTTTCTTACTAAAATCCTTGAACGCAGTGTCTACAATCAACTGTCTCTCACAGAACAACCTCCAAGCTCCTAACCAGTCTGGCTTCAAAGCAGCACATTCCACTGAAACTGCCATTTTGGCCGTCACTGAGAAGCTACATGCTGCTAGATCAGCCAAACTGTCATCAGTCCTCATCCCCCTCAACCTTTGAGCAGCGTTTGACGCAGTTGACCATAGGACTCTCTTGTCCATCCTCATGAGTCTTGGAATTTCTGGTGCAGCATGGCAATGGTTTGATTCCTACCTGGAAGGTCGGTCATATCAGGTGACGTGGAGGGGATCCACATCTGCTCCATGCAGACTCTCCCTGGTGTCCCACAAGGCTCAGTACTTGGTCCTCTTCTGTTCTCCCTCTATACACAATCTATTGCTGTGGTCATATCACACTTAGTGCGGTCATATCACACATATAACACTCAGCTCATCCTCTCCTTCCCTCCCTCAGACACTCATGTTTCTGCTCAGATCTCAGCATGTCTGGCAGACATCTCATCATGGATGGCAGTTTATCAGATGACACTTAATCCCAGCAAAACTGAACTGCTGTTCATCCCAGTTGATTCATCCCCACATTGGGATCTTGTGATCTCCCTGGACAACTCTCTGATCTCACCTTCAGTTACTGCACGCAACCTTGGGGTACTAATGGACAATCAACTGTCCTTCTCCCCTCACATTGCTAATCTGACACGCTCATGTCGATTTCTCCTTTACAACATAGAAGGATTCGTCCATTTCTATCCACACAGGCCACTCAGGTACTTGTTCAGTCCCTTGTCATTTCTGGACTACTACAACTCAGTCCTGGCAGGTCTGCTTCTGAGTGCCATTTGTCCTCTGAAACTGATCCAGAATGCAACTGCATGACTTGTTTTCAATCTTCCTAAGTTCTCCCACACCTCAACTGGCTTCCTATAGCTGTCCGCATGAGATTTAAAACACTGATGCTAGCCTATAAAGCCAAAAACGGACCAGCACCCTCTTACCTTAAAGCACCTATCACACCCACACTGCACCAAGCTCCCTCCGATCCTCTAGCACTGATCAACTGGTCCCACCATCTCTCAGAGTACAAGGAAGGCATCCATCAAGACTATTCTCTATTCTGGCACCTAGGTGGTGGAATGAACTTTCCCTAGTCTGAAGAGCTGAGTCACTGGCTGTCTTCAAACAATGTCTAAAGACCTACCTCTTCCTGAAGTACTTAAATTAGCACTTTAAAAAAAAAAGTTGTCTGTGTGCTTTTGTTACTTTATTACCTCCCCAACAGAGTTTTTAGACTGATAGTATTCTTAGTCCGTGACCTAGTGAACCAGTACAAGAATGTATTTATTGATAGAGATTTCAAAGCACTTCTGTAAGTTGCTCCGGATAAGACTGTCTGCCAAATGCCATAAATGTAAATGTAAATGTCTCCTGGTCCCATCTTTGGCTCTTTCACTTTCCTGACAGGTTGCTGTATCTGTACACAGGTGATCCTCAAAATGAGTCAAGAAGGACAAGGCGGGGACATGGATTAAAATACCTGGGAGAGGACACAGCTTTTAGATTCATTTCTCCCACCGTCAGATGCTGTTTTATATCCCTGAAGATACTGGAGCTTATTGCAGGGTTGTTGTTTTTTTTCCTGTCATACCACTGCAGTTATGACACATTAAACACGTTTAAAAAATGTGCGCGTACAGTCAACTCCAGAATAAATGGCACCCTTCATGGAAATGAACAAACATGACTAACACATGCACCAAGTGATATTTTGAACCTAAATATATGAATACACTTTATAGTTTTATTTCAACACAATATTGTTTCAAGCATAAAAAAATTTAATTAGCTTTTTAAGTGGTGCCAAATTTCTGCAAAATGCTAGTTTCAGATCATCTGCACCCTTATGTGGTGAAGCCTTACCTGGAAAGAATAACAGCACAGAGTCTCTACATTTAATGCCTAACAAAGTTGGAGGAATGTTTGTCAAACAAAGTTTGTCCACCCCTCCATGCTGAATATTTTACACTCCTTACAACCCCTTTAGGGTTGCATATGTGGGTTGCACTGCTCTCTTCAGTTCAGGCTACAATATCCTGGTATGTGCAAGAATTCAAGATTCCATCAATCTTGAACCAACCACAAACCAGCAGTGTTTATTTTAAACAATGATTTTTGCCCATTCCTCAAAAGAGAGCCAGTAATTTTGGAGTTGACTGTTTATTGTTGTGGGGAAGCCCTGTAAGAAAACGAGTGCCATTTTATATCTGTTTTTCCTTTGCACTTTTGTCAACTTCTTCCCTTCTTAGTTAGATCATTTCTATGCATTATTTTGACTTTACCAATCTTCCTTTGTTTAATAAATTCATCTCATGTTTTCGAGAAATTTGCGGTGTCCTGCTGGGACAGGAAGAGTGGTTTTCTATGTGATTTTCTCCTTTTTTTAATGTTTTGAGGAATGGGCAACCAAAACCCTTGACTGAACCTTAACGCTGAGAGTTGAATACTGTCTGGGGAAAGTTGTTTAAATGATCATTCTAATTAGTATTTACTAGGAACCTTTGAAGGAAATAGAAGCACTCTGTCCATGTAGTGTAGCCTCCATGAACTGCCTAACATCAGAAGCGTACTCAAGATTGTTTTGTCTTTCTGTAATAAAATACACTGCCTGGCCAAAAAAGGTTGCTGTTTGATTGAGCTACGATTGGATCATAGGCTTTTAATCGGCAACAATTCTTTTAACCCTAACTGATGCAGTGTGTAGCTTCTCATTTCTTAAACAACCAAAGCGGAAGACGTATCCTGTGGTTGCGGAAAAGATGTTACTGTGTTTCAGAAGGGGAAAATTGGCCTGCATCAAGCAAAGAAAACAACTAAGGTAATTGCTGAAATCACTGGAATTGGGTAAAGAACTGTCCAAAACATGATTAAAACCTGGAAGGATAGTGGTGAACTCTCAACTTTGTGGAAGAAATGCGGTTGGAAAAAAATCTTGAATGACCACGATTTGAGTTCTTTAAAATGCTTGGTGAAGTCCCATCGACAGTAGAACTCACAGCTGTGTTCAATAGTGAAGTAAGAGCACTTCCACATGCACAGTGCGACGAGAACTTACAGGATCGGTATGACCACAAGAAAGCCACTTGTTAGTGAGGCAAAAACGACTTCAGTTAAGGAGCAAAAAGATTGGACTGTGGAGCAATGGAAGAAGGTCATGTGGTCTAACGAGTCCAGATTTACCCTATTCCAAAGCAGTGAGTGCGTCAGGGTAAGAAGGGAAGCACATGAAGCGATGCACCCATCATGCATAGTGCCTACTGTACAAGCCTCTGGAGGCAGGGTTATGATCTGGGGTTGCTTCAGGTGGTCAGGTCTAGGCTCAGCAACATTATGTGGCAGTAAAATGAAGTCAGCTGAGTACCTGAATTTACTGATTGACCGGGTTACTGATGGCCCAGGCTCAAATTATGAAAGAGTGGTTCAGGGAGTATGTGGAATCATTTTCACACATGAATTGGCCACCACAGAGTCCTGACCTTAACCCCATTGAAAGTCTTCGGGATGTGCTGGAGAAGACTTTGTGGTTCAACTGTCCTGTCCTCAATACAAGATCTCTGCCAAAAATTAATGCAAATCTGGAAGGAAATAAATGTTGTGACATTGCATAAGGTCGTGAAACAGTGCCACAACGAACGTGTGCCGTAATCAGAGCTAACGGCCAGGCATTGTAGTGTAGGATTACACTCTTAGTGCAAAGTAAAGTTGCATCTAGCACTTTAATAGACCTTTCATTTTGTTCACCTGTGGCAACTCTTCAGATGAGTTTCCGTTTCACAAATATTTCCAAGTAGAACCCTTTTAGAAATGGAGAACCATTAACCATCCAAAGAACCAGAGAGCAACCCTTTCTAATTGTGAAGAGTAGCTACTGCTACAGTCATAATCGGAAAACGCATGACAAGCCCAGACTGCACCTGCCTCACGCTGCGTGAGTCACGCAGGATACCCAGATGTTGAGAGGAAACTTACATCAAACAGAGCATATGAAATCCGTGTCCAGTGTTAGTGCTGTCCCATTTGGTGGGTGCATTGTTGAGATTCCACAGCCTGTTTTTGTTATTGTTATTAAGGGAATGTCGACCCGCTGCTGCTCCGCTTGGTGCAAGAGGCCATGCGTAGTGGGCCGAGCCTCTACGTGCCACGGAGCAGCACAAATAATCACCCCACTGACTGTTTATTTTCCCCCGTCGTCTCTGACCACATTTTGGTCTTTCTCTGGCCTGAGGGAAACATGGATGAGTGACCACAGGCCCCCCTATGGCTGAACTGGGGTTAATTGGTGTAATGTGTGAAGTGTCCCAGTGTGTCTGTGTGTGTGTCTGGTACAGGATTATGGCTTAATCATTCACTTATCTGGAAATAATGTAATTTTCCAGTACCTTTTTATTACCAGTTAGCTTACACAACACAGATATTTGATTGAAGCTACAGGAAGTATGAAAGTTTCTGGTCTGAACATGAGTGTGTACAGTGTGTATAGTGTGTATCTGATAGGTATGTGTATAACATGAGGCTGGAGAGTGGGTGGCAGAGTGAATCAGAGCTCTGGACTGGCGCACGTGTGTGTGTGTGGACCAGCATTAAGGAATCTACTCATTACCAGTTGCAGGTGGTTGGAGTTAGCCACTTTATTGGGCTGGTATTTGAATGTGGAAATTCTTTTCAGATGACACAGCCTTACACAAAAGCAGCAGGCTTGTGCTTCAAATAATACTCCTGACTAAGACTGATGAGTAAATTTTGGCACTTTGCTGGGTAACCTTACAGTTCTGTTCATCAAAAAACTATAAAATAGGGCCAGAATCTACATACATTTGAGTGCAGATGTTTCTCTATTTTAAAATGTGGCTATGTTATAACATCTACATGCAGTTGAGTGTACCCTGTTTGGTTGTGTCCACTTATTTTTTCATTTGTTAAAAAAAAAAAGAAGGTAATAATTAAATGTGGATGTAACTGCAACGAACCAGTCGGCAACATTAACAAGAACATACATAGTTTGAAAGAAAATCTCAGAGTGTGACATCTGGTAGAGTTATAACAGATATGTCAAGGTGACTTAAGGGGCTGGAGAATGTTATAAAGTATATTTCATTTCATGTTTAAGTGTATAGACTTTTGCACTGTTCTGAGAGTTTATCTCACAGCCAGTTGTTACTTTTGATTCCCATCGTTTTTATTCTGATCTGGTGGAATATTGGTCTCAGCTAAATGTAGAGATGTATAGCCGTTATAAACGTGGTCAAGCAGTGACTGAACGAATTTCAGGGATTATGAAAGGTTTGGATATGACCGAGCTAAGAACCTAAGAGTTTTATTAGGTCTTATTGAACAACTCCAAATAAAATTCTAATTTAAAAAAAAAAAAAGTAAGATCTGTAATACAAATAATTTGTGTGGCTGCTAAATTTGTGAAACAAATAGGCAAAGTAGCTGTTGAACTACAAAATTTATTTCAACACCTAGTCATAATTCTCACAATACAGTATATCTTTTATTCTATCCCACTTTTTCATATGTATGCTTTATAAAATCCTGTTTTCATATTCTGCATGGTGGGATTTACAGTAGCTTGACAATGTCAGTCATTTAATATGTATGAGTGCTTGGGTTGTGCTAAGGGATGTAACAAAACTGAACTTCTGTTCATCCCAGGTGATTCATCCCCATCTCAGGATCTTGTAATCTCCCTGGACAGTTCTCTGATCTCACAACCTTGGGGTACTAATGGACAATCAACTGTCCTTCTCCTCTCACACTGCTAATCTGACACGCTCATGTCGATTTCTCCTCTATAACATCAGAAGAAGACGTCCATTTCTTTCCACACAGGCCACTCAGGTACTTGTTCAGTCCCTTGTCATTTTGAGACTGGACTACTGCAACTCGCTCCTGGCAGGTCTGCCTCTGAGCGCCATTCGTCCTCTGCAACTGATCCAAAATGCAGCTGCATGATTGGTTTTCAACCTTCATAAATTCTCCCATACCACCCCATTGCTGCGCTCCCTCCACTGGCTTCCAGTAGCTGCCCGCATCAGATTTAAAACACTGACAAAGCCAAAAACGGCACCTCGCACGGCACCACGCTCCCTCCGGTCCTCTAGCACCGCTCGACTGGTCCCACCGTCTCTCAGGGTACAAGGAAGGCATCATGACTCTTCTCTGTTCTGGCACCGAGGTGGTGGAATGAACTTCCCTTAGATGTCCGAACAGCTGAGTCTCTGGCAGTCTTCAAACGACGTCTAAAGACTTACCTCTTCATAAAGTACTTAAGTTAGCACTTACCAAAAAAAAAAAACCTCCCCAACAGAGTTTTGGACTGATGTTTGTGACCTAGTGAGCCAATATCAGAATGTATTTTTGATAGACTTCAAAGCACTATTGTAAGTCGCTCTGGATAAGGGCGTCTGCCAAATGCCATAAATGTAAACACCAAAGTTTGATTTAACAAGGCCTTAACCATGTTGGACAGCGCAGCCAGAGCACAACTCTCCTTGATCTGCTGGGCTTCACCCACCCTCATCACTTCACACACACCCAGCATGTGGAAGAAATGACTAATGCTGAATGAAAACGCTGCTTATAAGACTGTCTGAAAATGTCTCCATGAGGGAGCCAAGTGCTGTGTAGAGGAATTTCTGTTCCACTGTACATGCACTGTGTGTGTGACCTAATGTGGAAATTAAGAAACAAACATATAATGCGTATTAGGTTTTACAGGTTATTTAAATATCACATGTAACAAAAATGATCAAAAATGTATATTAAGATGGAACAATCTAGATTGTATCTCTGAATTGGATACACAGTAAAAAGTGGACGTTAACTGGCTTTTATTTTACTTCCAATGTTTGCTTGTGTCCCTATAAACTTTTATATCTTTAATTAATTTCTCCAACTCTTTAAACGGTTCATATTTTCTGTTTTAAGTCCTGAGATAGCTATTTTTTCTGACCCCATCGAATCAGCACAGTAGATTGCTTTGGGGTTTGAGATCATTTGATGTATTAATGCCTTACACAAGTCTTAACAAAGTTAATATGCATTAGAGACCTTAATAAGACATATTCAATTAAGTTAACTAGAGCATGTCAGTAGGGATGTAAGTGTTTGAGCTTCTGAAAAAAGAACTGATGTAGCATTTAGACCATTTTAAAGTCTGTATTCAACCAGAAATAAAATTATGAAGGAGGGATGCAAACCTTTGCGCTCAACTCTGTGCTTTTGCCTCCGTTTTAATTAATGCCCCATATCCAACTATACAGTATAGATCTAGATAGAGCATAGTTATATGAAGGGCTCAGGGTTTCTGTTCCTTCCTTTCTCTTTATACAGCGCTATTGAATTCTCAACAATGTTCGGACTGGTCAAAGGGTGTTGGTTAATTTTCTATAATAGCAGCTCTGACAGCAGTACTGGGTGTAATTCATATAACACATTAATGCACTGTTTATAAGAAATTGTTTCAGTTGTAGCAGCTACTTCACAACTGGCGAACACTGGTTGTTATTTACCGAAGACAGCGTATAATCAAAGTCTTGATATGGTGAAGCATTCTATAAGGGGACGTTTTTTTTTTTTTTTAAACATTTATGGAAGGAGTCTCCAGTATCAGTGCTTTGTAATAGACTTTGTAATGAGTTTTCTGCCATGTGAGACTCTTCAACAAAGAGGATTTCCAGTTTCTCTGTAACATGAAAAGCTCCAGTCTTCAGGACTGGAGGTATTAACCCATGAGTTAAACAAGGCTCAGGATGGCAGCATGGACAAGGCTACTTTCTGTTCGCTGCCACACACTGGAAGAGTAATGCACGTTTCAGAACATAAATGAATAAAACTTTTATTTGAGTGGTATATCACCCACTTGATGATAACAGTCCATTACTAATTGCTTTTGTATGCCTATATACAGCTTATCTGCTTGTTATATAAAACTAAGTACTCGTTGACTACACTACTTTGTCATAACATCTAAATATATTTCCATTTCATATGGCATATACACTACAGAGTACACCGAAAAGGAACATAACAGATGGTGTTCAACAGTATGCTCATTGTCTCCATATAGAAGAGAGAGTGATAAAGAGAAACAGACAGACTAGCCAACCCATGCACATGAGCTGAACACAGTAATTACCATCCTCAGTCAAGTCATGCCCACACAAAAGAACTTCTGGCCTATAATGTACTCCCTGTGATTCATGTCCACGTTTCCAGCAGAGGCACTCCCTCACAGTGTCTGCAGCACAGAAGGAGAGTCTGTCGGGGCTGAGAGGTACTCTATAAAAGGACTTCTGAAAGGGAACTTACTGAGTACAAAAATAAAAAAGTCTGGTTCTGGTGGAAGCAGCAGTCTAAGATGGGGGGGCTCTCATGGAGAATGATGAGGATGAGTCCCTGAAGAGGCTGGGTCAGGGGCAGAGGGGGTCACAAAGGACAGCGAGAAGCTTAAACTACATAGTTGCTCTCTGATGGGCGGTTAGTGTCGGAGGCCTCCATGGTTTCTTTCTCTGATGTGGTGTGGGACTTGGACCTGGGGTTTGTTTGGCGGTGGAGGAATGGCAATCCCCCACGATATCCTGGAAGAATAAAGATATAAAATGAGCCTGATGCTTGGTAATGAAAGAGCTCTCAGCTTGTAGTCTGTTTGTGCTTATCTTAGTTAATTACTCATTAACTGCAAAAGATTTAAAGGAGCCATTTGTCATTTTTACAGCCTTCTGTTGCCTGTCAAGTGAGTTGCAATTTCCACTCTGATGAGTCTTCACACTCTGCTGAGCAACTTGTGAGTTGCCTTGGAAGAAAAAGGCAGAACTGAGCAGCTCTGTTCCATCTGAGGGGTGGAGCTAATGTACAGACTGAAAAATGTAAGCCTGAAATGAAGGAATTAGCCACATCCATTGCTTATACTGTTAAACCTTTAAACATTACAGATTGCACCAACAGACTTATCTTACCCTTGAAAACACACATGCACAAAATTCAGTACAACTGCAAGCGCTGTAGCTGCAACAAAAATCTGTCACAACTTGTAAACTGCAATTTAACAGTATTTATTAACTGATTTATCTCATTGTTTCCTGACTTTATATAATGAAAGCAACAAATGTTTGCTTAAGTTACAAAATACAGACTTCTGTTTGTCTTGATGTGCAAAATGTTACTAAGAAACTTTAGAGAAAACTTTACTCTAAAACAATTTTTTTTAAAATATACAGGCATGATTTTCAGATTGAAATCACTTTAAGTGTAGACACATAATAATAATAATAATAATACAAAAATGCCTGAAAATAGTAAGCTGTAAGACCTTTAATGCCTGGAACCACATGCGGGGTAAAGGGAACAGAGGCAGATGGTGGCTAGCAATTACATGAAGCCTGTAATATGAACCCTTTCCTCCACCGTTGAAGGGTTGAGAAAAACAAAGCTGCAGCGAGGAGCCGGTCCTACCCAACATACCACTCTCACTTTCACTTGAGCCTCCGGAAGCACCGGAGCAGGCTCTAGAGTTACTGTGGATTAAATGTGCTCATGTGTTTACGGCTTGTAGTTAGTAGCTGAGGCTTGGGAAAGTGGCTTTAGGGCTGAGGGGCTTTAGGATGAACACTGTGTGCTGTGATCAGGTTCCTCACTCACTCTTATTACAGTGACGTCCGTGCCAACCCTCCTGGCACTGACACCTGTTGGGCTCCACGCAGGTCCCGTGTGCTCCACAGCTGGGCTCGCAGACAGCTGCATACACACACACACACACACACACACACACACACACACACACACACACACACACACACACACACAGAGCGCATAAATAGAGACACAATGTTTAGCCACAGGATTTAGAGGGGAAGTGTTGCTGTTCATAATCTCCTCTACGAGCCCACAGACCACCAGCTGTTCATTAAACAACAATTTTTCTGTGTGTGTGTCTAGAAGCACCTCGAAATGCCCTTAATAATAATAATATAATATAATATAATATAATATAATATAATATAATATAATATAATATAATATAATATAATATAATATAATAATAGAGAAAAATATATTAGAAGTTCTGAAGATAAATAATAAAGAATAAATTCTAAAAATAAGAATAAAGTGACAATTAAATAAACAAAAAAATAAGAAAATAGTAATAATTACTTAAGTAAAGCGGGGAATAGTAGCACAGAAAAAGTAATATTTGTAAAATGAGTGCGTAAAAAGTCAAATTTGTATATAATACAAATACAAATAAACAAATAAATGCTAATAAATTATCATATACAACAAACATAAAATCAGAGACGAGCTAAAGTCGAAAAGATATGGTTTAAGCTGTTTTTTAAAATTGCTAACTGATGATGCTCGTAGTTTAGGAGCGCTTATGCTACACTAAAATCTGCTTCATCACTTCTTCTGTATTTTGTCTTGGAGCAGAAAATAATGCTGTGTTTGATGATGTTAGAATTCCTTGTGGAGCATATTCAGTTAGACAAGACGACATAAGAAGGTTCTAGTCCATTTATAAAATAGATGAAAACAAAAACACATAAAAGGACAGTAAAGTGCATTCAGTGGTATTGACCAGGAAGTCAGTGAAGTGCTGCCGGTACTGAAGTAATCTGTTCGCTCGTCTGTGTTTGAGTAAAAGCGCTTGCTGTTGCGTTCTGTACAAACTGTAATTTGTCTACGCTCTTTTTAGACAAGCCAATTTGAGTACCATTTGCGGTAAGGCGGTGTTTGTAAGATGAAAAAACCCTCATGAAATAAAAAAAAAAGGTTATTAAAAATAGTGAAAGAGGAATATTTTCTCACCTTTTGAGCACATATCTCCGTGGTAGCCCTTGCTGCACTTGCATTTGTTCTTTCCTATACATTTGCCTCCGTTTCTGCATTGCTGACGGCATTTACCTACAGTAAAAACGATAGTTACACACTGCCTCTCGACACACCACCACGTACAGCCAATACTGGACCAACAGTCCATGCTAAAGTCTAGCACAATATAGTTTTTGGTTAAATGGTTTAGATGAAGCTCTGAGATGTGCTGATATGAGAGCTATCACTTCACACATGACACACAGCTGATACGGACATTCTCTTAGTAACTGAGCCTGTGTGAACCTTTTTGTTAAGAGTAATGTCAAAAGATGGGCTTTAACACAAGCTGTGTTATGTTTTATAAAGAGCTGTCTGCTTCCAGCAACACAAGATCCATCAATATGAAATCTCCGTGTAAAATCGGAGCCGACACTGACAGGCTAACGTCAGCCATGATACTGATTATTGGATAGTGTATCGGATAGGCAAAAACTATTTATCACTGAGTGATGTGGAAAAAGACAAAGAAACATAACAGTTCAGATTCAGTTCTGATCCTGTGCCTTTCTGTATCTTCTTCTGCTCTAAAAGCTAACACGTGAAAAAAAAAAACAAAAAAAAAAAAAAACAGGCCTGGATTTAGCGATTTCCATGTGAAACCATTAAGCAGTGGAAACTGTGCATCGTGCGTCTTATAAAGACAATAATTACACCAATTTCGTTTTTACAGCTGTTAGGTAATTAACAGCCTACAATGTGATATAAAAGTAGAAAGTAATTGAAATGAGGTAAGGGGAAATCTGATTCTTCTGTAAAACAGAAGCGTGCAGATGGACATCTTTCTAAATGCTTGACGAGCCCCTATGGGTTGTGAGCTACAGAATTACAAATGCCTTTTTTTTATACCTAAAACTATAAGCGTCAAAGAAATCTTTATCCACGGAAAGACAATATGTGATATCTTTCTTACAACAGGCTGGAAGTTTTTAGATAAAGCATGTTACCTAATACTAGAGGGGACTAGAGGCATGCTTCTATTCCAGTAGAGTAGCTGTTCCAGTCACAGACAGAGATAAATCTGGGAAATACTATTGAACTAAGCTTAATCTGTGCCATAGATATATTATATACATTAAAGTCTTAATGGTATTTCCCCTTAGATATCAGGTAACAGGAGTACATGAACTACAGAGCTGAATGGAAATGATTAATAGTGTGAAAACATCCTGTCTCTGTCTCTGAGCTAGAGGGGACGGGGGGTTGGGGTTAGGGCAGGATGACAGGAAAGGAAAGGATGAAATGGAAAGGGTGAAGCAAAACCAGAATATATATATATATATATATATATATATATATATATATATATATATATATATATATATATATATATATATATATACATACATACACACACACACACACACACACACACAGTGCTGTGCATAAGTCTTAGGTGCCCTATTTTTTTTCCGATTTTTATTTTCTGACTTCTACATTATTGATTCAGTACAAAAATATTTTAGATTCCAAACATTAGTTTTCCAGCAG
>CM040992.1:18580314-18598220 GCA_022985145.1 Pangasius djambal
CTGCACTAAGTCTAGGTCCGTATTTAAACAGAAGCAAATTTGTCCATGTTTTGTACAAAAAAGGTCAGATGTCAGATTTTCCTCATAGCTAATCTTAAGCATTCAGATGAGTTCATTTGTGTTCATTAGTGTCATTCTGATCACACTCTTATGGATTTGAGGTAAAAGTGGATCATAAGGTTTTGGACAAATTTGTGGAGTCCATGCCATAGCCATTTAACATCACAATTAGACATAATGTTGCTTAAATCAAAGAAACACCATCTAACTCTAACTCAGTTCATTTGCTCTATCAGTTGTGTTAGAATTAGCCTTAAAGTCGTAACCGGCTAACTACCACTAACAGCACAACATTTTGAGCTCATGGGCTGGAATTTAGCGCTCCTTGTTTGTTAAATTATGTCACGTTTGCCCATGTAGGTGCTGGCCCATTTGGCATTAGTGTGAGAACACACTTCAGTTAGCAAGTTTATTTGGGGGGCGTCTCTGGAGACAATGTGTGGTAATGTGACCATTACGACTGAGCGACAAATGCAAGGGCTCTCCTTTTTCCTTACCATCAGACACTGGAACATGAAGTGATAAAGACTTATTATTTCTTATTCTTATATCTCAGTTCACCTGAAACGTATAATTAAACTTCTGTAAGTATGTTTTAATCATTAATAATAATGAATAACCCAGGTTCCTGATGTTCTCTCTGGAGTTTTGGAAGAAAAACATCCTCCACTAGATGAACTGCGTATGATCCTTTAAATTAAATCTAGGCCTGATCCAGCAGCCATATTTTGTGCAGACTTTCTACCCAACATAAATATTCTCTTTTATCTGAAAGTTATCTCTCGCTCTATCCAAGAATTTATGAGTCTTCCATTTTAGATAGCTGCACTCCTGAATCTGGCTGGATTGTTTGATAACTTTCTGTGCATCATCATTGCAGCAGTGAAAGCCAAAAGTCTAAAGGTGTGTGTATATAAATGGAGAGTTATATGGGATCTAAAACAGAACCATGTGGAACACCCTAGTGCACTTTTCTCTGCTCTGAACAAGCTCCATTAATGCTAAAAAAAAATGGGTAGTTGTCCAACAAGTAAGATCTAAACCAGGCAAGAACTCTGTCTAAACCAGTTGGGTTTTAAACTTCTGCATTAAAATATCATGCATAACAGGGACAAATGCTACACTCAATTAAAACAGTACCGAATAATAAACATATCTACATAAATAATATAAGTCAACATTAAAAAAAATCTAGGGAAAGCGGTAGGTCATTATCCAGTGAGCTGATTCTTTTCATTCTTTTCAACTTTTTTTTTTAACCTTTTAGCGTGTTGGAGGATGAACAGTAATTATAGGGATCACAGCAGTCAAGGTGCTGTAGCCTAAGGAAATACCCGAGTGATTGAGTGATGTTGAAAATCTTATTAAGAGATGATTTACAAGAGCTCTGATTGTACTCACTCATTTCACAGCGTACACCCTCAAATCCAGCAGGGCAAACACATTTCCCGGGATGGAAACATGTTCCGCCGTTTAAACATGTAGTGCTGCAGTTTGCTGCGAACCAAGCAAGAGAAGTGTATCTACAGGTTGATTCTGTGTATAAATGTACAATACACTTCTCAGAGAAAAACAACATCATAAACTGTACCTTTCCTTGTCAGTGGGGTGGTGTGTATCTTTAGTGTGTATCTTGTACACTGTAACGTGAAAGCAGTTTACCTTTAAAACGATTTAGGGTTCATAATTGGACCTTAAGAACCACTCATGTACCTCGAATTAGCTTTTAGAGCAATACTTAAATGTACACTACATGCACATTTCCAGGCAAAACATAAACACTAACAGTACAGAAGATGTATCCATGACAAGAAAAGGTATAGTTTATTACCCTTTTATCCGAGAGTGTATGCTGCACCGGAAACATAATTATAGCGTCCCATACCTTTCTCACAGCTGGCTCCATAGTAGCCGGGAGGACAAATACACACTCCTGGACTCATGCACATACCTCCATTCACACATCTTGGTGAACATAAGGCTGGGAGACAGACACAAGTGGATATCACTGTGATGTATTTTACATTTACCCCAAATGCATAACACTTCATGATATGAAAAAGGGTTCCCTGAGGTTTCTTTGGACGATTGATGGTTCTAGCTTTATAAAGAGGTTTTACTTGGCACCATTGTGAAGGTTCTGCGTAGGGTTTCTCCAGAGGAACAAATCGAAGGACCTTCAGGGTGTTAGATGCAGCAAACTTGTGAAATAAATCCCATGGACCCCATCATTCCAGATTTATTTCACGGAAAGTACTTAAATGTGTACAATAATATTTTGTCTATTTGTATTCCAGAGCTTTTCATTATTTATACATTATTTTCAGGCCTACTTGTTTTTGATATTTGATATATTAAACCCATTCAATTCCAGTGACCAGTCAAATAGACTAATAACTATATGAACTCAATAATAAATATAACAACTTTAATAAGTCCAACATATCACTGGTCTCTTGTCCGAAAAAAGTATAGTGAAGGTGAGTTTCAGGTGTTTCGAAGGGATAAAGAGGAACTTGAAAACTCTTTCTCTGAAGCTGCATACTAACGAAAAACACATGGTATTGCCACCCAACCTGCTGTGTAGTTATTATATGTGAAACATCTGAATATTTATGTGCATGCTTTGTAATCTACATAAGATGTTTGGACTTTGGTGTATGCGGGCCAGGTGCAATACAATTTTATATACATATTTATACATACTTTATTTAATACATTAAATGCAGGATTGCAGGCTTTTACCTTTTTCACAATGTGTGCCATAGAAACCGTCCTGACACTCACAGACGTGCCTCTCGCTGCAGTAGCCTCCGTTCCTACAGCCGCCAGGACACTTTGCTTCAGGGGGAGAGAGGAGAATAAAGAGACGGTGAGGGCTCTTCACTCTCGGCTTTTTTCATCACTTCAAGGGTCCTACACAGGCATCTGAATTCACTCACACACACATGCCTTCAAAGGAAGCAAACATCAGTGCTTGAAAAGGAAGAGTGAAATGCAAAGGCTTTGAGGTGAAACCACAATGTCAGCAAGTCTGTCAAATATGCCATTTCAGATCTAGCCCTTTAAATCTGGACTTCTGTGGTCTAGCACGGATCGTGTCCTAATTCTGCACGCTGTTTCTGAAAGCCATGTGTTCTAGTCACGTTAAAGGATCATTCCATGGAAACAAGTGTAGCTTCCAGACGTGTTTTAAAAACAATTTCCTCTCTTTCTACAAGCAGTAGCGGTGTCTGGAATATTTGCAACAGCTGACCGGCTGCCCTAAGGGGAACCTGGCACCAACTTTCATTCTTCTGCTACAGAAATAAAACACATATGGAATATTTGTCTCATCTTTTCGAGAAACAAATCCTGTCTGAGTCCAGTTATGGCCTAGCCTCCGGCCACAGTCACGACAGAATCCCTGCTCACAACGACGGTGGTGTATTTTCCTGTGTTTTGATCATTAGGGCACCTTCAGCTGTCACTGGCGAACGTGCTGCTTCCTCCCCACAGAGAGACCTCAGCCAGATGGACCATTTGATCTGTGGAGTGTGTGTGGAGGAGGGTGTGTAAGGAATGCAACGCTAGGTGTGTGTGCTGGGGGGTCATGGGCTGCAGCTGGCAGATTTCACATGACATCATGGGCCAGCCATGGCCTTTGTGTGTGAACCGCAGCGGGACCCGTATCACGTCTCTCCTTCTCTTTTTCATCAGTTCTCAAAGTGATCTCAAACACACTGGGCATCAGACGCATGCCTCAGTCTGTGTGTGCTACAAGATCATTCTTCAGATACATGCACTTTCTTTCTATTAACGCACACCACTGTTATGTTGGGCTTAGATTAGCTGCATTCCGACATGGGAAGATCCACTGAGTGTTTCTACTGAGGGTTGACCACAAACCACAACATGAGTTATCTATCATCAGACAGAGAGCACAGGCTGTGCCTTGACGCCCAAAGCCATTGGACTTACCCAGCTTTGCATGTTCTCCAGATAGAGGAGTTCTCTCAAAGAAAAACATGCACAGCTAATCAGAAAGTCATTTGGTGCACCAATCCAAAGAACACTGAACAGGAAATAAAGAGATCTTTTTAAAAATATGTTTAGTATTCTACTATAAATAGGAATAAAACAAACTAGGGTGTTATAGGACACTAATCAATGACTACCGGCGCAAAGGTTATTATTTTCCTATAACAGAACATTCCAAAGTATTTTTATTCCCCTTATACCATAGCAATTTGCTGATCAATTTCAATTTTTTTTATTTATTAATCAAAAACATGCCATACATTATAACCAGTTATATTTAAAGTGTCCACAAAAAAAAGTTAATTTCTGTTATGCCTTACATTATAGCAGCTATAAACAGTCATTCCCTCACCAGTCTCTCTTTTTATCTCTCTTGACGTTTAAAAATAAAAAGTCCTCTGCCCTGAAGACTATCCCGTCACAGCCTTACCTCTGATTGTTACAAAGTGTTGACAATGAAGACTCCTTCCGTAAATGTTAGAAATAAATGTCTTCTTACAGAACGCTTCACCAAGGCAATGATATGCATTTGTTAAATAACAACATTTCAACGGGTTATAATGTGGAACCTCTGCCATACAAGTTCCTCTGAATTAGCTGTTACTATAGAAACAATAACATATCTGAATAAGTGCATTCATATAAAATGAGTGCATTAAAAAAAAAAAAAAAAAAAAGCCTTGCTGTTATAAAAAATTAATCAACAAATCAGACCAGTCAGATCTGCGGATTCTACAGCGCTGTAGTATAAGAACCTTTATATCAGCTGTATGTACTTGTATGTCACAAAAGAACATGCATCTTTAATTCTTCATTTCTGTAAATGGTGTGAAAACAAATCCAGAATGAGAAGTGTGAAGGATCTAACCTTTTTGGCAGGTCTTAAAGAAGATGGCATTGTGTGGGGTCCTGAGAACGATGTTTCCACCCCTGTCCATTACCAGAATGGTGACCTCAAATGCTGCAACTCCATCTTGCTCGCCTCGGCACGGGAAGCCTACCTGGACCACTGAGTCAACAAACCCATTCACTAGATTTTAGTGTAGACTAGCAAACATCCATTAATGCATTTCCCATACTGGCTGTCCTCTTCCATTTTCAATCAAGATACAAAAATACAAGATACAAGCTAAAGATACAAGCTAAAGATACGCCTGTAGTCATATATATATTCAGCAAATATTCTGCTTTTTCACCTGAGGTTTTGTGAGGTACAGAGCCTAAGAGTGGGACGTTGACGATGGGGTCGTCCATGATGTCCTTGTCAAAGGAACGCAGACTCTGGAACTCGTAGAAGTAATCCTCCTGCAGAGGAATAAGACATGGTCTTTGCTCTTCCCCTTGTCAAATAACAAAAGTTTTGAAAGCTGCTGCGGCTGCAGCGTGGGCCTCTGCTGTCCTCCTGCCGAAGGAGGGCACTTGGGGCCAAGGAAGGCACGATGAAAAGAGAGGTTACGGATTTGTAAATTTGATTATGCTGTGTAAGTCCTCACAACAGAGGAGCACATATATCTACAAGGAGTGAATGCACCCTCCTGCTTTCTGTGTGTGGATATGAATTGGTTTATTTGCTCCAAAGGGAATGAAGCTTTACTCCCTAAATAATGTTCTCAAAGCTTTGAGAATTACACACTTGTCAGAGTGGCTGTGATGGCATGGCATGGCATGGCAGGAAAAAACACACACACACACACACATACACACACATACACACACATAATGTCCCTAAAGAAGATGAAAGCAAAAGATGACAATTTTTTCTGTCTCCATCTTTTTTTTCTCTTTCTTCTTCCAATCCATTTTAGATTTCTGGAGCACGGTGGTGTTTGATGAAGGGAAAGTACACAGGCTGTGTGGAGAGCTTCGCTAATCCTTCTGCTGAATGGTAATAACCAACACAGATAACTCTCGCCGCCAGCCTTTTATGCCCGAGGTCTTTGTTCTTAAGCCTCAGCGGCAGGCTTTGAAGTGTGGAGTAACAGAGCCAAGGAAAGATAGAACCCTCTCTCTTTTGCTCTCCTTCTGCACACTTCTCTCTCCCTCTTTAACCCCATTTCTGTCTTTTTCAGTGAGTCAACATGCCATTTGTGGATTATGATCTCATTGTCCATGGGCATGTCATTTGTTAAAGCCATCAAGATCCAACAAATCACCTGAAAAAAAAAAAAAAACCCTGACAAACAACAAACTGATTTTTTTTTTCCATTATGGTTCACCTTCTGATCCTTTAGCAAGGTGGATTTTCCTTCCAGTTAATTTTTTTTTTAAATCCTGAAACCTGTCTTTATGATCTGAATTATCTGGTTCTACTGAATATTGAGAAAAATGTGTAAATTCATTCATTTATTCATTCATTCATCTTCAGTATCCACTTCACAACGTGGCTCCAAAGCCTATCCTGGGCACACTGGGAGCAAGGCGGGAATACACTCTAGATGTGATGCCAGTCCATCACAGGCCACCATACACACACACACACACACACACACATTTACACACTCATTTACATCTAGGGGAAACATGCCGTGCTTGAGAAGTGAGAAGAAATCCCAGGAACCCTGGAGCTGTGAGGTGGGTTCATGGGTTACTTGAAATATTCCGGTTAAAACAGTGATATCCTACTGTAAATGTGCATAAAGTCACCTATGCTCTGTTTCCACTTAATTCATAGTAAACCCAGCACACTTAACCACGGGCCACTTCTGTGACAAAACTGTCAAGCGGATGTCTCAGATGTACGAATTAGCATTTGATGGTGTAGCATTGGCATACACTTAATGAGCACACTACACAAACTTCAGCATGGACGCTTCAGCATGGAAGGATCATTCTGCTGTTTGTAATTGGTTCCAGCAGGACAAGGATCCTAACTGTGGTCCTGTGTGTCTGGAATCTGTCACAGCTTTCAGCATTTTAAAGTTAAGATCAGATCAGTGTTCAGTGTGATGCTTGGTACTGAAATGCTCTGGGTTCTTTCCTTGCTGAAATACATCTAAACCTGGCGAAGATGAATCGGGGAAATCACCAGAGTGGCGAGACTTAAGTTCTGAATAACATGCCAGAAAAATGTGACATGATCATCCATTTCGCCACTTGTATTGTAAATCCAACGAGAATTAACAGCTCAAACACAGGTTCCGAATGGACCTCTGAGGCTAAAAGTAGTGGTGACTCAGCAGTTAGGATTCTGGACTACTGATGGGAAGGAGGTGAATTTGATCCTCGGTACCGCCAGATGTGCAGAATATAGTACAGAATATGCCTTTCTTTTCTTTTTCTTTTTTTTTTCCGGATAAAAGGGTCTGCAAAAACGAATAAATGCAAAATGTAAATGTAAATGGAGATGTAAAAGGAAACAGGCGCCCAGGCACGAGCGTGCTGATGGTCCGGATGTTTGGGCCACGTGCCTGCAGCGGCGGATAAAGCAGGCGCGCGCGCGCGCTTTGATCCGTGATCCAGCAGCTTTAATGCACTGAGACCTCAAACACCGAGAGATGCAAATATGAAAAAGAAAAAAGAAATTCTGCATTAAAATCGCTGCCCTTTACATAACATAGGTAATGGGTCAAGTTCCAACCGGTTAGTTAGTGCAGTTACAGGTAACCGATTACTGCTTTATGATCAATAATTCATCAGTGAACGCGAGACGCAGATGAATACAGCTCATAGTAATATCATAGTAAAACATCACTGGAACTTTTCACTGTAATGAATTTTTAACTGTAAGCAATATTTGGCAGTCTTTTCCAGTAGAGATGGTAAAACAGCGATCCTAAGCAGCTGAAGGGTGCAGGACATGCAGGCTGCAGATGTGCGCTGGACTGCTTACCTGCGCATCAGTCACTCGCCAGGTGAAGTTGACGTGGTGGATGTGGACGGGGATGGAGGGCATCCGCTGCTGCGCTTTCCTGAAGTCATGCGTGAACGGGGCCATTTTACCCTCAGACACAATTAAAATATCCTCCTCGAAACCTGGCAGAACGAAACACTCGAGCACTCAAACTCTGTTTCAACTGAAATAATGACTTACACACAGACACGCGAGCAGTTCAACTCATTACCAACTCTTTACCCAGATAAAACTGCAGATAAGATGCTCTAGAGACTTACTATCACAATTCTGGCACCATAAAATGCCTTTTTTTCTTTCTTTCATTCTTTCTTTTTTTTTCTTTTTTTTTACCTAATAATATCCTTGCTTGCCTGGCATCAATCCACATGTACAGGCTTCCCTGCTCGGGGGCAGCTCCGACTATCAAACTCCTCAAAACTAGAATAAAGCAGGTCCTAAAACACAGCTGAAACAGGAGAGTCATTAAAGCCATTGCGCACAGAATTCCTGCTAAGGCCCTGTGAACTGCTCTGTTTAATATTAATCCTCTTTATGCTGAAATCCTGCGCATTAACTGGATCGTCGCTGCGTGTGCTGTTTAGGGAATGAAATGTCCGCGCGCGTCTCAGTCTGCGGCTTTAAATACATCACCAGCTGTAAGGACCAGCTCTGACCACTGGGTGGCGCATAGAACCCGCACAGAACCCGCATAGAACCCGCACAGAGTCTGCACTGAGTCTGCACTGAGTCTGCACAGAACCCGCATAGAAGTGTTACTTTTAATCTCATAATAACTGCCTTGTCAGATCTGATCAGATTTGTGTTTTAATTTAAAGAAAATCTATAAATCTTTCAATAATATATATTAGTATTTATAAAAATGTAGAAAGGTTGTTGATTAATTGTGTTCAGATTGATAAATTTTATGACAAATATATATCTATATATGTCTAAAAACGTACCTTTTTAAAAAGTGTTTTAATGTTTAGAGTTTACATTTCTGTGCTAATCTTCAGTTGGCAGCTGGTTTTAACTGCTGTATATATTATGACTCTTTTCTGTAGCACTTTGAGATTTTCTTTAAAATGTAAAGTGCTTTATAAATAAAATGCATTATTATTATTATTATTATTATTATTATATCATTAACTAATTAAATATTTAATTACACCTTTTTATTTGTATAAGTGTATTTACTTATACACTTATACTCACACATGCTCTTTATACGTTTTATATTATTAATAGTGGTCTTTGAGTATAGTTATAAATATATTTTTTATTAGTAAATTTGTAAGTTTATTAAGTTATAGTCATATTCCTCTGTTTAAATGAGATTGAACACATTTCATCCGAAATGTATGTGTAATGTACTGAGAGAAACTTCCCGGGGTCTAAGGTCGGGTGAAGTGAGTGAAGGCTCCAGCTCAGGGCACTTGGGTAACTTTTAACTCGCCCAGTGTGACCGTCTGCGCGCTGCTACATGTACGTCACTTCCTGTAACGCTTTCTGTGCGAGTTCTGTGCAAAGATGGCGTCCGTGCAGCTAACGGACGAGGAGCTTTTCTCCGAGTTAAAACGCCTCGGCTTCACTCCGGGCCCGGTTACGGAGAACACGCGGCCCGTGTACTTAAAAAAGCTCAAAAAGCTACGCGAGGAGCAGCAGCAGCGGTCCAGGGGCGCGAAAGGGAGGAACAGCAGCGGCATTAGCACTAGCATTAGCATTAGCACTAGCGGCGGTAATAACGGCCACACAGCGGCGGGAGCCGCGGCGCTCCGGGCTAGGCCGACGGCCAGTGACGTCACGCACGTGAACTCGACTCGAAGCCCAGGCACTCGGCCGCTCTTGAACGAAAAGCGAGCGGACAGGAGCGGAAAGTTCGTCCTGGGCTTCAGCTCGGACGAGTCAGACGCGGAGGCGCCGCAGAAAAAGGGAGGCCCGAGCCCCAGCAGGAGAGACCGAGGCTCGGCGCTGCACTCGGTGAGGCCTACACAGGAGACACCCGCCGCCGGCGCGCGCAGGAGTACCGGGCTCGGTTTGAACAGCAGCAGCAAATCCCAGCTCGGGCTGTCGGAGAGCAGGAGGAGCGCGCTCGGGGCTCCGTGGTGGGCGGACCGGGGGAGAGCAAGCCTCGGGGACTCGCACCGCGCCGCGGCGGAGGATAAGGATGACCACGAGCCGGAGGACGCGGACGAGCTGGAAGAGGAGACCGAGAGGACCGGGAGGACTCTGAACGGTAGTAAAGCGCCTTACAGCAGCAAGCTCTCTGGGGATTACTCTGATTCAGACGAGGAGGAAGAGGAGGAAGAGGAGGAGGAAAGGGAACGCCGCCTGCTCTCCAGACGGAGTGTGTCCAAGTTCACGTCCACTCCGTACAAAAGCGTCTGGGAGTCGGAGCGCGTCCGGGAAAAGCTGGCAGACAGCAGGTCCGGCGCCGACAGTCTGGACATGGCGACTGAGCGCGAGGAGGACGACGGGGAAACGAGCGAGGTGACCGGGAGCTATCTGAAAAGTTCCCGCTTCACGGGTGTAAACGGCGGCGAGGCCGCGGCGAGCAGCGGGAGCTTCAGCCCCGGACTCAGACCCCGGTTTTCCCCGTATAACAGCCTGGCCTCGACCTACGCCTTCAACCACTCCAACCACACCGCCTCCAACCACAGCTACAGCCACAAGCGGAAGGCCACGGGGCCGGAGGATGAGCTGCTGGAGCAGTTTAAGCGGGACGAGGTGTCGGGCACCGGCGGCTTCAGCGCGCACTACCTGTCCATGTTCCTCCTGACCGCCGCCTGCCTCTTCTTCCTGCTGCTCGGCCTCATGTACCTGCGCATGCGGGGCTCCGGAGCCTCAGACGCGGTCACTGGTGAGTGAGTGACCCCGAGGTCCCTGAGCACCAGGCAGGCTGCACGATGCTGAGGAAAAATGTTATTATATATATATATATTATTTAATGCGATATGCGGTGCGATAATGTTGTAAGTGTGTGAAATATATATATATATATATATTTTTTTCATATATTTAAAATCTGAAAATAACACAACCAGTATACATGTTTCATGTTCTTTAGAGGGAAAGAAAGCATTCTCTCTGCTCTGTTTCACCCCAAAACTTTGTCTTTTTTATAACTTTTTGAAGTATTGAAATCATTCGGTTATCGCAAGCCCTCGCCCTCTGCGTATCACGATATTTACATTTGTGATATTTCAGTAATTTCGATGTATTGTGCAGCCCTAATAAATACCTTCAGAGATTTTATTAGTGTTATTTCCAAAGCCGGTTTGTGTCCTGATGTAAGGGATTCCTGTGAACTCGAGGTCCCGTGTCTCAATCCCCAAAATAAATATCGTGTCTACATTTACTACATTTACGATAACAAGGTGACGCCACGTGATGGTGCACCCTTTGGGGATTTTCATTCAGTAGTTATTTTAAAATAAATAGTAAACTATTTAACAACACAAAATATTAATAATGAAGCCATTTGTCCAGTCAGTTGCTTCTTATAGTGACTGAAATGGAGTTATAAATACCTGATGATCAGAACAAAAATCAGGAAGTGTTTAATTGAAATTTCATGTTTTCTTGCAAGTTTTTGAAGAGGTTTAGATGACGGTTTGCCCTGAAAAGTTAAAAGCGGCAGGCCCGCACGTTACCGGTTCTCACGCCAAGACAGGAAGTGCAGTACGAGGCTCTTGTTGTGTTTCAGGCGATCAGCAGGAGAGCAGCGCCGGAGCCACCGTGGTGCAGAAGTGTTTCCACTCTGTGTGCTTTACATGCCGTCACTTACTGGTGCGGCTTTTCCCCCAATTTCTGATCACCTGCCTCTAGCTGTCCCTATCGCACGTGAACCCACGGAGGGCCAACGCTAGCGTGTGCTTCTTCCAGGACACGTGAAGCGGCTCGCAGCATCTTTTCGTAACGCGCACTGAGGAAAGCTCGTACTTGCCTCTTCTGTA
The DNA here is from genome assembly GCA_022985145.1 of Pangasius djambal. Taxonomy (NCBI): domain Eukaryota; kingdom Metazoa; phylum Chordata; class Actinopteri; order Siluriformes; family Pangasiidae; genus Pangasius; species Pangasius djambal. The sequence goes on from CM040992.1 coordinate 18,592,183, forward strand.
TTCATGAACTCACACACACACACACACACACAGTTGCTTGGTGTTGTAAATAATCCCGCCAGACCTCGCCTCGGCCGATGCGTGTAGTGCAGCAGGTGGTGGAAGCGTGCGCTGTAGTTACGGTGTAGGTTACGAGGGGCTTTATGATTTAAACCTGCACAGCAAACGAAAACATTTGTTCTGATAAAGTCAGTAAGAAGTAGAGTTTATTTTCTTTCACTGGTTTAGTAAACCTACTCGTTCTCTCCGAGAAATTACGAATAAAAAACAGTTAATAGTCTGGACACAAATGTTTTTGGTCCAGGCACCCGGGCTACTGATTTTTCTTCCCCTGATGTATATTCGGTGTTTTAGTAGCTCATGTCTTTTCTGTTTATCGTGTGGTGATTTCAGTCCTGATCCCGGAGCAGTCCTGCACTGAACGTGTCTCTGCTTTCGCACACCTACCTCATCAGCTAATGAGCAAAACCTTTCATTCTGGGAAACACTTGAAGTGCTGTCTTTGTGTTTAATTACCAGCCAGCTTTGTCTGAGGAAGCCAGCGCCTGTAGTGAGAGCACGAGAGCACGAGTGTGTGGTGTGCCCAGGGAGAGTCTGGACTAAAGAGCGAGTGGCGGACAGACATCTAGGTCACAGACAAGCTAAGGCAGACTAATTGCTTGTCTCTCCAGAGATGTCGGAAGTCTGTGGCCACGGCTACAGCGCCTGACTCTGTCTGCTGGCTGCCTGATTGTATCCAGCACCATCTGCATCATTTGGTTGCTGTTTGGTTTCTGTGTGTGTGTGGTTTTGGGTGTAGATGTGTATCATTGTGGCAGACGTGTAGCAATATATGGCTTCATCTTTTTTTTGTCTTTTATTCTGAAATAGTAATGTATTGTTAAAGACAATGTGTAGTGCAAATCATAATGCATTTTCTTCTGGAGCGCAACGTATTTCCAAACGAAACAGGCACAGCTTGCTTTTTTAAAAAAAAAAAAAAAACACAGTCAGAAATTAGAGGACTTTTGGAGGTGAGCAAGCATAAAGCATAATATGCTGTCAAATATTTCAGGAAAAGCAAGAATGTCTCCAAGTGATTGTGATTAATCTTATCTAATCACCAGACGTGAACTAATATTCAATAAAGCAAGAGAAATCAGAACGATTCTTTTATGTTACAGTGGAGTAATGACCCTGCCAGCAAGTGTCTTTTATATTTATATTTATTATATTTTTCCTAAAGTAGCATTAAACCAGCTGTTCATGGGGACGGACACCATGCATGAAAGGGTTAAACATTATACCAGGCCAAATGGTGTTTTTGCATTGTTTTTTCCAAGTCTATTTACGAATATTTAACAGAATATTAAACAGTTGTACCACAATTATTGTAACCATTTTAAAGATTTTTTTGTACCTAGTTAGGGGTTTGAATGTGGATATAAATAGTTGACTAGCATGAGTAATAATCTGTCAAAATGAGTTTTCAGTGAATGACAGCTTTGGCTAATAATATCAGAGGCCCACCTTTGTTCAGACGCAGATACTTGTGTGTGTCTGCCCTCAGCAGTCATGAGAGGGAAATGCAGTGGGATGTAATTCTCTCTGTTCTGACTTTAAAGTTCTCTGTTTTTTTCCCCCCATTTCGCAGGCAGAAGCCACCCATTTGGCGCAGACTTTGATAAAACATACGTAAGTAATTTTATACAATTTTATACAACCGTTTGATTGTGAAAGGTGTGTAATGTGGCCTCCGATTGTTGAAGAAAAACTTGAATATAAAAACAATAGCATGTGATATTTTACTCTTAAACATACAGGGATTGTTGTTGTTGTAATGTCTTCCTGTAATATCTAAAGAGATTGTATATGATCGTAGAGGGATTTTAGAGCCAGTTCTGCATGCAGAACTTTCCAAGCTCCTTCCTCCTTTTCGGTTCGTGCATGTGGACGTCCTTCTTCGATTCAGACCACAGAGTTTCAGTAGAGCTCAACTCTAGCGACTGAGAGGGTCGCTGCAAATCATTAATATCGAGCTCCTATTGATTTCTGTCTTGATTTAGTTGTACGTTTGGCTCTTCTTCGTAAAAGCTCCATTTGCAGCCATGTCCTAACCTCCTGGCAGAGGCAACCATGTTTTGGGATAAAATATCCTGGAACTTCATTTATAAATATGTGCGTAAACTACGTCGTACAAATTTCAACACACTTTGTGGAATTTATCGAAACAAATGCTTGCTTAGACTTGTGCACATATTTACACACAGTTTTGTGTACACAGGAGCCCTGTGACTAAAAACAAGGATGTTGTGCATCAAGCAATACAGAGACAGAGAGAGAGAGAGAGAGAGAGAGCAAATATTCAGTTTTTTTTTTTTTTTTAGCTGAAAGCTCAGAGGGGCTTATCAGCAGAGATCGATTCTTGAAACCAGTTCTGTTAAATTTGTGCTGTCAGCTGGAGCCTAAGCTGGTGAGAGAAAAGAGTCACACACATGCGATACCTGTTCTACTTAACTCTCGTAAGTCCTTTCAACCAAATGACCTTTGACTACAGAATTTCAGAGAGAAGTTATAGATGCATCAGCTATTTCCCAGCCAGCATCGAGTAGCATTTTACCCACAGTGTTGGATGATGTAATTTCCTTTGGCCTGACCTTTACTCAGTTCCCCTACACCAGTACGCAACAGACTATGCGAACTCAGACTATGCGAACTCAGACTATGCGAACTCAGACTATGCGAACTCAGACTATGCGAACTCAGACTATGTGAACTCAGACTTTGCGAACTCAGACTTTGCGAACTCAGACTTTCTGATGTCCATAGCCTGATTGGTCTCTTGTTGCAGTTAAAGATCCATCAGTAATATAAATCTAATGGTTTCTTTTCCTCAGTTGTCCAGCTGGATTGCGATACACGTGTTCATTGAAATTCATGAAAATTACAAAAACACAGGCACATTAATTGGCACACGCTACTTTAGCGCACAAAATCAAAATCTCTGTCTCTACAGGAGATTTTTTTCTTTTATTTGCATGCGTCTCTTTTTTTTTTTTTTTTAAGGTATCCTCGAAGCAATGCCTACGCACCATACACCCAACAGCAGCAGAATGCAAATGCCTCAGTTAGAACAAACTCTAGACTTTTTATCTGCTGGCTTGTGAGTGAAATGATGAGGGAATAACACACACCTGTCCAATTACTTTAGGTCCCTTAAGAAGGGGAGGACCGCATATAAAAAGTGTTGTAATCCCTACACCGTTCACCTGATTTGGATGTAAATGTTCTCAAATTAAAGCTGAAGGTCCTGTTCATAATTAAATTTCAACTCCAATATACTGTAGTAGGCAGCTAAAATAACACTGACTTTGTCAGGGTCCAAATATTTATGGATCTAACTTCTTTAGAGAGAAAATACTATTATTTAAATCTTATGAAAATGTATATATTTAATGCTGGAACAAAGGGAAATAATGTTGTTTTTGTTTGTTTACTCTGGAGGGCGCATTAAATCTGTGCTAATGGCTGAATTCCTTTTAAAAAGTCCCTTATTTTTCCTCCTCGTGTGATTGAAGGATGTCGTGTTTAATAGACTCGGTGGTAAAACAGGTTGAGCTGCAATGAGTGTGTTACTATTTTAAACAATGTTCCTGTTCTTTTGTTCCTAGAGCCACACAGAGAAAGACACCATTCTCAGTCTTCTGCTCCAACTGCATGACCATCTGGCCAATACCGCAGGTGAATACAGGTTTCAAAATGGAGTAAAACAGTGATGGGCTGCTGTTGATTGAGCTTTTAACTAGCTTTTTTTTTTTTTTATAGTAAATTGTTTGAGACTTCACTCAAGCACAACTAAACAGCTGCACACTCAGCACTGTTCAGCACTGCAGTACCATCCTACCCAATTATAGCATTATCACAAGAGGCTAGGCTCTGTGTGCTCATCATCTTGTGCTAACTGGTTTGCTCATGCTTGAAGAGACTATTTAATTGTGAAGTTTTGATGGAAGCTGTTCAAGGGATGGGTAATGTCAACCTTGTAAATGGTGCAGGTGAAGCTTACTCAAATTTGCCATCCAATTTACATCGTTAAGGGAGAAACTTAATGATGAGAATCAAAAGTCCAGGGGGTGGAGCCGGACCTGATCCATCTCCTCCTACAACCCTGACTCACAAAGCAGCACACCCAGCACCACGTATCCAGCCTGGAACACACCGAGTTGTCTCCACCTCCTTGACTTTTGGGTTGACTTTGTCCAGGTAGAAGGAGCTGGATTAGGTCCAACTCCACGCCTGGACTTTTGGTTCTGCAGTGAGGGGTACCTGGAGACTCTGGTGAAGAACCTGTAGCCATTGGAAAATGACCAGTTTTTCAGACTCTAATGCGTGGTGTGACCCAAAAGATCATTATTAACCTAATTTATAAACCTTCGCGCATTAAGAGTTTCTGGTGCTTTAACAAGGAAAAGTAAAATGAAATGTAACAGTAAATTAGATGTTAATGTCTAATCAGGTAATTGTTATTGTCAGTATCATTTGGATCTTTTAAAGTAATGATAACATCATAACATCATATTACTCCCAGAGAAGCATACTTTGATGTACTTAATCATGGTGCTGAATTGTCACATCACCCAGCCTTGGTGTACAGTAACATTTCCGAGCAATAAGATATCCCGTGGTTAACATATGAAGTGTATTTCTTTCAGGTGAACATGACTGCAAAGATCTCAACGAGCCATTAAACAGAAGTGTCTCCTTCTCTGAGGCCTCCAAGTATCTGATGGTAGGTTAAGTTGTGCGCAGTTGTTGTGCCAGGCTTTGTTTTGATCTGCTGGGAGTGGCTGTGAAATAATCTGAGCTATACCACATTGCTGTTGAGTTCTTGATTATGATTGATCAGAAGGTATTGATTACTGTCACAGCTGCTGTTGTTATATTAGTGTCACGGGTTTATATCGATGTTCTTGTTCTGATATTGTTTCTGTAGTGACAGCTAATTAATCTATACCTAGTAATGTGATGTTTAACAAAGAGAAACGTATAGTTCCGGATATGGAGTTTTCTGTAAGGAGACTTTAACATTTATTAAACGAGACTCCAGTGTCAGGGCTTTGTAACACTCAGAGGTAAAGCAGTTCCCTTAAGGTTTCTACCACAGGAAGTGCTTTAGGACAGAGGACTTTGTGGTTCTCAGTAACACGACAAGCTGTATTTTATTAAAAATAATAAATCTTATTAAAACAAATGAAAAGAAAAAAAAGGCTGGTGAGTGACCCGTCTATAGCTTATTGCCGCGACAGTGTCAGTCATAACGGGAGCTAACTTTTTCTGCAAATCTCCCACAACCTTGGACAGCAGATCGATACAAACTAAGGGTTGTTCATAAATAAAGAAAAATGATAATCATTGGCAAATTGCTGTGGCATGAGCCAGGGGGTGGCACAACTTCTCCGAAACTGGTGGGGCAAAATCTGATCCACTTAATGATGTTCAATAAAAAGTTACTGAGGTGCTTCAGAGACAGACAAATGTAAACAAATTGAAAACCATTGCGAGCTGGTGCGTAAACTCGTGCTACATGCATTACTGTCTGTTTCCTGGGAACTCGGATCTTTGGATGCTGGTCTGTCATCGTCAACTTGTCCGAGAGAAAAGGTGCAGCTGTCATTTGTCTATAAAAACATACAGACTAACTTTGTATTTTGCTTTTAGTGCTATATGGAGCCAGGGTCTGATTATAATACAATAACAGGACATAACACACCTTTTAAAGAATGTCAGAGTAGTTTATTTCGACCCCACATGCTTCATTTTACATTTTATTCCACAGATAGCTAATAACAGCAAAAAATCCAAAATCCCAAAAGGTTTTAAACATCGCAGTGGGCTGTGTGTCTCTGTAGTAACTTTAGTTTCTCTAAACGTTTTTCCAGCAAGACTTACTTCCTTACTTTATTTGAAGAATGTCGTTTGAGGAGTGTTCCTGTAATCGATTCAGAATACAGAATGTGTGTCACTTAAAGTATTGAAACGTTAGCGATACTGATTCAACA
>CM040992.1:18608533-18625937 GCA_022985145.1 Pangasius djambal
TTGCACTGGTGTAATGATCGCTGTGAGTTTGGATTACACTAGCACACTTTAGCATTATAACATTGCAGTTGTCTGATTCTGTAGTTTCACCCGTCTGTGCTGAGTGACCCTGGCCCACTCCTCTTCTCCTCCTCTTCCGCTCGAGTTCACTACGCTATAGCCGCGATGGCGTGCCGTCTTCTCCGCACTTTGGCCCCGGTGGCCGCTCTGCAGTACTCGAGGTCCACTGTGAGCATTGGGCGACTCCTAAATGTCACCTCGCCCGTTTCGCTAGGTACTGTAATTTAAGATGTCTGTTCCTGTGACCAGTTGAGGGAGATCACTAATGAGAGGATTCACGTCCTCAAAGTTTTAGTTGCAAAAATACAGGTCACAATAGATTTATTATTATTTATTTTTTTTGCTCTGTGTTGATCTAAGACCAACCAGCTGCTTTCCTAATGAGCCATCACATGCAACACAGCGTGTAATTTGCATTTACACTCTCTACAGTTGGCTGACTTCAAGCCTCTTTTATATGCGTCTTTTCCACAAAGCAGAACAAAATAGGTAGTATCTTAGCCTCTAGGTAACATTGTCCATGTTATTAGACAGTTTCTCAGTGTTTAGGCTAGTTCACTTCCTGTCATCCAAAGTTCACTGAGGGTTTATCATGTGCTACAGCCAGAGGAGCCACTGCTTTGACAATGGCCAGGAATTTTGCACATCTGCTCAGATGTCTTCCCAAACATGCTCTTTTCATGAAGACTCTCTGCTTTACACATAACCACTTTTGTCAGCTGTAATCTATACAACTCATACCACTCTAAATCTTCTCACACATGTAAAATTGTATTTTAGTTTTTATTTTTCATTCCAAGCACGTCTGGTTTCGATGTGTATTTGAAATTGTGTTTACCCCTAGATCTTGGTTTTCATGTACAATACTTTTTTTATGAAACTATTTTAACTCCTTTAACCTTTTTAAATTAACTCCTTGCTTTTTCTTTACCCTTCTTCTATTTCTGTTCTTCTGCCTAAATCATTACTGCATTGCATACCATATTTTCCAGACTGTAAGCCATCTGCCTCATGTACACAGGTTCAAACAGAATCTAAATGTTAATATATAATATTATATACACACATATGGAGTCAGGTCCATAAGTATTTGGACAGTGAAACAATTTTCGTCATGTTGCCTCTGTACACCACCACAGTGGATTTGAAATGAAGCAGTCAAGATAGGATTGAAGTATAGACTTCAAATGTAGTCCCTCCATTTTCAAAGGCTCAGAAGTAATTGGACAATTGACTGATAAGCAGGTGTGGCCTGTTTCCTCGTTATTTCATTACAAATTAAGGAGATAAAAGGTCTGGAGTTGATTTCAAGCAGTGAATTTGCATTTGGTAGCTGTTCATGGGAACTCTCAATATGCGGTCCGAAGAGGTGTCGATGCAAGTGAAGGAGGTGATCGTTAGGCTGAAAAACAAAACAGACCTATCAGAGAGACAGCAGAAACATTAGCTGTGGCCAAATCAACAATTTGGTACATACTTAAAAAGAAAGAAAGCACTGGTGAGCTCAGCAACATCGAAAGGCCAGGAAGACCATGGAAGACAACTAAAGTGGATGATCACAGAATTCTTTCCTTGGTGAAGAAAAACCCCTTCACAACATCAACAGAAGTCAAGAACACTCTGGAGAAGGTAGGCGTATCATTGTCAAAATCTACAATCAAGAGACGCCTTCATGAATGTAAATACAGAGGGTTTACAACAAGGTGCAAACCACTGGGAACATTCAAGAACAGGAAAGCCAGATTAGACTTTGCCAGAAAACATCTAAAAAAGCCTCCTATGTTCTGGAATAAGATTCTTTGGACTGATGAAACCAAGATTAACTTGTACCAGAATGATGGGAAGAGAAAAGTGTGGCGCAAGAAAGGAACAGCTCATGATCCAAAGTATACCACATCATGTGTCAAACATGGTGGAGGCAGTGTTATGGCATGGGCATGTGTGGCTGCCAATGGAACGGGCTCACTGGTGTTTATTGATGATGTGACTGCTGACAGAAGTAGCAGGATGAATTCTGAGGTGTTTAGGGCTCTACTCTCTGCTCACATTCAGCCAAATGCTACAAAACTGATAGGACGCCGCTTCACAGTGCAGGTGGATAACGACCCTAAACATACTGCGAAAACACCTCAAGAGCTTCTTAAGGCAAAGAAATGGAATATTCTTCAATGGCCAAGTCAGTCGCCTGATCTCAACCCAATAGAGCTGCTTTTCACTTACTGAAGACAAGACTGAAGGCAGAAAGACCCACAAACAAGCAGCAGCTGAAGGTGGCTGCAGTGAAGCCTGGCAAAGCATCTCCAGGGAGGAAACTCAGAATTTGGTGATGTCCATGGCTTCCAGACTTCAGACAGTCATTGACTGCAAAGGATTAAAATTAAAAAGTATAAAAATAATCCTAATATTTATGATTTATTAGTTTGTGTAATTACTTGAGCCTGTGAAAATGGAGGGGCTGCGTAGCTGCAGACAGGTCAGAGTGCTCCTGCTGACCCAGACCCACAGTGGGCACATGAACATCAGAACTGGACCATGGTGCAATGGAAGAAGGCGGCCTGGTTTGATGAATCACATTTTCTTTTACATCATGTGGACGGCCGGGTGCGTGTGCGTTGCTTACCTGGAGTAGAGATGGCACCAGGATGCACTATGGGAAGAAGGCAAGCTGGCGGAGGCAGTGTGATGCTCTGGGCAACGTTCTGCTGGGAAACCTTGCGTCCTGGCATTCATGTGGATGTTACTTTGACACGTCCCACCTACCTAAACACTGTTGCAGACCAAGTTCACCTCTTCATGGCAACGGTATTCCCTAATGGCAGTGGCCTCTTTCAGCAGGATAATGCGCCCTGCCTCACTGCAAAAATTGTTCAGGAATGGTTTGAGGAACATGACAAAGAGTTTAAGGTGTTGACTTGGCCTCCAAATTCCCCAGATCTCAACCCAATTGAGCATCTGTGGGATGTGATGGACAAACAAGGCCAATCCATGGAGGCTCCACCTCACAACTTACAGGACTTAAAGGATCTGCTGCTAACGTCTTGGTGCCAGATACCACAGCACACCTTCAGAGGTCTTGTGGAGTCCATGCCTCGATGGGTCAGAGCTGTTTTGGCGGCACAAGGGGGACCTACACAATATTAGGCAGGTGGTTTTAATGTTATGGCTGATCTCTGTGTGTGTGTGTGTGTGTGTGTGTGTGTGTGTGTGTGTGTGTGTGTGTGTCTCTTTTGTGCCGCCAAAACAGTTCTGACCCGTAAAGGCATGGACTTGAAAGTTATTTATTTATTTATTTATTTATTTATTTATTTATAATAAATACATAAATCTTTTTTTTTTTTTTTAACTCTAAGAAGGGGTGACTTATACACTGGAGAGTCTTATAGTCCGGAAAATGCAACATCTCTTCTCCTGCTAGGTTTCCATTTAGAATGGGGTGCTTAATGTTCTGCTCACAATACTCACTCGCTTTTTCTCATCATCTTTTCTCATCAAAAGGTCTTTCTCCTGCTTGAAAGATGTTGGTCATTTTAGGATTAGTCTCACAAGCCAGACCTCTAGCTTCATCAAGTCTGTATGAGGCAATTTGACTGACAGGACAGATGGTCAGCCACAGACCATTTTTCACAGCCTGTCGGTAAACACACAAGATCATCTCATTTACTAACCAGTGATTGTTTAAAAAAATATTTAATATACTTTTAAAGACTGAATCCCATGAGACTTTTTTTTTTTTTTTTTTTAAAGTCCAATGACTATAACTTGCTCAAGGTTTTCTTTCTTACTGGAAATTGTCACACAGAAGTGCAGAGAGCTACTCACACTGTAAACATCAACATTCTGAAGGTTGTGGCCAGAAAAGTGGACAAAAGATACACTGTTGTTTATCTTCTGTCCATGATATAAGGAGCATCTGAGGCTGAGGCTATCCTAAGGTTGACCTCTTGTGTCCGTGGTATGTGTCCGACTCTGTGACTGACACTGCTGACTTTGTGTTTTATTTTTCTGTCCTTCCCGTACCCCGCCTTTTTGTTTTCTAGCCTGAGCCTGCTGGCTGTCCTGCGGCAGCGTCCATCGTGGTAGCGGCATCCATGTCTGGGTTCAATCTTCTGCATTTGGTGACCAAAAGCCAACCTGTTAAACTCAAGGCCTGCGGGCTTCCCTCAGGTCCACTGGAAGCTGTGTGTGTTTGCAGTGTGTGCAGTGTGTGTAGCGTGCTCTGCCTCTGCGAGGTCTAACACACGCTTCTCTCTGTGTGCGCACTCGTGAGTGTTTGCGTGAGCAAGGGGTACGTGATGACGTCACTTACAGGAAAAGCCGCCAATCTAGCAACAAGATTCTGGTATTCAAAAATAATTTTTTGCCCCTAATTTAGGAGCGCTAATGTCTGAGTTGATTAGTGTACACCTGTAAATTGGAAAAACAGCACCGTGAAAATGACCACCAGTTTCAAAAGAAAAGGGGGGGAGATTTTGGGGAGTTGCTTTTTCTGTATTTGACACCTCCTTGCTGCCAGATTTCATCACTCTCTTTCCTAGACTAGATTCTTCAGTTGTTCATGGATTAACATCTAACTTTTTGTTTTAACTTCCTTTAAGCTTGCATGCACAGCTGAGCTTCTAATGGTTTTGTTGTTTTTCATGAATTACGTGGTACCGGAATAGGAAAGGTGTACTGGGACTTATTTCACAGGCTCAGTACCACTAGGCCCTGGCTTTCATGGTAGGATGGGACAGTTAAGACAGATAATGCATTTGCCCTTAAGGATGGTACATTAAACATTTGGGAAAATGTCCTGGAGACTTTGAATCCAATGTCACTGAGCAAATTTTATTTAGAAGTTTCTTTCTTTTTTCTTTCTTGCTCTTTCTTTATTGTTTTTCTTTTGTTCTTTTTCTTTCATTCTTTTTTCTTTTTTGATCATTGTGCTTTCTTGCTAGCTTTCTCTCTCTCTCTCTCTCTCTCTCTCTCTCTCTCTCTCTCTCTCTCTCTCTCTTTTTCTCTGTCACTTTCCTTTTCTTTGTGTGTATGTCTCTCTAATAGGATCCAGAAGTCCTCTCCCTGTGAGAATATGGGGGAGTCCTGTAAGGAGGGGACTCTTCTCCTCTCTCCTCTCCTCTCTTCTTCCCTCTCCTCTCTTCTCCTCTCCTCTCTCTTCTTCTCTCTCCTCTCTCCTCTCTCCTCATTTGTGTCAGAAGTAACTTTGTACTCACTGGACAGAGAAAGACCGATCAATGGAGCCCATTCACCAATGGGACCCTTTAAAGACCCCATTATTTCCTCCTTTCACATGGTTTCAATCTTGTGGGGAGGAATTCTCCACATAGCACAAGTGACAGGAGCTCCAGTCTCCCAACACACGGCCTACACCAAAGCAGGAGCACTGAAAATAACACGGCGGTGTTGAACCACCACGGGCCTCACCTGCACAGTGAAAGTAGTCTTATCCAGTGAGGGGACTAAATTAGTATGAGCTGAAAATGAATTGGGATTATGTTGAATTTCACTGCAGTTGCCTGTTACAAAATTTCAACTCCGTTTTACTCTACCTTTAGGGCTGTAAGATGTATAATTCCATTATTTATGTATGAATGGACAAGTATCCAGTCAGTCTTGGATTTGCCCTCTAGATGTCACCATTGTTGCAATGCTGGATAGCTTGTGCTCCTTCTAATGCCAGTAGCGGTAGGTATTTCCCCTGGCTAAGAAATGTTGACCTGGATGTTTAACTGAGGTAAAAAAAAAAAAAAAATTGACTCTGAATAATGAACAGTGTAATACTTTGGCTGTAGCACATAATTTTGCACTGACCCACTGTCACATGCTGTACAGTCTTTCCAGGCAAGAGTCAACATACATTGATTCAATCAGGTCATCGTTTTAATCATATAATATACTCTTTATATCATTAATTAAAATTGCTCAGCAAGGACCCAGATTTCCAAAATGGAGCATGTGTGCCTGATTAATGCGATTTACAGTTTTCAAGCATGACCGAGTGCATGCTTGTGTGTATACACGTGACCCACACATCAGTACAGTACAGCGAACACTGACTCATGCTTGGAATTATGCAGAAACAGGTTGTCTTTAAAACTGCTGTATGATGGCTTCATTTGGTTTGCATATTCTTTTGCAGTGCAAATTTCAGTAGTGTGTTTTAAAGTGCTTTAATGTGCTATACACGAGGACACTCACTTGCATCCTACCCACCGTATTCTAGGGACATGCCGCACCAAGACGACCTGGCCCAGGAGCTTCTCTCAGGAAGAGCTGAGGAAGCGCTTGACACCTATGCAGTACCAAGTTACTCAGGAAAAGGGCACAGAGAGGTGAGACAATCCACACGGTAGATCAGAGGTTCGTCACCGTCACTATGTCCTAAGACTTTTATTTTGAACCTTGTAGGGTATGCAGTGACAGTCTAGAAATCTGAATTTTTTAGTATTAATTTTTTTTTTGTACGATTTATATTGGGATTGCAATATCTTAGTGTCTTTTATAAAATCTTTTTTCTAAGTTTGCAAAGATATTTTAGAGGCAATAAAGTTGTAACGATACAAATCCAGGGTTACACTTTTCTTTTAACTTTGAATGCGTATATGCAAGATGGCTGCTGCGCCTCTTCTGTGCTCGTTCAGAGTTTGGACTGAGCACGGCCGAAACTATTAAAGCACCGTTCAGTGCAGTACGAGCATAAATAGTGTAACTGAACAAACTAGAGCTGTGTTCTCACATCGCTTACTTATGTTCTTTTCTTAGACAGGTTTTGAGTATTAACACAAACCAGTTTTATCATTGTGATTAGTGAGTTTAAAAAAAAAAAAAAATTCCTGTCATGTAGCTTACAAACCTACTGAAAGGTTGGTTTTGTGTACAAATCTACTTGATCTACTAGATTAGTAAATATTTTTACATGTAAGGTCGTATGCTATTTGACATGCAGCCCATGACAACAATCAACAACAGCAAAAGTTTTGAAGAAGAACATGGAAACCATGGAAACCGTACAGAGACGTTTTGGCTCTGACATGCCATCTAGTGGATAACGCTTTTAATCCTCCCGATGTACGAAAGTCACGATTATGAGAACAGTGCGGTTGCGTAGCTGCAGCGTATACACGCAGTCACATGTCAGGTATAATCCTGACCTGAGGTTCCACTGTCTTTAGATGGTTTCATATTTACTGCACTAACACACCCTAATGCATCAGTGAATGGCAATTAAAAACGCCGCAAAAACCGAACATAGTGGGTTGCAAAGTAAAAAAAAAACATACTGGAAAGATCTAGAAAGGGTTTTGAGGTTGTTTTTTTTTCCTTTTTTTAAAAATATGTTTTGCTGTCATAGGACCCACTGACAAATTGCAGCTTTAGATAACTGAAAAGTTATATTGTGCAGCCCGAAAGAGTGAAGCCTCTTTTTCCCTGATGGTTTTTAGTATGTTTTGTACTCTTTATTCAAACCTTTTGCATATATATATATATTTTTTTTCCTCTTGGTTTTAGAGAGCTACAAAAATATTCGAAATATCCGCCCTGGTGATTTATGGCTATGAAATGCATCAGAGATTTGTCACATGAGCTTTCTGTAGTGCTGGATGGATCGTTGCCTCCTGACTGTTCTGCGCTTGCTGCCGTCTCTGTTTGGCCTGTCTGGGTTAAGGAGACGAGAGCGCGGTCGAGTGCATTGACGATGCCAGCCTGCAAACCATGTCATGTTTGCAGAGAAAAAGGCAGAACTCTGTTACTTTTTTTCCCCTTCTCTGGTTGCGTTCGGCCACAGCAAAGCACACGTGGGGAAAGTATTTATCGGCCCATTGGCAGGAGGAATGTGAAAAATGCCCCAGGCCCTGAGTCTGCGTGTGGGTGAGGGTGTTGAGTTTTCTGAGGCCTGCGGCTTGCAGACGATCAGAGGTTACAAACCCAAGCTGCTCCCCTTTTAGATATTCCCTCTCTCTGCGTGTCGCCCTCACTGCAGCCTGATCTAAACCAGCCATGTTCAAGCAGATCAGCCTCTTAAGCATCGTGGTGAAGATTAAACTGTTTATAAATCATGTTGAATCTCATGACACTCTTAACCAGATGTGATGAGCAAGAATAACAAAGTGCAGTTTGTTAACAACCCTCAAAAATGTTTGGTTGACGTGTACGGTAATGGCTTTTAGGTCAGTTAAGATAGATTTAGCAAGTGCAAAACACCTTAAAATATTGAGTAAGTCTGTATGAGAGCATGTAACTGATTAAACCTGCCTCTGCTCATTTTAGTGCATTCAGGGGAGAATATACAGACCACAAAGAGGAGGGGATCTACAGGTGTGTTGTCTGCGGCGCCCCTCTGTTCATGTAAGTTTTTAAGTGTTTGCTATTTTTAAGAATACTTTTCTAATGATTGTTAGTAATCCTCATAATTCCCCTCCCGTCCAGCTCACGCCGTCTCACGTCTGTAACATCGTTACTTTAAAGCTAGATCAGATCTTACTAACCTCTTCACAGCTTGCTAACAAGATATTAGGAACAGAGTGCTGTCAGTTGTTTCGTGTGGTTGATGTGCTTGGAACACTGTCCATCTCTGATCCTGTGTGATTGGTGGGTTTGGGCTTCTCCACACACGTGGCCCAGCTGCAGCACGAGGTTAACTCTACCTGACAGGGTGTCCGAAGGCAGCCCAGGAGCCATTACCAGGTCGCCTTTTTCCCATAGCTCGCTGGAGAGCTTCAAAGGATGCTGAATTTATGGCTTGCATTAACCCATATCTTAGGAACAATGTTCTCAAAGGAGACAGACAAACCCTTCATACCTCCCTCCCCAACTTCCAAACTATGCGCTCAGAGAGCACAAATTGCCTACTTATTGCTCGCTAGATATTTCCCAAGTACAGGGTTTTTTTTTTTTTTTTTGTGGAGGGGAAAAAGGAATTAGAGAAAATGAAACACTCGGGAAAGAGTTGGCTTTGTAATGGAAGATTGAGCTCAGCGTTGGACCGTGACTTGACGTTAGAGAAAAATAGTCCCCCATCAGGTGTAATCCTTTCTTTCTCTGAACCTGTTGTTAGACAGCTCAGCTCTGAAGAGTTCGACTTTTCAAGCCCTAATACATTTTTTTTTAATTTATTTATTTTTACTTTTTTTTGTTGCAGGTCAGATAAGAAGTTTGATTCTGGCTCAGGTATGTATCAACCAATCTCTTACCAGAACAATTAGCTGTATTTTAAGGATGTGGATATCTAATGTATAGATATTTTAGCACCCAGTTCATAAGCGAATGCCCACGTTGAGTATTGTTTTATATGAATACTTCTGAAATCTTCCTTTTGCTTGCATTTTTAATCATATAGAAGTGTTGCACAAATGAAATGTGTGTCCATATCTATGCAAAAAATATAAACTTGCTGCCTTTGACCCCTCTGTCTCTGTCTCTCTCTGTGTTGCTCATACTCCTCTGAAGGGAGAGGTTGACCTTTCTGCCCTCTTTATGGTTGATTGCAAGGCCGAATGTGTACTCAGTCTGCTGTCTAATAAGGCACTAAGTGCAGGCTACAAAGGTTCACATTCTTATTAATCTACTTGCGTGAAGTAGGCTAACACACTGACTTTAACAAGCTCACAAAATATCCAGCCAGTTATTTTAATGAACGCTATCTGTGTCTGTGAGATTAATGTATTGCCAGTAAACTTTAGGTTGCTGTCATTTGTAATCCTTTGGAAATTCACATCAAATTTGTTCACATCAAACAATGCTATTCCATTTCATTTGCAATTAGTGCATAACTCCGAGTAAGTTTTTTTTTATCACGCTGGATAAAAATGAATATGTCTAGTTTACAAGAACTACGCCTTAGAGCTTTGCAGCAATTTTTTTGGAATGAAGTCTTGCAGTTTTAAGTTTAGTTAGGCCTCTGCAGTGTGTTAAAGGTCACAGGCATGGGCCCAGTAAAATGTATTATTTCAAATTCGTTTTGATTTTTTTTTTTTGTGGCAGAGCATGACACAATACGAATACTATTCTGGGAACAGTTTGTTAATGTCTCACAGCTCTGCAATCCAAAACATTTTCTCTTGTGGTGTTATGTACGCTATTTTTATTCCGTCTCCGTTCAACCTACAAGCATGCATGAATTCCCCACAGAAAACAACCTGTAATAGGAACCATGTGGGCCCACAGTGAAAAATAGGATTTTTCCTTGCACCAAGTGATTTCTGTCTTCGCTGCAGAGACCAGAGCCAAACCTCCTGCGTTGTATGCGGCCCATGTTGCAGGCCAGCCTCATATAGACTCAATTTCCTGTTTTGTTAGAGCACTGCTACACTGCTCCATTCACTGCTCTGCCCAGTCCACCGATAAAGCTCCATTAGATCAGTGCAGAAGCGATCCACCGGGATTCTCCTGCTCTGACTCATAGGATTTCTATATTCCCCCGAGAGCTTCCTGTATCTGAGTGGAATTTTGTGGCTTTGTAGTTGTGGCCAAGCACTGCCTCCCTAGCTAGGGAGGAGGAAAGGGGGAGAGGGTGGCTGAAGCGTGCTGGGCCTGGGATTGGGGAGCGGCAGAGCAGGGAGGGGGTGAGGAACTGCCTGGTGCTTTTAACCACAGATAGCATCGCAACGATGAGTCGTCTCCACTGAGCCTCGACTCTGTCATGATCACATCAATAATACTACTTTTGCTAATGATGCAACTGTGCAACGTGGAGCAGCCTTGTGTCAATGAGAGCCTGCGCTCCATGGGATCTCTGGGATAAGCCCCTGTTGATGTTCAGCATATGGTCTCAACAGTCAGGGCCCCACGTCTAGCTGGCTCAAAGGAAAAAGCCTCTAGAATTACCAGTGCATGGTACCGCTTAGCAATTAAGAAGGAACATGCTGTTGGTTATTGAACTTGGGGTGAACAACAGGATAAAGCTGGGGAGGTGAAAACTTGAGGGAGGTTTATTTTCAACCCAGACCTCTTCTCCTGCTTCACTATACCATTTTCGTTTTAAAAATAAGTTTTAATCTGTTTTGAATCAAGCCAGACTTCAGGATAGGATGACCAGAGAGGGAGAGGAAGAGAGGGAAGGCTTGCCGTGTCAAATATTTTTCATTTTTACATGCGCTTTGCCTGCCAACTTTTACTTCATAACCTCTGAATCAGCGGCTGTTGTGAATGACTAATTCAGACTCAAATTGTTTCAAACTGTTCTGCGTGACTCGAGAACTTGCAAGAGTCACAAGTCCTACTTCACTGCACCACATAGATAGGAAGCAAAATTACCTTAGTCTGTGGAGCGAGGTCATTAATTGTTATTACTGTCCATATGAATGTAGAAAGTTTGCTGGGGAAGTCTACATATACGAATGTGTCTGCTGAAGCAGTATGAGAGCGAGAGCTCCACAGCTTGCTCTCCTCCAGACTCTCCTGCTACCCAGGAAGCCATGAGGAGGACCACCCATGAGCCGGCGCGGCCGCTCTTTCCATTCGCTCCCCTTTCAGAGAGCTGAAATCTTCCACATAAAAGCCATGCGGTACCGAGATAGCCTGCCACACCAAGGATCAGGCAGACATTTTCTGTGACTTTTATTTGACTTCCTCTGCTTTCGGTTAGACCGTAACCACCTGTAAAAGCGTGTGGTACACAGTAGTTCTCTGTCTTTCAGTTCAGAGTGCGCCATACTCACGTGCCGTTTTCCTTAGATGTTAATATTACGCTTGTGTTTCTGTGTCATGGATATGTGTATTCCCATGTCAGGACGCTGTGCTTCTTATCCTCTAAAATATGCAAATCCTGTCACCCTGAGCATGCGGATATGTGCTCTAATGTTTAATAAAGGCCACTGCTTCATTCTGTCCTTTAATTACAAGGCAAGCAAAGATCTCACTAAGCAATGAAAAGAAAGTTGGAGAGGGGGTACGCCAAACATCTAGTCTGGAATGAGTTACAAAAATAAACGCTTAGTGGTGGTTTGGCAGGCTCAGATAAAAAGACACTCCAAGTGCTAAGACAAAGAGGGAAAAGCCAAGATATAGTAGGGGGGATTCCATTCTACTGGTGCTTCCAGGTTAGAATAGAAACAGGGATAAATATACACACGCACTACCCCACACACCTCAGATTTTCAGATTTACAGTGCATACCACAACAACGTCCTTCCTTTATTTATTTATTTATTTTCTTATTTATTTTCCCCCCCAGGATGGCCGTCCTTTTTTGATCTCATCAAAGAGGACTCAATAACACTGACGGATGATTTCTCCTATGGCATGCACAGAGTGGAGACTAGCTGCAGTCAGGTACATTACTTATGATCAAACCAACACACAGATTTACCACAGGAATATAATGGCTGGATCAGAAGGTCAGTTGAATTTAATGCAAAACGTGATCAAACTCTGTACAAGTGAAATTAACTCTGTGCGTATTTTCAGTGTGGCGCTCACCTCGGACACCTCTTTGACGACGGCCCCCGGCCCACTGGAAAGCGCTACTGCATAAACTCCGCCTCGCTCAACTTTGAGCCAAAAAACGTTGCTCCTGAAGGGGCAGAACCAAGTGGCGCCACAGGCCAATCATCATCATCATCATCTTCTAGTAAGACTGAGCTTTGAGGGGAATTTCGGTAGACCAGTGAAGTATTAGAACATTGACGTATATCCTTTAGAGTTCACTCCTGGATGACCAGATTCAGGTCAAGCCTGATGCATTACAGGTGAGCCTGGCAATAAGACAGATACATCCTCCACCAACCAGAAAGCTATTCTGTAGCAGTACTTAAACAGCATTATTTCAATGGCCTTGACTGATATGCTCTACTAGTCAGTCACCCATAAAAATCCCCCTATTACAGAGATGCATGTTACCTGAAACGGCTCTCCGAGAATCTGCTGTGTGCTACTGCTTTTACCATCTGCCAGTGGCTTTGATAGAGCAAGACTATGGACTGTGAGATTTTTTTCTTCTCAAAAATATAGTGGAACATTGTTGCTTGGAATTGAACTATATATGTGTACTTTCACAGAGCGATGTGTTGTTTTTGAAGTGATATTTGATATCTGGAGGTCGTGGGTTTAAGGAAAATGCTATGCAAAGTGCTCCTGTGAACGGTAAAATAAACACCAAGTAGAGAACAAAGCATTCTTTCAAATAAAATGGAACATATGACAAATGTTTAGTCTGAACACAAATGTAGCCTGACTTTTAAGGGTGGGTTTTTTTGTCTTCCTGCTTGTGGTGCCTCTTTTTCTCCTTGCCTTGACTATTTTTTGGGGGGGGGGTTTGATTTACAGATGGTGTCGACAGTTATGATTAAACAATTATTGAGTCCTGTTTGGCGTACTTTGTGTTGTGAATTCATCTGAACGTATAAAGGCACTTACCTACAGAATGTCGGGGAATGAATGTCTGCGTGCATAGGAATGACATTTTGTTTTATGATGTCTTTTTTGACTTTCAGAGAAAGTCACCATGTAAGTTCTGAACTGGGAGTTACAGCTACTCCATGGAAATAGCCAGTCCACATGGAGTGATTTTTGTTTTCATCAAGAGTGTTCGCTTTTGTATGAATATGTACATGTTAGAGAGGTTTAGAAGAGTGGTAGGATATTAGGCCATTTTAAAAACCCAAGGCTACCATAATAACAGCATCTTCAAATGGCCGATCTACCAAACCAGAACAGTTCAATAAAATGTGGAAAACTTCAATTGAGGAGGAAAAAAAAAACCCCCAGAAAATAAGCATTCACGTAATTGGGGTATTAAAACATATAATCTTTCATCTTAATCACAATAGTGAAAGGAAATCATAAGCTTTAATCTAGCTAGCCTAAAATGGTTTTGAGCCATTTACAATTTTCCACATCAGTAGAAATTTATAACAAAACGATGACTTTTATTAGTCAGACTTTTCCCACACTGATCATGTTTGCACGTGTAACTGATAATATATATGTTACCTGAGTTCAGAATTTCACATTGAGCAGAATATGGTCCAACTCCAAGCCTATCAGAGGCTTGAACTATATCAATATTTATCTGTTGTTCCACTTCCCTTTGAAGCTGTTCGGCAAAGAGCTTTTAGTTTCTTGAATGGAAGGTCAATGTTTGTTCGGGTGCTGTTTAAATGTGTCACAGACGTGCTGAAGAGACCAACATAAGACGTTACTCCTGGAACTGATAGCATGCTGGAAAACCAGTCAAAATGAACAGAACCTGTAAGAGGTCCTGCACGAGGCTTCTTTCTTCTTTTAAGATCCTTTTGTTCAAGTTTTTTCAGGTAAAAAAAAATAAAAAATCAACCCAACCCAAAAAACCCTGTTACCTTTTTTCTGTCATTCATGCTCAGCAACAATGATCATGTTCACTCCTTTTAATTCAATAGTGATACTGCACCTAGTTTTATGTAGGTTATGTATATGTATTGAATGCTGCTGATATATATATATATATATATGTAGTTTTATACATATGTATATTGAGTTGCAATATAACTATGAAATTAAAATATGTATAAATTTTACAATACATATATGTGGCAAATTGAGACACACAAATGAGGGAGGGGTCACAGTGGCTTAGTGGTTAGCACTGTTGCCTCTCACTGCTGGGGTTGGGGGTTCAAATCCCATCTCTGTCCCTGTGCTTTGGTTTCCTCTGGGTTCTCTGGTGTCCTCCCCAGTCCAAAGACATGTGTTGTAGGCTAATTGGCCTTTCCAAATTGCATGTAATGGGTGTGTTAGTGTGTGGGATTGTGCCCTGTGATGGGCTGGCCTGCTGTCTAGGGTGTGCCCCAAGTTCCCTGGGATAGGCTCCAGGCTCCCCACGACTCTGTCTATGTTAAGTGGTACAGATGGATGGAATTATACTGGTAGATTTGGCCAAATTTTATATATACACTATAAATTTACAAACAAACAAGGGTCATATTACAAACGGTATTACTGGTATCATAACATTTGCATAGATGGTTTCAATGCTTACAGGTCAAAGCATTACCCCCTTAGTATAGTTTATTTTGGTGCATTATTGATTGGAGAATGTCAGGAGAATGTCACCTCAAGGTACCATTGCAGAGAAGTCCCAGGTACTCTGAGAGCTTTTTTTTTTTTTTTTTAGCACGAGTGGGTGGTGGTGCTCTTGGTGGGTGGCTGGAAGTGCTCCAGAGCTCTGCAAGGTGACGTAAGCCCTGCTCGCCAGCCTCTCTGCTCTACTGCTGTTTAGAGAACAGAGTGACCACCCTTACTCCGCGAGTGTGGGAAAAGTCGTCCAACGGGTCCGGCACTGAGAGTGTTTACGTTACGAATGCAATAAAGAATATTTACAAGTCAGGTGTGTTTAGACTGGGGGACGATGGTGTAGAGGAAGGCCGTTGGCTGAGGGTGTAGGTTTTGGGGGGTGGGCAGCTGGAGTCTCTCAAGCCAATTTTCAACATCATGTCGTCTTTTCCCCGGAAAGCAAACAATCATGTCATTTACAGAGCAGCAATGATCATGAAAGACATTTTATGGATGTCACAAAATGTGGGGTGTCTTTTGAACCAGCGCTGCAAGTCTGCCTATTATCACCATTAAACTTTGAAACTGTCACAACCTGGACAACCTTGTGCTAATACTTTTAGAGGAATACTGTCCTGACAGCGCAGGTATCCCTCAGATGGTTCCTCTTCCGTAATTAATTTTTACTGTGCCACCACAGTTGGTGCGGCTGTGCTAAGCTGGCAGCACCATTAGGAAGCACCTTGGAAGGATTAGCCCAAACACAAGGACACATACCAGCAGCACTACCATCACAAAACACAGTCTGTTAACTCCAAGATCTCCAGGCTGTTCACCACATAATCATGTACCTACAGTTCTGGAGCCACTACTGGTCATGCAGACCTAACCCTACAGTGTTGACGATAGCTTTGCTTAGACTGTGAAAGACTGCACAAGGTACTGTATTTTAGTAAAGATTTATAACAACTTTGTGGGCCTTGTCCAGGATGTGCAACGGTTTGTATTTGCTACAAGCCATCATACACTATATGGACAAAGGTTTGTGGACACCTGACCCTCACAACCCATATGTACCCAAAAGTTGGAAGCACACAGTTACGCTGGTGGATGGTGGTGATATTAGACGGGAGGACTAAAATCTATCAGTAGCTCAACAATTAAACTATTCGGGTTGACCAGTATATTATAGCCCATAATGCTTGACTGAGTTCATGCCACGTTTCCTTTGCATAGCAAACCCGGTAAATAGAAATGCTCTAACCTTATGGTTCTGTCGTCTATCCTATTGTGTAATTTGTACTTCGATTAGACAATGCTCAATCTATCAACTTTTAGTTTTGCCTCCAAATGCATTTTAGGGGGAAATGATGACATAATGAGTAAAGTATCCACCTCGTTCACGGTCATCACACCTGTGAGTAATGAACGGAGTCTGCAGCACCCCTACTGATGACGTATTACAGAAACATTCCTGAAACGGGCTAAAAGTTTATAGCCCAAATTAAGCTTAAATGTAGGGGGCATGTCACTCTGTACGATCAACTGGCACAACTGTCACCTATTGGCTACATAAATCTACAGCGATGGGCTTGTTAGGCTTAGCCTTTTTATAGCAAAAAACTAAACCTTCCATTGAAATGTTTGTGTCTTTGAAAGACGGGGGGGGGCTTAGTCCTGCTAACCCATTATTGATACGAGCTGCCCCTGCAAAATTGTGTAGAATGTCATTGCATTCTGTAAAATTACAGTTTCCCTTCACTGGAACTAAGAGGCCCAAACCTGCTCCAGCATGACGATGCTCCTGTGCACAAAGCGAGCTCCATGAAGACATGGTGTGTGAAGGTTGGAGTGGAAGAACTCGAGTGTCCTGCACAGAGCCATGACCTCAACCCCACTGAACACCTTTGGGATGAACTGGAACTGGAGACTCCTTACCCAACATCAGAGCCTGATCTCACTAATGCTCTTGTAGCTGAATGAACACAAATCCCCACAGCCACGCTCCAACATCTAGTGGAAAGCTTCCCAGAAGAGTGGAGCTCATTATAACATCAAAGGGGGAATAAATCTGGAATGAGACGTTTAAAAAGCACATGTGGGTGCGATGGTCAGGTGTCCACAAACTTTTGGCCATATAGTGTAGCTTTCCAATGTCCAACTTCTCTGCCTGTATGAAGCATACCACTTGTCTGCTCATATTGTGGTTGTCCCTTTAACCGCTTAGCACTTGTGATTCTGTGGAATACAAATGAAGAAATTAATCCATCCTCATCCCATAAAAACATCGCTGAGTGTGCATTGCTGCTTCTCATTATACACTCTCCAAGACCATTAAGGAGGCAGAATCTGCAGTGTACGTTACAGTTTAATTGGGCTC
>CM040992.1:18637569-18655618 GCA_022985145.1 Pangasius djambal
AAGAAGCGAGTCGACAGTCAAAGTCTCCAGAAGAACTGCGGCTGCTTCTGCAAGATGCTCAGTAACACTTCCAGCTCATTTCCTTATCAAACTGCACACACTGCACCTGAGACACTGTTTATTTATTTAAAGCGAAGGATCGTCACATTAAATACTGACTCTGTGTCATTTATTACTGTTTACTGCTCTTTATAGTATTGTTTTAATGTAGAAACATTTAATTTCATTATTTTTAAAGGCATCTTTGCTCTATAGCATTTCTTTGCATGCGCCTAAGACTTTTGTACAGTATAAATAAATAAATATATAATATTATACACACACACACACACAAATATATATATATATATTAGAGCATTAACAGATACAGAGATACAAATACAGATAATGGCAGTCCCTTACACCCCTATTACACAATATTATTTTCCTTAGTGTTTTAGATACTTTTAGATGGTGCCTATCTGCACATTATGATCTTGTCACATTTAAGTATAAAAGAATAAAATAAAAATGTGATGATCTGAAATTCAATCCAAAATTTGATGCAACATTCAACACAACTTCCACGCTATTGATCTGAAACCCATCTTTAAAATGGTTATATAGTTGTGAGAGTCTCCATACAGAGTTTGTACTGAATACCATATCCTACAATCTCTTTTACATATTAGGCCTTTTCTGTTGTGCAGAGTTCAACCCTGCCTTCTGCTTCTCTACTCCAAAACACACCAATCAATCACATGACTTCATGGAATGAACCCGAGGCCGTGGGCTTTCCCGCCCTGTCGTCATGAGCATATCAACAGCACAAACACAGTGAATGTGAGATAGTGTGACAAAGCTGATAACACCCTAGGTTTACCTGTGGCCTGGCCCCCTCACCTGCCCAGGAGACCCCACAAACAGCCTGCTGCAGGCCATTGTGTGTTGTGTTTGTGCACAAACACAGGACTCTGGGAAGTGTGTATTGCCTTAGTTGAGATTCTCAGGGTCTGAGAATGTAAAGAGTTTATGATTTCACCTGCGTAACTTGAGCCAAAGTCCGAGCCTTTGAACGAATGCTTCTGGACTCCCAAGCAGTGAGTGGGGAGAAGCTTGGATTCAAGAGGTATGGAGAGGTATGGAGATGTCATCCACTTTAAATCTGAAAATTCATCTGTCGTTAAATTAGTATAAATTTGCACAACTCAATTTGTATGGAAATTTACTAAGGTTAAGGTTAGGGTAAGGGTCTGGGTTAATGGCTGTATCTTTCCTTACGGCTTCATTTGTATGAATTCAGAAAAGAAAAAAAAAAAAGAATTCTTATGAATTTTGCATCAGATTGGATTCACAATTTTTAGCTACAAAACTCACAATAACATGATTCCTAAGTCATGTTGAGAAAATGAGAAGAGTGCACTGACTGTGTGTGTGTGTGTGTGTGTGTGTGTGTGTGTGTGTGTGTGTGTGTGTGTGTGTGTGTGTGAGTGTGTATGTGTGTGTGTGAGAGCACAGAACACTATACCAGCTTCCTCCCTGAAACACTTCCCAAAATACAGGATGAGTTCACGGAGGTTAATTTGCACTTCGACCAGCTCCCTTCACCTTGCCCTTCTCAACTCCATTAGGCGCGTGAGAGCCTGCAGACTGCACAGAGCAGCTATCCCTACTGCTCGCCAGGCCGCGCATTTTCAGCCTGTGGGAGTGAGTCAGAATTCACACACATTGTCCCATGTCCCTTAAAGGTGGCCTGGGAGACAACCAGATGTCCATGTGACCTTCGAAGGGAGTCAACGGGAAAAGCAGCCCAGGATAATAATTTGTCTCTGTGGTCTGGGGGGATGTCTAACACCCCTCTTCCCTCCCTTCCCCAGCATTGCAACTGGCCCTAGATAACCCCTTCCTGTGCTTGTTACTACACAGACACTACCAGTGTGTGGTCAGTGGTGCTCCAATGCCACTTCCCCCACCCAAGGCAATGGGGTGGCCAACCATCTGGATGCATTTTCTTCCCCCTTCAACTACTATATTTAATTTGCTAATTTCCTATGCAAAGACGAGGAGTTTTGAAAAGCCAACGCTCGGTATCTTTAAAACTATGACCCCTGAATAAAAGGTTAAAAAGCTTGCAAAAACAAGTCCTTGGATGAGAATACAATATTGCAATTCAATGTCTGTGGTCTTAAATAACTTCAGTCGTGTGCAGGGGTGCTCATTCGTTTCTGTTCGTTCTTCTTGCTAGCCCGGCTCCTGGAGGCTAAGAGGCTTTTAACAGTCTGTGTCTGGTGTAGCTGTAGGGCTTCAGCAGCTGAGTCCCATGTCCCAGAAATGCATCTCATGCATCTGCGCTTGAACACAATGAAATGGTTAAAATTGACATTGGGTACTGAGGGTCTGTGGCTGGTCTCTTTTTAGTGTGCCATGGTGGACGAGTTCCTCCACAATTTGTTCTCCGCTGTCCATAGGGGGGAAAAAAGGGGGACAAATCTGTGTTCAGCACAAAGAACGTGTTTAAGGTGCACAAGTCCCTTCTTTTTTACACCTAAATAGTGCTTTGTTCTCTTCTTCACATTTTAGCATTTTAACTGCGATGATCGAGGGGGAATATATAGCTGTCTCAAACACGTGCAATAATCAACCCCCACTGAACACTGAAAAAAGATTTTAGTGCAGCCTTGACTCTTTTATTCCTTGATGATTAATGGAACCAAAACGCCATTTTTTTTAACCTAGGGAGAAAAATACCTTTTTTTTTGCACAATGTGTGCATTCGAGTCAAGCGCTTCCGCCTTCACGAAAGTTTCGAGTGGCCCGTAATCGATCTCGCTAGGACTTTCAGCAGTGGTTTGCGGCAGTGCCTATTGATTGGCCTCGTTTCACGCGCCTGCGCTCGCGACGCCGGTCTGTCTGCGGGGGCGGGGCCTCAGGAAGAGCGCGGCGAAATTCCTTTCTGGTCCGCCTTCTCCGGGGGACGGGGGGCCCGGGGCTGTTTTTTATGAATGAACTGAATACCAGCGACAAATGAACCCACTCTCTTTCACAGGAAACTCTGGACTTCTTATGCGAAGTCAACCACACCGTTTCCACTCCCCCTAATAAACACGGTCTTCGGATGTGGAAGGACACTTTGGACCGGAAAGTAACAATAACACACCTATGTACACTGAATATGCTTCCCTTGATTTGAGGTGTTTTGGTTATTAATTTGTTTCTCCTCCCTTCTGCTGTCTCAGAATGTGCAAGCCTGAGCTGGACTCGGTGTGCAGAGGGTTAGGGGAGGACTTTGCCGTCCCCCCTGTTGTCAGGCAGGCTCGGTCAGATCGTGGGAAAGGGCCTCCACGTAAGGCACTTCATTCTCAGGCCCTGTTGTTCTTGTGTAATTGATCTCGCCGCGCGCCGATGGGCGGGCCGCTTCAAAGCCCACCGACTGCTGGAGGTCCGTGTGCGAGTTTCACTCCATGCACACATGCAGCTGCAGCAACCAGCTAAAGCACAAGCCTTAATGCAGTCCTGCTTTGTTCATTATTATTATTATTATTATTATTAGTAGTAGTAGTAGTAGTAGTAGTAGTAGTATCTTTTCACAAATGTGTTATATCAATAATTTTTCATTTTTAATCATCAGTTTTATCTGCATGAACCATGCAGGTATTTGACTGTTGCATATTAAATAAATACCTGACAGTGAAAAGAGCACTCAGAGCACGCCTGATCAAGTTACGCTATTGTATCACTCTTTGCATGAAACTAAGCAGCCATTATTAAATGACTTCAGTAATGGCTAATATTAAAACCTGCATTTTCTCTCGGTCTCTTTAAAGCCGCTGGACCGCGTCCAGTAACATGAATGGTGCTGGACACGTGAGTTTGTCTCGATGTGGTCTCTCCTCGCAGAATTTCTCATGTTTTATGTGGCGGCCGTCCAATTCTCTCTTTTTTCCCTTCTCTCCCTCTCTTTTTGCGCCTCTTGTGCCCTCCCCATATTATCCACCCACGGGAAAAGTGATTTTCGTCTTTTTTAAATAATATATATACCACAGCCCCGTCCACTTAGTGGACTTGTTTCCGTGTGGGCAACAGAGATGCATTTAAAAGGCGAATGTTTTTTCCTAAGCTGACCCGTGTAGAAAAGTTTTTCCTCGAAGTTTTTTGGGAACTCCACTGAGCCCCGCGCGCAGATCTGACAGCGCGCCGATTTCCCTCTGCAAATGTCTCGAGCTCGTCCGCACGGGCAAGACCAACATTCTTACTGATCGCGCTCTTATTTTATGACTATAGCCACCCCCACTCGGTTCTAAAGAGGAGACGTGTTTTTTTTTTTTTTTTTTTTTTTTTTTTTTTCTTCCTTGCGTGTGCCAAATACTCAAGCGGGCAGCACGTGCAAATCGCGACACCTCCAGGATCACGAGGCCCCGCTTTTTAGATTCTATTTTGCATCCCTAACGTCTTACCTGCCGTGGTTTATTCATTACCGTTATTCTCAGACCTTGCTCAGACTACAGTGGATCCCCCGTCACCCATCGTCTCGTAATTCTGCAGCAGGACGTCCGGTGCGCGACACGGAGCGCGCGCGCTGCAGGAGCACAGATCTACAGGAACTTCCCCGTTTGGCTCTGAGTCATTGCAATGAGCGCGCGCGGTGAGGAAGCCGCCGAAGCCTCGGGATCCCGCGAGCAGCCCGCTCCGGCCGCCGAGCCTCCGAAGAGAGGACCGGGCAGACCCAGGAAGCCGCAGCAAGTCAGTGCCATTGGCTTGTCTCTTTTTTTTTTTCTTTTTTTTTTTCTCCACACTTCTGTAGCTACGTCCTAAACCGCATAATAAATACTAGCCTATAGGACGCATCTGACACACCAGTGCATTAAAAGAATATTTTGCAGTTTCGGACCTAGCCTGTACAACACCAGCATGCAACCGTCTCTTGACGTCTCGTGTTGTGGTATTTTAACTGAAATACGAATGCACGGCTACGGTAAATGATTGTGTTCATGACTAAACTGCGTTGGGGCGCAACTTTTTAATGCAACTCCTTTTTTTTTTTGTGCGGGAAAGATGTTCACGCAAATTACACCTTAAATACCGGGGTCCTGCAAAAACCTGAAAAATAGCAAATCGCACCAATGATCCAGAACTGTTTCTCAGAGTCTAACACTGATCAACGCACTGGCTAAGGAAAATGTTCAGCTATGCAAATGTACTGCTTTCTGCTTTTCGACTGCAAACTAACCGACGCACTTCTGTGCAGTTTTAGTAAATGGTGCATACAGCCTGCCGGTGATTTTCTGAAGTCTGTGTTCTCTAGCGGTTCGCTGAAATCACACATTAGCTCAGGGGTTGCCGCCGGACCAAGTTATTCAGTGTGTACAAACTTTACGGTTGGAAGTTGCGTCTTTAACGATTGTTTTTACGCCGCCCATGACCGAGGCGCGACCTCCGCCGTCCTGCAGCTCAGATAAAGCGCTGCACAGACTGACTCGTTGGCATTTACCTGTTGCATTCCCCCTTTTACGTGTGTTGAATTTCGTTTTGCCAGCTCGTAACCTGCTCACGCTTTCTAATGTGACGACACTTTAGTCATGAGCACGTAGCACACCAGGATGAATTTATGCGCGTGTTTACGCACCGCGAAGCCGTGATTCACTGTCATAAGGCTCTCTGTGAGTCAGCCTTCCGCTTGTAATTAGATGTCACTCGCACAAGTGGGAGACACGAGCAACTACGTCCAAAACCGCACACTACCGCATTAAACAGTAAGTTACATCGCCTTCCTATGGTGCGTACTATTTTGAAACACTCTTTAGTACGGCAGCACGCGGCTTCGGACTTGGCCAGTGGGGTTCCTTTGTAGAACTGGCGCGCGTAAAAACCTTGACTCCAGCTGATGTGCTCAACATTCTCCAAACTTTATAAACCAACGACTTTTCTACGGTTCTGCTGGGTCACGTGATCCGCACCTCAGAATTTCCGATGACAAATATATGACTCCAAAATAGTCCGTACACTCTGGACATTTTTAACCCTTAAGGATTCTTCACTTTAAAACCCCACAACAGTTTTCCCCCATCATGAGGGGTTCCATTTTTTGGAAGCTAAACACTCTTAATCATCCAGTGGACCCTCAAAGAACCCTTTTTTTTTCTAACAGGGTACATAATTAAACATCTACATATATTTTGTTGTAAAAAATTTTGTTGGCAAATACATGAATATTTAATTGGCTAAATAAAAAATAGAAATTACAGCATAGTACATTCTAGACAAAATATCCTTCGTCATATGCGCACATTAAGTGCTTTTGGTATTATATATAATATTACAGCCTATGCAATTGTATATTTCCAATTATTACTAATCAAATCAATTTTGCATTTTAATTACACTCACGAATTCACCCACTAAACACATAAAACCTTTGTCCTTGTCTTTGGATTTCGATGCATACATGCTGAACGCCGGTAAATGAGAGAACTGCTGGAGGGATCTTGTCTTCTTCAGCTGAGAGCAGTGGGCAGTGGAATTGGTGCTGGGGGCAGAATGGGCAACAGCTTTGTTTCCTGTCCTCATCTGCCGTGTTTACCTCCTCTCCTCCGCAGGAACCCACGGGTGAGCCTGTCCCTAAACGTCCAAGAGGACGTCCCAAGGGAAGCAAGAACAAGGGTCCTTCCAAAGCAGCACAGAAGGTAGGATGCTATCTACTGCTGCACAGCTCTGTGACACCTCACTCACTGCTGCTTGAGTGTAAAAACACAGACAGACAGAGACTTTTTCCGTAGTTGTTTTATCTGCATTCTCTCATACACACCATGTCCTAGGGGCATCAGTGAGTAAAGAAGGTCTTTGACTTCAATACTCATGAGTCAGTTTAAAGATTTGTGTGTGTGTGTGTGTGTATTTATGTGTGGAACTGTTCTCTTTACTGCTGCAATCATACCGTCTCAGTGTTGTGTACCCAGTCCAGTGCACAGTGAGCCCACCGCTGCACGTTTTATCTCACTGCCCACACAGTCACACACACACACACACACACACACACACATATGCATATTCATGTGTGCAGAGAAAGACACACCCAGTTTGCTGTAGTGCCTGCACCCACGATACTGATTTCTTAAATTTCTAACTACAGAAATCAATACAGCATGATCAAATGCAATTGTAAAATCACATTCACACATAGAAAGTTTTTCAAAAACAGAAACAGGGCGGCCGCTGATCAAATCATTAACATGTCCCTCTTTTTTTGTGTGGTCTGGTCTGGCCTGTTGTATGTGGGAAGTTGCCTCAACATCAGTTGCAGTCTTGGTTTAGATGTATTAGTGTGCGGTTCTCATCCCTGAGCCGTGGGGGAGTTTGGATGTCTTCATTTATCTGCTGGTGGTAGGGGGATCAGGCTCTTGGTAATGACTCACTGACAGACTGACTTGCGCTCTTCCGCATTAAGGTACCACTGTAAACAGTCTCAGGCCCACTTTGAAAAAAAAAACCCAAGCTCTTTTCTGCCAGCGTAATTCTGTTTCATCTCATTTGGCATTGTTATGATAAACAGTGAGCAGATAAATCTGCTAAGATGAAAGGAGTGGAAATCGCCAAGGCGCCTGACTCAAAACACTTTTCACAAGGTTTGCTCTCCCACCCAGAATTAATCATCTTCACTGGGTCCTACTGCTTTAATGATTGAAATAAAGTGTTCATCTCCAGTTTAAAAGCACTTCTCCTCACTCTGGACCCCAGACTGTAGCTCCACTAGTTAAACTAAACAGAGTGGAGACTCCCCTTGAGGGTCTCTTTAGCATGGGTAAGGGCCTGACCCGGGTAGAGGACTGTAACTTGACAATACTCTGCATATAGACAGGACACTTGTTTCTTGAACTCATTTTGAACAGTTATAGATTGGATGGATGGAGAATAGGGAAAAAAAAAGTTTATCGATTGTAATGAAATGACTTCTTGCATAGTTAGGTATGAAATGCAGATTGTGCAACGCCATTCTAAAATAACACTATTTTTTTAATGCTAAAAAGGCAGTTAATAATACTGCCCTTTCCATAATCATTACAATTTAAGTGCTGTTCAAAAATGATGAACTGCCGAATTAGGAACTCCTGAAACTGTATCATATGACCAGGCTAAATCTGGAAAGATAAGCTCACTGGCTGTTAACACAGCGTCATCCTTATTCAAAAGCCAGCTCTGAACCGCACACTCTGATCATCTGCTCAATGCATTGGTCCTAATGAAGAGATGGAATATTTTCCATAGAGCAGTCATTGTTAAACTTGAAACACTGGACTCAGGGGGCTAATTTTAAACCCTCCTTTTACAAAGCAAGGTCTGACAGGGCAAATCTAGCTCACCCAGTCTCTACCTACCCCCTTAATCTGCAATGGCCTTGCCTAACATACACATGTCATGACAGGGAAGGGCGAGTTAAGGCTCAACAGTGACTGCAAGGGGTGCATAGTGGACACAAGACTAGGCTGCAGAGCTGGACAAGACATGCAAAACCATGATTAATTGATAAGGGTGTTAGTTTACAGACCATTAAATATCCCGATTAAATATGTAGCAACCTGAACTGAGAACTGGGTACGGATACACAGATTGGTTAAAGAGACACCGGTAGATAGAGACGCACAGACTAATAGCGATAGCGAGAAAAAAAATCGAGAGTTCAAAGAACTGTGGATGACCTAAAGGCTGATTTGTTTGTACTAGTTTGAGGTAGAACTGAAGTACATAGTCGAAGTGCATCAGTCTAGTGATTACCAGGACTGTTCAATCAAATCAGAAAATCGAGTAACCCATCCTCTCATTTAAGAATTTGATATGCCCTGTCTGACACATGAAAGTTGCATGAGCTGGCTAAGCGGTCAGTTGAGTGGTGGTTGTGGTCAGACTTGGGTTGAGCCCTAAGAGGCTGTGTCCTTCTAAGGACTTATTCCTGTGACACTTGCACAAAAGTTTTGCATATGTTTAGGGCCTTTGTTAAAGTGTACTCATTACTTCAAACAATTGTTGGATAAATAGTAATGAGAGGCACTGATGTCCTTACTCAGTCTGGACAAGCAGAACAAACCAAAGCTGATATGTGCAACTGTTGTGTATAACATAAAGTCATAATTCCTGTTGCAGAAGATGCATGTGATAGATTTTAGTGTCAGATATATTCACTGGACTGAGTTTCCCAAAAGCTTTGCAGCGTCATGCTAATTATTTATGAGTGAGAATGATGACACTGAAAACTCTCTCTGCCAGTTAAGACTACTTTAACATTATGATGCTGTTGGGAACCAGCCAACATAGTATTTTTGACACCTGTCCTTCCCCCTTCCCAGAATTCATAGATGTTTTATAATTTGTCTAGGGTTTCTTTCAGAGTGCAGCATAACAAAAGCCTGCAGTCTGGGAGGGCACTTTATATTCTATCAATTATTGAGATGCATCTTGTCTTGTTAACTGTCCCCGACTGTTGTGACGATGGGACCTTTTTGAGGCTCGTACAGTAAACGCAAAGGCACTCTGGCTTCATCATCTCTTAAATGTATAGAAATGGCTCATTTAAACATTTCACAAAGTCAGGGTGGTCCCCTAATGCGGTCCATTCATATTGCCATATAATTTTGCGAGTTGATCAAATAAGACAGTATCTATGAAGGATTTATGAATCAAAAAGCATCAGAAAGGTACTGAAGATTGCATTTCATATGGTCTGATAAACAGTCAAAACTAGACTTAATAAATGCTGGCTAATAATTTCCCCCCTGATGCGAGTGGCAAAATGAGGTGAGACAAATAAGACGATTAAAATGGTGCTTGTCTCCATCCACTTTTAAATGGATGAAGGACATCTGAGAAATTGGAGGTATTCCATATCAGTGCCTGGCTTTTACCAAAAGGTCCTTAATGTGATCTAAAACCCATAACAGTCTGTTATGGTCCTTATCTCAGCAGTGAGTCTGCTGATAAAGGCCCTCTCATTTACATTCGAATAGCATAAAATTCCTCCAGTGAAATATTATGCTGTCCAGGTTTGGGAACAGCCTCTGTGCAAGATACACAGACAGCTCCTTGTCAGATGCCTAGATATACCTTACACAGACCCTCTGGTGCTACTTTGCTAAAGTACAAGAAGCTCCCTATTCACAATGTATAAAAAATGACCCTTTACAATTTAAAATGTCTCAGAAACCCGTTTTCTGACATGTCATGCATTTTGGCAGAACTGAATGAGTATTAACTCATAGTCACTGATGTTTACAGAAGGCTGAGACCACAGGGGAGAAGAGACCCAGAGGAAGACCAAGGAAATGGGTACGTTGTTCATTTGTTTTAATTACATTATAGGCACATATACTTAGCATTAGTTTTTTTTCCCCCTGGTTAATTCATACCCAAGAAACTGTTTGAAAGGCTGATTAATTTAAAATTGCACCTATCATAAAAATGTGAAAGACCTTTTAAGCTCCTTTTGAATGGCTGATTACATGCATTAACATTTAAAACAGATATTTCTCTCTTATGAAGAAAACTGATCTCAGCACATTACATATGAGCTCAGTTAGTAAAAGAGTGATTAACCTGTCTTAACTTGTCACGTCTACAAATGATTAGAAACGTTTAACCGCAGAAACGGTGTGCTAAACTAGCTGGGATTGCAGCAGGACATTTACACATTGCATATTGATGCATATTCATAGGCCCTGATGTTATTGCTAATCCATTTTAGTAGTTCCATGCAGATTGAAACATATTAGTCCCATGGTTGGGGTCCAAGAAGCATAGACAGGTCTGCATGTTTTTTCAGTGGTGGAAATCTCACCATTATCAAAGTTATTATATTAATTATAGTCGTTAGCCTGTTTCACTGGTCAATGGAATTGAATGGGTTTAATCCCAATTTAAAAACAGGTAGGCCTGTAAATAATGTTAGCTTTAATCTGAATGATAATTTTAATAAAAATATGTTATATGAGTGGAACGTTCAATAAGGAAAAGCTCTACGGCTCCAGTAAATAGCCGAAACAGTATTAAATGGCAACTTATTGTCTTGCATTAGATTTGACTGTACATTTTCAGTTGTATTAATTGGTATAAAAAGGATTTATTTTTTTTTTATGTGGAATTGCCATCAATCACTGCAATTTAATCCGTGTCTAGGCTTAAGGCTGTGCCTGGGAAACTGCCACAGGCCTTCCACTCAGCCTTGCCCCTGCTTGCTTCCTCGTCAGCAAGTGCTTAATGAGATTGTACAAATGTTTGTATTATCCGTTAAAGAAAGTATTTAGATTTCAGTTTAGACTTCACACTGACCACAGCTACACATCAGCAATTCTGTAGACGGCTTAAAAACGTGTTTATCGGCTCGTAAGTGACACCTTGATAGATTGATAGCCTGCAGGGAGAGAGCCCTCTGAATGGACACGAGGGAACTTATGTATATCAGTCTCTCTCTCTCTCTCTCTCTCTCTCTCTCTCTCTCTCTCTGCATGCTTGGTTGATAGTTTTGTGTTTTTCTATGATGGGGACAATAGCATGGGTTCAGTTTCAAATGTGTTGGGCATTGCATGAATTCTTGTTCAACTGGTTTATTAATAAGCCAGTGCAAGTGATTAGAAACTGAGGTTTGAAATGGACAAGAATACAAATTTTTAAGTTTTAAATGATTTACTGTGTGTTGTCCCCTAGCCAGTGTTATGAGATTGATTTCTGATTTTTACCATTTTGCTCCAAATCCACCTAAATGGAAAACCTGTTACCTCAAAACTCACTTCACCCGCTAAGAAATCTAATGCAGTGAAAAGTTTAAAACGTATATAATAATTAAAAAACAAACAAACAAACATAGAAATCCAGTGTTACACTCTAACAGTAAAGATCTTGGAGTGAGGCAAACAGAATATGTTTCACCAAAGTTGTTCATGTAGTATTCAGCTTTTTAGCTCTGCAGCAGTACAGTAAAAAAGTGGCCACTTATCTACATGTTAACTAAAGTTTTGTGTAGGGATGCAGCGATACCGCTTTTTTTAAACGTCGAGTACATGTAAGAGTACATGTTTTTGCTGATACTGATAGCAATACTCAACTGCGTTTTGGTCTGCGCTACTAGCAGGAGAAAGAGCAACAGCACACTTCCATTTTAACGTGTACGGCAGATCCAGCACTCAGTTATCAGTTATGAATAGGTGGAGGTCCATTTCCGATGATATTTTTTTTTGCTTTGATAGAGATATTAACGGTTTCATTTTTAACAATTAATGTAATAAGCCTACTTCAGGAGCTACCCGAATTCCCTACCGACAACCCCTCCCTCTCTCAGCCACGCCCCCTCTTAGCCACTCTGAGCAAACTCTCTGATTACTGAAATTAAAAAGTAAGAAGTGATACTTTGTTCACTTCTGATGCTGTGTGCAGTCATCTTCATCTGACATCGCTCTGTAAACCGATAAGGAAGTCATAGCTGAGAAGACCACCCCGAGTTGGCGAGTATGAATTTCAAGTTGAGGGGGCATTTTCTTTACCTGTTCCTGATTGGAGGCTGGGAATTACAAGTTGCAACCTCAGGCTGAAAGTCTATTTTGTCCAGCTATAGGTTGTACAACCATGGCACCTTAGGACATGATTTTAAATCCAGTGCACAGTATATAAAAATTGTGGTTTTGTGATTTTTGTGGTTCCAGTTGATTTCTAGAGAGTTTACGCTTCACTCATGCACACCATTAAATAAAATAAAATAAAATAAAATCGTATTGAACGAGGTCTTTACTCAACACGTCCAGGTGTGATTTGACCTCATGCACTTAAACGGCTAGTCTAGTCCTTTATAACGTTAGCGAGTTGATTTTAAATGAAGTGCATTAGCCTAGTGAAATTAGCTGCCCCTTTTTCTTTCCTAGCCAGCGATGGCTGCTGTGTGCTGCTAGTGATGAACTCATTGTGCTGAGGTTAATGTTTGAAATGTTTTGTCAGGTTCCTTGTACTGTAAGAAGATGCTGTAGTTTTTTTCTACTGATATTTTCACAGAAGACAGTTTGCTTTGATTGCCATCATTAATCATGAAACACATCCAGATCACCGTCATTTCGTTTCATCTGTTCATTAGTGCAGCAACATACACTAGCCTTACCTCACATAGTATCACCTGGTATCAGATGTTGGTATCAGGGCATCTTTTACGAATACGAGTACGAGTATAAGCATGGTATCAGGCCTATACCCAATCCCCGTATCGGCACTGATGCATCCCTAGTTTTGTGGTATCCATATGTGATCAAATCAAAGCTGAGGCCAATGATGCATATTTAGCACTTCATTTACAGATACAGTTGACTACAGCATTATACAAAGATGTGTGTTGTACTTAAACATTTATAGACTGCCACAACGACTGTCCTAAGAAATGGGAAAATGTGTGTAAATTATTGTTTGCGGGAAAGGCCCATGCACTACAAATGCTGTAGATTTAAAATGCTGGCGTAAGTGTTAAAGAGGAGCTCTAGAGGTGCTTTCATTTGTTGTATTATATGACAATTAATCAATTAAATAAGTATTATTACTATCACTGTAGCAGCTATGTGGTCACTTGTGTAGTCTATAATCCCTCCATGCATTCATAGCTATTAAAGGAACTTGGACCTGTAAG
The DNA here is from genome assembly GCA_022985145.1 of Pangasius djambal. NCBI lineage: Eukaryota > Metazoa > Chordata > Actinopteri > Siluriformes > Pangasiidae > Pangasius > Pangasius djambal. Next base: position 18,651,188 of record CM040992.1, read on the forward strand.
TTAAAATGATTAATCAGCAAATGACTGAGGAATAATTGCATTTGTGCTGGAGGAAAACATGGCCTGGCTTACTATATCATCCAAGAATGCAAGCAGCAATCTTCCAACAGAGTAGGATAATAATGGAGGTTTCAGTGTGAGAGCATTTTTTGAGGGTTTAGCTGTTGCTGCTGCCACCCACTGCTGGAAACTTTGGACTGGCCTGATAAAGAGGGTCATGTTTATTGCACTGCTTTTCTGGACCGATGCCCAGAGGCACGATCGGCTGCTCTTTCATGGTGGCTGTGTGTATACTACAGGTACACACACCAACACAGTCTACTGGTTACACACACACACACACACACACACACACACACAGTAATGTCAATTCATCCTGGACAAACAAAGCATGAAATGAGTTATAAATATCATGTCTCACACAGACAGGAAAATGGGAACGTATCAGAACTTTAAGCTGGAAAGCAAATAACTGTTCTAACTGTTCTTATCAACAAGGAAAGGCGTTTCTAAATTAAATAGGTAGAGACGCCTTTATTGACTGTAAGGTAGTTTACCTGTGATCTGCAACATTAGGAAAGAAAGGTTGGGAGGGGAAAACAGGGGAAAATTCATTAACTGACAAAGATACAAGCCATGGAAGAGTGACAGGAAAGAGAACAACACAATTTTAAAATGTAAAACTTTGAAAACATCCAGATTCATTTCTTTTTAATTACATAAAATTTAATATCATATGAAATGTTGCCATTTTCTAAATATCACTTAATTAAAAGGTAAATCTCCATGTGTATACATACCACAAATAAAAAAAACTCATATAATACCTGAAAGATTTTTTTAAATGGTTTTATAAACAAATTGCTAACTTTCAGATGTTTAATGTTGATGACCAAAATTTTAGAAAACGTCATTTTTAAACAAAGTACAGCGCTATTCTTGATGTGGAATATCTACACAGTTTAGTAATGTTGCATGATGCAGCTGATTTCAGAGGTAAAAGTCTATCTTCAATTTAACATTTTTTTTCTTCTTAATTTGAGATTTTTTTTGTAGAAAGGCTTATCATTTCCTAATAACAGCCTTAAATTGACTGTCCAAAAGTGTTGTATGCTATGCATTAAAGGGTTAATCAGTGAGGAAAATAAAGGCCTTTAAATCAGATATATTATTATTATTATTATTATTATTATTATTATTATTATTATCATTGCTACTACATCATTGCAGTGCGTTTCTCTTTATGGTGTGTGGCCAGCTGGTGTGGCAGTTCTTCAAACCCGCTGTAACAGAGTGAGCTGTGTAGTGGGAGTCGTCTACAATGAACTGAGTTTATGAATGAGAATGAGTCAAGGAGGCAGCTTGCTATCAGAGCACGAGAGTGTCCTCTCCAAGGCCCGCTTTTGTAGATGCGTCTCATTTATCCAAGGACTGTGACGCACACCAGAAATTGCCCATTAACTCAACTAGTGCAGTCAGGGACAGAGCACCAACTTGTTTTCTTTCCTCTCTCGTTTTTTTTTATTTTTTTTTTATGAATGGACTGAAGGAATGTATGTCCACAGACCTGTCCTCATGTATGGCTGGCTGTGTTGCTTTGAAAGCCTGGGTTATGATCTGTTTGGTAGCTTTATTTTGTCGCAGATGAATTGGCATGGCCCAGGCATCACCATAGCCACATGGCTGCCTCCACATATACAGGGTGGACTTGTCAAGAGCCTTGCCATTCTTTTCCTGGATAAACAAGCCAGCTTTCTTCATTCAGCTACCACTCGCCCTCCTGGAACTAATTATAGCATATCCTTTTTAGCTACAAGGGGCCACTGGAATGTTTTCCTTTGCTTCCCCCCACCACCACCAGCCATCCCCAACCCTCCTAAATGGTTAATGGAAGAAGGTGACTCTGGCCACCAGAAGGGAAAGAAAGTAGTGTTTAACCATATCTACTCCAGAAGGGACCAAGAATGTGTGCGCCTCGTCGGAGAGTTAAAAAAACAATTTGAAATTGAAATCGTAAGGAGACCCCCACCAGCTGCTTTAGGCACACTAGTCACTGTCCTCCCTTTGTAACTTGTTCAAGCAGAGTAAGTCTCTCAAGCTGTTATAGCATGTTCAGATGAAAAAGTTTGAGAAGGAAAGTGCACACACTGTGCTCATGTATGACTCTCATGAGTTAATTTTGCTGAATTTCTGAATTTACATGCTGTGTAGCAACTGGTAAGGGCCCCAATACTAGCATCATTTTCTACCTGTTTATATCAATAATGTACAGATATTTTTCATCACTGCAAAAAGACTGTAGGCTAGTTTTGACTGATATGAGGCAACAGGAATTGCCCTCCTCAGGGCGATAAGAAAAGAGAGCTGTGTCTAGCCAAGACCTTGAGAAGCTGATTCTCAATAGAATGTCAATATGAAGAGATTCTGTCCTGTTCAACGTCACACTGCACCTCACATTTTTGCTAACCATCAAACAGCATAATCCCAGATAGCTGTGCCAACACTTACCATTGATGACTACAGAAAGATTCAGAAGGTGACCTTTACTTTTTTATGTATAATTTTTTTTTTTGCCATGCCTTTTACAATTTTACCAGCATTTAGCAAGTCCTCAAATCCAGCATCTGTGCTGCTAGGTCGATCTGTTTAAGCATGCCAAAGCCCTGATTTACAGTCTCCCTCTTCCTTTTCCGAGTGTGCATCCTGCACAGGTGCTGAGATGGACAGGGTCCTCTGTGCCAAGCGGACAGGCTCCACAGTTGGCAGGGTGAGGAAGAATCTTTGTCCTCAAACAGCTAGCATTAATCAGTTGTGCACAGCAGTTCCCCCTTTCATGCTGCCAGCTGGCTGGTGTCCATTGAGTTTTATGCATTTGGTTCCTCACCAAGCAAGCAGAACTACAGTGGAGAGGGAAGCTCTTTCTCTTCTTCCTGGGCAGTTTGACCCCCTCTCTTGCTAGTAATGTCACAGTTGCATTTTTAGCACTTGGCTGCTTGGCAGACAACCTGTCCATTTGTTTCCATGGAAATAAATGGGTAGGGGGCAAAAAAAAAACAATAGATTTATGCCTCATTGTGTTTTCTCATAGAAGTCACTCTGTCAGGGACAGTGCTGCAACCGCACAACCACACAGCCAGGACAAATGGCCCAGGCAATAAGTGCAAAGCAAGCCATCAGCGGTCTTTAGTGCCAAGAATTCCTTTGATATGAGGTATAAGACAAGATCTTGATTTATGGTGCCCTTTCACTTGCCAGGTGCTTTGTTCCATTCCTGTCAGTAAGTTTCCTCAACTACGTCCATTGAACTCCTCTGCCCTAGAGTCAACCAGCCACCCAAACACAGTTGACTCTGTGTACGAGTGAGGCACAGACACCAAACATCGTGACATTACCTGTAGCCCTAAAGCCCTTTCACCTCTCGCTTACCTTCCTGTATATTGCTTTAAAGGAAGCCATTGCCAGTTCAGTGTATGTGGGGGGACATTAGTCATTGCAGAACTAACACCAGTGAGACTCCGCACCCTACGCCTTTGGAAAAGGCAGGAGAATGAGTAAATGAATGAGCAGGGGGGCGTGGGGTGTAGGCGGATGGGGGGCGTAGAGGAAGTACTCTCATCTAACACAAGGCTGTGCTGCTCTTGGCTATGGGACAAACAATGTTGGCAGGTGGTGAGGAGCGGAATTAGAGCTCAGGGAAATGGGAGGGAGAGTCCGGCAGTGGGGACGAGGCGGATCGGTGGAGTAGATGAGCACTGGGATTGGGATTCATCCAACAGTCTTGAAGTGTGGTGGAGAGGCTCGGAAAACCCTCAGTCTCTGCCAAAGTGTGAAAAGTTTTTTTTTCCCCCTCTTTTTTCTTTTCTTTCTTTTTTTTTTTTTTTTTTTTGCATATATAGGCTTAGAGGAGGACAGTGTGATGGGAATTCAGTGTCAAACATCAAAAACTTTTTATAGCTTCAACAAGTCTCTCAGGCAAAATATTGAACTTGGCCCCATGGGTTTTCTGGCCAGGGATTCCTTTAGTTATCCCAGGAGCTTGGCAGTTCTGTGACTCAGTGAGTGTGAATCAATGGTTTAGTGAATGCTCTATGTGCTCTCCTTCTCTCTCGCTCACTCTCTTTCATGTTTTCACTTGCACACTAAATGGGAAACAACAAATAGGTAATATATATAGGGCCTTTCGCACCGCAGGAACCTTTTCATAGTACCTGAACTAATTGTGGAACTACCCACTTTTTGGCGTTTTCGCTCCTCCGGAACTGGGTGTGATTTTAGTACCGGACCGCCTTTTTCGAGAACCAAATTAGCTCCTACTCCGGAGCAGGGTCTAACCAGCACAACTGGTACTATCCGTGGCGTAAGTAGACGCTGATTGGCCAAACGCGTACGAAAACGCCGTCACCCGCCATGATTTAAAACGGCGTGTAAACA
>CM040992.1:18655718-18666023 GCA_022985145.1 Pangasius djambal
TTTTCTTTCATCTTGCTCCAAAACTCCTGAGTGGTAAGGGGTTGGTCAAAAATTCTACTACCTATCATTGACAGGTAGTAGAATAGGGTATCACAGGGTCTCATCATGGGCATAAGACTATGAGGCATACACATAGGAGCACACAAACCCTCACTGAAAGGAAGCACCATTCATGCTTCTTAATTTTTTAAGGTAAGTCCTTTACGTCTGTAATCATGCCCTGTCTCTTCTGAACAGTAAACATGTTGAAAAAGCTACACTTGCTGTTATCTAGCTTTTTTGTTTAAGGAAGAAAATGTACTGTTCTGTCTTTGGTCCAATTGTGTCATTTATACATTTAAAAATTATTATTGAGAAAGTAAACCACTCTGTTTATGTTTATTATACCCACTATTGTATTTTCTTTTTATTACACAGAGGCGTTTAACTCTGTGTAATCACTTGAAATGACTGATGGTGATAAGGTGCGTTAATCTACGGTCTGGGTGAGAAGGAAATCAGCCCCAGCCTCTACTCCATATGTGTATTTTTTTTCCTACAACTGTTGGTGGTGCTATTGTTTTTGGTTGCAGAAAAGTAAAAAAAAAACAATCCCTGTCAAGCTATTTGTTATCATATGCAGTCCACAGTCGTTTTGTTATCTGTACCAAACATGAAAGCACTCATCCAATTAAGCTATATAGCCAGTGTTCACAGAAGTGCTGACGTGAGAAAGGGGAAGAGAGGAAGGGAAAGGGATAACGGGGGGTGGCAACTGTGTTTGTAAGAGCAGGGAAAGGTATGTGGCCTGTGTTATTGATGGTACGGCCTCTACAAAATCCATTGCCTCTATCAGTCTCAGGCCCCACATGTGCTGCCTCTGTTTCCTGTTGGGGGGAATGCTGGGCTGACACAGGGCTGCAGTTGTGAATTCTTTCACTGATGTCTTTCATCCAGAGGCTTGTACACATCCAGAATATTTCCATGAAACATTAATTGAAATACCTAGTTTGTATTTACATTTCCAGTCGCATTTTTTTTTAAGATGATCGAAATTAAAAATGATGAAGATATCACAAAAACAAGGAGAAAGCCAGTATATAGCCATAGAAGTGCATTTCAGATTTGTATTAAATTTCACACTCTTGTGGAGGATGTTTTAAGCAGGAGAACTCCTACTCCAAACCAAAATTACAGCTCCTACTCCAAACCAAAAATACAGACACACTCATGTAAGCGTTGTCAATTAGCTGTTAATGTGCGCAATTAGTGTGATTAATGTACACAAAAATTGAGTCTAAAAAGACAAAAGTCAAAGGAAAGGCAAACAAAATGAGCCTCCACTAAAGGAGACAAATGGCAATGAGGATGTAGATTTACATGCTCAAGTAAAAAAGTAAAATAAACAGTCTGGAGCAGAAAATCAGCCAATGAGCTAGTGGGCTCATCCAGCATGCACTGCTGTAAGGCGGACATTGTGTACATAAATACACCACCCTTTGCTAAATAGTTGATCTTTCTCCAAGTTTTCTCACCACACTTCTGCTGTTCTTCAAATTCTATGAAAACATAGTGGGGATTCATGTTATTAGCGTATTTTTGCCACTGCCAATAGGACACAGGACGTGAGTTGTTCCAGGCAACACAGGTTAATCCACAACATCTGCATCATTCAGCTTACTATGGGCGGAGTTGACTGCTCCTTATGGATTCTTTCCCACTCAACTCTTATTCCTGAACAAAAACACGACTGCATCCTATAGTTCCAAGAACACATGGTTTCTTATACGCCATATCAGTGGCTATGAATAACCCGCGCAGCTATCAATAACAACGCAGGATTTGTGTTGTAGAGAGAGACAGACTGAAAAAACCAAGACACAACCGAAAGACAAGGAACTACAAATGAGTAGATATGGCTGCATGACTATATGATCCCATAAGACTTAGTAAGGACCCTCAAGACAACAAAAACTCAAACTAGAAAATTGTGTGGAACTGAACTAAAACCTGAATTACAGTGCTGCCCATGACCCCTCTCCCCTTTGAAAAACTCTGGGAACTGATTTCACTTCAAACAGCAGAGGCTCCTAAACGGAGCAGATCCAATTTGCGCCTTTCTTTCCCTCCAGAACACCCCCTCCCAAAAAAAGGAAAAAAAAAAAACTTAACAAAAGGCTGCTTGTCCTGCCAGGAATTTTCCACATTCCTCACTCTGGCAGACATTTTTCTCCTCTACAATGGGCCGTTCAGCAATTCCCCCTAATCGTGGGGTTTAGCTCTACTCTGATAGGTGCCATTCATAGCACTATTTGGTAGGGGAGTGTGGTTGATTGGGAAATGGAGAAGAGATGGAGGGGTGGATGGAGGTTTGTTGGCTGTGAAGGGCTTGGATTTCCTGGCTGTAGAACCTTTTTTCAGGATCAGCCGAAATAGTGGAGGCATTCCAGGAGAAATCACAAAGCTGACGTTGTGCCACCCCTGCACCCGGGAGATGCCTGGCTCCTTTTCCCCACTTCCACCTTTAGTTTAATATAACATGTGGCCTTTATTCGTAGAAGTGGTGGGGGTGGGGAGGGACGCAGTTACTGGGAGGCTCGTCCGTGGGGTCTGCCTCGATTGAGGGAGTCCTTGGATAGGTTTGCCTCATCAAATCAGGCAGAGTGTTTTTTTATTTTTTTATTTTTCCTGTCTTTGTGGAATTCTTGTCAGCGGCCCTAAGGAGAGGCTATGTTAAAAAAAAAAAAAAAAAAGAGGCTTTTGCGCAAACACAAACCATGTGTTCTCAGTTTAAGTTTAAAGTGAACGTGAGCTGCACTCTTGCTTTCTAGACGTCGTCCTATATTTTATTAGCAAGGTAAAATGAAACTGTGTGGGCTCTTTACAATTTAAAAATGCTTCAATCATTGCACAGTATTACTGAGTTTCTATTTATAATTTATGTTTTAATCACGTGGTAGCATTTAAACACAAAATATGAGTCTAAAGAGATCTTCACCTCAAAACCAACCACCTCAGATCGACAAGACAGAGTTGAATATAGTAGCCTGGATCAAAAATCCAAAGTATTAGGATTAGGATATTAGTATTAGCTTTGTCACAATTTGGAAATTTGGAGATACTTTTTTTTCTAGAGCCTTGTGTAGTGAAGATGTCATGGTTTTTTTTGTAGAAAACGCAGTTATGTGTTTCTGTTGAAGTCTGTTAGAGTTTAGACACTACACAAATATACAATGAAGGTCAAAAAGCAAGGTCATGGCCACAAAATCCTGGCTGAAGACATTACTTATAATTACCAATAACTGGGATTGACAAAACAAACAGTTAAAATGGTTCTGAGTGTCGTAAAAGAAAAATGTTCACCCTATTATTGGGAGATTGCAAGTTTGAATCGCCCCATGGCCAAGAGTGACCATCTTTGTGGTTGGGAAGCCATTACGCTCTCTCTCCCTCTCTCTCTCTCTCTCTCTCTTTATATATATATATATATATGTTTTTGAAATCGTGTATGCCTAAGAGGGTAATTAGTGTGGTGATGGGCTACACATCTGAGAAAGCATGTGTTAGACTTCACCCTCATCAGTTGGTTGCTGTTGAGCAATAGTGAAGAAATGTCTCGTAGGTCTGTGATTCATGACACCAGACAAACACCCAAATGTTATGAGAAAAGGCCAGAAAGAAAGTTATCCCACCAGCTTTGAACTGAGAGGAACAAGGGGGTTCCCCTTAGTTGGCAGCTTTTAGTAAAATGCATGGCATGCAGAGGGGACCTTTAGACGTGCCATGTTGTGAGGATGAGAATCCTTCCTTTTGCTGTGTGTAGTGTGAGGCCTCACACTGTTCCAGCATGCTCTTCTCTGGAGCTGCTAAGACTTGCACTTGCAAGTCCAAGGACTGTCGTCTCGCTATTACATAAGTCAGAAACTTCTAATCATTACTTGTGCCTCCTTACCCTTGCATAATCTCTCTGTGTAACCTTTTCTCTATATACATGTACATGCCTATCTTCATACTTATTAAAAAAGTAAACTGAGCAAATATGGACTCGGAGCAATGCACAATGTGGGTGTCTTCAGGTTTGCCACCAATTCAATGAGTTGTCACATATACAAAAAGCATGTGCTGAGAACACACAGAGGACAAGGCAAGATTACACAAGAATTGACTCGTAAATTCTTTGAAATCCAAGAGGCATGAATCATTGCCAAGGTATTCTGAAGTGAAGATCTACCACTTCACAGGGAGGGGTAGAGCTATTGACAGCAGAAGAACAGTAGGAGGTCTGCTCTTTCCTTGCTTTTCCTTCATGCACTGGAATAGTGAAGGAGATGGACAGGTTTTTATTGCCAGCAAAGATACACCCACAGAAATTGCGGCTGGTAAAAGTTCATGCCTGTCTCATCAGTTAGAGGGGGGGTGACAAACTGATTATCCTGTTTTGTCAGAACTTGAAAAGGGGGCCGACAGTCAGATGAGAGTTAACTGGCTGTTGAAGAGTTCACTTATCTTGTTATGCTTTATTCCTTCGGCAAACCTAAGTGCTCTGCTGAGAGCTGTGGAGGATTTCTTGACCACACTGAAGGAGACTGTCATTGTTGTCTGCTGCATTTTTAGTTATGTATTTTATTTTTTTGTTGTTAAAGCAAAGCTGCTGTACAGCAGCCTTTAGCATGGACTAAGCAGTGATGCCATGTTTTCTTTTGCTTTGCTTTTCTCCCCTCTGGTGAGCATTCTTTGATGTTATCATTCCTGAGCATGGTGTGTGTGTTTCAGTCATCCGCCAGGCAGTTGTTACAAGGCATGCAAAACTCTATAATCTAGGAAACCAGGCTGTGGCAAGTCAGATGGCACTGGCAGAAAAAAAAAAAAAAAAAAAAGGAAACACTGACTGCTGCAAAACTCCATCTCTGCACTAAAAAAGACTTCTGTACTATTAATCCTACTGTGACCTTTTGGTCGCTATGACAGAACAATGACCAAAGGAAGCACTAACCACAGTGCAGACTACAAAATTCTATATTACCTTTCATTCTTGATAGATATATAATTTATTTGTCTATTTTGGACAATGCAAGTGACAAATGGGTATACACAGCATATTGATAATATGCATGGTTTAAAAATATCTTACACCAATATTCCTGGAATGAAGAATGTTCATGCAATTAGTAGTGAGCATTATGGCCAAAGATCTATATGATGGCATAGCTTAAGATGGTCATGGTATCAGTTTATATCACAATATAACATGAAGTCGACTCAGTTTTACTGGCTGTTACTCTTGGTATGCTTTGGCCACCTGATGAACGAATAAAATCAAACTGAACTTCACATTTATATTGTGCTTTAAATACAATTTAAATACAACTGAGATAAGACAAAGCAAAAAAAATGAAATTTAAGTTTGCTATTTATCACTGATTGATAACTGCTTCATCATTAGTAGGTTTTATTTTTATAAGCTTTTAACTGTAGACAATGTCGTTAAATGTTTTTGCATTGTTTGCTATAAGGCACTAGCAGCTCCTCCTCCACACACGCTGCGACCGAGCGAAATCGGTTCAACCACAACTCAGCAGGCGGCTCCAGTGCTGCGCAGTTTCTCATTTCTGAATAACCGTTTTTCACTCTGTTTGGTTTATATGTAATGCAGTTTTTATAATGTAAAAGTCAACAGATACAATGGTACAGATAACATTAAATTAAACTGGTATACCTGATCAATCATACCGCCTTCTACTCAGCCTTAGCAATGGTGTTTAAACTTTGGCATTAAACTTTACTGGCTTTTATAGGTACATAAGCAACTTTTCTCACTAACTGACTTGCAATTACATTAGTTTGGAGTTTTTCCTCGCCACCGTCGCCACTGGCTCGCTCATTAGGGATAAATTCACAGTGATGAATTCAAATATTTATAATATATTTTTTGTTAATCCATTTATTTCTGTAAAGCTGCTTTGTGACAATGTCCATTGTTAAAAGCGCTATATAAATAAAACTTGAAAAAAAATTGAATTTGAATTTAGTTACCTAAAGGAAGGCAATGTTATTACATTTAACAGTCCAGTGATTCATAAAACCCAGAGAACATTGTAAGATGAAAATAACAATTAAAATGTTATTAGATGATAAATGGAATGCCATTGAGTGAATTAAGTTTAATTCGTTCAATAAAGTCTCTCTTTCTTTGACGTCTTCAAACAGTAATGACTGATAATGTGAGTTTAAGTCTCAGGTTACACCTATTTGCAGGTAGATGTAGATGTTAAATGGCAGGAGTAAATTTTCTCACAAGTTAATTAGCTTTTTTCTGCCACGTTATCGCTCCTTTGATCAGTTAATGAGGAGCGTTGGGAAAATGTGCAACCGTAACACCACTGGACACTTATTGACCAGTGTTTCCCTCTTTGTTATTATTGAAATGGCTCCCATTAAAATGTGTAATTAAGACATTTCAAACCAACTCTGGCAGGTTAAATGTATCTCAGAAATGATTAACCCACGAATTCACAACCAGGACAGAAATAGAAATGAGGAATTTTTTTGGGTGCCATCAGACAGGATCAAAATATCCCCACTCTTTTTACCGAGAGTGTCATGTACCAATGCTAATATGATGGGATATGTAGCGGAGCTTGGTGGAGATCCAAAGCCCTGTGCCATGTGGCTCAATACGAGCGCCAGAATGGCAATTGATTTGTACTGCATTATCTCGAAAGGAAGTCGATCTGGGAAGGGCTTTCCAAAGATAGCTGGGTAGCAAAGGAGGGAGAGAGGGGGAATAGGTTGCATTCTTTCTCGGGGGTTGAGTTTCAACACTGATGGGGCAGTTGCCTCTGGGGCTTCTTCTGCTGATCTCTTCCTTCTCTGGGAACATATCTCTGGTTCCCTCAGCACTAGGCCGCACACAGTGTATGTGTGTGTGTGTGTGTATGTGTGTGTGTGTGTAGGACGTTGGGGGGCCCCAGGGTCACCAGGCCCCACTCAGCTCTGGCCCACATCTTAAACCAGCACCCAGAGTGTCAGCTCCAAGCAACTTCAAAGTAGAGCTTCAGCCTTGTGAAAGACAATGCCAAGATTTCCCCTTTTGTGCAGATGGGGCAGAAGGGAAGGAGGTGGAGGGAACGTTCTGAGCCATAGAAAATGGGGGGCCTCTCTACCTATAGAGCTCTGGTTTCAAATACTGTTTGTCCTGAGCTACATTCCACAGTCAGTGATGGGGAAGAGAGCTGTGGGAACTCATTCTTCACATGGAGATTTGCCACTGCAAGTTTATAGAGGTGTTAAGATGTAAAACACATAAAATGATTTTGAGACAAGCCTCGCTTTATCCTTTTTGAAACCTTTGCATGCAAACCATTTTATTTCAGGGGCTTTCACTGATCTAATGTTTTTGGATTATAATCACTCCAGTCTTCTAACCTGTAACTGTATCTTTTGGCCATTCAGTTTTCATTTTGTAATAGGAAAATTGTAAAAGTGACAATGACCTTTCATCCACTTTCCAAATTGATGTATAAAATTGGAAAATAAAGGACAACCTGTTATCATCTTTCAGTTCTTAAGGGGTAAAATAATTCAGTCTGAGTTTAGGTAGGTCCTTTAAACTCCTAACACGTGCTCATTACCAAGCTAGCTCCAAAATTACTGTATATCTATAGGAAGCGTATTGACCGTTATTATTAAAATGTTCACCTTTCATTTTATTTTTTTATTTTAATGTGAGAAAATGTACATATTCCCTTCTAGGCAATGTGTAAAATTTATTGTAGGGAGCAAATGTATTACCAGTGAAGGCACGGTGCAGGTATTAGATTACTTACAGGCCTTTAAAAGCAGCTAATTTTGCAAATTAGTTTGCACAAGGCTCATGATGCTACGTTGTACCAATGAATCAGTCTGTAAACTATGACAATGAATGTGACTGATGAGAAGATTTGCCATTAAAATGTAGGACAGAGCCACAAATTGGTAGAGGTATTTGTCAACAAAGACATGGTTACCAAGTATCTGAATTATTGGTTCCCAGCTTGTATTTGCTTACTCCTTCGTCTTCTCAATTTCCCTTTATCGACACACACACTCTACTCTCAGGTCCATCCGGTGCTGACATTTACTATGTTACAGCCTGCTGGCATTCTGGCAGGAACTGGCACAAAATCCACCAGCTGTTCCCAACAATCCAGTGTAGTATGTGTGTGTGTGTGTGTTCTCCTTGCAGTGGCTGGCTTTAGTTGCAACACAAGGGACTGTCAGGGCTTTTTTTTGTTTCTGGGAGAGCAGAAGATTGCTCAGCTGTCTGCTTGGGGTCTTAGAGCCTCTTCCGGTGGGGTGACAATGCTTAGTTGGTGTGATGTAACACTAGGAGGGCACAATCTGGGCTTTGTTCACTCACCCATTTGCCCACTATGAAGGTTCTGCTGTGTGCTCCATTCTCCTTTAATTTACGTTTAGGTGCTGGCGCTTTATAGAAGGCAGTTTAGGGTTTTATGGTTTAGGTAGTGTTGGTATTGATGTGTACTTATATGTCAAACGGATTGCAAGTGTCAGGAATGGTGGCATGGTAAGCGGTAGCAAAAATGATAAAAATCATAACTGTTTTTCTTGCTCTCTCTTGCAGCCACAGCAAGTGGTCCAAGAAAAGCCTGCTCAGGTATGTAACCAAAGTTTTTTATCCTTAGTGTATCCTGCAAACACACACACAGACACACACACACACACACACACACACACACACACACACACAGAGTAGCCCATGGCTCTCTCACACTAGTGCTTACTTCAAAAAAACAAGAATTTCAGCTGAAAACTGCATGGCTTCACTGTACTACAACCCATTTCAAAGCATGAGAATACAGACCTATATGGGCTCAACCCCCTGGCCAAATGTACACAGTGTATCAGAAAAACGATGCTGAGAGCTCAACCTACGTGCTTATATTTACATCAGAGTGTAGGAGAGTCACGGCCAGTTTGGGTTTTCAAGGTTTCACAGTTCCCAGTCTCTGCCTCAACAACATAACTGTTTCTCTAGCCTCTAGGGACCTGCAGGGTGAATCTCTTGTGCCAATGTAAATATTATACTGCTGCACATGAAATCAAAGCTTTCTGCCATATCATCTCCTTCTGTGCCCTCACCGATGGATATGGACTCTGACCTGAAGGATTAGATCAGAAGAGGGGGTCTTTTTTGCTTCAACGCATTAAAAATAGAAAAACAGATGAGAACTCATGCGAATCAGCTGATGGCAGGGATATGCTGGTAAATTTATATTTGCATTCAAATGATTTAAATTGGTGGACGTTTGGTTAAAAAAAATCTCCAAATGCAAATACCTTCAAGTGCAATTAAAGGACCAGCAGTGACTATGTTGATTAGTGTGGGAAGTTACCTATGGAAAGTAATGAATAGGTAAGAAATTCTCTCCCTCCCCTCCTTTGTTCGCTGATGCGAACCATTTTGCGGTGGGAATGCATAACTGCAGCCTGATTTGTTGCTGTGTGGGAATGCATGGGCCATAATACACACACACACACACACAAACACACACACACACACACACACACACACGCACACCCCTACTTATTTTTATATCTGTATAGTGCTCCAGATATTCGTATCTGTAGCTGTTTTTTTGATTTGAACTCAAAGTGGCGTGGCCTACACACTTTAAAAAAAAAAAAAAGAAGAAGCCTACCATTATGGCCGCGGAAACGCCGGCAAGTAGAAATGCCAGGACTGACAGCATGGCCTGTGAATTGTCCTCACTTGATCATTTGACTCCTGACTCGTCATTTGAGTTCATATGTGATGTGTGCTGGACTGTTTTTATCACACTTGCACAGTTATTTTATGTATGGTTCTTGAAAAAACCTTGACTTTAGAAACTAGTGCAACTGCAAAATTCCTCGTCCTACGTTAAGAGAGAGCTATTCACTAGGTTTAACTATAGAACTGTCTCTCACCCAGCAGTGTAAACGTTGGGCCATCCATGTCTGTTACTTGTTGCTGACCGATTTCTTTTGCCTTCTTTGTAAATTGAAGATGCATGCATGCAGATCAATGTGAGGGACGGTATTCCTCACTCACCTGTCAATCAGAGTAACACTAGTGACTCGCAGGCATCTGTTATGTACAGTTAGGTCTGGAAGTATTTGGACAATGACAGAGTTTTTGTGATTTTGCTTTTATACACCACCACAATGGAGTTGAAATAAAACAATCAAGATGTGATCGAAGTGTAGACTTTCAGCTTTATTTTAAGAGGCTCCACAAAAATATGGCATTTACCATTTAGGAATTACAGCCATTTTCAGCAAAGT
>CM040992.1:18672286-18684095 GCA_022985145.1 Pangasius djambal
AAAATTGTATCACTGTCCAAATATTTATGGACCTGATATAAAAGCTATAAAGTGGAAAAATAAAAATGGAAGAAATCTTGTATTTGAGAATGTGCTAATTTATAAGGCGTGTGAGGTAAAGTGGAGTATTTCACTTTATTTAGCAGTATGTAGACATGCACTGGTAGCATATACATGGTTCCTTTCATCAGATATAATTTTTTTTTTTACAAGATATAAAACCAAGCCTGTCACACTCTCTGCAGGTAATCCCAGATAGACTTGATGATGTGGGTACCTGAAAAAATCTTACTTTTATTGACATACCAATATTTCTCTGTAGTACTTCATTTTTAGGAAGGTTAATGTTTGGAAACATACAATCTGTCCGTATTTTATCGAGACACTAATTCAGAGACAAAGACTTTTGCAGAATACTGTATACATATCTCCCTCAAGTAGAAATACAATCGCTCTATCCAAAGTATATGAAATATACCAGGATAAACTTTATTTGAAGCTTCAACGGTAAATCTATGTAAACCATAGTATATGTACATGCAGTAGGCGACAGAACAGTGTAAATTGTTTTAGCATCCAAAACAGCCTCATTATAAACATCTCAGTAATACAAAATTGATGATCCATTTGTGGATTCTTCCATAACAGTGGAACTCCACAGTAATTCCTGTTTCTTCAAATCTCTGTAACCATTTGTTGAAAGTAATTAAGGTACATCCGGAAGGTTTCTGCAGTACCGCTTCTTCTGTCTATCTCCCTCTCCCTGGCACCCTCGCTGGGGAGATATGGCCCACCCATAAGCCCCTGACCTCTGTCCACTGTGGCCCCTCAGAATGGGAGGGAGGCCCACACTTCACAGCCACACCATTCCTTGTGCAATGACAATTTCCTTCACTCACTCAAAGTCCCTCCTTCCCCAAAATACACTCTGCTCAACCTTTAAGAGTTCATCGTTTGTGGACAGCACACATCATACAGCTGCTTACTAATTCTTCCAGACTGACCCGTGAGGAGGAAGGGAAATGAGGGGCAGAGTGGGAGGCGACAGCTGAAGAAGAAGGAGGAGGAGGAGGTGGGAACAAGCTTGCCGTCTGGGTGGAGAGGGAGTTAACTGCTACCACAACCACATTTTGAGGTGGTCTTTCCACCTCTTCCTCTTTTCCATGAAATGGGGTTCCCATTCTGTATAACCACAGAGAGGTTGAATCCACTGCCTTCTTCAGCTCCAGACACACACTAACGTGCCAAACAGAGAACCCCATAAACCCAGAGTTATTGCATGCAATGTACAAATATTCGATGAAGAACGGTTCAGACAAATATTCCACTGTATCTAAGTATCTAAACTGCCAACCTTTCAAAAACGTATCTGATAATATGTGTGCTTCACTCTCACAATTCCGTAAACCTTTCCATGTTAGTTTACATGTTCTATATAGGATTAAAATATCCTGAAAAACTGAAAGGTCCAGTCTGCGATCTTCTTTATGCCGAAACATAATCTGTAATTATAGTATTAACACAATTCACAATAAACACAATATGCATTTTAACACACATGTGAAAGCAAACTCTGTTTTAAAGATCGACCACTCCACTCTTGCTTGTAGCAGGAAGGACTTTGGAAGTTTTTTTTCATACTGTGACATTACATGAACATGAATAACTCCAACAGGAGCAGACTACTAATACAAAGAGCAGAAATACCATGACACTCACACCATCCACGCCATGCAAGCTGGTCATAATTATGGTAACATTAACCAATTTGTTCAGTGGGAAAGGTGTTAATATCTGTCTATTAATATCTAATATCGTTTTCTGACGACTCTGCAGTGGTGGGGTGTATTAGGGATGGACAGGAGTCGGAGAACAGGGGACTACTGGATAACTTTGTGGATTGGTGCGCTAAGAATGACCTGCTTCTAAATGTGACAAAGACCAAGGAGATAGCGGTGGACTTTAGGAGGACCATAACCATCATGAGTGAGGAAGTTGGAATTGGTAATAACTACAAGTATTTGGGTGTACACTTAAATGATAGACTGGACTGGAGGACCAACACTGATGCTGTGTACAAGAAGGGAACGAGCAGACTCTACTTTCTGAGGAAGCTCAATGCATGCAACAAGATGCTGGAGATCTACTACCAGTCTGTGGTGGCGAGTGCAATTTACTGTGCTGTGGTCTGCTGGGGGGTGGGGGGGGGGGGGGGGGGCAGCATCAGTGCCAGGGATACCAGCAGGATTAACAAGCCTATTCGCAAGGCTGGATCTATCATTGGACACAAACTGGAGACGTTTGAGTCAGTGAGGAACAGGAGGTCACTGAACAGACTGCTCTCCATCATGGACAATCCGTCTCACCCACTCTACAACACACTTCAGAGTCAGCGGAGCTCATTCTCCAAAAGACTCGTTCAAATTCGTTGTCACAGAGAACGTTACAGGAGTTCGCTCTTACCGTTCGCAATAACATTGTACAACAGCTCGCCTGTGTGTCACTTTCACATTACACTACTACAAGAAAGCTATCACTGAGACAGCTGTCATTATATTCTACACTCTCAAGGTTCTTCATTTTCATTATTCACTGCCAGTTTTCACAAGTGTACTTATGTAAATACTGATGTAAATCTGGTTAAATCTACAACTGTGTTCCATATCTGCACTACTACATTTAATTTAACTTATTGTATTTTATATTTTATATTTTGTGTGTGTATGTGTTGTATCTTGCTACGGACCATGCTGCTGTAACACAAGAATTTCCCTCATGGGATCAATAAAGTCTATCTATCTGTCCTATCCTCTGTCTACCCTGGCACACATTAAATATGCTTATATTGAAATATTTGGGATGTGATTAGTGATTCTGATGCCAGTTTTGTTGGTTGGTGCTGTATTTTCGTTATTCCTGTGAAAGGTTAGTGGTTGGCTGCAGCTCTGACATCACACGGAGATAATGATTTACACAAGAAATTTGGTATTCATGAAAAGCCTGTAAATTCAGAAAAACAATTCCTATCCTAATCCTGCGCCTGAGTGTGGGTAAATTCACACACAAGAAGAGTAACTAATCTAAACCTTGACTTGATCGACTTCAAATCATGTCATTTGTATGGATTACTGCACTTATATATGGAATACCCCGTCGAGTTTAAATTGCTTATTTTTATTATGCTTACAGAATTCAGCAGATGCCCTGCTCCAGAGCGACTTATAGAAGTGCTGAATTACTCTAATAAGTGCTGTAATGTACACACATCCTCATGCTAGTTCACTAGGACAGGAACTAAGAATATCATCAAGAAATTTTTTGTGAAAGCCAACAGTTTTATATTATTGGCATTAATTAAAGGATATGAAAAATAAAGAAAAAAGCGAGCCAAAAAAAAAACCCCATAAATTAAGACAACTAAAACTAATCATTCAATTATGACAAAAAGTTCAAGTGCACTTGGACTTTAGGAATAAGTCAAATGCAGCATTAATCCCACTATCACCAAGTAGTTGAAGGGCATTGTGGGTAATGTAAGAAACTCTTAGCCAACACTTGTGGCCAAAAGTATGTGGACACCTGACCATCACACCCATGTGTGCTTCTTCCCCAAATGGTTGCCACAAAGTGGGAAGCACACAATGTCCTTGCATGCTGTATCATTACAGTTTCCCTTCACTGGAACTAAGAGGCCCAAACCTGTTCCAGCATGACGATGCCTCTGTGCACAAAGCGAGCTCCATGAAGACATGGTGTGTGAAGGTCGGAGTGGAAGAACTCGAGTGTCCTGCACAGAGCCCTGACCTCAACCCCACTGAACACCTTTGGGACGAACTGGAACACCGACTGCACCCCAGACCTCCTCGACATCCCAACATCAGCGCCTGATCTCACTAATGCTCTTGTAGCTGAATGAACACAAATCCCCACAGCCGCGCTCCACCATCTACAGGATGTCCCAAAGGTCTCCATACATAGGACAAATTAACACTTTTTCGCAAAATCTCTTCCAAAACTTTTCATATGTAGTTTCTATTTTATATATATATATTTTTTTTTTCTTCAGAAAGCCTTTGACAAAAGAAGAATGTATTGAAATCATTCTCATGGCCGGATCGGAAAGCTGTCTCAAGGTCGCGATGGACTTTAACAGGAAACATGGCGGGCACATCACACACAAACTTATTAACAAACTCAAAGAGACTGGAAGTGTTTTGGACCAACTGAGAAGTGGACGTCCACGAACGTCCACTGATGAAGACACAGCCGACGTGGTGCTGGCGAACACAGTCCCCTATATATGGAGACTTTTGGGACACCCTGTAGTGGAAAGCCTTCCCAGAAGAGTGGAGGTTATTATAACAGCAAAGGAGGAACAACTCAATATTAAAACTCATGGTTTTGGCATGGGATGTTCAGTACTCAGGTGTCCACATACTTTTGGCCTAATAGTGTATATGTTCTCATGATTTCTGCTGATGGCCACAGACTGAAGTTGGACATTGAACTGTGTTTGTAAAGTTGTCACTCAGCTGCATCACACTCCAGTGCTAGCTAATACCATTTAACACATAAATTCTGTACACAATCAATTTAAATACAATTTAAAAAAAAAAGATTTTAACAATAATTGACTTCAAGCTGAATATAAAGATGCCTTTACGTTTTGTATAGCAGTTAGCAAGTTAGCTGCAATTTAGCCAACTCGGCCTATGTCACTGAAAAACTAGCTAACAGTTCTTTGTTAAAATATAGCCTAACAATTTCTTAGTTCAGATATAAGTAATTAACATTTAATTTAGAAATGGAGAGAGACTGCTAGACTGAAAAATTCTAGTAACAACCATTAAAAAAAAAAAATCTCACCACAGTTGTCTTTGTGTTGTTGTTGTTTTCTCAGAGGAGACTGTTAGTGCTAGGAGTCAAAAAAAAGTCAAAAGGCTTAACTCCAAAATTTCTGGAATTGAACAAAGGTGATGATGTAATGTGTCACTTGCAAAAAAAACGTATCATTGAGCTGGCTCTTTTAAGGAGCTTAGAAAAGGGGTACGTAGAAAAAGTTAAGTTAATATTGCAGTAAGAAATGAAACTATCTGTAGAAAGTTATCAGTGTGCCTTCATTATAATACACCACTGCCTACTACTGAGCCAGTGAAAGCACCCAGTGAAATCTACATACATACTGTTTACTGTAATTACCCCAATGAGTCGACCAACTCTAATGAACTTGAAAAAATCATAAAATAATAGCCAAGCAATAATAGCAAAGACAGACTGTTTCCTTAACGTTAGCAGTTTCTCTTATATTATTTTTGGGAACCATATCGTAACATTCTGGGAACGTTCTACTTTGGTTAACAAAATCTGCACTGTCCCCGAAAACATTCTGGGAAATTTAAAACACAGCGTTCTCTTATGCATAATGGTTATGTGGCAAACAACAAGGATGATCCGCAAAAGTTTGCTTTAGGATACTTTTTACATCCTTTTTTTTTTTGTAATTACACTAATCTTCCAGGAACATTCCTGCAATGTTCTTGGTCTCATGAAAGAAATTCACCAAATAGGTATTTTTGTGATTACAAGCTAACAATCCGTTAACTTTTTTAAAGCTTGTAAATGTTATGTGAATGTGTAAGTTATGGGAATGCATAATGTGCACCAATACATGAATGTTATATTTCTATAAAGAAAATGTTCCTAACCAAACAGGAATTAAAAAAAGATCTCTTCTCAGAATTGTGAAATAAAGACATTAATTAAAAGATGATTCTGGGAAAATGTATCAGTAAAATGCCTAAACCTAATGGTAAATAACCTATTTTTTTTTTGTTCTTCTCCTTCCATTACTGTTATTATTATATACTACACTACACTATCAAAAGAACAGTGCAGGAGCATACTACCCACATGCATGTTTCAAATTCAAACACCTCTGTAACAATAAGCCACCTCTACAACAATAAATAAAGTTTATTTGAAGATCTTCCTGAGAGCATCTCACAAATTGGAACAGTAAGACCAAAATCAAGCTGTTTGACTATGCATACCCTCAACGATTGTTGAAAAAAAGGAGGCTGCATGCAAGTAAAAGCCCTCAAACCCACTGTGAAATATGGTGGTGGTTCAGTGCAGCGTTGGGGCTGTTTCGTATGATAACTACCGAGATAATTTATCTAGACCTGGTTGCCTCTGCCAGTAAGTTAAAACCTGACCATAGACAGAGCTTTAAACAAGATGATGTCCCCGAACGTACATTCAAATGAATGCAGAAAGTTGATGAGATGTGACATCAATGTTTTGTAGCGTCTATCTCGAAACCAGTGGTCTTGAAGAAGGTAATTCCGAATATGAAGGAGAATATAAACGTTCTGCATGGAGTAGCATCCAAGTTTACATTTATGGCATTTGGCAGACGCCCTTATCCAGAGCGACTTACAATTATCTCATTCATACAACTGAGCAGTTGAGGGTTAAGGGCCTTGCTCAAGGGGCCCAGCAGTAGTAGCTTGACCTTCCGAGCAGTAGGCCAACGTCTTAACCACTGAGCTGCCACTGCCCTTCACATGTCCCAGCTACACGTGTTCTCCACAATGTTACACATTGCATTGCAAAATATTACTTATTGCATGTGTTGTTTATTTTATACATGTATTGTTGCTCCTTTTTATGAAGAGCTCATTTTTTTATCTGGACTTGACTGTATTGCATATGCTTGAAGCCTTCCAAATTGGCTCATACTCAAACCCAATTCCTATGAAATACAAGACAGGCTTAGCATTCTAAAGAGAAAGAGGAATATATGAACTGAAAGTATACGCTCTGTCCCTCTCTTTTTCTTTGCTCACTCTTTTCCTCTGAGGTGAGCTGTTGCACATGTACTTAATTGGCCGTTTCCTGTATCTTCCACTCTAAAGGATGTCCGTCCTCTCCGCTGAGCAAATAAAACACACTTCCTGCTCTGTGTGTCTGCATGCAGCTGCTGCCGAGCGCTGGCTCAGGCTCAGCTTTCACACACCCTCCTGATGCAATTCATGTGCTGCCACGGGCTCCATGAGCCCCAGGAGTGAAACAGTGGAGTGCTTCTTCAGTCCTGCCCAACATTTTCATTCAGTTTACTCACTCTGCAGGTATTGTGTATGACTAGCGAAGGAAAAAGAACAATTAAACAGCTAGGCCTTGCTCCTCAGCATGACTGCAGGTTTTGGTTAAAGTGTGATGGGGTAGCAATAATTAATTCATCTTGTTTTTATAATACTGATATGCGATGAGAGACATTTTATACTCCTGTCCAGTAAGACCACTTCCTCCTCTTCCTCCAGGCTAGACTATTGTGTATGTGTCCTATTTCAAATAGGGTAACGTAACGGATATTTGTCACTGAGCTTGAATATATACATGCTGGAGTTGTTTTCAAATATTTGAAAAATTGTAGACTAATTTTCAAAAAGGTTGCAAATGAAAATGCAAATGAATAAAGACGAAATTATCTGTTTTGTGGAAAATATGCAAAATATGTAACAGCACACCTTTGTCTATCTTTTCCAGTTCATTTCGGTCTGAAAACTTTTTTTGCAGTATTTATTTATTTATTTATTTTTAGCTTATCAGTTCAGTTCTTCATGCACATTTTCACAAAGAGTTGAAAACCTGTAAAAAAAACAAACAAACCAAAAACTCTAATGTCTTATAGGGGGAGCCTGTTAGGAAGAAGAGAGTCTTGCTAAGCATAAGCAGCAATATTTTCTGCAACAATGAGCAGAGGTTTTTCACTGCATGATAAAGGCAGACGTTTGTGGTGTAA
Source organism: Pangasius djambal (assembly GCA_022985145.1). Classification (NCBI taxonomy): domain Eukaryota; kingdom Metazoa; phylum Chordata; class Actinopteri; order Siluriformes; family Pangasiidae; genus Pangasius; species Pangasius djambal. The sequence goes on from CM040992.1 coordinate 18,680,091, forward strand.
AAATAGGATATAACCTCCTTCACTTGCACACACATGTACACACACCCTGTACAGCCACTTCCCAGCCTCTTGAGTAAATATTTAACCTCAGTATCCCTCTCGGGACTTTCAGGAAGTCTGACTTCTGTATCTCCTTGAGGGAGGACAAAAAAAAAAAAAAAAAAAAAAAAAAAAAAAAAAAAAAAAAAAAAAAAAAAAAAGACAATGCGTAGTGCCATGTGACTCGCACTTCACCCAGTTCCCCCTTTTCACATGTGTATGACCTCCTCCAGTCATTTCCAAACTTTTTTCTGGATGTGGACTTTTTTTAAAATTGAGTTTATTCTGTGTACTCTCTAATTCGATCTTTTGCAAAGTGTAGTAACCTACACCCATTAAAACAGAGCTACTATTTCGGTAAAGAAGCTCCGGTAATGAGGTTTCAGGTTTGGATGCATAGATGAAGTACTGAGATTTCATCTCTGAAATCAGAGGAGGCATCAGAGAAAGAAGAAAAAAAATCATGTGCCTCGGATAAAATCCCTCCATTTTTTATTGATTTCGGCTATTCCTGGCAGACAAAAGTGGCTTCAGAAACTCATGTGGACCCAAACTGTTGGAATGACAGAGATTCTTTGGAGATCAGTGCGAAAGTGCATTTCCCATGTCTTAACTCTGATTAAGAACACAACTTTTTAGTGGCTGCATGATGGGCCATTGATCTTCCCCTGTCTGCCTCTGCTGAATGTCTGGGATATAAGGGGGATCCACAGGGGCAAGCGGGGAAGTCCCCTCTGAGGCTACTCCGCGTCTGGGTGCTTCCTGCAGACAAGTGTTTGGAAATGACCCTTGTGGGTGTCTGCCTGTGAGGAAGACCAGAGCTCGCTCCTGTCTCGTCCTGCACCAGGAGAGGGATTAAGGCTAGCCATTCTGGCCCCTAGCATGGCCATAGCAGCATAATAAAAATAGTTGAAAAATGAAGACTATTTTGGGAGCACGAAACAGGCAGATGTATGCTTCTGAATATCCTAATTGCCCTGCTCATCTTATCTCATCATTTACTATTCACAACACAGTCCATCTCATCATCCCGTGCATCAAAGCACAGGACTGAGCAGACATCTCTAAAGATGGCTCAATGATTCTTTTTTAATGCATTGGAACAGACGAATAGCTTTGGGATCTGAGAGAGGATGTCACCCTTTCTTCATCTATTTCCTCCCATCCATCCATCAAAATGAAATGGCTAAAGTTCTTCCTTCCTCCTCCCCCTCCGCCTTTCTCTCTCTCCCTTCTGTCTCACACAGGAAAAAGGATGTCTGATTACCAGTTACCTGGTGATGGAGCACATCCATGCCATGGACCTTGAATGGAAAAGCAAAATAGAAAAGAATAAAAAAAAAAAACAGCACTGAAAAAAGACACTTGGATCCTTTGTCCTTCACACAGGTGCCCTGAGCACATCAGTGCTGCGTTTCATTCTTTCACGACACAAAAGACTAAAGTCATTGTAACTGCATGTGAATCATCTTAGTACAAATAGATCAATAGACAGTTGATAAAAGAAGTCTTTTATAGCATCTCCATGTCCGTATCTTGTAACAGATCAGAGGGTGGAATGAACTTCCTCTCCTGACACTGTAGAAAACAATGGAATTAACAAATAGACACTTAATTCATCATTTTAAGTCCATAATATGGCAAATTATTAAACATTGTAGCCTTAAAAACATAATGCTTGAGTCTTTCTACTTTATCTGTGATTCTGTGTTTTTTTCCCCCCTGGAAATAACTTGTTCTTTTATCCACAAGGTCTTGTCTCTTTCCAGATTTTTATTTTTTTTTCTGCCATGTAACGCAGCACACCGTGACAAAAAGTATATATGAACTAGCGTAACATTATTTTGTTGTTGTCATTATCTATGTTAAGACGGAGTGGATTTAAAATTTTTTGAAACTGAAGCTGAAACTGACATTTAAAGTAAAGTATTGACTGTTTTTTAGAGTGTTACTGCATTGCAGATGAGAGTGGATTCGTCTTTAGGTTGCACTTGTAACATTCAAATAAGAATACATATCAGTGTAAAACATGATAGCCTCATTAAGTTAGGTGAGCTTATTTCTTCTCTTTAACTCCAATTATCATGACAAGTTTTGGAAATTGAACTCAAGTTTTCAAAAATTAAACTTAAGGTAATCCATTGTCTTGACTCGACTTTGAGCTGAAACGAAGCTTACCTTCATGTTGAGTTTACTCATGTTTTTAAGGCAGCAGGCGGATTTTTTGTTTCTAAGTTTAACCAACTTTAAATGTCTTACAGTGTAGATTTTTTCATTAATCTTCCTTAAGCGCTATCCTGGTCAGGGTCGTGGTTGGTTTAGAATCACTAGTTCACCAATGGGTATGTTTTGGGGAGGTGCGAGGAAACGAGAGAACCCAAAGGAAACCCATACAGACACTGGGAGAACATGCAAAAGTCCACACAGACAGTAACCCGAACTCAGGATCGGCTATGTTACCTGCTGCATCACTGTTACATATATAAATTATAAAGCTTCTGCTTGTTTACATGCCACGTTCCATGTTTAACGCCAGGGTATGTCTAATCTGTTTGTGAGTAAAGCTTTTTTTTTTTTTTTTTCCATTTGCAGACATTGCAGTTTTCATCGTCAGACTCTAACATGCCTGTATTGATGTGGATGGAGTGGCACAACAAAGCACGTGACATTCAAAATCTGCTGCTGCAGTGTTTTTTGGAACAAAATTGTCCATATTCGCCCAGATTTGAGCTTGTTGATGATCTACACTATTGTCACCCCATAGCATACTTCATACAGCTACTAACTCAATACAACTGATATGAAGTAACTGAAATTATTGCATCTGTGACAAGAACAAATTCAGTTGTGATTTTGAAACAGCTGATCATTATTTTGAGCTGAACATTAAATAATTTATAGAATTAACAAAACATCTAACTAAAACTACTTAAATATGAGAATTAACACATTTATTACCGAGGATTTGGCGCATATGAGCACCATGTCCCTTAGTGCCTGCACACGTGAGAAAACACATTTATTCCACTACAAATAGCATCAAAATCTGTGAATGTCATGAAAATGTGCTGCACTGCACACATTCTGTTTTAAAAAGATTGAGAGAAGTTGATGGATATGGTAAAGGTACACAAATTCTTTACTCAAGAAAAAGTGTAATTACTTATCGAGATAAATATTCTTGTAAAAGTTGAAGTACAACTTCAAATACTTCAACTTGACATAGAAAAGAAAACTCTTCAATTCGCATAAAGTAATATACACATTCACAAAAGAAAAAGACAGCCCCAAATCACTCATTTTAGTTACTGTGGGGAAACATTAGCTAGTGCTAACTAACAACAGCTTTATTCCTAATCGCTCAGATGTTAGCTAGCATGATAACTCTGACCATACAAACTGTTTAAATGCTAATAGCTAGCTATCATAATACAAATGGTCATGATAAATACAAAGCGTACATAGCAACAGGTAGATTACAGTGATGCGTATTAGGGCTCGTTCACACTGTCATCTCTGTTGAAGTTTGTTTATTAATTTAGATCAACCCCTTGAAACTGTCTGATGCTAAAAAAGTTATGACGTTGCAAATATGTGATTACAGAGAAATGTAATGATGTAGTGTTTAAAAATGTGCTGAGTGGAAGGTTTTGAAATATAGCAAGTAAAAGCCAAAACGATTAGGGGAACAAAGGACGCAAGTATAGTACAGAGAGTTAAAAATCAGACTTAAGTATAGTAATAAAGTGTCTATTTTTTGCACTTCTCTGAACTGATGTCATAGGATATCACAGCACCATGCCCAACCATGCCTCTTAATAATGTATTCATTTTAACTCAACACTATTTTACAATTGCGCTAACAGGTTAACCGCACTAATACCACGCTAAAACCTGCACAGGCACCCAAAAAAATGCAGAAAATATATGATCTATGATCTTATGTTTTAAGTGAATGGGCAGGTG
>CM040992.1:18684195-18695757 GCA_022985145.1 Pangasius djambal
ATATATATATATATATATATATATATATATATATATATATATATATATATATATATATATATATATATATATATAAGGATATAAATATTAACATAAATGATCAGATCTGTTCAGTTAAGATAGTAAAGCAGCTGAGATACTGCACTTAACATACTGCACATTTGAACAGTGTGATCTGCTAAGATTTATACATTTTAAGTATATTTTAATAGAAATTAAAATTAAAATAAAAATAAAAGTAAGATACATACTATGAACAGTAACAAGGTATTGGTGGTTTATGGTCGAGCTGTTCTCCATAACCTGATTTTGTGTAATGTGAGTGAGTCACAGTACATTAAACCGGCAGGTTGTATAACCGTGACCGCAGGCCCCAGACGAAGGGCGGGACAGGAGTGTGTCTGGTTTCCCTTGCTGGTGTGTGGTGCCGTCTGTGTGTGTTTCATAGCTCTGCCGCAGAGATCTGCAGGTATATGTGAACACGGTTTAAATGAATGAGGCTGAGAGTTTGTGTGCATGTATGAGGTTATATATTTTCGGAGACGTTTCCGGTGGTGAGTGTACGGCAGTGAGCAGCTGAATCACATGGAGATGTGTTTGTGTACAGGACAGTTGATATGAATGGAAGTGAAGGCATGAGTGATTCAGAGTGGCTTCATCATGATGAATGAAAAGACAGTGTTTCTCTCTATCCCACAAAAAATGTACAGGATGTCAGTGAAATGTTTATGAATTGGACTGTTTATGAATCAGTATTTATGAATTGGACAGTTATGAATCACACATGGCTGCCCGTGTTTGCATTGCGTGGGTGTGTGTAGTATGAGCGCTCCTGTTCGAGTGTGTGCCTGGCTTCACACTGTCCCTGAGTCATGTTGGCGGTCCTGACTCATCTCGCCGTCACTGCCTGTGGGCTCGCGTGCCACCGCACACAACTGGGCCATGCTTGTGTAGTCATCGAGGAACGATTTCCTCTTCTTCCTCTTGTCTCTGTCTTGCTGCTTTCTCTGGATCACACTCTCCGTGACTCATTTTGGTTTCATTTTGCTGCTCCCCCTCACTCTCGCTCTCTCACTCACTCTCATTCTCCCCCTTTTTTTCCTCCCTGGTTTTGTAAATGACCTCATTTTAATGAAGCACAGACTTGGCGGCAAGACCAGACCGCACGGCTGGAGCCTCCCTCTCTGCTCGCTGTTCTCCACCATCGTACACACTCAAGACTTGAGCAGCTCTAGAGTTTCATGACAAATGTTTGAATGTTGTCCATACCTAATGGCAACAATACCACACATAATAGGTCTTTTTCCTCCATGTCTGCACGGCACTTGAGAGTGCCTCATAAACTACAAGTATCTATACATTTTTCCATACCTCTCAGGATGTCATGCGTCTGCTTAATCTAGTGATGGCTGGTTGTTCTGGAGAGCACAGCAGTGCCATAAAGCTGTTCTATAAATGTCTAGTTATTTGTTGTTAAGTGGTTAATACACTCGACATGGCTGTTCTTGTGCAGGGTCAAACAAATGGGTGACTGGCGAGCCTGCGGTGTCTGCAGAGAGCAGCCGTTTCTCCAGACTTTGAAGCTTTTGTTATGGTTTCTGCTGAAGCCTTTACAGGGAAGTGAATGTTACCACATGTGCTGTCCCAGCAGACTACACCTCCACCTGAGTCGGCCTAAAGATTTGTGGCCTACTGTAGACTTAGATATGAAAAACTAAACAGGTGCGAAACAGTGGGCCGCTTCCTTTGGCTCAGGTGTCCGTCACCAGTATTTGGCGAAAGCTTTCTTACGCTAACAGAAGCATATGTGTGGAGAGTGAGAGAAGTATCGCATCCACGTACAATTCACATGTGCATTCACGTGGCCACACAGTGACAGACTCAAACTCCAGGATTATTATTTCAGTTATTTATCTGAACGCAAATTACTCAGTAACTACTATGAATTATTCGTAACTCAAGTGGAACGGTGTTACGAGAGGGAGGAATTTACATCAGAACCTGCTGACAGGTGTTTAAGGGGAGCACATCTTTGTTATTGTGCAGAAAGAGCATGATACTGAAAAGCCACTTGTCTATAAACAAGCAGTGGGTGTCTTTTTTTCCCCTCCAGGTTATATCCATTTCTGCAAACCTTCAGCTTAACGTATGTCTTAAATGATAAATTAGCAGCTGACTGGTAGGAAAACTTACCCTTAAATGTGATGTCTTACAAGAACTCTGTAACTATTCCAAAGATGTCTGTAAGGTAAAAGCTCAAACATTCATGTTGTTGATTTAAATAATCATACACACATGAATCCCAACTCCCCAACAGACCCTAACACACACACACACACACACACACACACACACACACACACACACACACACACACACACACTCGCACACTTTAGTGCTGGAGCAACGCTGCCATCAAGGGGACAAAAAAGAATAACACACTGTATTCACTGTTTTAGCATTTTTATGTACTAGTTATTCCTATGACCTTCATTACTGCACTCACACTTTCCCGCCCCTTAAAAAGACACCTTAACTGATGTTTCTGATGCATAAACATAAAAAAACCAGAACTACACGCTATTATCACACTACAATACTTATTACTTCCTGTTCCTGCTTACGTCTTCTTGTTAGTGTTATGCCACAAAATAAGCTGTACTGTGAAAGGTACATCTGTTTTTGCTATGAACTCTATCAAAAAGGGCATAAAATATCTTTACCTTTGCAGTTCATATACCATAAAGAATGAGGCAGGAGCAGCCAGACTTTTAGTCTATATGTAGACATTTTATAGATCCTTACAAACACTATAAAACATTACAAGGTCTCCCTGTACTATGGTGCCATAATATTGTTCGGAGTAACCATGGTGACTGGGGTAAAGGTGGAATGTTTGTGGCAAGAAGAACAGTCCTCCGAGCCAAGCCGCATTTAACACGCGCCTCCTCGGCATACCATAACTACAGCAGCACACAAACACACACACACACACACACTCTCCACAGCCTGAGGAACACAGACCAGAAGGTACAATGGGAAAACCTAATAGATGAAACTGTGGCATCCCAAAAGTGAGGTGACACATTAGATTAATGAAATCTCAAACATAAGCATCTCAGAATGATAATACGGAGTTCTCTTAGAAGAAAGAGCTCCTCACAGGTTCCTCAGATGGTTAACAGTTCTAGTTTCTGTAGGTGGTTCTAGTGAAATCCTCTATTGTAGGGCTCTGCTTTGAGCATTTAAGCATTTCCCAAGAGTTACACTCGACACAGACAGTAACCTGAGTGCAGGATCAAACCAGGGACCCTGGCGCTGTGAGGCAGCAATGGAACCCACTGGGCCACCATGCCACGGATATATGAATTCGGGTTACAGTGGAGTTCATAAATTTCTTTATTTGCAGCCAAACGACAGGACAGCACTTAGCTCATTTTCACACACATCACTTCACCTCCTCAACACTCTTGTCCCCCTGACAAAACCTTCCCTGGGGAAAACCATAAACATGGAACCAAGTATTCAGGGACTAATAAACATTCCTCTTACATAAATAAATAAGCCCAATGAAAAAAAATACAGTTTCCCCACATCATTACAGATAAATTAACAGCAAGCTTTGATGTAATCAAGAATTACCGGATTTATAGTTTCATAATTCATAATACATTCAAAATGACCATAATTTCAGTTTGTCCCCAAGGATGTTCAAATTCCATGGCTTATGTGACAAACGTTATAATACCATACTGTTAATATAATACACCGTACTGTACTGATGTACTGTTAGGGACAGAGATCAGCTAATATGTTTTAGCTCTCAAGCTTACCTTCTTTTGAATAAAAATCATTCCTTGTCTTCATCATGGGTAGACAAATTTTTGCCCCCAACTATACGTAGATTAGTGAGTAGACATGACCTATATGTGTGTTACTGTTACTGAATCACACTTTACTATTCATTACTAGCTTCTGTTTTGACTTTTGTAACTTCGCTGAAACAAGACTGTTTCCTGGTATCCTATGTAATTACCCTTTCATATTACGTTCTCTAACAGTACTTGGAAAGTCAGAAGAGGTGGTGGACTTTTTTTTAAGTAAATCTTGCGGACATACAGTCTTTCACTCCAAAATTACAATAAAAATGAGCTCTTTTATTTTCTTAATTCTTCAGTTATTTTCTGAGTGGCTTTATGTCACTATTGGAAGCTGAATATTTCTCATAATGACATTTTTGACTCAAATCAAAAATGACTTTTTTTCTGCCAGTGCCACAATAAAACTTATGGGTTGCTTTCTATTTTTTTTTTCATATTACGCAATAAGAAAAAGGAGAGTGGTTTGTTGTGGGATTTCTGGGAATTTCCAACCAATTTACCATCTTATAGACACAACCTTTCTGAGGATATTCTACCTAGCAACTGACGTATAAGATGTTTGTGATTGGCTGTGAAGCACCAAGACAAAAAGAAGGGCAGCCTTTACTTTCACTATAGACTGAAAAAGGCCTTCACTGAGAGCAGCACTGTGACTACATCTAGCTCCAAAATGAAGCAGTTTTCTTTTTTTGTTGTCTGCATTCTGTTGATCTGTGCACAGGCAAAAGAATGTAAGTATAAATCCAATTTTATCTATTGTAATTTTAGCAGGCGTGACGTTGTAAAATTATTTAATCACATAAATGGTCTATTCACAAACAAGTTCAAATGGAATTTACAGCTTGTCAGAAGCTGTACAGAGGTTTTTATGTTTATTACCAGTTTATAAGCTAAAGAAAAAGAAAAAGAAAAAAGAAACGAAACACTAATTGTTCTGTTGTGTACCTTGTAGAAAATACTTCCTGGTTTCCAACAGACTCGTACCTACACTAGTAAGAAACTGCAAACCTTATCTATGCCAGGCGTCAAAAAAGTTTAAAAAAATAAAAAATAAAAAAAAAAGTGAGAAATTATACTTAAGTGGAAGTATAGATAACATGTGAAAAAGTGTCTCAAGTAAACATAAAAAGGTTGCTACTTTTTAAGGTACTCAAGTACTTTAAAAAGTAAAAATTAAATACTTTTTTACTGTTGAAATGTTACGTAATGTCATGTCTTCATGTGAAAACTAACTTTTCTTTAAAAAAAAAAAAAACTGTTATAAGCAACTATGCTGTTTTTCCTGGAAACACGATTCAGTCTCTGTAGATTTGCCGGTCATGGGCATGACTAATGCTATGCAGTTTGCTAATGAATTAATCAGAAACAAATTAATGACCAATATTTACCCCTAGCTAGAATTACTGCCTAGCTAATCATGTTAGCTACTCTAATCTTTACTAATCTAATCTGACATGAGCAAAGAAATCAGGCTAACGTAGTTAGCAATATAGTAATATAGCCAGTTATGATTAACAAGATAGCAAAACTTACCTCAGCATGCTGCTTCAAATTAGATGGAGTGAATTACTTCAGCTACTTTGAAGGTTTAAATTGAATCGTAAATAAGCAAGCAAACCAGTATTCAATTTCAGTAACACTGAAGTAAAGAATAAATACCTAAAATATCACCAGATAATACTTAAGTGTAGTAATAAAAGTACAGTTATTTAAGGATTTTCCACTCCTGATCCATGCAGTATGTATGAAGCATTGAGTGAATGCTCTTTTTTTTTATTTTCACTAGCCCTACCTAAAGTCCAAGTGTACAGTTATAGCCCTGGTGAATTTGGCAAGGACAATCACCTGATCTGCCATGTGAGTGGTTTCCATCCTCCAGACATCAGCATTGAGCTTCTGATGGATGGGGTGGAGATTCCCGGAGCCCACCAGACAGACTTGGCATTCAGTCAGGGCTGGATGTTCCATCTCACCAGGAGTGTGTCTTTTAAACCCCAGCAGGGCAAAGAGTACACATGCAGAGTCAGACACTTGCAAAAAACTCAGACCTTCGCCTGGCGTAAGTATTAGGTCTCACATATTACTTCGAACACTATTTGTATTTATACAAAGTTTATACAATTATCTGTATTTATGTATTTAAATAAAGTACAGTAATAGTTATTAGTAATCAGAGGCGGTAACGTCATCAGGAATATGAAAGGACTCGCAGATCTTCTGTCCTGGTATATGAGACAGGTTTTTTTTTTTCAGAGGAATACAGGTTGATACTTATTTTAACATTTATAAATGCCTGAGTCATTTAACCTGAGTCTTTTTCTTTCTCTCTCTCTCTCTCTCTCTCTCTCTCTCTCTCTCTCTCTCTCTCCTCCCTTTTAACAGAACCTGATATGTAAAAGTGAACATGGATGACAGAGGGTAGGTAATTGTGTTGTATGAGATGCGTGGAAGTTCTTCATTACTGTCTAAAAGGAAACTTATACACGTATAAACAGTATATATGTATGTATTCACGATATTCTGTTGTAACATCCTAACCATAAGAGGATTTTAACTGCTTGTTATCTTGGTTTTCAGGCGAATGTTAAGGATATTATCCTGTGAATTCAGCTGAAATGGGACTCAAGCACTGCAAGGCTATGACAGGCTGGAGGCTGATGTTAGACACAGTTTCATGGTGGCGTGAAGAAAGTCTTGGTTTTTGAACAGCACTTCTAATTTTCACGGTTCGCCGATATTAGGTTTCAGATGTCAACTTTTAGGTTTACAGTTTTTTCCTCCTTATATATCCTATCCTCTTGTAAACACTCAGAAAAAGGGTTCTTGTATATAAACGTGTGTTCAAGGACGTAGAAGGTTTTTCCCCCTCAGGTTACTTTACTTTATTCGACATACTTTAAATAAGTCTTATGTGCTTCTGTTGTCCTGAATGAACCTAACCTCAGTGGCAAAGCTACGTAAATAGCTCATCAGTTTTGTGTACTCGGGTAACACCTTAAAAATGCTGTACTGGCTCTATGTCGCCTATAGAGGGTGGTATTTATTTTTTAAATTAGCCATCTATTTTCTCGGTAAAGAATGTTAAACAGCGAATACAGTTTATATCTTTGTGTGGAATGTGTTAGCAAAATAAGTACAGTGTTACGCTAATCACTGAACTGCTTTGGTTTGTAGTATTACAGGACAGTGGGTTTGGTACATTATTTCTCACTATCATCGCTTTTTTTTTAGAAGGAACTGGGAGAAAACATTTAACTACAAGAATAAAATGATATTTTTTTCATATACATTATTATTAATTTGTGTCAAATACACTAGCATGAAGTATTCCAACACTCATTATGATAGCCGTTGGTGAATATGAACCTGACTGCGAAATAAAATTGGCTTCTTTTAACAGTGCTCACGTGATTTTCTTTTAAATATTAAAATATTCTAATCCCATAATTGCATGGTTTATGGAAAATTACCACACATGTCGATCAAAGTAGCCTTTAAACTGTGCTCCTCAAAACTACGATACGATAAGATACCTTTTTTCGTCACTGTACAAGTACAATGAGTACAAAATATTGTTTGGAGTAAAGAGTAAGATGATAGATATAAAATAAAGGATACAAATAAATGGTCAAATGCTGGTCTAATAATATATAATAATACAAAGTCAGTAAGATGGTGATAAAGGAATACTGGCATGTGCATTTTAAGATTGTGCTGTCTTTTCTGTTGTAAAAAGGCATTAAAAATAAGCTCTTAAAGTAGCAGTTATACCACTGAAGATGCAGATTATGTAAAAATGTGACTAGAAGCACATCTTCATAATACAGCAACACTGCGAACTAACAATACAGAGCAAGTAGATGCGCTGTGGTAGGAGGATGAAACAAACCTTATCCAAAACCACACCTATCAGATCTGCAGAGGTGAGAAAGGTGATTCATTGTGGAAGGTGGGTTACAACTGCGGTAACCCTCTGGCACCTCATTTACTTTAGATCACACACTACTTGCATTTTTTTTTTTTAGTTTTTATTATGAGCTTTATATTTCTTACCCAAGGTTTTTGGTACAGTAATATTTAGGTCTCAATATTTGTTTGCACTCACGTCTCCATCAGTGAACAGCTGATAACGTCAATGAAATAGACTTTATGTGAAAACTATGATGAACTTTTCGTAGTTACACAATTGCACTTTAGACCGTGTAGTACACAGTTATAGAAGGGAGTTATTTATAATCGCACTATCGCGTGTCACCCAGATGAGGACGGGTTCCCTTCTGAGTCTGGTTCCTCTCAAGGTTACTTCCTCATGTCGTCTCAGGGAGTTTTTCCTCACCACCGTCACCTCTGGCTCGCTCATTAGGGAGAAATTTATAAAATTTAAAATGTATATCCTGAATTTATATATTTCTGTAAAGCCGCTTTGTGACAATACCCATAGTTAAAAGTGCTATACAAATAAAATCGAATTGAAATGAATTGAGTTCTCGCTCATGAAGACGACTTTACATTTTTTATGTGGTGTATTTTGTTCCTGATGTTCATTTAATCCAACTCGTTTTAGGTGTTTCAGTGTATGAGTCTTGGTAATACTAGGCCTACAACCTTACTTATAACAACAAAACAAGGTTGTAGACAAACACGAAATGTTTCTTAGATTTTTCTTGAATTGCTCGTGACTTTATGAGGTGGATTTTATGAGACCGCTTCTTGGTAGTTTTCTGTCATCCGAAATGAGACAGTCTGACAAGGTCACACATCAACATCGTTGGAACAAACTGATTATAATTATATTATAACCATGAAAGTACAAGGTATTTTACAGTAACTAGTGTTACCCTTACTCGTATCTAACCAGTTAGCTATTATGTTAGCTAAAGATTTAAAAAAAAAAAAAAAAAAAACACGTATGCAGATTTTACATACCCATCTTTGTATATGAAACAACACACATGTAATACTATATCAATTTAATACAAATGACATTTTGAACAACTACTGATCTGTCATATCTTTTAGACATGTGTAGAAAATTGCGGACCAATAAAGGCAACCTGTCCTCAAAAACTAAACCTGTGAAGGATGTTCCATTGTGACGTATTCTCCAAATACAGCTGAGACGTACAGCCTACCTAAACTTGTGAGGTTCTATGTCAAAACCTCTGATTGTTTTATTATCATTTCATTTTTTAAAAAGCAAATCTTCATTTCAGTATAAATCACAACACAAATCATTCACAGAACGCATGTTTTGCCGAATTCTTTACATTTGCAATATTAGCTTAATCAAGAGTACAGGAGGAGGACAGTTGCAACATGATAAATATCTTATTGAACAGTCACTCAGGTGAACAGCACCTCGATTATCAACAATATATAAAGAAAGTTATTTAGTTTTTTTACTTGGCCAGCTACCTTAGCCAAAGGCTGTCGGAGTTTCCGTAGCTTGCTAGGATTGTTAGCAAGCTACCTAGTTAGCTCATACATGTTTAATTCATAAACATGTTTTAATTCATACATGTTTGTAGCTACACAGTTAGCTGTCTAGCAGAGATGCCGATCGCACATTAGGAGTGCTAGAGGCTCTTTAAGCACTTAGAAATATTTAACACAACAGGCAACCGCTGCTAGGAAGGGAATTGAAGAACCAATACGACTTCTAAATTACAGAAAATATTAGGCAGAGATTATTCTGTAAGCAACATCAGAGAAAGCTGAGAATGAATGTCCACGCTCTCTTCCTGGGACAGAGCTTAAAAAACATTTCAAGATTACATTACAACGGAAGAGTGTCATCTCACATGATTGGATATAACAAAGAAACTTAAGTTGGTTACATAAATAGTCTAATTTACATTACCATCATCTAGGTACCAGAACAAACTGTGAGAAATGTGAGTGTGTTAAGAAAAAGAGGTTGTATGTATGAGAGAAGAAAGCTAAACAGCTTCTGAGCTAATCTCGGGGTCAAGCTGACAGGCCTTCACAATGTTTTCAAGACAGCTTAATAACTGGATATTACACTAATGTACAAAAGATCGATCTGGGTTAAGACATAAGCAACATATGGTTATTAACATTAATGAAACATGATTATTGGTTTTAAAATGTAGGATTTCCATTTCACACCCCACCATTAACCTAACATCGTAGTGACAGATTAAGTTTAATCCAGAGTTTTCATATTGTAAACAGTAAGAGATCTGGTTAGCTTGCCCAACCCGCTCAGCTAGCTAATCGCTTATCTGTACATGTTTCTGCAGGTTGGATGTCGAGCTGTGAATGCCAGCATCTCCTGGGGTTTTGACCTGCATCATTTGCAGATCATTATCAAGTTGTTTCCTTTGAAGCATTTAAAACTGAAGAGCTCTTATAGATTTGGGCCATGGATGTTCATCGGTCTTCACTGTTTCAGACACTGTTGCTCCTGACTAAGCGTTTTGTGCCTCAAGTGTAGACTTTATGTTCTTTTTATTTTCCCTCTAAAAAAAAATAAATGTAGTAAATGTAAATGTACTTGTCCAGACCAGGTGATGTAAAGCTGCTGATCGGATCAATTCAGGGTACGAGCCCCTATGACTGCTGGGCCTTTACTCATTTGCTCTGCGTTTAATTAATTAATTAATTATCAACAATTGTATACAAAAGAACATATGCCAAGGGATAATAGCCAAGGGTTCATTCACAGCCAAACATAATAAAGTGCCAAAGCAAAAAGAAAAAGAAAAACAAGGAGAGAAATGAAAGACTCCCCTACAACACCCCTCCCCTGACCTGGTCCTGTTCGCAATCACATGAGGAACAGAGAGTCATTTTGAAATACAGCACGTATATTTCTATCATTTTTGACGTGAGTGATTTAAAGCATTTTCTCCCTACACGTGAGCTCTGTTTGAAGGTCCATGTGTACCGCCTGGCCATGTCAATAACACGTGCGTCATTGTGGTTTTGCGGAAATGGGCGGGGCTTGGGCATTTCCAGGTTTTTGCAACAAGCGTGCGACTCGCACAGCCGTGAGAAGAACACGCAGGGCTTCAGCAGCACAGCGTGCGCTTTCCGAGAAACATGTCCGGCAAACTGGAGCCGTCCACCTACCTTTTCGACGTGCCGCCGCTGTTAATGGAGACGTTTTGTAAAGTGATGGACAGCGGCATGGACAGCCTCGGATGGAGAGGTTTGGGTAAGAAAGCCGTGCAGTGCGCTCTCGGTGTTGTGTGTCGTCATGCCTGGCATTCACATGTGCTGTGGTGCTCTCTGTCCAGCGGCGCGCATCCTGCCCAGCTGGCTGGAGCTCAGGCGCTCGGAGCTGCACGCAGCTGCTGGGAAGAGCCCGACCCACGAGCTGCTCTGGTCCTGGGCTCAGCAGAACAAAACTGTAGCGGATCTCATGAGGGTTCTGGAAGATATGGGACACTATCGAGCACTCGATCTGTTCCGTTCTCACGGTGAGTACTCTGTGTGTGTGTGTGTGTGTGTACTGTATGTGTGTATGTATGTACTGTATATACTGTAAGCCATGCACTGTATGTATGTGTGTGTATGTATGTACTGTATATACTGTAAGCTATGTGTGTGTATGCGTGTGTGTATGTATGTACTGTATATACTGTAAGCCATGCACTGTATGTATGTGTGTGTATGTATGTACTGTATATACTGTAAGCTATGTGTGTGTATGCGT
>CM040992.1:18702082-18721759 GCA_022985145.1 Pangasius djambal
TTATATACACAACAGGGCAGTTGAGGGTTAAGGGCCTTGCTCATGGGCCCAGCAGTGGCAGCTGGTGGTGCTGGGGATTGAACTCATGACCTTCCAGTCAGTAGTCCAACAGCTTAACCACTGAGCTTCCACTGTGCTTTTTGGAACAGAAAGAATGGAAATGAAAGGTGAAATTCAGTGTGTGTAGCAAAAACAAAGGAATTGGCCTTTTCTTTTGTTCCAAAACTTTCAGAGGAGACTGTATTTTCCCCGCAGCTGATCCAGCTAATTAGCTAACTGTACGTTGGGAGTAGTGAAAACTTCAAAGTGCAGGGTGTGGGTCCTTAGTGATCTGCTTCAGTACTGCTTTTTAACGTGACCTCCCATGACTTCCCTTCACAATCTGGAAGTGTATCACCTGTGTCACACGAGTGCTAAACAAAGGGAGGAGGGGACAACAAGGTGCACATACTTGAAAACAGGAACATGCTGTTTGTGGTACTAATCATAAACTTGCATGAAGCGATTGCCTGTGGTGCACACAGGTTTGCTACATCAAGCCCAGTTTGAACGTAGTAAATCAAATGCTTATAAAATATTGTACAAATATGAATTGTTTCAAAATAGTTAATTGCTCTGGCTTACACTTATAAATAACGTTTATATGAGATCACAGTGATTTCTGTTCCTGGAGTCTATATTTATGATGACTTGATCTCGCACCGCTCCAAGAGGTCACCTAATGAAGTTCACTTGAGTTAATCCAGTAAAGAAATGGCTCTTAAGATGGCATCAGGGATTCCTAAAGAGGAAATTGTCAGGGCAAGCAGACAAGGGCATGTTAAAAACAGTACTGAAACAGGGTGCAGGATGTGATTTAAGGCTGAACTCTTGCCTTTAATTAACTTTAATTTGGTAAAGTTTATTACTTTTTTCTGAGAGTGTATGCCTCTTCGCATGTAGCCAGCATGTCAGCATGTACAGCCGTAAGAAGCGTCTCTCAGTTGTAGCGATTACTACTTCTGACTAGCTCAGCATAAACGGGGGACCTCACGGGTTGGGTGATATAATAATCGTGAAAGTCTTTCATTTCATACAGGAAAGCGAGAGGCCTCTGACGTGGCAGGAGAGACTCAACATTATCAAAGGCACAGCAAAGGCTGTCCATCATCTGCACACTGCCCAGCCTTGCAAAGTTATCTGTGGAAACATCACAAGGTATTGCTGAATGCTTATTACAGCACCATCATGATGCTTACACTACTGCAGTTGTTATACCATGTTACAAGTTTCAGTTCAACCCTGCAACTGTGTTCTGCAGTTCAAACATTCTGCTGGATGAACGTTTGCAGCCGCAGCTGTCCGATTTCGGAATGGCTCGTCTCAGACCCCACACCGTTAACCAGAGCTGGACCATCACCATGGACACGGGCCCCCGCAGCAACCTGGCCTACTTACCAGAGGAGTATATACGTGATGGCAAACTATCCGTCAATTTAGACATTTACAGCCTTGGTATGGTGAGTTGGTGATCCCACACACACACACACACACACACACACACACACACACACGTTTGTCTTACTAGGCGAAGGCCTTCCATTGACATAATTATTAATGCACCTAATTGGTGCTATGTCTACACCCAAGTCTAACCTAAGTCTACCTTACATCTAAGTCTACCTTAACCTCAGTAACCATAAGGTTTCTTTAAAAAAAACTGCAGTTTTTGTTTTAAAAACAGTTTTCTTTGTGTGGACCATGTGTTCTTTTTTTATTTTACCGTATCATGAATTGTGAAAATGTGAAAGATGATATGTATTAGGCAAGTTGCATTAGTGTGGAAAGTAACAGATTTAGAACCTATGTTTCTACAGTCTAAATGATAACAGATGCATATTCTTCAAAACATTTTTAAATATTTTAAAAGGATTTCCATACTTTTTTCAATTCTGAAAAAAACAAAACAAAAAAAAAAAACGTGCCTTTAAATTCCACATTTTCTCAGAGTTTCCAGAACTGTACAAAATCTTAGACTGGTGTCCAACTGAATTAGAGTTAACAGAATATGCCAATTTGTTCTTCTGACTCCTGCATGTACAGTGTGAAACCTGTACAGTGTGAGATGTATGAAGTGGAGTTAACATAAATTATACATTGATAAAAAACAATCCTCATGTGATGTCCATTAAGCAATCCTTTTTCTTATTCTTTTTACATCTACAGTATTTTCATAATATTACTTCCTATTCTGCCATTATTTCCTATTGTACTATTACTTCCTATTCTGCCATTTCCTTCTGCCTTTCCATGGTCTGATCCAACCCCAAAATGTTCACTGATTATATTCATGTTAGATTTTGTAGCATTCTTCTTTACACAGCCTTATTCAGACCAGGGAATAATGTGTGTATTTATACACAGGTCATTCTGGAGACATGCACAGGCAAGAAAGTGATGCAGGAGACACCAAAGCAAACATTATTGGTAAGGCAAAAACATTTTCACTGACACATCCATAGTCAAATACAGTACTATTGGCACCCTTCATGAAAATGAGCATGCAGCGAATGATACTTGCTTTTGTAGTTTGACTTTATGATCACAAGAGCAAGGGGACCCAGAAGCAGACCACAGACATCAGAACTGAAGGCTAACAGGTTTTATTAAGAGCTTGAGGAGGTGGGGATGTGTGGGAAGGGAGCATGGTGAATGTGCCAGTCGAGGCCGGGATTTGAACTCTACTCAGTAGCTTGGGAGTCGGGTGCTCTGTCAACGTGCCAGATTAATCCTGATCTGAATCTTATCATTCACTGTAGTTACTTAATCTTCTTTCAATGACATCAGACAGATTGTCCATATCTGGGTTTGTACATATTTCAGCAATACCTGAAATATATTGCCTCATATGCCTCAGTTGCCAAAGGATTTTTTTTTTTTTTTTTTTTTACACATAGACCACAAACTCAACTATTTAAGTCAGTTTCTTAAAGGCAAAGTTTCCAAACACTGTACATCATGATTTATTAGAAATATTGTATTCTAAAGTTATGTAAGTTTGAATACTTTTAAAGATCTCATATATTATTTGCAGGCATTTTTTTGTGTTTTGTCTATAAAACACATTTAGAGGGAATTTTAATAAGTTGTTGTGACTTTATCTGTCTCTTCAACATACAGACAGTTTTCACTAACCCTAACCCCTACTACTAATTAATATTCATTCATTAATATTCAGTCACTTCTTCACAAAGTGAGCAATATTCCATTAAGGCCATATTTTTAAATCTGGAGACTGAGATGGCCATTACAAAACAGTGATTTGTGTCATGATGCAATCTTCTCAGGAATCCCTCGATCACTAGCCTCAAAACATCAGTGGTCCACCACCATAACAGTTTACAGTGGGTTTGGGGGGTTTTCCTTGTAAGCAACAAATTCCATGTAGTCCCATCAGTATGCTTATCTGTATGGCTGTTTAAAATAGTTTTTGTGATACAATTGTTTGAGAAAACTTGGATCAATGCGCCTTTTTAATAATTATCTTGAAGGGTGCCAATAATTATGGAATTGACTCTGCCGCCACTCTAGATAGACAGATTTTCATACCATTTTTTTTTCACATTCTCTAAGAGGGATGTGCTGAGTTTAGAGGCAGAAGAGAAGGGCTGTGTGGATGCCTGCCTGTGCTTTCTGGACTCCAGAGCGGGAGAGTGGTCCACTGCAGCTGCCCTCTGCCTGCTCCGCCTGGGCCTGGAGTGTACAAGCAGTCGAGCCCGAGCCAGACCAAGCATGCAGAGTGTAAATACACCCCTCCCCATACACACACACACACACACACACAAACACGAGGGGGACCAACAGTTGGGACCAAACGTCAACAGCAAACATAACTCAGCATAACTTTGTACAACTGTGCTGTTTGGGTTAACCCAATGTCGCTCTCATCATTCACTGTAATTACTTACTTCATATACGTTCACTGTATTTTGCTGCAGTTGTTCCTTTAAGCCTACTTGCTCTTTATGTAGTCCTGTGTATGGAGAGTACATGGATAGGGTGATGATGAAAATTGACTTGACCAATGTGTAAGTGCTCCAGAATGGGAGCAAGGCACGCCATGCTTCCATAAATATTACACATTCCAACAATAAACTGAATTATTGCTGTTTGTCTGCATCTCCTAGGTGTTAGAGAAGCTTAGCGAGCTTCTCCCTTTGCCTTTTGCCGTGGACGAGCAGCCACGGACCCTGGATGACATGATCGCATCTCCCATACCGCTCGCTGATCATAGGCTGTGCTCCAGCCTGCCTGAAGAGGATGATGAAATGATAAAGCCTAAGCTCCAGGGACAGTCAGAACCTCGAGAGTGCAGCCAGTCAGAGGTCACTTTTGTGGGCAAGAAGGAACGTGGCATGTGCCCGAACAGCAGCTCTGTCATGAACGGAAGGAGAGAAGATGCAGCTGTGCAGTGCCTTCAGACGGAGTGTGCCCCTGCACTGGATCTATACAGCAGCTGGCCTGTTGAGTGCAGCTGTGCAGCCGGAGCAGAAATGGGTTGTGAGGACTGCTGTGCCAACGGCTTTAGCCACAATCCATCATTCATCTCTCAAGGCATGTAATAAGTTGATCATATTACATGATTATTATTATTATTATTACTACATCATAATTGATCTGCCTACAAAAAAAAAAAAAAAAATCACATGCTTTCTACACTTTCACTAAGTAAATGAGTCACTAAGTGAATGAATGTCTGCTTTGGAGAAAGTCATTTAAAGCTGCCAAAAGACACCATGACATGACATGACATAACATAATTTTAGGTGTCATACATGACTTCGATTGGTTTAACATGAAACTGTCCAATGTTTCTTTTCTGATGCTTTTCCAGATGACAGACGAGAGGCTTCTGAAAGTACAGTCGAAAATCCTGCTAAAATGAGGCTCCGGTGTAAAATCCAGTTGTACAACCAAGGCTTACTCAATACAGAGGAACTTCTTTCAATGACATCAGACTGATTCTGTCACTTTGTATTGTCCATATCTGGGGTTGTACATATTTCAGCAATACCTCAACACCTCAATTGCCAAAGGAATTTCTTTCTTTTTTTTTATACATAGACCACAAACTCAACTATTTAAGTCAGTTTTTTAAAGGCAAAGTTTCCAAACATTGTACATTATGATTTATTTGAAATATTGTATTCTAAGGTTATGTAAATTTGAATATTTTTAAAAGTCCCATATACTATTAGCGGGAACTTTTGTATTTTGTCTATAAAACAATTTTAATAAACTGTTGTGACTTTATCTTCTCTCCAATGCACAGACAGTTTTCACTAACCCTAGCCCCTACTACTAACTAATATTCATAAAGTAGATCCTAATGTTCATTAATATTCATTAGCTTGTTCACAGCCTTCTTCACAAAGTGAGAAATATTTTGCATGTCAATACAAGCAGATTTCTTCTTTTTTTTCCCTTCAAAAATCACTCTTTCGTAACTTGTTTTTATGTCAAACCTAAGCAGGGAAATGCTGATTCATTTCATAATGTCATGAAACCACAAGCTAAATCATTTGTGTGCACTGATAGTACTGTGGTACTGACCTGTGTTTTCTCAGTGATCTCCGGGGAAAAATCTGTTCTGTGCTGAGAGTTGGGCGAGCAGGTTTGGTGTATGGTGAAGGGATTAATTTGCCTTTGCAGCAATTTATTTGCCTTGGCTCATTTCTCCAGGCTTGGTTCACTTTTGAGTATGTGTAAGCTAACGCTAACTAGAGAACTGTGTATATTGTACAAAATCACATACTAGTGTACTGTATTAATGTGTGAAAATATTGCACCACACACTGTTACTTTGTAGTTGTAGTTTGTAGTTGTAGTTTGTAGTTGTAGTTTGTAGTTGTAGTTTGTAGTTGTAGTAGCCATCAACAGCTGGTAAAACTGACTTTTTGTCACCACTGAACTGAATTAAACTTTCAAAAACATTAAAGAATTTGCACTGTTCAAGCAATTCAATTCAATTCAATTTTATCTGTAGAGCGCTTTTAACAATGGACATTGCAGCTTTACAGAAAAATATAAATTCAGAATGAGCAAGTCTGAGGTGATGGTGGTGAGGAAAAACTCCCTGAGACGACATGAGGAAGAAACCTTGAGAGGAACCAGACTCAGAAGGGAACCCGTCCTCATCTGGCTGTCACCGGATAGTGCGATTATAAATAACTCCCTTCTATTATTGTGTACTATATGGACAAATTGTGTAACCAGGAAATTCTTCATAGTTTTCACGTGAAGTCTATTTTGTTGAAGATATCAAACTGTTCACTGATGGAGACTTGAGTGCAAAACTGTTCGTATCAACTGCAGTCCAAAGCCATCTTCATGGTTTCTAAGTGTCACCATCCACAGTAATCTCATGTATCTTAACCTGTCCATGTGGAGCCTCAGCAGCAGCAGTGAGTGGTTTCCATGAGAAGTAGGGCATCAGGCTGGATCAGGCAGGTCTGGAGAATAAAAAAAAACAGAGGTGCTGAACGAAAATATAATGTGCTGGAGCTCAATCAACTGATATGTACAGTACAGTCATTGGCTAGATTAGAGAAGAAGAAACCTTTGAGATTTGTCATGAGTAGTTTGGAGGTCTAAAAATGTAAAATGTAAAACATAGGTATTTTGGAAATTTAATTAAATAAAATAATTACATTAATTACAAATTACATTTTAATAATACTGAAATAAAGTATAAATATGTCAGAAATATTACATATGAAGTGCAATTACAAAATGAAGCACTTTCCGCCCCTGACTATTTGGTATGTAATCAATGTACAAAGTATAAAAATGAAAGGGAATCACTCAGGCAAGGTTAAGAAAGAGGAACTGAAGAACGCAGTTTTAAAGAAGTCTTCAGGGACAGGTCTTCAAAATTTGAGAAATTTGAGTCCTCATTTTTACACAAGGACAGCTTTCCTGCACAAGACATTTTCTTATAATCCTACTAGTACATTCCTTACCTACAAACTTATTTCACCTAAACTCAAATATCTTGGGAATGATATCATCATTCCAATCATTGGTAAAGGAACACTTCTAATAACTTTTATATAGCTAGTCTTTTTCACTGCAATTAAAATTAAACTGGGTACAGAAATCACTATAATTCAAAATGCAGCCGTTCTTATCCATAAAGTACAACACCGACCAAATCCCTCCTTGCCACCATTCTTCCCAAAACAAAGATGTCCTCTGAAATAACAATCAGTAATCAGTACTGAGAAGCGTGACAGGATGTAGGTTATCTAAAGCTCTTTTGTCCTTTCCTGGTTTTGGAATCAAAATAATAAGACCCTGCTTCGTGGTAGGCACTAGGTCATTATTCTTAACACATTCTTGTAGTGATACGAAAAGAAAAAAATTTAAATCTTCTGAAAAAAACTTTAAATTCTGTAGTTAGGCTATCTGGGCCAGGAGATTTGCCCATTTTCATTTTTCACTTATGCACCCTTTGCCTTTCTTATATAAAGTTCATCTAATAAAGAGATGCAGATTAATACGTTTTTTCTTGTCCTCATCTGCTAGGATAAACTTGCAACAGCACATATTAATCTCCTGTATTAAATGAAATTCTTCCTCTTGTCTCTTTTTTCTGAGATTTTTTCCCCCGTAAACTACTGAATATTCTCCGAGTTTATATTTTACCAATTCCCATTTGCCACTGATATCAGTTATAATTCTCTTTACGTGTGCAATAGTCCTCCCGAGTTAAAAGGTCGGCATTAAATGTCCAGTATCCTTTAGTTCTAAGAGATTTTCCCTTTTGTTTTAAACTCGAATCAATTAATCGATGATCAGCACTAGAAATAGAACGTTTAGATACATATTTAGCAACAGCAGCAGTGCCAAGCCAATAATCAATTCTTGATCTAGCGTTTGCATTTGGTTTGATCCATGAAAACTGTCTAATGTCAGGATTTAGATTTCTCCAAATATCAATCAGGAGGTCTGATGAGCAGAAACTTTGAACGATGTTACTGATTTGGGAGTGACTGAATTAAGAAGGGCGTCTATCTAGCTGCTCGTCTGGAGTTAAATTAAGATCTCCTCCAATTATGATATACTCTGTGGGTTAAGTAGCCTTGAGATCATTTATAATTTTAGTGATTTAAAAGAGCAGCTCTCTGTTTTGGATGCAATTATTATATCCATACGCATTTATCAAAATAAAAAGCAGATTATCTAAACTGAGAACCAGAGCTAGCCATTGACTCTATTCATCCACTTTGTGAGAAATGATCTTACCGGGACATGTCTGCAAACTGATAGTAACCCTAATAGCAATGACTAAATAACATCACCACCCCACTGATTACGCCAGAAAGGAGCATCCAAAGCTTCCAAATGACTTTCTTGAAGAAAAAAAATGTGCGTGATTTTTGGCTTTTTCAAAAAAAAGGAAAATCCCTTTTCTTTTAACAGAATCTTTCAGACCCCTACAGTTTAGAGACGAAAATGAAACATCAGATAATAACGAGAACATAAAAATCGTTTGGTAACTCTGAACTAGTTCTACCCATTTAATTCTCCAAAATACAGGCAGGTCCCTAAGTATTTGGACAGTGACACAATTTTTGTAATTTTGCCTCTGTAACACCACCGCAATGCATTTGAAATGAAGCAATCAAGATGTGATTGAAGTGTAGACTTTCAGCTTTAATTTGAGGGGTTTAACAAAAATATTTTTTTTACAGAGTCCCTTCGAAAGATTCGAAGCCACCATCTTCTCTTGTATCTCTCCTGGTCTAAAACACGGCTTCTGAGATCACACTTTTCTTTAGTGAGCAAACCCACTTGCTTTTCCAACATGTTCACCTTTTCCTTACGTTCTTTGAACTCTTCAGCATTAATCTGGACAGCTTTTGCTACACTAGTGATCACAGGGCTATGCTGTTTCAGTTGTGAGCTCATCTCTTCGTGCTGCTCATCCTTTGACCCTGAGTGCTTCAATCACTTCAAGGATAGTCATCAGTGTTGCCAACTATTTTCAATGGAAAGCAGCTAAACGTCGCCAAATGACGTCATGCGTCATTAGCATATTAATGACGCGATCACGTCGTATTTGCATTCTGCGTAATGTCAGCACTTCATAACCGTTTTCTCCCCTAATCCGTGCTCACAAACACAGTACTGGTGACATTTGGAAAGTTGCTAAGGCTTGTCCAAAAAGTCGCTAGTCGCTTTTTTGAAGGAAAAAAAAAAAAAAAAAAAAAAAAAAAAAAAAAAAAAAAAAAAAAAAAAAAAAAAAAAAAAAAGCCGCTAAAGGGGTCTGAAAAGTCGCTAAGTTGGCAACACTTTTTTTAAGGCTTTTTCCCAACTTAAGATTTTATCTGGGATGTCTAGGAAAAACACAACTTTGCAATCTGAAGGTTGCACAAAGTGACATTAACTTTAATAAGTACGCTGTCAGACTGGACAGCAGGCACCACAACTGCAACGCAACATCGTCCGCCATCTTGTTTGTATTGAGTTGAATGGGTCACGTGACTACAAATACGTCATTGTTTGTGAATAGCTCAATTTTGTCAAACGTATCCACTTGGGAGAGTGTGTTCGCTGGACAGAAGACTACAACGTAG
This sequence comes from Pangasius djambal, assembly GCA_022985145.1. Lineage (NCBI taxonomy): Eukaryota > Metazoa > Chordata > Actinopteri > Siluriformes > Pangasiidae > Pangasius > Pangasius djambal. Next base: position 18,711,703 of record CM040992.1, read on the forward strand.
AGAAAAATATTTAGGTTTGCAAGTTTATCCGGATTAATGTGGACGTAGACTGTTCACGCTCCATATCTGTCGGTGGCTGTAATGCAGCCAAACCGTTTGCTAACCGCCATTAAACGGAGAAGCAGCAGCAGTTTGTCACGTGACCTGCAGTGCGGTAAATACGAACCTGGGAAGAGGAAGCTGAGTTTTTTAGTGGAGAAAAGCTGAACTCTTAATAATATGGCGGCCGCTAAATACGTGAAGTTAGTGGGTTACATTTTACCACCAAAGACAGACAACACGGATGAAGAGTCTGAAAACGACGGCGCAGAGGAAGAGACCTTGCCCGAGTTTCTGGACATGAAGGAGATGAACTGTGTGTCTTCTGGAGGATTCATGTTTCAGCACTCAGCACCTGCGGCGGAGGAAGGTATAACCCTCAGCCATCTTTATATCATCTACATATCATTTATATCATCTTCTGTTTGTCCTTCAGAAATGACACCTGCATGACAAAATCAACAAGACCTACCCGTTAGTGTCGCAGGAATTCCACTTTAAACAGAGAATTGGTTTTTAAATAGCGTTTATTATGCTAATGTAACGTCTGTGACATAGCAATCCACATCACATAAAATGTAAATTACAAGTTACCTGTTGATATACAGGATAGGCGTTGCCGCGTCACAAGGAATAACACTGCGCATGCGCAATAGTACTCGCGCGCGAACTAGTGCTATTGCGCATGCGCTACTGTTTCACAATCTCCAGGAGGAAATGGCGGACAGTATAAACATAGTGCATGTTTTCTTGAGACTACACCTCCGTCTCAATTCACCTACTTATACTATGCACTGAAAGTATGTACTCTTTTTGTGGAAATAGAGTACATACTTTTGAGTGTGTAGCAAAAGAGTATTCAAGTACTGGGACATAATAACACGTAATGGAAGAGATCTTTGTCACCTTGTTGCATTTCAGCTTTCCTTTATTCATTATTCCTTATATGATTTGTACTATATGATTAAATTTACCATTCCACAGATTGTTTTATTTTTCCATATTTCATTTACACCTCTCTAAAATGCATCCTTGAATTCGGCGAAGCGAACCGTCACAAAAATCCTCCTCCTCATGCAAGGAGTTGTGGTAAATATTATCTGAAAAAGTGTCCACACTTCAAAAATCTACCGGAAATAGTCGACCATCCAATTCTATATATACTAATATACAATTCTATATATACTAATTGGGATGGATAGTGAGTGAATTGGGACTTGTTTTTGCTTATACCCGGCTGTTAAAGACATAAAAATGCTTATGCTCCACATATTAAACAAAACAAATAAATAAATTATACATTCCATGGAGGAAGTTTCACATTACAGTTAAGACAATAAATTAGAAGGAGCCTTTATTTGTCACTTATACATTACAGCACAATGAAATTCTTTTCGCATATCCCAGCTTGTTAGGAAGCTGGGGTCAGAGCGCAGGGTCAGCCATGATACGGCGCCCCTGGAGCAGAGAGGGTTAAGGGCCTCGCTCAAAGGGCCCAACAGTGAAGGCTTGGTGGTGCTGGGGCTTGAACCCTCGACCTTCTGATCAGTAACTCACAGCCTTAACTGTTGAGCCACCACTGATATACATAATTCATGTATATAAATTATACCTAGTTAGTAGAAATGACACGTCAAATAATTAACATACAAAAAAAAGCTCATGAATGAGTTGCATTTATACAGACAATGTACTCATTTACTCTTACTTGGGGAAAAAAAAGCACTGATACCAACATCCGATGCCAGATGATACTACGTGGCATAAGTCTAGTACATCATGGGGCTAATGAACATACGACACGACAGCGTCTTACACATTGATTACAATCAAAGCAACACAGATTGCAAAGTGTGCTCTGTGAAAATACCAAGAGGAGACATCTCAAACATTAAAGCCAGCAGGAAGAGTTCATTGCTAGCAGCACACAGCAGCAGCCAACACTGCAGCAAATGCTCATTTATTTACACGGATATTACCACCTACTGTGTTGAGTTACTTTACTTGAATCTTTTTGCTACTTTTTTTTTTTTTTTTTTTCTTTCAAATGTTCTGTAGTTTTAATTCTTTCTGCTTTGCTTCATGTCCAGTGGATTTCATGTTTCACGGGAAGAAAGAACGTGTTAGGGGCCGATTTCCTCTCAGGAACCCATGGTGGGAGATCTCCTGCAGTGCCCAGCGATACTCCCGTAAACTGGTGGTCAGCGACTACCCTGCCTACAAACTCCGCACAGAACTGAAAAATGACTGGCGCACTATCGTGTCTCTCTTCATGAAGGAGTGTGATGTGGACCCTAATTTTGTCACTCGGTTCATGGAGTGGCTGCCAGAGAACAGATACGTGGACCTCATAAACATAGAGGAAGCACTGCGTGAATTTGGAGAGAGCATCAAAGAGATCAGTGCAGAAGCTGATTATGTCAAGACTAAGATTTCTAAATCAGGTATTAGTAGCATGTTGTTGAAATGCCTGCTTTCTAGCATGGTGCAGTACTTTTCTTCTCTGTAATTTTATAAAGTCTTTTTACTCTTGTTTGACCATAACGATTTGCAATGATTACAAAATGCATGTAAAGTTCATTATATCAAATTTCATGGCCAACATCTGCAAAACAAGTAACTTCCTGTTATCACTTATCATTCGCTCAATTTCTCATGAAGTTAACAGATATAACAATGTCATAATCTTATTAGTTTTGTTGTATCATCAAACAGATGCAGGTTTTCATGTAAGAGTTGCCACCATCTATCCTTTAGTCATGAAACACCTGCCAACGTTGCTGCCAGGGCAGTTTTTAAATCTGCTGGAAAAAGGGAAAGAGGAGGAGGAGGACAAGGAGAAACAGCAGACTAAATATAATGAAGAAAACATGGAGGCTTCTCCACAGAAATCTGATAAGATTCCCTTATTAGCCAGACTGGAAGAGCTCATCAAGGCCGATAACATGTGGAAGTTTGGCTTTGGCTATGTGAGTAAGACTGGATACTGGGAAAACTAAATGATGTTTTTATGGCAACACATGAAATGTAAACATGTGTCCTCTCTTTGTCTGTCACGTCATACACCATCTAAATGAAACCTTATACAAAACCATAAGCCCTAATTACACTGTAGAACAAAGCATTGATCAGGAAATGTTTGCTTTGTTTTGCGTTTTCCGTTTTAAAATGCTGTATAGGCTCCCGAGTGGCGCAATCAAGTTGATTCAACTTCCATTTAGAATCAGCGAATGGAAAATTGATTGCTATATATTTTTTAAATTCATCAACAGATCATGTATAAAGAGTTCCAGTTAATCAGATGTGAGACTAAACTGAAGGACTTCATGTCCTGTGAGTTATTCAGCAAAATGTCTACTGAGCAGCAAAATGCCCTGAAGGTGTACAACGAGATTAAAGTCTACTGTAGTCACTCTGGCCACACCTACGTCGACCGGAAGGTTCTGGAGAAGACGATGAAGATGCAAGAAGTAAGCATTTGGGAAGCCGTGGCCTTCCTCCGCAAGCATGGAGTGCTGAAGGTAGAAAAGGAGAAGATTGCCCTGAGGAACCTCTACAAGTATGAGAATGATATTGCTGAATGTCTCCACCAGTTAATCGTGGGGGAACCCTGGAAGATTGATCTGGACGTGAGGGAGGTTCTGCGCTCTGCAGAACGTGAGAGAAGGAGAAACCAGCTTGCCACCAAGTCAAGTTCTTCTGCCTCAGGAACAAATGGAGAAGATAATGAGTCTGGTCTAAGCGGAGAGTCCGCCTCAGATGTGCATGACCCCATGGATGAAGAACCTGAGGCCACCTCTATAGAGCTGGACCCAGACCAGGTGCGAGCAGCAGAGATGATGTGTGCTAACGCTGTGACGGTGATCAGTGGAAAGGGGGGCTGTGGCAAGACCACTGTGGTCAGTGTGATCTTTAAAGCTGCCATGGAGCAAGAGGAGAAGGACAGAGAGGATAATGACAGCACCTGGGAGGAGGGTGAGCAGAAAGAGAATGGCAAAAAGCCAGTGGAGGTTCTTCTTACTGCTCCCACAGGCAGAGCTGCTTCACTACTGTCCAAGAAAACCTGCTTCACAGCTTATACCATGCATCAGGTTCGTGGTGTTTTCATTTTTCTCACTGAATGTCAGAGTTGCATAATTAAACCAGTGGTTTTGTGCAGCAAGTCAGCAGAGCTAGCACAAATATTATGTATGTCCACTCCTGCATTATCGGTACATACCTTCTGGCAATTCCTGTGTGTCAAGTTCAGGTTATCTAATAAGTCTTGTATCGCAAAACTTTGTAATTCTTTACTTTCATTTCCCCAAGGTTGCTCCACTGCCTCTCCTCTTTCACAGTTCATATGTTTTTGTTTTAGTTGGATGTCTGTTCTTTGTAATGGCTGTTTGACTAACAAATGGATCTTCTTCTGCATCTTCTTTTTCTTCTTCCTCCTCCTCCTCTCCTCCTTCTTATGCAACAGATGTGGTGACAAGCAGTCTTAAGTATCTTTATTTTAGTCTTGCTGAAGAGTTTAAACTAGTTACATGTTCATTGACTTACTGTATAGACTACATGCAGTGGTTTCGGAAAATATTCAGACCCTGTTAGTGCTCGCATTTTATTATGCCAAAGATTTAATTTAAAACGGATTAAACTGAATTGTGGTATTACTCTACACATAACAAAGTGAAAACATGTTTTTAGAAATTGTTGGAAATTTATTAAAAATCAAAAAATTAAATTGGATAAGCATTCAGATCCTTGGCTAAGGCACTCTACTGTAAACTGAGCTCAGGTGCATCTTGTTTGCTTTAATTATCTTGAGATGTCTCTAGAACTTCTCTGCAAATTTAATTGATTGGACATGATTTAGAAAGGCACACAGCTGTATTTATAAGGTCCCATAATTCACAGTGCATGTCGGACCAAAGAACAAAAGCCGTGAAGTTCAAGGAAGTCTCCGTAGATCTCTGCAATTAAATTGTGTTGAGACGTAGATCTGGGAAAGGGATCTATAAAACCATTTCTAAAGTTTTGAAGGTTCTCAGGAGCGCAGTGTGCTCCATCATTGTGAAATGGAAGAAGTTTGGAATCACCAGTCTGGCCAAACCCGCTCAGAGAGGTGGCCAAGAACCCAATGACCACTCTGACGGTGCTTCAGAAGTCATGCGCAGTGATGGATGAAACTGTCGTCGCGGATGAAAACCATGACAGAAATGCTTTATCACTCAGGCTAGATGGAAGCCACTCCTGAGTAAGAGGCATATTGCAGACACTTGAAGGACTCTGACAGCATAAGGAAAAAGATTCTCTGGTCTGATGAGACAAAAAATGTGACTCTTTGGGCTGAACTCCAAGGCAAAACTGGGTACTGCTTATCACCTTGTAAATACCATCTCTACAATGAAGCGTGATGGTGGCAGCATCATGCTATAATGCAGTTCTCGGCAGCAGGGACAGGGAGACTGGTCAGAATTGAGGGAAGAATGAATGCAGCCGAATACAGAGAGATCCTTTAAGAAAACCTGCACACAACCTCAGACTGGGGCGATGTTGCACCTTTCAGCACAACAATAACCAGCCAAGACAATGCTGTAGTGGCTTTGGGACAAGTCTCTCTGAATGTCCCTGAGTGACCCAGCCAAAGTCCAGACTTGAAACCCTTGAAGATGGCAGTATACAGACACTCTCCATCCAATCTGATCAGGTTTGAGAGGATCTGCCAGGAAGAATGGGAGAAATTGCCTAACTCCAGGTTTGCAAATCTTGTAGAAACTTACCCAGGAAGACTTGAAGCTGTAAATATCGGCAAACGTGTTTTTACACAAGTACTGAATAAAGAGTCTGAATATTTATATAAATGAGATTTCAGTTTTGGGTTTTTAATAAATTTGCGAGAATTTCTAAAAACTTTTCGCGTTGTCATTATGGGTTATTGTGTATAGTTTGATGTCAAAAATGGCGATTTAATCCATTTTAAATTAAATGTGTGACAGCAAAAACTGAAGGGGTCTGAGGTCTACTTTCCAAAGCCACTGTATATAAAATTATAATACTTCAGCTTCCCAGAGGAGATGGACCATGGTTTTAAGTATGTATTGACAATCCAGTACTTCCTTGGACTGTTCTTCTCTCTGCACTGTTTTTTTTGTAGGTCTTGTGGAGTTACATGCTTACGAAAAAAAGCCCAAGTGGGACGCCCGTGAACTGGAAGTTTGCCAGTGTCCGAGTGCTGGTGGTGGATGAGGGCAGTCTTGTGTGTGTACAGATCCTTTCCTCCATCCTGTCAATGCTCACCAAACATGCACAGCTACAAAAGTTCATCATTCTGGGTGAGCTCAAAGTAACTGTATCTGAGCCACAATAATGTACAACCTTGTGAATGACCTCCTTACAGAGGTATGTTCGATTGCGAAAAAAAGGGAAGAATTCTGCATTTGTGGTTTGAGGCAAGTGGGTAATGATTTTGTGTAATAATAGGCGAGCCAAAATTTCCATTACTTGTTAGATTCATTAGTGTAGCTGTAGTACAGAACCAAAGAGGCAGAATTATAGATAGCAAAGATGCCTAGGCTACATTTTAGGCAAATGTTTTCTTGTCTTTATTGTACAACAGTGTGTCAGTATAACATTTTGACAGTGTATGTCATCTACCTGTAAAGGAAGCAGTAATCTGTCCTTAGTGATCTTATTATGGAAGACTGCACTGTAATGCATTATATTACGGGGTTTCTCTGTTTGGTAAAGGAGATATAAGGCAGCTGCCCAGCATTAAACCAGGAAACGTCCTCAATGACCTCTTTGCCAGTCTAAAGAGGGTGAACTGGGCCATCGAAATGCGCACCAACCACCGTGCCGAATCAGAGCTCATTGTCCAAAACGCTGGATTGTATGCTGTTTTGTATTATCTAAAATTTAATAATAATCATTTAATAATAATTTGCATATTACTTTAGTTTATCCAATGTAATCTTTATTAGATTTCTTTTGCTCTCTCAGAATAGCGGATATGGGTGTCAGCAAAAAGTTTCATCATCTAAGCTATGATGCCACTGTGGAACTGGGTAAAACGTTCACACTGCCTTCACCTGACAAGAGGTTCATTGAGATCCTTCTTCCACAAAAGGAAAACTATGATGGTATGTACAGTAAAATGATCTTAACTTTCAAAGTTTGTTCCTTTGAGCTTGTGTCCTTTGAGCGTTAATATAGATTTTTTTTTTTTTTTTTTTTAAATCTTAGATCTACAGAATTCTGTAAAGCGTTTGTTGCAAGGCCCGGCGCCAGGGCTGAAGGATGATGCATCTTCACAATTTATTGCCTTCAGGAGGTAAAAATGTCTTACAGAAATTAGATGAAGCCCAGTACGACCTAAAGAAATGTTTAACAGAAAATCTTCAAGTCTACCACTAGGTTTATGTTGTGTGTATTGGGAGTGGGGTGTGTATACTGTATAGTAGCTGATTTTCAATCCAGTTTATTTGAACATCACTTTTAAGAGTAGTACTAAGTTTACAGGCAGTGTTTCTTGCATGTTTTTTGAGCACTGCTACTTATGCTATGTTCGAGGCGAAGTTGCAACTTGGAATTCTCGCCTACAACCAGTAAAAGCCACTGAAAATGCCCCCTCAACTTGCAATTTCAACTCGTCCACTTGGAGTAGTCTTCTCAACTACCGGTTACTTCTCTGTTTACGCTGTGATGCCAAATCTACATGGCTGTGCACACTGAACAGTCAGAAGTCCCCCTTCTCTACTTGTAAATTCGTTTATAGCAGTATTGGCTTTAGATCAGTTAATCAATTAGATCACGGTACTTGGTTAAATCTGTAACATTGCCCACTTAAAAGGCACCAAGAATGCAGCCACTAATACAGATGTTCCTGTGACGGGTCTGTTCTCTGTTTGTTTTTATTAACAGGAAAGAATGCGCTTTGATTAATGAGCTTTGCTGCAAGCATTACTCTAGCCACAACACCAAGTAAGCATAATTTTAGTCAGTTTGTCATTGTTGATGAGTACTGTTACATATTGTTGTTATTAATGTATTAACTTTGACTATAACATGATTAACTACATTATAAAACATTCCAGTGTGTAACAATTTTACAGTCAGACCCAAACACGCGTTTTCTCTCACTTTACCCCAATCTTTTTCACTCTTCAGGACACACAAAAACAAAATGGACTTCCAGATTGGCGATAAAGTATGTTGCACAAGGAACGGCTATGTGACGGACAGAGACAAAGAAAATGAAACCAAAAGCAAAGAGGACGATATGGATGGAAGCAAAAACAAAAAAGAACGATTGTGCAATGGGGAGATTTTCTTTATTACTCAGGTATTGTGGAAAAACAGACAAAAATGTGATTATTTTTTTTTTGTCCATTGCACAATCATTTGCTTTTTATTTAAAGCAATACCCCTGCTTCAGTGCATGTGTTTATTTAGTCTAGAGGTTGTGTAAGGTTCTTGGTCATTTTTGGAGTTTGCTAATTGGGCTAGGAGCTGTGTATGTGACTTGTAATTACAGGATGTGACTAGAAAGGAAGAGACTGCACAGAAGTGCGTTAAAGGGAGGTACCTGACCCTCGATAACAAGCAGGACAAAAAGATGACTGTTGAATACAGGGAGCTAATGAGAGAGTGTAAACTGCAGCATGCCTGGGCTCGAACCATTCACACCTTTCAGGTACACATCACTTACATACACTCTTACCCTCAAGTACTTTAGTTTGCTTCCTCCATGCTGTTGCAGATGCTGTTGTAACTTCCCTTTATTTCTATTTCTTGTTAATGAGATACAGTGGGGCTTTACATTTGTCACTATTGGTCTAGATGCTAAAAAAAAAAAAAGTTACTAGTCACTAAATTGAATTGCTTTCATTATTTATATAAGAACATGCATTTTACTGCTTATATTTATCCACAAAGTATACACTTGAAACAGGAGGTACAGAGGCTAAAACAGCTATGATTCTCTCCTGTCAGGGCTCAGAGGAAAAGACTATTGTGTACGTTCTTGATAGTGGCATCAGTCAAACTTGGAAACACGTTTATACTGCAGTCACACGGGGGCAGAGCCGTGTGTATGTCATAGCAAAAAAAGATGGGCTTGAGAACGCCATCCGAAGACACGTCATCAAACGCAACACGCGACTAGAAGGACTTATCGTGGACTTGCTCCACGCTTTAAGAATATCAAAGAGAGAGTTTCTCAGTCAACCAAGTCAGTCTCAGCTCAACACGCCAACGCGAGGGTCCGGATTCCAGTCTACACATGCGCCATCGTCGAGCCCTGGTCCATCCCAAGCTTACTCTGGAATGATGAGTTTCAAGAATGCGACGTGGCAAAACCTGACTAACGCTGGTCCTGGGTTTGGTGGCCTCAGTTCCCCCAAGTCAGCAAGTCCAAGTCCGTGTAAACGAGAGAGAACCACAGACAACTGCACCACAGCATCCAAACAAATGAAGGTAGCCATTTTACACATACACATCTCATTAAAAATAGCACGGAGTGTCCTAATTGGCACAATAGAAGAGAGTTTGATATATCATGGAGAGAGTTTAAAATTCTGACAGTGCCATAGCTATGCAAGGATGGTACAAGGATACTCTCTCCCCTGTTCATTACAGCAACACTTGAATCATGGCTGTCTGTCAAGATCATGTATACAGAAGAAGGCAGTTAGTGGTTTCCTCTGTGTGTTTGACTGCCCTCTGACCATGCATGAACAATGAACAGCAGTTCAGAAAAGATGCGGTAGCAGATCTACACGTGTCTCAGTGAAAGCATGCTTAGCCCTTCCAGACTGGTACCTGTTGTGTGATTGGGGAAATGAACTACACTGCCCTCCAAAAGTTTGGAAACGCCTGAACAAAATAGGGTTTTTGGGCAATATCAGCATAAATCCTCTTTAGTTAGTGACCATTTTGCATTGATAATAAGGGACAACACTAGGCATCCGAGCAGTCAGTTTATTCAAACATTGACTTGATATATTACTCCAAGCCTCCTGGAGGATTGCCCAAAGAT
>CM040992.1:18729392-18743250 GCA_022985145.1 Pangasius djambal
CCCCATAATAAAACAGCTTGAATCCTGCTCCTATACTACGAGCCTTGCTACCCTTCCACCTGGTCTCCTGTACACACAGTATATCCACCTTCCTTCTCTCCATCATATCAGCCAGCTCTCTACCTTTCCCTGTCATAGTACCAACATTCAGAGTTCCTATTCTCAGTCCTACACTCTTACCTTTCCTCTTCTCTCTCTGCCTACGCACTCTCCTCCCTCCTCTACTTCCTCGACCAACAGTAGCCTAATTTGCACCGGCGTCCTGTAGGTCACCGGTGCTGATGGCGGTCGTTGTTAACCCGGGCCTCGACCGATCCGGTATGAAATTCAGAGTACTGACGATTCGCATGATTAAATTTGGCAACGTTTTATGCCGGATGCCCTTCCTGACGCAACCCTCTCTATTTATCCGGGCTTGGGACCGGCACAGAAGTAACTGTAGAGTAACTGCCTGTCTCCTGGAGTCTCCTCCATGCTCTTGAGACTGTGCTGGGAGACACAGCAAACCTTCTGGCAATGGCATGTATTGATGTGCCATCCTGGAGGAGTTGGACTGCCTGTGCTGCCTCTGTAGGGTCCAGGAATCACCTCATGCTACCAGTAGTGACACTGACCCTAGCCAAGGATTATAATACTGAACATCTGGGATTAGACTTTTGTAAGGATTCTGCCTATAATTCTGATATTTGGTTAGCAGTCTAAAAGACAAATAGGTGTAAGGTAGCAATCAGTCTAGTGGATTAACCTGAATGCACCGGAAATGCTAATCTCAGTAATATGTGTAATTTTGAGAGATGTTTCATTCACAGAGAAGTTTACTGATAGCAGCTGCAAAGAATGCTTACTGTTGGTTACTCTTAGCTAATACAAAAACACCCAGAATTTCTACACTCAGGTTTCCTGTGTATGAGACCAATAATTTTAGTGTCTCCTCATACTTCCTTTATATGTGCAGTTATGCTGTTGCCCACAAGAGGGAGATAAAGCACTTTTATTGGAACAACTGCCTGGCCTGACCTACACTGCCATCTCATGCATCAGAGGAGATATATACCTACATTAAATGGCTTTTATATATCGGGAGCTTTGCCTGATTGTGCATTGCGCGTGCGTGTTTTTACAGGTATTACAACAGCTGCAGTGTGTGTTTATCCGTCTCGTGTGGCTGATGCAGTAAAATCTTTAAAAGCAGCCAACTCCAACATACCTGTTGCCTCTGGTGAGATCCTAACACTGAAAAAAACACCATAAAGAGTGTGTCATTGTCATTTAACATAGCATTCGGATCCTCAGTGTGCCCTAATTTAACTTCTTGTCTCTTTCAATCCAGTGGCTACTGGGTTCCCTGCTGGTCAGACTCCGCTGAAGACGCGTCTGGAGGAGGTGCGTATGGCTGTAGAAGACGGGGCAACTGAAATTGACATTGTCATTAATCGGACATTGGCTCTTACTGGACAATGGGCAGGTGCGTTTTTTTTTTTTTTTTTAAATTATGCCATCAACCCCATATTCTTGCTTACCTTTTGATTTTTAAGTCAGAACATTTTTCATGGGTGGACAAATAATAAATTTATTAGCTATCCCACTGGGCAAGGAAAAGCTCCAGTGTGCTGCCCAGTCCCATGTCTTTTTGCCTGGAAACCTAACCGACTAAAAGAATTCTACCTAAAATAATGATATGTTAGCTGGTTATGATCATGTAACACATTGTGTTTGTACCCTTGTACACTTGTCAGTCTTTTGGCTGTTCTTTCCGCTATGAGCTGCAGTGCTCTGTCCTCGCCTCTCACATAAACGATATTATTTGTGTCTGGTTAGTGTCTTTCTTTTCTCTCTGTATGTTTAACTGCAAGGTGATTACATGGAGGAGTGTTACATACATTTGCGTTACTTGATTCTGTCAGTGTTTCCACGTACCTGAATGTTCCTGATTCTGAAAAGGTCATCCATCATCCGTGCACATGAATGAATTCATCTGCGTCCAGTCAGATCAGTTACAGGGCAACTGCACTACAGCGTCAAGATGCATCGCACGACCATGAAGTGCGTTATAATTAAGCATAGCTACACACCAAGTAAAAACTTTTCTTTTGCTAAAGTCAGTAAAAGAGTAGGATTTATTTTCTTTGTCTGCTTGTTGAACCTACTTGTCTGCTGGGCAACTACAAATAGCCCAGGCACAAAATCTGCTTTTTAAATTAGAATAAAATCTCTTGTGGCTGTGGTTCACCTAGCTCTTTAAAAGGGGGAAAAACAACAGTGTGGACTAACATCATCCAACCAATCAGGGTAAGGAGGCATTTCTGCTTGTTTGTCAGTCAGAAAGCCCCTCCTCTTGCACCAGCATTCAGGCAATCTAACCTAAGATGCACGTGACGTAGGCCAGGTTTAAAACTTTACATTGGCTTCCCCTAGCTATGCTGTTGAAGCGTAAGTTCAGTCATTACACTTTTATATGGTTTGGCAAATGTAAACTAAAGGCAGATTTTTTTTTTCAATGTTTTTTTGGCCTCCTCAGATTTATATGATGAGATCCAGCAGTTCCGAGAGGCCTGTGGCGATGCACACATGAAGACCATCCTGGCAGTAGGAGAGCTGGGCACTTTCACCAACGTCTACAAAGCCAGTCTTGTGTCAATGATGGCAGGTAAATAGCTGATCATTCTAGGTCTATACAAACTACACAGTTTTCAAATTCCAGTGCTCAGTACACTCTCAGGAAAAAAGGCTACTAAACTGCACCATTCGTTGTTTCTCGGGTGGTACGTTGTCTCCTTACCTATAACATGTGTCTTTCAGCTGGATATGTGAATATAATGTTCCTTTAAAATGCTTTAAGGTACATAATTGTACCTTAATAATTGTCTTTTTAGAGTAAAATTTTACAGGTACGCTTCATGCATTTCTAGCTAAAAGATGCGGACAACAGGTACAAAGACGTACCACCCCAGCAACAAGAAAAAGTACAGAGTGTTACCCTTTATTTCCCGTTTTCCCTAATGTAACACTGCGTACCTGAAGGGCTTAATAATTAGGTTTCCAGTTTGAAAGTATAGAAAACACAACACTGTGGCATTTCACCACTACACGAGGTCCCAGCTGAGAAATGAAAAAGATCCTAAACTTGATCTGTGAGGGTCTGCGGTGTCTAAGAGTGAGCACTGCACTGTTCAGCCCAGCTTTTCCCAGTCACCTCATAGGCAAATGAGGAAAGAGAGCCATTTACTGGACTAGTTCCCTGGTTCAGTACATGGCAGCCTCAGTAATGCGACGGCCGAGTCGCAGTTGTACCATATGCTTTCTACTTCAGGATATTTAGCTGTGCCCTGAGTGATACTTTTCCAGAACGTAGTACCAGCCATGTTTTGATAGTTCCTTGGTCTTCATGAAGCTGTTTGTGTAAGTATGATCTCTTATCATCTCTGGGGCCTCCCAGAAACAAGTGCATTTATATTAAGATCATGTGACATTTTAATTACACACAGATAGACTCCATTTTCAATAATTATGTGACTTCTGATGGCAGCTGGTTGTAATAAAAAATAAATGAGAGCTTTCACAGAAACAAGCATGATTACTTATGCAATCACAATGTTTGTTTTTAAAAAAAATTATTATTATTATTATTATTATTATTATTATTATTATTATTATTATACAGATTATTGATGAAAATGTACCATTATAGACAAACTTGTGAAACAGGAACCAGGGCTGGTATGCATCGTGCGTCTGAGAATGACTTAAAATAGTTTTAGAAGTGTACATAGGATTGAACAAATTCTTAGTTAAAAACTAAAATACGTTTTAAAAAAAAAAAAAAAGTTCTCAGAGCAACTTTTAACAAGGATTAGGAGTTAATGCTAGGAGTTAATCTTAAGCAGGAAGTCACTGTAAATCGAGAATCACTTTAAATCGATCAGCCACACCCCATTTCCATAATATGAGCCAATTGGAGTGCACAAGAAGTATATGCAAATCATGATGAATATTATTTGTAAATAATTTTGCAAACTATATTGATGTTTCTCCCCACTTCAGTATTATGGGCTATTTTGTGTAGACCCACGACATACAATCTTAAATTTATTTCAGTATCAAGCTTGTAACACTAGAAAAATGTGGAAAAGTTCAAGGGGAGTGAAAACTTATGCAAGGCACTGTATACTGCAATGAGTTACACTGCCCACTGCATGGTGCTCTTGGATAGCTGTTGCTTAGCCTCCTTTTCTCCAGATGGCCAATCATAATGGCCAATATACCCAGCGCACACACAGAGCAAGCCAGTGACTGTGTGCTTAAATAGCCATCGCCCGTTAAGCCGATTACTGTACCCAATTGTCAGTGGTGCTGATAGAGATCATTATTAAAATGCATTGCTTTTGTCGCAGTGCTCACTCCTTAATCTCTCCTTGTTCCTATGAATTGCGTATGAGGTTTCTGAAATTGAATGATAATTTCGCCTATTAATCTGCAACAGCGAGGCTATTTTACTCCCTCGCTCGCCGGCATTGTACCCCGCACCGCTGCAAATGAATAGAGCTTCATTACTGTCGGCTGCGTTTAATAACCGTTATCCATTATGATGTAATTAAGACTCCCCCGAACGAATCTCAAGGATTATGCCAGTCTGATAGAAAGGGGGAGTGAGCGAGAGAAGGAGTGCAGAGAGTGAAGAGGAAGGAAGAGAGGGGGGGGGGAAGTGGAAAAACACATAGAACATATCCCTAATGAACTGAAAAATGTTCATCTTGTCCTGTTTGGTAATGAACAGTCATTAGACATACGGCAGGGCAGAAGGGTGGGGGTTCAAAACCGGTTCACAGTTTGTGGTTCATCTATTAAAAATCGTCATTTTATCTTCTATTTTTATCAGATCACTGATAAACCATAATAGGGTGAGAAAGGAGAGGAAAGGGAAAAATGAGTGTTCTTATTGATGAACACGCTCACGCCCTGTGCACTCCGCCGACGGGAGCATATGTTCTTGTCTGGCCCAGCGTGCTTTCAGGACTAATGTCCTGTCTGGGTGCAGAACCAGACGGCCCTGTAAAATGCCAAAATAGAAGCAAGTTCTAAAATTGTGCATCCTCACTTCAGGTTTTTCTATTTCTGTAGCTCATTTGAGCCTGCCGCAAGTGCCTCGAAGTAGCGCTCTCTCCCGTTTTACTGCATTGTGATGAACCCCAATAGCCACAAGAGAGGAACTTTGATCCCAGACCAGATGGTCTGTGAAAATCAAAACTTTAGCCCATGGGCTTCTCATTACTGCAGAATGAACAAACTATAATGTTCATCCAAACCTAAAAGCTTATATGTGCGCTAGTTGGTCATGGATTTTCTGTACTAAAAAGAAAATGGCATAATTAATTCACTGAGGAATAAACAAACTTTTTCAGATTATGATGATGAAAATGTACCATTATAGACAAACTTGTGTGACAGGAACCGGGGCTGGTATGCATCGCGCTTCTGACGGTGACTTAAAATAGTCTTAGAAGTGTACTTAGGACTGAACAAATTCTTAGTGACAAGTTGTGAGTAAAATGCGTTATATAAGTTCTTAGAGCAACTTTTAACAAGGAGTAGGAGTTAATTCTAGGAGTCAGTCTTAAGCATATAGAATGACAATCACTGTAAATACAGAATCACTTTAATAATAACGCACAGATCACTGCATTTAAAAAAAACAGACAATCTATCAAAGCCAATAATGCTGCTGTTAGGCGTGGGTAAACACCGTCTACAGAACAGAAGCATGTTTACAATCCACATATTACATCGTGCCATTTTACATGAGATGGAATGAACAGAGCAACCAGAGGATCTGTGATTAAATAACAGGATAACCGCATGATCGCGGCCTGGTACGTTCTGATGTCTGCATGATCAGTCAGTTGCAGTACGTCTTTCAGTGCGCAGATGACTGTGGGTGCATGTCTTTTCTCTCTCACTGCTGCACGCTTGCTACTCTTACCAGTTTGAGACACTGCTGAAGCGCTCTTAATACTCAACAGGGACGAGTCTTGGATTTTTTTTCACTGGGGGAACAAGGGGGGTACAAAGCTGAGGACATACACGTGCGGTGGTCATTTTACACGAGTCCATGCTGACATTATGCTGTGTTACCAATATCATAATCACTGTAAAAAAAATTTTTTTCATTAATAAAATTGCAACAAAGGATTCTGAAAGAGCTTTTTTTTTTTTTTCTTTCTTTTTTTTGTCTCATTAACTTTGCGTTAACGTAAGCTTCAACAGGAACTTGCTTTCCATTGCTGAAAGGTGCATGCTTTGGGTCAACTCCTAACTCACTACAATGCCTCTCCAGCTACAGTTAAGAACAATGTTATGTATTAGGAATGTTGGTCAGTTGCTTTTATTCGTATTGGTATGAGTAGAACCAAAATTCCTCCGCTCTCAGAATTATTGAGCAGTCGTGACCGATGTCCTACTCTGAGAGGCTTGATGAATGCTGTCTGTGTGGAGTTACTCATGTCCATGTGGGCTTCCCAAAAAGCATGCCAGTAGGTGGACTCGATACTCTAAATTGCCCCAAGATATAAATGTGTGTGACACCGTGTGTACGCATGGTGCCCTGTGATGGACCAGCTTCCCATCCAGGGTGTATTCCTGCTGTGCTCACAGATAAAGCGTTATTTATGTAGAAAATCTGATGATGCAGGATACAAGCCTCACTCATGTGTTCTCGTCATCCACTAGGATCTGACTTCATCAAAACTTCTACTGGCAAAGAGTCTGTTAACGCCACCTACCCAGTTGCCATAGTAATGGTCCGGGCCATTCGAGACTACTACTTGAAGACGGGTCACAAGGTAGAGTCAAAGAGGGGAAGCTGTCCGAGCTACTTCACCTGCTCTTTCAGCTTTCCAGTATGAGATTGAAATCCGTGTGTGTGTGTGTGTGTGTGTGTGTGTGTGTGTGTGTGTGTGGTGCAGGTTGGGTTTAAGCCAGCGGGGGGTATTCGCACAGCGCAGGAGGCCCTGGTGTGGCTGGTACTGATGAAGGAGGAGTTGGGTGACCAGTGGCTCACTCCTCACCTGTTCCGCCTGGGAGCCAGCAGTCTGCTTGGAGACATTGAACGGCAGGTGGGCTCTGCTCAAATAACACAAATAACACTTCTGTGCAGCTCATGAAGTCATGTTCAGCAGGTCGATAATCAGTGACCATTACTGTTTAGAACGGAAGACTGCTAACTTTGGCGTGACTCATATTTAATATAGAATGATCTACAGTGTTTACCGGAACGGGACCTCCGGTGACTTTTCCTCCAGTTACTAGCCAGCCTTAAGCAGCATGTAACATCTGCATTCTTTAAATACATAGCTATTACCGCTATAAATGTGAAGAGAAATCACGCTGGTGTGTGTATATATAGAAAAAAGTGTGTCTGTGTGAACTTTTCTCTCCAATTTGTTCCCTTTTCCGTCCACTGTAATTTCTCATAAATTGCTCATAAAAGCACTGTTTGCCTTCCTTTACTTCAGAATTCAACAGTGCTGACTGTTTCCAGGAGTCTGTATGCCTCTTTGTAAACGGCATCACTCAATGGTGCACATTAAAGACAAATTAGTTTCAGAAGTGTGCAAAACCAGGAGAGCGAAAGTCTGAAGCTTTTTTTTTAGGTACGAAACCGAGGTCATTTAGTACCTGTTGGTGTCACGGGTGCCAAAACCTGAATGAAGTTGGCATTTAATGCTACAACTGAGACACTGTCCTCCACGATATAGCCATAAAACATGATAAACACTGTAAACGCAAACCCGTTATGAAAAATGTTTGAAAAATACAAAGTTTTAATATTTAAAATTAATTTTTTTTTTACATCTCAGGGTTTGAGTAGCAAAGTGCTGTTTTCGTGATTTGCTAAGAAAGGTCACAATAATTCACTTATTCCACTGAATTCTACCTCAGTAAACCCAGTTTGTCCATAATTGCCAGTGGGTTTATTTAGAGGTCTTAAATTATTCTAGGGTTGATGATTAAAACATAAAAATTCCTTATTTTTATTTCAAATGAATAAAAATGACTCCTTTAACCAAGGAATTTTTTTTTTTTTGCACGCACTTCACAGATTTATCACTATGTAACGGGACGCTATCCAGCCTATCATGAGCTGCCTATGGCCTGATTTCCTGAGATCCTTTCCATGTGACCAGTAAGACCCAGGATCTGTTCCAATCAGCCGATCACACCACAAAGAAGCTGAACAAAGTCCACTGAAGTCTTCAGGGAAATAAAGTTACTGTCTGACCAACATTAAGTGTTCATTTTACAGATAAGAAGTTAATGCCGAGGGCAGGACCTCCCACAGCCCTTGCCTTGATTTTGTAAAGGAGTATTTCATTCAAGAATCGTTTCATACTGATGAGAAAAAAACTGTACTTGAAGGGTATTATGTGAAGTCTAAATAATTTTGTCTAACGGCATTTAAAAAAAAATTTAATTTAATAAAGGCCAAATGATATATGATGAATTACAGTGTTCCATCCAGTCAATCAGTTTTCACCTTTTTCCGCTTCCACTGCACACCACTCTTCTGTTTCAAATGTTCAATCCCGCTGATAGCTAACCTCCTTGAGCATCTCCTAATCTGCACTCGGGGTCGCAGCATCACTCGCAAAGGGATATATTATTTGACTTCAACTGAGCCGATTTCATTAACTCTGCACGGATCGTGTGAAGTGTGTGTTGGGGATTAATTAAGGGGGTTAAGTGAGTTTAAATGATCGGATCGAGCTGCACACCAATTTGGGCTTCATTTGAAGACGGAGGAACGAACTTTCTTCTCTTCCCTCTTTTCTTCTTTAATTAAGAGATCTCGGGCCGTGCCCTTGACTGGAACAGAGGATAAATGAGTGAATTAATTGTGGAATGGAGAATGAGCTGGGCGATGGGTTGAAGCGAGGTAAAACTTCAGGAAATGGACAGGAAATATCCAGGCCAGCATGACCCGGGAAAGTAGGAGAATATAATAACGGGTGAATGTGCATACATATGAGGCAATATTTAGAAGTGGCCACTGGCCATCTTAAAAGTCTATGAGGTCATTTCTGCAAGCAAAGAGCAGGTGATGTGATCAAACAGTAAAGGTGAATAAATGACAGCTTGGAGAACACCGGCGTGTAGTTTGAGATGTGTTTGTTTTAACTGAAACTAGGTATCGAATGATGAGTTCAAAGTTCCAGTGTACTGGCACTATAGCAGATAATTAAACCAAGATAAAAACAAAATTATAATACTTATATATTAATCATTGCATCAGGAGAAACTAAGATTGCAGTGGAAGGAAGATGTATTATTATTATTATTATTTTATTATTATTATTATAATATTTTTGGCCAATTTCCATAAGCCCCACCCACTACAAATAAAAACTGTCCCTAAAAAATACTGGAGGTGCATGAAATGAAAAACACAAACAGGAAACAAATCCTAAAAATGTCAAGCTGCTCTTATAGTAACTGTAAATTTATGATGTAAATTTATATGCTAAGTAAGCATACTCACATCTTTTTGTCTTGATCGTTTTTGTAGCTTTTTATGTTTAATTAGATTTTTGCACTTTAACACTTATCAGAAATTCCATACATTTCTTCAGAGCCTTAGTGCAAAGATCAGTTTACAGTTGAATAGTTCATGTACTTTGTCTTCATGCAACTCTCCTACATTGTTTCGGACTATTATATATCTAAAGCTGTAAAGAGTAAAGCATCTGTGCATTGTTTTATTACATTTTAAACATTCACAGGTTCAACTAAAATCCATCCTGCTTATAATCTTCGGCAGCTCCCATCTTTTTAGTACCACTGCTATATCTTACTCTTCATTCCATTTTATTTACATGTTGATTAGTAGTGAAGTAATAGCTGCTCTATGGATGTGTCTCATTTAGCATAGCTGTGTAGTGTATAAGGCCTCAGGAAAAAGCTGCATCAGGTTGATGAAGCACCACAGCGCTATGTGTCTCTCTCTGCACCTCCCAGAAGCCATGACAGATTAGCCGCACTTACATAAAGGCATGTAGATCATCCGCAATCTGGAGCCGCGGCCTGCACCAGCACGCCAGATAAGACTGAAAGATTGAGTCGGCCTCCAGATTGATTCCACCCTCCATGCAGAAAGCTCTTTCTGTCTACTCTCTTTCTCGGTCTCTCTGCGTCTCGGCTTCTCTCTCTGACACTCGCTGTCTTTAAGGCCTTCTATCATTCTATAACAGGACTTGCATGGCCTGTGGTTGTGTGTTCTCATAAGCCGGTGATTCTCTCCGGACACATTCACAGTATAATTGTGTCTTGACCACAGTGGTGATGTCATCTTATAAAAACGAGCACCACTGCAAAATCTAGGACAAAAGAAGGAAAGTGTATAGGTTGAAATGTTTATGATTCCAATTCGAAAACCAAATGAGATATTTTCTCCCTCAGAAAGGCACAAGATTGATACTTTTACAGATGTGTTCATTTGTCATATAAGTCTAATTTGATTATGGGGTCACACAGTGAATGAAATGTAAATTAATTAAGCTTCCAGGAAACAGATGCCATGGGGAATAGCTGAATTACAGTTGAATTATTCATTAGAATATGGAGCTCTGATGCTTGGGGCACAATTTTGCATTTGATATAAATCATTACATTTGACACATAATCTAGCGAAATCTTTAAAATGTTGTGCTCGACTATTTTATATATCATTTAGGATATTATTACAAGATGGCTAAGTATCACCTAAGATGATATTCCTCATCAACTACGACATACAACAGAAAAAAGTCTGAAACTCAGCCTTAGCTACTCTTTAATCTGGTTTTCCAAGAGGAAATGAGGTAACAGGTACACACATGCCTTTGTACTATATTATTACAAACTATGTGGTAGCGTCATGCTCTTTTTTAACAGAGTGTCTGGATCTGTCAACTGACCAGAGTGGCTCTCACTCACTCTCTGACACATGCCTTTACTCAGACTGATTGCTTTTCTGTTGTTTTATTCATCAGTGTTTTTAGCCAGAGAGCGGACGTGAAAAATGGTGTGGTCCGGGAGGTGTTTCCACACCAAAAAGCTGTTTGTAATGAGACACTACTCACATGTCAACTACATTCATTACACACCAGGACTAGGATTTGTCATCCGGATGCTCGGAAAAGACGAGATGGGGAGACATGTGAGATGTCAACTTTCCATCAGTTATAGCAGTCCACTAGCTAATTTTTCTTGGACAGACACACTGTGGTCCTTGATGTGAATGATGGAGCACACACATCATATATTTAACACATGTTTGAAAATAGGTCCAATAACACTGAGAGGCTTAAAAAAGGAAAGGTAATATTTCAGACGTGATATAAAATATGTAGGACTAGTCTAACTTGTGTATTCTTGAGAGGATGTCATTCTTTTCTGCTGGCAGGCCAAATCATTAAAATACTACAAGATGTTGATAAATAGTATAAAATGACAAATGTGTGAAACAAAGTGTACGAAAAATGTCATGAGTGCACTTCAAAATGGTGTCAGACTCTGTGCGAGAATTTATGCATAATTGGTAACATGATGTGACATAGCCGGTGCGACGTATTTGACAATACATCCAGACAGTAGGAGCTGGGATTTGATGCATGGTGACACGTGCCAGTTTGCCGACTAAATATGGGAACGTGATTTAAGCTAATTTGAGTAGACGTGTTAAGACAACCAGCGCAACAGTTTTAAACCTTAAAGTCCCAGAATGCCGTGTAGTCATCTATCCTATTAGAACATTTTAAATTAAAAACAACTTAAGATGCATAATAAACCCTAATTAGTTAAATTCCTCGAAAGCACCTTTTATTTAGCACTATCTGAAATCTGCACTGTGACATTTTGGCTCAACCGCAGGAGCTTAAGCTTTTGACTGGAGCCAAGAGAATTCAGGAAGGCGAAATTGTTGCCAGATCTGCCTGAGAAAAAAAAAAATGTCTTGGTGAGAAAACTGCAAAGCAGCACTAGTGAAAAAAAAAATGTGCAAAGATTGACTGAGGCATTGTGTACATTTAAAGGAAAGCCAACGAGCAGCCTCCAGGTTTTATATCTGACTGTTTTCAGTTGGCTGGCACTGGAGTTTTGACCTTAGCCCTCAGTCATGGTGAATTTCACCTCACCAGGAAGGTCACACACAGTCATTCTTTGTCTAACGAACACAAAGCCCAGGTGAAAAGCTGAGACGATAATTGGCTCTTCAGCTGTAATGATATTAATGATGCAATTAAAACAAAAGCTTGCTTCTCTAGGAGACGGAGAAACAGGTAGTGATGGCTGCTACCCAGGGACTTCACTAGTGTCAGTCTAGCACTTCTGATGCTGCCATGATGCGCACAAAAGCAAAGGGCCGGAGCAAGAGCGTGCGATGGCTCGCCGCCGAGCGTCTCCTGCCGTGCACACTTGTCTTTGAGTTCTGACCTTGACGCCTAGTTCCCCAGTGACAGAGAAGAGATGGAATACATGTATTCGAGATCAAACCGTCTGCTCGGGAATTCACCTGGCTCTGAAGTCTCTCCCTCCGACGGGCTGCACCGCAGCTGTCCTCGTCAAGCACACTGCTGCAAATTAAGGATAAATGTTAATTAGCTTCGATTTCTCTCAAATCTGCCGCAGATAAATTATTTGTCATTGACAGATCGGTGGAGTATTTATTGCCCATTAAATCCTGGCATGCACGAATTGAAAGTGATTTTAACTCCTGCTGTTTAGCAAAGAAACAAGCAAATGTGGCCCTATGAGAAACATAAAATTCCTTCTTAGGGTCTGACCTCCTGGTCTGAAATATGGCTTGTTGATTATAAGACGTCTGTTTTGTGAATTTTGAATTTCACCATCCATAACCTGAAAACAGGAAAAGAACTGGCTCTAGCTGATGTACCGCTGCTCATATGGCCTCTTTTGCATTGCTTATTGATGAATGAAAAATTTTCAGATTTGACAGTCAGTGTAATCTAGCTGAAAGTCCTTAGCACATTATCTTCAAACATCTTCACTGCACCAGTGCAATGGACATCTCTGATATTGCTGATCTGCACCACTTGCATTTGCAAGGTTGTGCTTTACACACCAATTGAGTTTCCAAAGCACAAAATGCCACAATCTCAGAGCAATCGATACAGAAATATCCTTCTATGCTCACAATAAATGAAATGCTACCGCTCGAGGATGGGTGGGGTAGAGGCTGGCAGTGGAGGCGGTGTAAGAGCCACACTCCCAGATTACGACATTTGATGGATGCTCCAAAAACACGCCAGTGATCCTTATTGATCCTCCTTTTTCAATCAGGGTGAACATAATTATCGGTTTGGCTTCCGTCTCCTATGGGGTGATGAGAAAATCCTGAAAATTCTTTACAAAACCCAAGGTTAAATACCACAACTCAAACCAACAAACTATGGCAAATTTACTGAATAGACTAAAAGAGTTTATAGTTATACAAGAGCAATGAGAATTACCAGACTATAGATTGCTAGCACGTGAACATCAGTGTCTGGAGATGTGATTTTTTACAGGCGTCAATCTTTCTGACAAACACACGACTTTCCAGCAGTAGTTACTCTTCCCTCTGCATACTGTATAAGTGTCAGTCGTTAATCTACACGATGTGGACAAAAGTTTGTGAACACCTGACCATGTTACACTCATGTGCTTTTTGAACATCCCATTCCAGATTTATTCCCCCTTTGCTGTTATAATGAGCTCCACTCTTCCGGGAAGGCTTTCCACTAGATGTTGGAGCGTGGCTGTGGGGATTTGTGTTCATTCAGCTACAAGAGCATTAGTGAGGTCAGGCGCTGATGTTGGTGAGGAGGTC
>CM040992.1:18746377-18761216 GCA_022985145.1 Pangasius djambal
TTTTTTTTTTTTTTTTTTTTTTTTTTTTTTTTTTTTGTACTTTCCCCTTCTTTGCCTCCGTTGTTTAACGGGGAAGCTCCTACTGATCAAAAACCCATTAGCATAAACTAATCAATCAATGCCTCAGTCGCCGGCTCACTCCTTTTCATCACTCAATGGATGGAGGTCAACGTTGTGTGTGAGCGAGCAAGGTCCCTCCATGCAGCTTGGTGCCAAAAAATCCTTGCCTGCCTTTCTCATGCTGTGCTGTGTCTGCTCAAATCATCCCACATCCATTTTTTTCCCTTCTTTTCACTCTTTTCGTGCGCATGATTTGCTAAATTCCTCCTTTTGAGCTTTATTTATATCGGAAAAAAGAGAAATCCATCCATTGTGAACTTTTTTTCCCCTGTAAATGGATGTGAAGGCTGAATTACTGGTGACCTTTTAAAATTGAAGGTGAGTTGTGTGAATAGCAGGCTCATGGATGAAGAACATGTGAGTGAGTTAAGTGTTTCTCTTTAGTCTATTCCAACCTTGATTTGAATGCCCCTTGCTTTATTCCGAAGCACAGATTCAGACAATACGCCATCTTCATAATGTGCCATATCCATTGCCATCATTCTTGGGCCTACAGCAATAACCTTTCAATGACATGGAAAGTACAGTGCTGTCAGAAAGTATTTGGTTTTCTGCATTTTTGTACATCTTTTGTACATGTTCTTTTGTGTCACTCTGGAATGAAAAAGATTTAAATGCTTGTGGCTTGTTTGGTCCACTGTCCACTTTTACTTCAGCCTAAGAGCTGTGGGAATATTCTTAGGAATGCTCCAGTCTGAAGTGGAGCAGTGCTGTGCAGTATAGACTTGACTCTGGGGGCACAAAATGCCATATTCCAAAAATACGATTATAAATAACCTCTGAAATGGTCTTGAAATTGGGACATTTCAAATGCTTTGCCATTTCACTAAAGCACAGGTACAGTACATCTATATAGTCCAAATGCATATTCTGTAGTGATTGCAATGGATCATATCAAGGAAGATGTGGCTGATCCACGCAAGCATACATTTTACAAACTGTCAGTCGCTAACTAAGATACAGAAGATTCATGGAGACGTGGAGACATGACATGTACCATGCTCCCACTTTATCCTAGCATGAGTAGCTACCTGACCTAGCTAGGAATTAGCTTACAAGTACCATTCACTGCACTTTAACAATTCAACAGACAACGTATAAAGGGGGTTTATTCAAAATTATATTATTTTATATTAAAATATATTATTTATATTAAAAGTAGATTCGACTAGCTGAATAAATAACGAAACAGTAACGTGTGCTTCTTTACATTAATGTAGCCACTGACACAAACCAATTTAATAACGTTACTGATCACATACCTGTCCAGGAGAAAGTTAGACCCCCTTCACCCCCTCTGTGCTAAACGTGTAAAAGCTGCTCCAAGTCTTACTCTCATTTTATTTCTTCTGGTGCATGTTTCCTTTTTTTTTTTTTTTTTAAAAAAAGATACAGGACGTACATAAACACAACAGTAAGTCACCGACTTTCACAGCCACATTTCTTTCCCACATTATTCTCAGGCATTCAGTAGAAATTTGCTTAAATCACATCACAAAAATATCTTACATAGTGCTCTGCATATATTTTCATATTATTCGTAATAGCAAAGCCACTTTGAATTGAGTAAACAGAAGCCAGGTTGCTACGGGGTAGTGTGTTGACAGACAACTGCCTCTATAAATTGATGTTAGCAGAGACGAGACAACCGCGTGGGCAGAGGTTCGCTTTATTTAGCAACACTAAAATCTGTAGAGTCCATTTTTGCTCTTATTTTGCTCTTATCTTATTTCCAAGTGCCATTTTGTTATTCTCTCTCCATGTGGCCTGCCTCTCTTTGCAAAAATGCAAATGAATGTAATGTCGAATGACAGGGAAAGTTAACTTTCTTTTGTGTGTGTGTGTGTGTGTGTGTGTGTGTGGCGGTTCCCCCTTCGGGAGGATGGCGAGCTGTGTAAGCCGTGCTCTAATTCTGTCATTGTCAAAAGTTTTGACATAATAAGCGATTGTTTGCGTGCCTTTGTTCAGTGGTGATTTACAAAGAGAAACAGCATGGCTCCTATTCCTTTAAGGCATGATTGGCACTCCTTATGCTAAGTATCATAACTTTTACTGTCGCCGTGTGTTTTTGAGCACCTCTTTCATCTGCTGTGGATCCGCAGGTGTTTACCTTGCCGAAGTGGCCCGTTCCGAAAGCTGAGAGAATTCTTTCTGCGATCAAAGCCTCTGCGTAGCACTCAATGTTCACTCTCGTGCTTCCTGCGTGATGATCAAGCACTGTGTTTTGTTAAAGGGCCGTCCCTGACTCTCCCAGCATTTGCCCATAACACTCGTCATGTCTGCGTATTCACTGGCAGACGCGTGTGTGTGTGTGTGTACAGCAAATGAATTGCCAAGTTGAATGGCACACGCTGATACAGACCAGAATTCCATCATCTTACAGCGTTATCAATACCAGTTACATTAATGGTCATTTCCCTTGTTAGCCAAAGCTATATATATATATATACATGTATGTCTAAGGCATAGGAGAACATTTAAAGGAATAGTACAGTATTTTTCATACTGCACCTGTAGCGTACAGTATATGTGACTACCACGGAACGATCATTTTGACACATTCAGCTGTTTTCTTCCTCGAGACTCATTTACTAAGGTTGAGCTTACATCGCATGAGGCGAGAAATTATGTTATTTGACTACTGCTCACCCTTCACAGCTCTTGACACAATGCCGAAAATCACATCACAGAGGTGTTCACACTGTACAATACCTCAGGACGCAGGTGTTCACGCCTGCTCTAAAGGTAAACGTCAGCGATGCCACACGTGACCTCAGTCACAAGAAGGAACTGTTTAGTTTTGTGCAACTACTCGAATTTCTAAAAAACACTTAGGATGCTGTTCAGTTACTGCCACTTCCATCCCCTGGATGTTTTTGTGATCTTTCCTCTCAGTTTGCCTTTGGATTCAACCTGTGCAGCCTAGACCACGTGACTATGGTTACCAAGTAACCGCACCACTCAGATTCTCTGTAGAACACTTTCAGGGGTTCTTCAGTCAAAGCTACGTGTTAAATTAAGCCCTACATCTGTACGTTTTCAGTCCCTTTTTTGAATCGCCCACATGCTACAGATTCCGTGGATAGAGATTAGATTGTATAAATGCTGAAAAATACTTTTAAGCTACGTCCCGCTTTAGAGAGCAAAAACTGCTGTGATTACTAACAGCAGCTTAATAGTGCCGAATGTTGGTTTCTTCGCCCAGTGAACTAATTCCTCAATTCCTCACGGTCCGGAATAGGGCCATGAATAGAACTGAATAGAAATATGCACACATTATTCAGAATGAACAGATAATGTATAAAATGTATGTATAAAGATATTTTGTTTGTGACCAGTGGAAAAAAAGAAGAAGAAACAAAAAGAATGACAGCCAAGTCCTGTTATTGCAACAGTACTTAATTTTTTTTTTTAAGTCACTAACAGTAAGTTAACCCTGAAAAAGTACATTTGACAGCTCAGCAACAATTAAAAACTAGTACTGGCCACAGAATGGCTGAATACTTCTTAATTGCATCCATTTTGGTGCCTATAGAAGATTACTAAGCATTGACGCCTAAATCAACTGAAACTGCAGTATAAGGGAGAAGTGTAGCACAGGATAATAAGAAGGGTTCATAATGTATTAAGCCAATTTTCTTTCCAGTGAAGATCATAATAAAATATAAAACTGTAATTAAGTGAAATTTTATGAAGAAGGGGGTATTCGTCTCTTTTTGAGCCAACCTTAAGCAAGTAATTTAAAAGTAAGGTTCATGAGGTGCTTCACATTGCTTTCTCACCACTTTCTGCAGAAGGTCAGACAGAAAAGTTTCCCGTCTTACTTTTTTTTCATACTTTCCTGTTTTTTTTTTGTTTTTTTTTTCTCAGCAGCTAAAATCTGTAGGGATTTTTCCCCGTTTTATCTGAGAAGTTTCATCAACGCTCCTGACTGACAAGCATCATTACGGATAAAATTATCTTGGTAATTATCCTGCTGAAAAGAGATGTCTCTCCCTTTGTGAGGAGGAGGAGGAGGAGGAGATGGAGCTGCATCAGGGAGACGCTTGGCTAGAATAAAGTACCCTAATGAGCGCACGGCCTCCTGCAGAGCACTGTGGCTCACGAGCAAAGTGTGCATTTTCTTTTCTCGTGCACAGTAAATGGAAACGGAGCAGCCGCCTGCTTATGCCAGGCACTTAATGGGGGACCTTGCCAGCTGCAATTATCTTAATTTGTAGCCCCCGGGCCATGTCCAACATGAGGTCCTCCACTCAAGACTAAGCCTCCTAAGCGTGTACATAGTAATACTGTAGAACTAATTAAACTTCTCTCTACCACTAAAGTTGGATTTGTAAATGGACTTAACAAAAAAAAAAAAAATTTACAGTATCAGCGCACTAGAAATCCAAAGCCACCCTTATCAGTTATTATATTTATTACTGACTTCTTACAGGTATCAGTCACTTGAATGGACTCAGTAACTCAAAAATAAATAGGAATGTAAATAATGTCAACTTGAATATGATCATTTTAATAAAAATGTGTCCTGTGAATGGAAAGTTCAGGAATAAAAGGCTCCATGTCTCCAATAAATTGCCAAAATATTTTTTGTACACATTCAAATACAGAGCCTAATTTGATTAGTTGGAATATGTTCATACGATCTGTGGCTGTAAAACTGATTTTAGAGTTAACAGGGTCAACGACTGCTAAAGGTTTTAGTACATCTGCTATAATTCATATGTACAATATCTTCAGCAGAACATGATGGACCTTTTTAAATTCGACCTTTAATAAGATCTTGTAATTAAACCACATTTAAGTACAAACTAAACAGATTGAAAATATAATAAACAAAAAAAAAACCTTTCGCACCGTGATATTGGCGCTTTTGAGAGATGTCATAGTTTCTTTATAAGAGTGAAGATCTTTACAGCATTCATGTGTTCCATGATACATTTACTGATTTTTTTTATTTATTTATTTTTTTTAAAGCCCTCTGATCTGTACCATTCAGCTATACGATCACGTTCTTCTTTTTCTAACTCCTGGTCAGGGCTGAAGTGGCCAATCCACAGCGAATCCACCTACGACACGGGAAGAACGTGCAAAACTCCACACTCACAATAATCTCAGGATTAAACCAGAGACGCTGGAGCTATAACGTTGGCAGCGTTAACCACGTCGCTAATCAAACATTCACTGCAGTTAGGGTGTAGATGCTATCCACTCAGTGTGCATATTTTTAGCTAAGGAAAGAAAATTGAATCCAATATGCATTTGGAATTTTCCGGTCTGAAATTTGTCTAAAATTAAAAAAGACACCAACTCTACTGTGTTCCTTAGAAATGCGTATTTTATCATCTTCGGTCCTGAATTACTGCTTGATGATATATATTTTGATATATCATATATATGTTGATGATATATATAAAATCAACTGTCCTGTGACTCTTTACATTTTACTATTTATTCAACCCCAAATGATAGACACTTTTGACTCTAAAACCAAAGTATTTGTTCTCCAATATATGCATCATTGATTTCTTTGTTCCATTAAAACTTGCCTTTGTATTACAGTTATGTATCCGAGATTACCTTGACAAAGAAAGAAGGGCAGACATTTTACTTAAATGAATCCTATTTTCACACAGTTCTTTATATTCCCTCAACAATTTAAATCATACTGCCTCTCAGGAAAAACACAAGGACACTCAGTTATGTTCACATAAAAGGAGGAAAGTGAAGCCAGATGCCGGGCTGATGGTTCATTGTTTGAGAAAGTTCTGTTTGTTCTTTCTTATCTTTCAACCTGTCCTCTGTGCTCAGGAGGTGAACTCTGCATACACATAACCACTGGAGACATGAATAGTTAGCCTGTGATACAGTTTTTTGACATCTTATACTACACTGGATGGTAATGTCTTTCAGTTTCATTTATCTGACCTCTAGATCAGTGTATAAATTTTCTTTCTTTTTTTTTTTTTTTTTACTATAACCTCATGCTGAATTTAATTGCCTTGTAATGCCATTGAATCATGAAAAGCTTGGTAATTACTTTCAAATCCTATTAAAAACAACGCCACTCCCATAGAACACATCACCTCCACTACATTTTTACATTTACACTACATACCATATAGCACTCTTTCATTTCGGCTCTTTCTTTGCGTCATTGCAGGAATCCTTAAAGGTTCTGTGTATAATCCGACAGCATATTTGAGATTCCAAGAAAAAAAAAACCCTTAACCATCTAGGTGGTATATCGTCTACACTCGACTATGCAGTGTCCAGTTTCTTCCTCACAAAAAGGAGTGTGTCTGAATGAGAATTTGAATGTGTGTGTGCGCGCGTGTGTGTGTGCGTGTGTGTGTGTGTGTGTGTGTGTGTGTAAAATGCCCTGAAATGGTGTGAGGTATCTAAGGTATATAGGCTCCGGACCCACCATGACCCTGATAAAGTAGTTATTGAACATGAAAGAATTAATCTAAGAATTTATTAATATGAAAATGAGTTATGTGATGAATCTTAGGCTTAAATCCCACAAAGTGCTATTAATAATTATTTACGGTGGAATTCTTATCCTCCGTGTGATTATTAGCCTCAATAGTGTGATAGCTCAATAATTTTGAGTTCTATCTGCTTTGTAGTTGTAAAATTCTTCTTGCAAAATTAATTAGATGTAAAGAGCTTGTCTGTCTGTGTGTGTGTCTGTCTGTGTGTGTCTGTGTGTGTGTGTGTGTGTGTGTGCGTGTGTGTGTGTGTGTGTGTATTTGACCATGAACTATAACTGAAAAGATGTTTAAACTGTACAAAATGGTTCACTGGGTCAACTGCATGGCCTTGTAGCTAAACACATTAACTTCTTTGCAATGCTAAATCCAAGTCCATGCAAATCTGTGTAGCGTGTATTTGAGAAGTAACCATTTAACTGTAACCATGAGCTGTATCACACTGCTTCTTATTTCTTCGGTGTACTGTTCTGGTATTTCCACATTTTAACCTTTGCTTGCCTGTTTGGATTTCTGAGAATGCACTGATCTTTTATAAGCGTATCTGTCAGTGCTTTGACCCCTGTCATGGACTCTGATATTGTTTCTCATATGCATATATATATAAAAAAAAAAAATACAAGGATTACACATACAACAAAAAGGCCATTTTTTTTTTTTTTTGAAAGCTTGTTAGAAAGGTTCACACAGCTTCTCATAGAGACTAGAGGTGTGCACCAGTTGTGAGATCACGGTCAGTTATGAAGCATTTAATCATTCATCCTTAGTAACTGCCTGGTCCGAGTCACACGGTTTAAATTAGGCTAGTAGTTTGTTTATATTTTGGGAAACAGAACCACAACTAAATTTGGTAGAAAATATTGTTGGCATGTACAAACAAAAATATTAATAAAAAGAGATAATAATGATAAAAATAAAAATGAATAAAAACAGCACACATCTCTATGAACTCAAGTGATATAACTGAGGCTGAGGTACTGTCAGACACAGCATTCATCATGCTGACAGTGCTGGCATTTCTACCTCTATCATTGCTTCTGGTGTTTCTGGGGGTGTAGAGTAGCAGGGCTCATATTTAATAAAATATATAAATGAAATTAAAAAAATGCCAAAATGCCAAAGCCACTTCAGATTAAATCCAAATACAGATACTTGGAGCACTAAACAGATACAGACCCCTAGTTGGTGCAATAATCTATTACTAAGTTATTTTAAGCTACACTTTAAAATAAGAAATGCTGCAATAAACTCTGAGTACTGAGTCCAAATACTGACTGTTACTCTTTAATATTTCTTTCTTAAGAAAATATACAGCAGGCCCCTGAGCTCAGCTTGCGATACCGCGCATGCTCAACATTCAGACATTGATTGGTTGGGCATGGGGCATGTGACAGCGCAGGAAGAAATGTGGGCGCCACCTTGGGTCGATAAAAAAATGTATGTGCTGGGAGCCAAGGAGGCTTTCAGTAATGAAATCAATAGCTGCGCTTGGCTCCAGGCATTAGGATCATCAGGCCGGCTGTTATTTAGTCATCGTTGTCCTAACAGCCCTAGCACAAGCTGGCTAGCAGTTAAAAATCAATAGAGTGACACCACAGCCAGCATCCCAATTACTGGTGAATGTGGTGAGAAATCAATGCAAGTGGTTGCCATTAACAGGTCCTGGTGGGAAATCATACCACATTATTTGTGTTAGGGGTCTCTTGCTCTCTCACACGCAGCGTTGCTTTGCTCAAAGCGAAATGTCATCGAGTGTTATGACAGTACATGGCGATTACAAAATCAGACTCTGATCATGTTTGTTACTGTTGAATCCTTATCTGATTTTTAATTTTATTAACTCGTGGTTAGATTGAACACACTGCCAGTCGGCAAGTATTTTTTTTTCTTTCAATCTAGGGCTCATTGGATTTCAAATCTCTTTCTCTCTCTGAAACTTAACACAAAGCTTTATGTAAATATGCCACACCAAGAGCTACTATCAGCTTTCATCTCTCCCGCAGCACCATTGATCAAACCGAACACTGTTCCTCTGTGTCTCCTGGAGTTACCGACGTGATGGTGAGCACATCGACACGTCACCTCAACTTCCCCCACTCTCACTCATGGCCCTCAGGCTAAATAGAGACACCTCCAACCCTCCTGTCCCATTTATGATTGACACCTCTCAAGTGCTCTTCTGACAACTTAGCCCCCCTTCCTTCTTCCAGCCCTCACTAGCATGCAAAATACCTTAAATAGATAGGAAAGCAAGAGGTGCATGCTCATGCAAGGTATCTAACCAACTTGTGCTCTTTATCGGATATTTCCCGCTGCTGTACTGTCTCCTTCTGGCAGCTCATGCATATGGAAAGAAGAAAATATGTTCTAGCTGAGATAAGAGTGGAATGCATTTCGAAAACCAATACAATGGCAAACTTGACGCATGGTGTTTAAACTGACAGTGGTGTGATAGTGAAGAGGGACAGGGCACATCGTTTGTCACCCAGCCAGAGATGGGGCTAAATCCTCATGCTGTGATGCCCGGTGTATTAGGATAACAGGAAACGGAAATTACTGTATCACTTCAGTGTGTTCGGTGACATGCCAGTTTATACACTGATCTGCCATAACATTAAAACCACTGACAGGTGAAGTGAATAACATTGATTATCTCATTACAATGGCACCTGTCAAGGGTTGACATATATTAGGCAGCAAGTGAACAGTCAGTTCTCGAAGTTGATGTGTTGGAATCAGGAAAAATGGGCAAGCGTAAAAAATCTGAGCAAATTTGACAAGGGCCAAATTGTGATGGCTGGACGACTGGATCAGAGCAGCTCTAAAACGGCAGGTCTAGTGGGGTGTTCCCGGTATGCAGTGGTTAGTACCTACCAAAAGTGGTCCAAGGAAGGACAACCGGTGACCCAGCGACAGGGTCATGGCACCCAAGGCTCACTGATGCGCATGGGGCTGCGTAGCTGCAGACCGGTCAGAGCGCCCATACTGACCCTGTCCACCACCGAAAGCACCTACAGTGGGCACGTGAGCATCAGAACTGGACCATGGAGCAATGGAAGAAGGTGGCCTGGTCTTATGAATCATGTTTTCTTTTATATCATGTGGACGGCCGAGTTCATGTGTGTCACTTGGGGAAGAGATGCACCAGGATGCACTATGGGAAGAAGGCAAGCCAGCAGAGGCAGTGTGGTTTTAATGTCATGGCTGATCAGTGTATAAATGACACAGTGTCCTATCTCCAGTAGTGCTTAATAAATAATAAATTAGTCCGATACTGAATATTTGTAATCTGTAAATTGCAATGCAGTATTATACACACCTAACTTTTTAAAAAAAAAAAAGGATAAAATAAAACTATAGAAAATAAAATGGCGAATTACAGACAAAAACAAAGCCGTCATAACACAATAATGAGACATGCAACTTTAAAAATCTATAGAAATATCTATAGAAATATTTAGTGGGAGGAACAGCTACATGTGACAGTTTAAATGGCCTGAGGACTGTACTTAATAAACGTAATACATAAATGTAGCCACTTTTAATATTTTTGTAATATCTTGCAGTCTTTTGCAGTATCAGTCTGAAACTGTACATCAAATAATTACATTCATACATTCAAAGTTTAAAGCCAAATTTGACTTTTTAAAACAATAAATCATTCCTCTTTCACTCCTGTGAAAACCTAACATTGTTTCTGACTAAACCTACTATTGTTTATATGTTTGTATTTAAGTTTATTGCCATACCAGCTTCAATGGCTATTTCATGGCAAATACAGATATTAATCAAACATTCAATAGAAAAGTGCACTACAGAACCTTGACAGGAAATAAACAGGAATAGATGGAAATAGACCTACAACGATTTGGATCTATTTTATTCACCACCTTTAAAAAGAGGGTGCACATCGGTTACTTTCTGGCAGCTGATACTTTATCCGCAGAGAAAGAGAGTTCTTGACTTTCAATAATCATTTTCAATGGATTTAACTTATCTGAGCCAACTGGCATATTACGGTCTATCATAAACCATTACCTTATGATGTTAATATATTATTAGATGGTCATTAAATATATAGAAAAAGAAAATTGTTTGTCAGTTCAATGCTTTGGCAATGTTAGAAGAAAAGAAAGCAGGGACTGCAACTAGGCTGAAATATGAGCTTGAGTGCAAGGGAACGTTTTTGGGCCAATATTAGAAAACTTGAAAACATGTCCAGACTCGATTGAAAATGTCAACCATAAATTCTCTATCAGAAAAAAAAAAAAAACAGTTTTTCAAAACAGCTGTGGATCAAGCATCGCAGTGTGTAAACTGCTCTAGTAACTTTGGACTCTCCCATTGCATGCGTGTGTATGATGAAATATAAATGTATCTACAGCAGACCCAGATAAACACACTTCAGTTCACACGACTGTATGTAGTATTTGAATTCAGGAAAGGAATATATGATAACTTAATGCTACAGTTCTGTTAGGGAGTGTTCGCTTATCATAAATTGGCACTCCTCCACCCTTAGACAGCCTATCTTGCTGAAACAGGTTTCAGTCAGGCGAGTTTACTTCAGGGTAAGCGAGAGAATTACATAGCCATGTTTCAGTGGCCACTACTTTACTCTACTTTGTCACTATTTTTATAGTGTCAAAATATTTAGACTCAACTATTTGACACAGTTTCTTGCTTTGGTACGGAAAAACCAAGCAAAAGGAAACTACTCGACGCGGAAACATTTCCTCTGCACTGTCACTGCAAGTCAGAAAATGTAGAACAGCATTCGCAAGAACCTATTGATTTATAGTGAGGGGGAATTGACTTAATCTGCATGATATCACGGACACAGTGACTCAGCTAACGCTGTATAAACCCTGATGAACTCTGCATTATGACCGTGCCTCCAAAACCTGGAGAGGCACACAGTGCTCAGAACTGACGCTATAGTCAAATCCGACTGATTTATACAATATAATAATTAGCCTAATAGTAGCTAGCTTGGTATTGGCACATTGCCTACTGTTTTACACAATACATTAATTAGCCTAATGTTAGCTAGCTCTTTGTCTACTGGTTTGCACTATATAATAGTCGTCCTAATGTTAGCTATAGCTTACTGCTGATACTGGTTACTGATTTACGCAATATGATTGCTAGCTTGTTAGAGACCTTGGCTACTCGTTTACACTATATATTATCCTAATATTAGCTTGCTTGCTAGCACTTGATATAATAAGCTAGCATGATACAATAAGCGAGGCTACCTACTTAAATCAAATAGCTGCTGCTGAAGAGCTAACATTAGCTAAACTAAAGCTAAAATACTTGGAAATATTAGTACAATGCTGGGTATGCTAGCTGGCGTAGCTAAATTATTAATGCTGCTATATGCTGCTAATGATGTGCCAATTCTTTTATGCATTATGTGTTGACAAACCAAAATACTATTTTTTTTTTTTTACTTTTAATTTTTGACTTATTCAAATTAACTGTGTATGAAAAAATGGCATGTAATAATCTAGTCATCATCAAATCCTATTAAAAGCTCCAGTACCATCTGCATACCATAGGAGTGGCAAAGTTTTTAGCTTTTGTGGGTTTAGGGGTTCATACTCTATAGATAAAGTTTATCACTTTATTTATTGTTAGGTTTTATGATTTATTTCTTAAAAGAGCATATCACCTATATTTACTAATCATTAATGAGCCCAAGGTGTAGTTAGTGCTGAAATCTGAAATCTTGTCAATTGTCAATTATTTTTAGCTACATTAAAGAAATCACACAATGAAGCATATTAAGAGGAGTTATTGTGCTGCAGTTTTTTGTGTGGATTTAACTCGTATCAAAGTTCAGATATTGCAACATTTGCTAAAGCCTTAGGGGACAAAGGTTAGGCAAGCGTTTTGGCTTCAACTCAAGAAAGCTGTGCATAAATTCAAATTCATTGTCAGCACACACCCATGCATGAGCCAGGACGTTCATGCACTAATCATACATGCAGTTTGCTACATAGTAGAGGTAAGTTAAACTTTTCTTTTTTTAAACACTTTTTCTGTTTCTTGGCACATCTCACATGCTTAAGTTTGCATAAAGTAGCTTCAGGTCAGAACATGTTTTACTGTATTGCAACTATTGAACTACTTCAACTCTTTACCACATGGGAGAGATATTACAGCGTTGTGCTTCAGCTGCTAGAAGCTGAAATGCAAATTTTGGGATCATATTCCCAAACACAAACACTGAAAATAAAAAATGAAATACAACAGGCAAACCTGGGCTATGTAGATTTAAATATAAATGAAACTGCAGAAAAATGTTGCAAATGTTGTATTTTATAAGACCTAGACCTAGTTAAAAAGACTTAGCAAATGCCAAAATATAAATAAGGTAATGGTCCAGAAAGCTTAACATTTTTATGAATCGTGCTTTAGACATGTTTACTTGAGCATAGTCCTTTACACTGCGCAGCCATAACGGGATATTTCATGAAGCCGGAATTTTCTGGTGAATAGATAACAGGCAAAGTTTAACATTATCCAGTATGACAGAAGGTTTAGATTGTCCAATAGGATTTATATGAAAGGATATACTTATTGTACAGTCTGGATTATGACTAAATCCTGAGGTGCCGAAGAAGCCATGCTATACAGAGCAGTGATTCGCACACAAAACGAATGGCAGACTGAAAGAGATTTGCAAATGTTATTGAGGAAATTGATTGACTTTGGATGCGTTAAATACCATTTCCTTTATGACAGGAATTCATTGAGGAACTCTGACAATGGCCCACGTAATTGACAGTGAGGTTTTCCTGGCCTTCTCCACTTATGCCACCATTGTCATTCTCAAGATGATGTTCATGAGTTTTTTAACTGCATACTACAGAATCACCAGAAAGGTAACAGAGGATACACATTTGTGGCGTATAAGCCTTTTAGTTGAGAACAGAGTGTGGAGTATTTTAACAAAACAGGTATATCTAGAGCATCATTCCATTTGTATTACTCCTGCGGTTTGGTGAAGAATGTTTTTCTAGCACCACTTGAATACGCTAATTAAAGGAAAACTCCACTCTGAAACACCTCAAATATGTTTATATCGAAATATTCATGACGTGCATAGTGATGCTGTATTTTTTATGATACTTGTGTGAAGTTAGTGGTTTTGTGCTATGCATGTGTAGTCTTGCAAACTCAGATACAACAGTGTTTAAAAGCAACTTAAAAAAAATAAGTAATAACGGCCAGGTTTCACTGTTAGCTTGAAAGGGCAAGTGTGTCTCTCTCACCATTTCCCAGCGATGTTCAATGTCTTTGTAAAGAGAAATCCAATGTAGAAGTAGTGGAGACAGCAGATGTTAAGCTGAAAGTTGCAGAATACGATGCAGCTAAACAACGCCATTGCACTGACGGCCGTGTTAGCATGAACGCCTTTAGAGCCTGATCTGCTTGAGCAGAGGGTACAGATGAGGAGAGCTGGACAGACTAAAGGACTAAAGCACTGCTGCATCAGCCTCTTTACGTAGCGATAATGTGAGGGCTAAATCCCACAGGTGCCACTATCGGAATGTAATCAAATGGCATTGTGGGTAATGTAGGAAATTGTTAACTAAAGTGAAAATAGACAAAATAGCATTACAAAATAGACAGTGATGCCACTGAAAGTCAGGTAAATTATTAAGATTTTTATGCAAGTTGTTCAAGGTGGAGTTTTCCTTTAAATCAGATGTACCCCTGAATTACAACTGAGCGCAAAAGTTTATGCACACAAAGAAATTTAATTTATAGCAAAGATATTTTGTCAAATATTAGTTTGTTAAGATAATAAGAGCGGACAAATCTTATTCCGGAAATTTCTCTTCTCACTCCATTTCATGCTGCAGGAGTCCTGTTGTGGCAAATTACCGACAAATTGCCTAAGAAAAACGTGTCAGGTTTTTTCTGTAGCTTAGGCGTCATAGTGAATAGCACACGTCTGTTGACCCGTGGACCTGATGAACCACATCACTGCACAGTTTTCCCTAAAATATCTGTACTCGCATGTGATTTAACACCTGTTAAACAACATATATGGCCTCAACATGTCATCTGAGAAAATTTTAACTGGACATAGTACAGGTAATTTGTAAATGTACAGTATTGTGCAAAAGTCTTAGGCACATGCAAAGAAATGCTAAAGAGCAAAATGCCTTCGTAACAAATGAAACAAAGTCAGTATTTGGTGTGACGAC
>CM040992.1:18761316-18801903 GCA_022985145.1 Pangasius djambal
AACATGGAAGACACTAGCATGGCCAAAACTCCTGAGGAGAAGAAAAAGATGCTGCGGGTCAATGACGATGTGGAACGCGTGCGAAGGTCTAACACCTCTTAGCCATGCATCACCTGTTTCAGAAGCAATCAAATGTGAGTCTATTGTGTGAAAATGAGCTTTGCTCTGTGTCTACAGATGCCATCAGAATGACCTGGAGAACATTATTCCCTTTGTGTTGGTTGGCTTGCTCTACACTCTGACAGGACCAGAGCTTTCCACTGCCCTGCTCCACTTCCGCCTGTTTGTAGGGTCACGTTTTCTCCACACAATAGCGTATGTGACGCCACTTCCTCAGCCCAGCAGGGGTCTTTCCTGGATGGTGGGCGTGGGCTCTACCTTCTCCATGGCCTACCACACCCTCGCCACTGTACTGTGGCTGTAGGGAAAATCCCCTGAGGAACATCAGCAGACCTCTTTCATGTCTTATCCATATACTACGTTTAATGCAGCAGTGTATAAATTTCTATTTTAAAATGAAATTTGTGGTGTTCTGTCACTAAATCCTTTACAATAACATCAAGTGTAAACACTATTATAATATCGCTCTTACTACATATTGACCTAGAGGTTTTTCTTTTATGTACTCTTTCATCCAATCTATTCCTAGAGGATTGTTGTTGCACTTATTACGTAAGTCATATGTCAATATTGTGGGCTACTCTCTGTAGATTCATGACATGAATCCCAATTAAGTCCCTTTCAGTTTCAGGTTGTAACACTAAAAATATATGAAAAAAAGATTTAAAAAAAGTGGGGGGTGAATACTTATGCAAGCCAGTGTACGGGCTACAGTAACACACCAGTGGAATATTATCTAATTGAATTATTTTAATTAAACTGAAAAAAACTAAAAGTAGTTTTCATTTCAATCACCTTGAGTAGAAGCAGTATTAACTGTGGAACATAAATGTCATAAATGATGGCGCTCTTAACGATCTACAGATTAGTAATACAGTTTCATAGCAACAATATCCCGGCCCTCATATATACAATTTCGAAATGTGACATAAATATAGTCATATAAGTTGTATGTCCACCTTTCACCTCCAATCTCTTTTGTATTCACTGAGCAATCTTTAGATTCGCTCACTTGGATTATTGGAATATATTAGAGGAAAAATGATCAAACGCTACCACAATGACATAAAACACCAATGATAAAATATATAGAACTGTATTTTCCAGAGAGCAGGCTAACACATTTGTCACAGAAACAAACCAGAATGGTAAAGAGGGAGCAGTCTGAATGCTTTTAACTGTAATGAGTGGATTTCTCAGAACGTATGGACCCCAAGATGAATCTATAAATTAAGAAACTATTTACAGGTGAAGCCCCTGGAGACAACCACAGATATCTTTGTTTTTTAAATAAATGAGTATTCTTTTACTTTTTGAATAATGGTTGATAATACTAAGATGGTTATCTTTTTAATCAGGGGATATTATAAAGAAATATGTGAATATGTGATTCATGAGCTGTGTACTGATTCCTTTTTTTGACTGAAAATTAATGCATAAAATTATTTGCATTTCAGGGAGGCTTTAGAAAATGACAAAATAGACCAAAACTGTTTTTGGAGTCCAGTGCGACTTAAAACTAAGACTGACATGCCTCAACATCTCGCTATTAAAATGTCATGTTAGCATAAGTGATGTGTTCTGTGTCCACTAGAGGGAGGTGTC
Organism: Pangasius djambal; assembly: GCA_022985145.1. Lineage (NCBI taxonomy): Eukaryota > Metazoa > Chordata > Actinopteri > Siluriformes > Pangasiidae > Pangasius > Pangasius djambal. The sequence continues at coordinate 18,763,042 of CM040992.1, forward strand.
TGAAAACCCAATCTATTTCAACTGATACCCGTACACAAAATACGGCACATGTGCATGTGCCAGTCCAAAGATTTGATCTTATGAACTCACACTTTTCCCTCCTAAAGGTTCATAGTTTCAAATACATGAAGAAAGGTCCAAGAATCAGTGACTAGTCTACGTAATGCAGCCATCTCGAGGGCAAGTCTACCAGAAGAAGTTCAGAGGAGCACATTTTTCTCAGGTATACTCGATAAGGCTCCAAAAGTTGCCATGAAGAACAAAAGAAAAAAAAAAAAAAAAAGTTCCAAGGCTCTGATCCTCATGGCCTCCTGTTTGTTACAAACTAAACCCTGCTATTTAGTTCCAAGGCTAAAAAGTCCAAGGCTTTTGTGTTTTTGTCCAGATCCGTAGCAATACTTCAGTCAAATCGAGCGTTTTACAGTTCTGGCAGTTGAGAAACGCCTAAACCTTGCTCGATGATCAGTAGTTACCGATCCTCCTACTCTGTTTATGGCACTAGATGGTCCTGGTTGCACCTGACGTTTCAGAAAACTGGTTTGGAATTTGCTTTTTTTGACCTGTTTCTTAAAATCTGTGTTGCGCCTTATAGCTCCATTGTTACATATCAATATTCAGGGAGACATTCAGATGTACAGATGAGAGCACAGATGGACTGCCTGTGCACCTCCATGCCTGTCAGAACATTTCCTCGCTCTTTGTCTCTGTATTAAGCAGACATCGTATATTTCTCAGATCTGCCCGCTGCCTTATTGTTCGGGTTATTAACTGTACAGGGGCTTAATTAGGCAGAACTTCAAAGTGGTGGCGCGGGCTGGTGCTGAGGTGCGGCAGAGATTTATATCACACAATGGCTCCCCGGCTCCTGAAAAATTAATGAATGCTTAGCTGAGATCCGACTTAGAGCCGACATTCTGCATTATAAATCAATTTGAGTTTGAGCCTTGCTGTCTGCTGCCCACTGGACCTCGCAGCACGGACGATTCGAGGGCACATGCTGATTGCAGGTGATGGGTCCATGGCGGCTGTTTCTGAGGTAATGTGTGGACTACTGGTGCTTCATCCAGCTCAGGTTGATATGATGAAACAGGCCCCAATGTACCTCAGGCCAGTCTATAATGGTCACAGTCAGACACACACACACACTTGCTACAACCTATTAGCTTTCAATGAGGGATATGATGGAGTAGCAGTTCAAAGCTATTCTGGCTCAGCCAGTACGTAATACAAGTCTACATTCAGCAAATGTCACCTCAGTCAGGCTTTCTCACTATGAATAGTGTTTTTTTTTTCATGTTGTTCCTTTGCGCTCTGCTTTGTTGTCATCCTGAAGCCTCGATTGCAGAATATGACTGGTAATATTATTCTCAGGTACAGATAACCAGGTTTAGGTTGCAATTTTGCCATGTGCTCTGTTTGGCTAAGGGTAACTCAGTTAAAAGAAGGGCAGAGTGGCCTCTTCTTCCATGACAAACCAGCCACTAGACAGGTCTGTTGATTGAGGCCCGGACTGTGCAAACAACAGTTTGAAAATACATCCAAGGAGACTTGTCAGGTCCTTTGTCTTTGCAGATTAAAAAGCAAGAACTGTCTTAGAACTGCCTCTAACTGAATTGCAAAATCCATAAAAAAAAAAAAAAAACTTCAAATGTTAATATTTGAATTGCACAGACAGAAATCAGCTGCTCAGTCATATTGAAAAATGCCATATGCTAACTGGACTGTCAACCCACATCTGGTTTAGAAGAGCTTCCACAGGATGTTCCTCCAGGAAAACACATAAACTGAGTTCCCACAGAGCATTACACTCACCCCTTTCCAGTAAAACCCCATAGGATCAGAGAGGTGTGAACTCTGCTCATATGTTTCAGGAGGAGATTAGGGGTGCTGTTGTGGAGCTTGTGTTCAACTTGGATGGGGTCAGCAGATTGCTTATGCTGATCGCAGTGATTGGAACTCAGGTGATTAGCATAAGCAATTTAAATGGTATTGATTTAACCTCACGGCTCCAGTAATTGAACACTCAGACCAAGCCTCCCCGCCCTTTTCTCACGCTCTCCCTCTCTTTCTGTTCTCTACATCTGTTCCTCTTTCAGAACTCATTTCCCTGCATGGATTTCTCCGTTTCACCAGTTTTAAGACTTATTTTCATGTTTTAAAATAAACAGAATATAATTGAGTGGAATCCAGCTAATAGTAATTTGATAAATAGAGGGAAGTACATTCAGTATCTAAATCATTACACTAGATTACTATTAGGATTGCTTAGATACAGCCACGCGCCTTGCAGCAAGGTTGATTAGGGCATTTAAGGCCATACTGACTGATATCAATGACATTAAAGTGCCTTTGAGGTCTATACAGTATTGTGCAGATGTCTTAGATCCCACATTGTTAGAAATTGTGTCTTACATACATATTTTATGCCTTGCAGCTGTCTGTGTGGAGTCACATGTTGTCCCTGTTTTTGTGTGGGCTTCTGCCAGGTTCTCTGGTTTTTCTCCCACCGCCCAAAAACATGCCAGTAGGTGGATTGGCTATGCAGAATTACCCCTAGGTGTTTACATGGGTGTGTAAATGTGTGTGTATGGTGCACTGCGATGGACTGGTGTCCACCACAGAGATCTTAAGCACCTTTAAATGCAAAGAACTATGATTATAACTATGACTTATGATTTGATGGTTGTTTTCCTGCTTACTGCTTAATATAAGAATTATTTGATATAGTAATTGTTTTCTGAAGGCATCGTAACTTTATATAATTTCTTCAGAAGTGCCTAAAACATTTGCAAGATACTGCGTATGTTTATATATACATATTCTAACCATGGTATGTTTACATACAAATGGTATTAAGTCCAATGATAGTATCAAAGGCCATTGTGTGAAGATTTTGGCATGTAGCTGCCAGGATGATGCTCTAAGCTTCCACTGCTTGTTACTCATTCTAGCTACACACAGGCAAAATTTGGACACTAAATATGTCTTGGCTGATCAAATACATTTGAGATAAGTGGAAAATTTGCGTAAATGAGATTTTTTTTTTCCCCCTTAGAATCATCCCATTTACATGTCACGTCTGGGTCTCCCATTTCATTAAAAAAAGCATGGACGAAGCCGTTGGACTGCTCCTTGGCGTAACTCATCTGGACAAGAATAATTAAAGAAAACACTATTTCATCAGAACCTCCGACCAGATAACTCCTCCCAAATGTAATAACTCTCAGTGTTACTCAACTTTCTTTAAATTGAAGGCCTAAATTAGCTGATGGTCATAATTTGGCATTTAGATAACATTGACTGAATAGAGAGAGGTGGGAAACAGGACAAAACACAGCACTAATGACATTTCCTTTTATGAAAAGTCCATCAAAATATGCATTGCGTTATCTGTGAGAATCCACTGACAGTGCCATTATGCTGAGTTATATTTGGTGCTCTGATCAATTAATGAATGGAAAAATGTCCACATGGGAGAACAAGCCGATGCATTCTTCATTTTCCTCCGACGCTCCTCAGGAGAGTGGGCAAATTTCATGTTTTAATATTTTAGCGCTCCGACTTAGCTTTAGACTTCTCTCCAGGTAACACACTAGATCATCCTGACATTCCAAAGTACTAAAACCTTTGGAATAAAGTGTTTTTTATTCGGTTCTATTAACATAATTTATGCTTGTCAGGGAGCCCACCTAGGTAGAAGTCGAGTGGGGGGGTACCACCATATTTCATCCCTTCCTCTCTATCTCTCTCTCTCTCTGTGTGTGTGTGTGTGTGTGTGTGTGTGAGAGAGAGAGAGAGAGAGAGAGAGACAGAGAGAGACAGAGACAGAGACACGGACAGACAGAGCGCAAGAGAGAGCGCAAGAGAGAGAAACAGACAAGATAACAGCTGTCATGAGATGTGAAGTAGACATTCGACTTCATTACTCAACCCTGAAACATTGATGAGGGAGAGAATGGACTCAAATGAGAGCCAGCCATCACTATTTGGGTGCCTGGTAACAGTGAACAGCACTTGCTCTTCTGCCAGATACACATTCTCATAATTCTTCAGCACTGCTGAGATTCTATCATGCCCTTAATCAGAGGCTTTGTAATTGGCGGTTTTCAGTAAAAGCCTGTTTGACTAATGCAAAGCTACTGAGATTTCCATCACTGAAATACCCTGCCATGGTTTTAGGCCAGCCTAAGCATCTGAAGCTCCATCCATAGATTGACTAATATACTGTACACTTACAGTCACTCCAGAATTATTGACACCCTTCTGCAGAAGCTGTGAATTAAACTGTACACATAATAATTCAGAATTTCCACTTAAACAACAATCAACACAAAAAGAGGCAGATGGATGTTGACCTGCACAAGTGAGAAAAATCCTTCACACCTCGGGATAATTTAGAGTACCCAATCCACCAAATTTTTTGTGGAGGTCAGAGGAAGCCTCATGTACACAGGGAGAACATGCGAAACTCCACACAGACAGTAAGCTCAGGATCAAATCGGGGACCCTGGAGCTGTATGCCACCATCCTACCCTCTACAAACGTTATCCAACAATTTGGCAATTGCCTCCTCCTTTGCATTTCACCACAATAGTCTATGATTGGTCAGTCACAGAAGGCAGTTTTTAGACAAATTTGGTGATTAAAAACTACCATACTCTTTAGTGAAAGCTACAAGTCTGATTTGTGAGACCTCTGCATTGCTGACACATCATTAGAGGCTTACTATTGTTAGCAAGCATCATTAATTTAATAATGTTAATCATTAACGTTTCAAAAAAAAATTCCAATTCAGGTTTTGTAGCATTCTACATTAGTACAGAAAAGATCTATAATTGCACTTGAACTTACCTTAACCACATCATGATTAGCACTTATAGAGTGTCCAGAGAGAATAACATGTGGCACATGTGTGATTTAGTTGGCAATATTGTGTCAATTCGAGCAAATTAGTTTTTACACCATTTTATTTGTGTCAACACGCCGAGCAGAGGAAGCCTATATGCTGCTGCTCCTGCAACACTAACATCAACATGCTTCATGAGCCCACTGGGCCTGTCTACATCACACACGAGTCCTTGTTGTGTAGTAAAGGCCTAAAGATCTGTGTGATTTAGCCTTGTTCCCAATACAAACTGACTGTGTGTGTATGTGTGTGCATGAACATTTGGGAACACTAGGTGTATAAAAGTGAATCACTGTAAACTGTGGGATGGTTCTGATTTAAACATTTCATTTATCTAGTGGCATAATTTCGAATTATTCTTTCCTGAAGGTCAAGAAAAAAAAAATGCAGGAAATAATCCTTCACTCACGTATTTAAATCAACATAGACACAGAGTAAGATATACTCATCACTCTTAAAAATAGTGAATGAAACACACTGGACGGCATTGGACGAGCAGGCGAGCGTTTTCTCCACACACAGAGTGAACTAGAGCTATTCAGAGTGGCTGTTTCAAGCTCTACTGTGTCCTGAAGGAAAATCAATAACCAAGAGGCAAGCTAATTAACTGCAAATCATTTAACCCTGTCTCAGCAGTACATGAAATGTGGCCATTATGAGTAGCAGAGTTAATAATAGATAAATCCGCTTCCTTTTATGAATGAAATAAAAATCCACCTCTGATTCTATAAAGAGTAAACCGGACTGGGATCTCAATCATGTTGGAAATATGGACATCCTCTCCATCCTTGAAGTTCCACGGTTGGGGTGCCATTACATTTACATGTACAAACACGTATGTTAAAAGCTGAACGCATTAACCCCTATGAAATGTTTGGCAGATTCCACAAGTCACATTTTCAGCATGAAGTTGCATCATCTGAAATTCCTGATATACGTGGAAAGAACAAAAGTAAGTTCTCTCGCTTTACAACTCTGTCACCCAAATTGCAGACTGAAAATAATTTCTTAAATAATTATAATAATGTAAAATATAAAATATTAAACTATTATATGAATGAAAAATATCTGTAGGCCCTCATGTCATTAGCATGAACGTTAATGAACCACATTCTGTGTACAAAACTCAACTCGACTGTCATTTAAGAGTAAAATGCAGCCATTATCAGCAAGGAACGTTGTAAAAAAAATGGAAATTGTTGCCTGGTAGGGGTTAACACATTTTTTTAATGGTTAAATGTATGCTTTCTTATTTTTAAAGATTTACATCATGGAACAAATCCATCAGTTTTAAATGCATTTTATTGAATATAATTCTGGCGCTCAGTCGATATTGGACTTCTACCGCTGCCCCGATGCAAACTCTGCACCAAATGTCCATGTTTTGATACATTCTTGACATGGCTGAAAAGATGAACCTGTAAAAACTCCAACCTTCAGTTTGAGACTGGGGAGTCAGGGAAAGAGGGAGATGGAGACACAGTGCAGAATGTCCAAACAGAGATTTATTTGGTGTGCGTATACTGGGCTCTCCCTCACCCTGTGGCACTTGACAATCAATAATTGAACAGACCGAGGATAATAGCTTCCACACACAAACACACACACACACACACACACACACACACACACACACACACACACACACACACACACACACACACAGACTGTGTTTTTTCCACACGGGAACATTGAAGAAACTCATTTGCTTGAATACCAGGCATCTCGGTGGCCTGTACATTAACTTGTGTCCATACTGATTTGCATAGTCATGGCTTTAAACAAGTCATTTATGCCATCGAGTTCCGCGCTTTTACACATCCAGCACATCGTAGCCATCTAGGCAGCACTACAGTACGGCATGTTTTCAAAAATGGCCTCTGCAGCTTTTCCTTAAACCATTGCCACCATCCTTGGTTAATGGTCGCTTTAATGGTTTAGTCGAGTGCAATAGTACGCTCTGGCTCCAGCTGTGCAAATCGTGACACAAACAATGGCAGAATTTCTTCCCGGAGATCAATTGGGAGGTACTCAGAGAGGAGAGAGGCAGGTGATGATGGCACGCCGTTAAGTGCACAGCTTGCGAAAGCCTCCCGGAGCTGCGAAAAAGGCTCCATTATTTTAAGGTAAAGAGGGTGAAACGCAGAGAGGCACTTTTCTGCTGTGAGTTGGACTTAATGCAGTGCAAATGGGCTTGAGTGCGTTGTCACCTTTGGGCTTGATGCACTGACAGACACCGCACACTTTTCTCTCCCATGCACCCCTGTTCTCTCAGTCATTACAGTCGACAATGGTTGCAAGATTGTGTAACTACACTCTCCCCATTGTTTGCAAAATCAGTGTGTCATTTTTTTAGGAGGAGATCAAATGTTCAGGAATCAATTATTTGCCAAACAAAAATCTTTTATGTATTAAACGTGGCGTTGTACCTGTCAATCACCTGCTCTAATTAACAAAAAAACGGATGTGTGATACCATGATCTGGGTGCTATTTGTGTCCCACATACAGTATATTACATTTACAAATATACAAAGGGAATAGACATTGTAAACACAGGCACAAGTGTCATCCACAACCAGTATGCATACTTCAGATAAATATTTTAAAACTTACAACCTCACCAGCACTTAAAACACGGCATTTTTTTTTTTACCTGTCCCAGCCATTTTACCTTGAATTATAATGATTAAAATACTTTTTAAAAATATATATTATTTTTGCATTACTGTGTGAATCCATTTAATTTATCATGCTTGAAACATCCTTTTCCATAAGTCATCCATTATATATATTTATAAAAAAATTACCACAGCATTCCCTCAACCCTGTTATGTGAACACATTCACCTTTATGAAATATTTGGAAGTGACATGCTCAACAGGATGTTGCATCATGAGAAGAAGAAAAGTAAGTTTGCTCATTCGTCTAACGTTATTTTCTGTCATACTGAGTGATGAGGTCTCTTTGAAAGTGCAGCCCTGTTTCCCAAAAATAAATCTTTAGACTGTCTTTAATGCCCTCATGACATTAACGTTTTGCTAATTCTATGGTAAAATACTCAACCCTGTTCTACATTTAAGAGGAAAAATGCAGACATGATCAGCTAGTACACTATGTAAAATAATTAGATTGGTGACTGGGTTGGGTTTTTTTAATGGTTAATGCATGTTTTCTTTTAGATTCAGTGTTAAAAATGTTGCATTTTTATGAGTTAGGGGTTAAATGACGCTCCAGTTGCGCAATCCCCCGCAAAATGCATGTTCAAGGCTGTGCATTGAGCAAAACCGTGTAAAATGTTAGAAATTATTGCTGTGAACTAGAACAGGAACTTGAAATGAAGGAGAAGAGATGAGTGTGAGACAGTGGAGTTATATTCCGTGTGCTTATTTCTATACTTCTCACCAACCTTGGCAGCGAGTCCAGGGTACAGGCCAGGAGATTAATTTTTGACGATGCGATCGATCGGAGTTTTTTTTTCTTTTTTTTTTTTTTTCTTCCACCTCCCTCCCATCTCCCTGACAGAGACACATCTAATTTGCTGCTTATCTTATACTTATTGAGTTTTGAGCATTGTTAAATCGTACCTTTCAGCTGTTTAATTTCACCTAGCGCCTCTGCCTGCAACCCCCCAAGTGTACACAAACACTTTATATCTCCCCCGCCCTCAAAAACAGGCGAAGAGGGAGCGAGAAAACGAGGCACCCAAGGGGTGATGAGAACCGTTCTCCTTCTAATACAACCTCCACCTCCCTTTCTAGCTCACTTTCATGGCTGAGGAGCCTCTTATGAAATGCTGATGTGGATTCCCCCTCCTCTCCTCTCCCTTCGTTCCCTCTCTCTTTCTCTCCCTCAGGTCTTTCTTCTCCATCTCTTCCCCGTGGCAATAGATCAGATTTCCTCTGGGGAAATCATTACTTGGCATCATTACCATCTCCAACACTTTTATCTACTGGGCCTTGTTTCCACCTCATCACTTGATTAAGTTTAGGGAGGAGAGCCGTGGAGAAAGAGGGAAAGAGAGAGAAACTTAAATGCCAACTGTAATAAATAGACCTTGAAGGACCCTTTTGTCTGGGTGCTGTTTGGGTGCCAGGCTACTAGTTATTTATTGTCCAGAATAACCTTTAGCCCTAAACGCTCACACACACACACACGCACACACACACACGTGCGTGCAACCACACACAACATATTGTAGGTGAGGATTAGGCCTAGCAGATGTTCCTCCTCTCTTTTAATTAGCAGTGGTAATAAATGTCGTGGCCTGCTGATTTGGTACATGCCATTTGTTCCAAACAGTCCTAATTAGCTCTGGCTAAGCCCGAATTTTATTTCAAATATTTTGTGAGCAGGACTTAATTTAAAAACATCATTTATCATAATATGTAGTGATTATAAATGTTTAGGTGCTGTTATATTTAAGAATAGTTCATGTCATGAGAGATTCTTATAGATACAAACAAAAAAGGCGAGCTGGTTCAATTTTGTTTGAATTTATATGAATGAAGTTGTAAGAAAAGGTACAGATTCCGATTCGCAACCTTAACCTTAACCTTAACCTTAACCTTAACCTTAACCTTAACCTTAACCTTCATGTCCTTATATATTCATCGGAAATGTTCAAATTTGCAACTGTGATTCTTGATTGCTTTATTCACAGTTATAATCGGAATGGAATGAGGAACGCTTCATATGAATGCATTTATTAAACATTATATAGCATACATAATACATTTTATACCACAGTGCTGTTGGATTCTCGTATCAGAAGGTGTGGATCAATTTCTTGTAACAGCAGCTCTGACTGTAGCTCCGGCTGTAACATAAATGATTTTTTGTATGAATGTGCTCGTTCCAATACATTATTGTGTCTATAGGAACAGCTCATTCAAAGAGACTGGTATGGTATGGTGTGTGCTCCACATAATCTAAGGCTAATAATAATGAGATTTTGCTTAAGTATTGTTATTTAACGAAGAAACACGGTTTCCTGGTGGACTAGTGGCTAGTGTGCAGTGCTCTCATCGCCATGGTCTGGGTCTGAGTCCCGCTCAGGGAATCAACCCCAGCCGCTGTAGGTTTGCACGAGCCAGTGCACTCTCAGTGCCAGTCATGAGCCTGGAAATGGGGAAGGTTGCGTCAGGAAGGGCATCCGGCGTAAAACCAGAAACAAAATACGCGGACTGGGTGATCTGCTGTGGCGACCCCAAACAGGAGCAGGTGAAAGAGGGGAAAAAAATAACAAAGAAACATATAATTGTTGATCATAGTGAGGTGTTCTGTAAGGAGATGTTTAGGTAACAAAGTCTCGAGCTTTGCAACAGAAAGTTTTCAGGCATGAGGAAGGAGTCTGCACTTTCTGGTTTCGCCATAACACAACAAAGCTGTGGGGTTTTTGTCATACTGACATCAGGAGACAGAAAAAAAGAGAGGCTGGTAAGGGAACAACTGTCTATAGCTGTTATAACGTAAGTGATGACAGGAGCTAACTTGACTACATAATATAATAGGTTTAAAAGTGCTGTATACTAACATACCCTTATGCCGTGTAATGTGTTATGCATGCAAATAGAGCTACTTATGAACAACTATACAGGTGTGTGACAGGCATTATATTATGTGTGTTTTGTAACACATCTTTAGCAAATGGGTTTTTAAAGCATTGTGAATACAGCGTTCATAGAATGCTTGCATAATCAATAAATCAAAGTGCTGATTTATTCATGCTGTCTGAGAACGTCTACACAATTTATTCATGTGAAAAACCTTTTATTGTTTAATATTAGACTCCTCTTACACAAGCACCTAAGAAACACTAACTCGTTTTTTTTTCAGCACTTGCTTGGAGGTTAAGCAAGACATACACAAAGACAAAGACAAAGACAAACACACACACACACACACACACACACACACAAACATGCACATACACACATAATCCATCCCACATATCTGACCTGCAGCTGTTTGTATCCACAATGCACAGCATGCGTGTGGGCGAGCTTTCCCAAGGAGTCGCAGGTCACAAGTCGAGGCGGAAAATGAAAATCTTTCTTCACCTTTACTAATGTAAACATCGCTAACTGACAAAGAAATGAGAAAACAAACAGGAACCCAGAATGGACAGCAACTTCCTTCATAGCTGTTGAGTAGGAATACTGGCTTTGAGAGGTTTTTGCTGGGATGCAATGAGGCCTGCTCTGATGCACATGAAGTGTGATGGCAGGTGGTAATTGCACAGATCTTTGTTTCAGGATAGAGGATACAGCTGACTGGCAGGATCTATTGGCTGTGGGTCTCCTGAGTGGCCATTAGGAGCTCTTCTGATTATGCCCAGCACTCAGTTTGAAAGAATTTCAGCTAACACACCAGCGGCAGGCACATCCAAGCCCACGAGCTAAAGGTGAGGGTCAGAGAGGGGTCAGGGCTGTTTGATGTTTGGATTGTGTTTGCCAAGTCTACTCAACTTGTAGTGGAGAAACTGTTGGTTTCTTCCTACAGATGCTCAGGCACAAACATAACCTTCAGCTGTTGTTGTATACATAAGACCCCCATCCTACCCTCCCACCCCACCCCAGCAAATAAGACCATAAAAGCCAGGAGTCCAATTATCCACCTGACATAAAGCTCTTATCCACTGGAGGATACAGCCTGACATACTGCTACAGCTTCGAGCTCGCTCTCAAGGCCATAGGTAGACAATAGGCTGCGCTATGTGCTAATACCTAGCAGATACACACTCTGCCCATCTCGTTCATCACCACTTTTCAGCGTTTGTGACTGAGATAACGAGCCCATCATCTTCCAATAGCCCTCTGAGGACAGCGCATGTTTCTGATCCGAGCGAGGGCGAGAAGTAAGTTTGCGTTCATCCTCACCAAGCGAAAAACAGGAAATTGCCTTGTATCTCGTCTTTGAAGGATTCTGTGAAGGTTACAGTTGGCAGTAATGCAGTTTCCGCAACCCTGCTGAATACAATCATCTCTTCAATTCAAGATTAGGCTAAATGGAAATGGTGTGCAATAAACAAACAAGACTGCTATAAGGACTGATGGGTTTCTAACTGTGAAAGTGGCAATAAGTGTGTTCACCAAGGCACCTAAAAACAGCCACGTACTACTGGGGAGATGACTTGCAAGAGTAGATTAATTAAAACAGCTGTGCAGTTCCACAAAGCGGAACTGAAAATATATAAGATGAAGATGTAGCAAGATGTTGACTGTTATTTTGCATGTGTATTTGTATTTGTATGTGTGTGTGTGTGTTTGTGTGTGAGTGTGTGAGTGTGTGTGAGAGAGAGAATAGGTTGAATATGTAGCCACTAATACAGCATGGGTACTTCTTAGCGGCCTAAGCCTGGTGCATCTGGTATAGGTTAGTGTGTCACATCAAAGGGAAAACTTCAGAGAGGCGTATGGCCTCTGAATCTCCCACATCCCATCTCCCTGAGTCATTTGCCCCGTGCTATGCTATCCAGAGCACATTCCTGATAATGGCAGGCAGCCTTTGTAGATCGTTCAGTGCAGATAACACATTGTACATTCTTTAAATGACACATCAGTAGACGTAGGCTCATGGAAGAAATTGCTAGTGGCATTTGAGTGTATTCTAGGTGAAATAACTCTCCTTCTTCCTGACTTCCAGTTTATTACGTGAGCCACTTACGTCAATCCGCAGAGATAATGCTAATTTTAAAAAAAAAAAAAAATGGACCAGGAAGTTGTGCGCGTGCATGTGTGAGGTCAGGTGCACGAGTGTCACGACAATCATCTTGATTGATTTGATAGCTGCCAAATTACTGAAAGGCTTTGGTCTCATGCCATGTGCTGGGTTGATCCGAGTTTAAGATGATAATTCCTTGAGCTATAAAAAAAAAAAGCCAGATTTGATCTCATCTGTCAACCATGAAAAAAGGCAGACTCTGAATGTAGGCAGCACTCCTTGATTCAGAAAGATTTACATTTCTGCTCTACTTCTAAGGATTGGCACAATCTCAAAGAAACTGCATTCGGAGTATCATTCACAACCATTAGCTGTTTTAAGCATGTTTATTGCCAATCAGTGATCTCTGAATCCACGATAGCACTTACCACTGCACATTGTTACTGCGGGCTCACAAACGTATCTTCTTTTGCCACACAAATCTGACCCAAAATACCCAAGTCTATTATCACTGCAATAAAGAGATAATGACCCAACAGTGGGAATACATTTGCCAGGGCACCATCTCTACAAAAGGGGCTGAAGGATAAGAAGTCATTAAAGCAGCGTTATCTGGTCCAGATAGCATTGGCATGTCTATGTAGATCATTATTTTCACCCCTGGAGCCGTTTGCCAAACGAGCAGAGTCAGGCTATCGGATGCGCGGGCTGATGCACACACTCTGGGGTCAGAGACAGCATGGGGATGAGGCCGCTAACGATACATGGCCTGGAAGTTAATGCACTTTCTAAATGTTCCTAATGATTTTCTGGAAGAAACTTGCATGATTTTCCCCCTCCTCGTCTTCCTCTGTGCTTCATCGACTTTTCGTTGCTGAGGGGGGATGAGGCGTTTTTTTTTTTTTTGTTTTTTGTTTTTTTTAATCTTTCTTTTCTATTTTTATCTAGCTGATCTTTAACAAATGCCCAGGCGAGTAGCAAAGGTCTGATACAATAACAACGGCATGTTAAATAAGATGCCATACGCGCCGCCTCTCCGCCTGCACTCGGCGAGTTGGCTGTTCATCAGTGCAAGTCTCTCGGAGAATAAAAAGAAGTGATGAAACATGTCTTTGTTCACAGAGACGGAGAAGTTATAAGGTGAGACGTTTGGGAGGCGGGGAATGCACTAGGGAGCACTGGAACTTTCTTCCCAAACGCAGTAATAGCAGCTTTACGTCTCATAACCTTGGATGATTCAAAGAAACCACGCAACTGTGGAGTTACAAAGACTCAGACTGACATGATGTAAGGAAATTTAGGAAGTGACAACACGATACACCAAAGATTGGCATTATTAGATTGCTGAAGTCACTTCCATAGGCTACTCTTATTGCTCATGAACACTAATCGTAGCACCACTAGCGTTCATCAGGCTACATGACATTATTCCAATAAGTGTACGCAGACATGCAGATTGCTTTTTTTCCTTTTTTTTTTTTGAAATCTGAAGTTTCAGGTCCTTGACCTAAGGCTGTGTTATGACATTTTTCGAGATGACTTATGTTAGAATGTCACTGACAACTGACTTTGCGGCTCAGTGGTTCTATGTCAGAGTCAAATAATGGTGATGGTGTGACATAGCTGCCAAATGAGGTTAAATTGGAAGCTGAGAACTTCCAAAAGGTTCTCTACAGTGTTCCCTCCTGTATTGCACACTTTGTGGTAATAATATCAGTGAAAACCATTCGCTACACTGTAATAACTAGAGAACACTGTAATAGCAGTTATGTATATTTTACTTAACTTTTAAGCTAACTGTGTTTCTTATTCCTGCTTATATGATCTGTACGAATATGAATACAAAATAATTTGTATGATTTGTATGAATGACATCATGACACTAATGACAGACGACGTAATCTCTGATGTGTATGTAGGTTTAATTTTACTCTTTATTTTTCCTTAGTTTTATGAATGAGTTAGGTTACGTTTGATGGTACATAATCACCAGCATGTGACTCTGAAATACAGTCAGCAGTCAACAGTTTCTGATGTAAGACAGTGAGGAAAGTGCCTTATGTTAACAAAAAAAAAAAAATCAAGTGTCAAGTTAGTTTTTTCTTTCATTCCTATTCAATACCTGCTTCAGTATTCTGATTAGGGTCGCAGTGGATCTGGAGCCTATCACGTGAACGCTGGGTGCAAGGCGAAATACACCCTGGATTGCACTTCAGTCCATCACAAGGCTGCATTCAGCCAATCTACATGTCGTTACATGTTTTTGGGAGGTGGTAGAAACCTAGAAAACCTGGAGACATGGGGAGAACCTGCAAACTCTGCACAGTGAGTAACCAAAGCCTGAACCAGGGACCCTGGAGCTGCGAGGCGGCTGCGCCACCGTGTCACTCCCACAGTCTGCACAAAACACATTTTCTAAAATGATACGCCATTTTTTCAAAACATTAAACACAAATGTGTTTTTTTTTTCTTTTTACAAAAGCGTTCTCCTGTTAACTGAAGAAAATGTTTGTAGAGTGATGTTAAAGTTCTGGGAAATAATATAGAGCTACGAGGCAGCGACACTACCTGTTGTGCCGCCGTGCCAACCGGCAGCGTGTATAATGCCGAATGCATCCATTATACAGAAGGCCTTCACAGAAAGTGTTCCTGTTATTACTTGTAAGGCTTATAACAATGAAAAAGAATTTTATTATTGTTGTTATTATTATTGAACAATAATAATAATAATGATAATAGAGTGGAATTACCCAGTTTAATGACATTCTACATAAATCAGTGGGTTAACTCTAAACCTAGAATTTATTATTCATGTAATAGTGTATGATTTGAGAATATATTTGCTCACTCTGTTGTACATTTTCAAACTATTTTTCTCTCCCACCAGTTCTTCAAGGCTTAGTGTAGCTTCAGACCAATCTCTCTCTCTCTCCATTGAGGGACTTAACAGCTTGAGTCTAATCAAAGACACTTTCCCCCTCTGTGTTTCAAGCTAAAGCAATTCAATTAGTTTAATTGGTCTCCTTATTATGGGCTATAATGAGATGAGTGTGTGCCTATTGTCAAACTTTACAGGCTACTTTAAACTGCCTCCCTAATTAGAGAGAGGACTTTAATCTCACTGTTTTACTCATACAGTAAGCCGGATTGTCGAGCAGGGCTCTGGCTTCGTTTATAAGCCAAACTACAACAGGCTTTAAATGGTTCCAGTGTTGGTCTCGGTCATGACCTGCAGAGCTTGTGTAAGTATAGCATGAACTCAGCTTGTAGCTGTTACATTAAAAGCCCCAACATTTCAACAGAAGGTGATTATCTATACTCCTCTACTCAGCTGATCCTCCTAAATGCACTCTAGCGCTGACAGATTCTCTCATACTCCCTGCTTTTCAGTAGAGGGAGAAAAGAGGGTGGCAATTTTTGAGTTGTGATGACAACAAAATGGCTGACAAAAATGATTGCACTTACTATCAATCATGGAGCAGAGAGCATAGCATGGTCTGGTGGCTAGGCTAATAGAGTGGTGAGTGGAGAGGCCTTCTATGACTTCTTTGCATCTACACTTGTGCCCTTCAGTGAGGCACGTAACCTAAATTGCTTCAGTACACACTCGGGGGGTGGAAATGAATGGAGTAATGGGCAAAATCAGTACAAAGTTCATAAGGACTGGATTCGAGTGTTGAGAATGTGGGAAGAAAGGACATCTGGCACGCAATGTTTTACACAATAAAACTGTATTACATTTGTGCTTAAAATGATTACAATACAGTATGTACATGTGTCCTAAAAATAAACATCTCATGCTGAGTGACACTTAAAAGAAAATTATTTAATAGCAAGCCAAAAGGAATACTTTTATTATTATTTTTTTTTAAATATGTACAACCACCATTTACAAATCAGTTTGTCTTTTTTTGAGGCTTTGCCCTCACTTTCAGAAGGTAACAGAAGTGTCAGTTGGATGCTGCTTAAATGTGGTACAGTAGCATTAACGTGCACTTCGACAAACTCGTCAAAGCCAGTAAAATCAGAAGTTACACACCTCTGGTTTATGTGAGCTGACTTCTTCAACATACCACAAGTGTTTGTCAGTGTGCAGTAATGAGGCCAGACTTGTGAGGTCTGGACAAGAGGCTCAGCAACTGGACAGTGATCCAATTCAAGTATAAACATGTCAAGGACAAAGCCTCAGTAAGATGCGCAACAACAACAACAAAAAAAAAAGGTTCGAATAAATACACTGTATAAAAGAAGTAAATCAGACACCATCCTCCCACCCCACATAAACTGACTCGTGCGCCAAATCCGTACAGTGTCCTGACAATGATCTCTGGAGGCTGTTTTACGTACAAAGCAAGCAGAACATGAATAATCTTAGTAATAAAGTTGCGTCATTGTAGCAATTCCAGCAGATCTGTTGAACCAATAGGAAAGAGGCGAAAGAAAGAGCTGAGTTGTGCTCGGCTGGACAGGGCTTTTTCTCATAAAAGGAAAAGAGAAGCAAAGTAATAGAAATAAGGAAACCCCCTCAACCTGAGATCTTATATTGACATGGCTCCCTCGCTCCCAGCTGACAGGACTACATCTATACCTTTTCATCACTCAATGATTGTTTTCCCTTTTTTTAATTATTGTCCTTAGCCTGAGAGTGAAATGGGGGTCAGTGGAGAGGGGTCTAAGAATATGCTTGCATTTTTTTTTTTTTTTTTTTTTTTGCAGGGTTTGATGTGTGTATAGGTGTGCGAGTTGTCAGGCCTTGGGGTGGATTGTCTCCATGAGGCCGTGGGTCTTAGGGGCAGAGGAGAAGAAGGGTTGTTTCAAAAGAGCCACAGCAATATCCAAGACCAGCGTCACTTTGCTGAGGGGGACTTGCAAAACCCCCTTCCCCACTTACAACAAGTCTCTATGGCTATTCTGTACAGCAGTGCCCCATAGTGGGCATTTCTTATGTACATTATCAAGGATAAGGGCTGGAGAGGATGGTAGTGCTTTTGGTGTGTGACTGCATGTCCCCTTTCAGGTCCTCTCTCAGCTCTCTCCCCACAAGCGAAAGTGTCATGTAGGGGTCAGCGGACCTGTGGGGCATAGCCTTCCTTCATCAGCCCCTCTTCGTAGTCTGTCTGACACAGGATCATGTTGTTCTTCAGGAAGAATTTGTCCCCCACGCAAAACCTGCAAAAAATGAGAAGAGACAGAGAAAGAAGGAAAGACAGAAAGAAGGGGGTTTATTTATGTGAGATAGTCATAGGTGGTTTCCATCTGGAATCCTAAAGCATTCTTGTTTGTCTGTCTGGGGAAACCCTTAAAACTTGTAAGTAGAACCTTAGAACCAAGGGTTTCCCCATTCACAAAGGATTCCAAGAAAAACCCTTTATGGGAGCCAAGAACCTGTTACCATGAAAGAACCTCTGAAGGGTCAGCTGTGTGCTTCCCTTTTCCACTGACAAGGTGTTGGTGCTAATGCCTTGACTCAAGTTCTTCACTAATTCCAGCAAACAAATGATGAACACTAGGTTCTAGATATCAAAATGTATTTGGTTCCAATTAACTATCCAAGGAACCCATAAAGAACCCATAAGGAACCATTTTTTGTATTGAAACTGAAGGATTTGATATTGGTTGGTAAAATATGTTCTCAAAGCTTGAACTACAGGATGTAACAGCTTTCACAGATGTTATTACATTGTCAGAAAACTAGGGTTCTTGACAGGTTCTTTGGATGGTTAAGCTGATATGAAATGGCATAATGATTATTATGGCTGCTGATGTGAAGCACAGTAGCAGTGTACAAGCATATGTTTCTGTATTCTGTCTGGGAGTCCAGGAAGGTGAGATGGGGCATGGAGGGTGCTAGGGGTGCTGGTCATGATGGCAAGGGTTAAGCTTGCCAAGGGGCTAGATGCTAAGCGTGGTATTGCTAATAAAACATGCCTGTCTATAACAGTATATTTGTGCTGTGTATCGTTGCTGAAGCGATTGAATTTGGGTGGTAAAATACGTTCTTAAGGCTTGTAGTATACGTAGCTTGTAAAACCCTCAACAGTTGCATTAATAAACTCCCAAATCTGAAAGCTGATGGTTCAGCTCTCAAACATGGGTCTTGAAAATGTTTCCAAGTTCTCTAAACCAACACTGGCTCTGGCACTGAAAAGGGGTATGAGAGAACTGAGATGAGGGAATTTGAGGCAATGAACACTAACCTGACCTCTAACTCTGAAGCGCATGAGAGGACCTGACCTGAGGTAAGGTGCTGTGTTTACAGTTTGTATCTCTGGAGTGTATCGGTAGCGTGAAGCTGCTTCTCCACCTGCAACATGAATAAATCACAGCCTGGCCTCCACTCATTCTGCCCAATGGGCCACTGTCTCACTTGACCTTTTAGAGAGGAGATTATGTTGGCGAGGAGAGAGAAAGTAGGTGAGAAGGGTAATGATATGTGATACATAGGGAGGGAGAGAGACAGAAATGGAGAGTGTGTGGAGAAAGAGAAATAGGGTAGGAAAGATAAAAAAGGAATATGTGAGAGAGAGAGAGAGAGAGAGAGAGATCCTCTGTGTGCCGAGTTGTCCTAAGGGCTGCTTATCTTGCTCACAGCGAGTTCGACAAGGTCAGACTACAAGTGCGCAATTCTGTTTACCAGTGTGCTTCCCCTCCTTCTTTCTCGCAGTATGTGTGTGTACCTGAAACTCCCCCATCACCATTTTAGCTAGAAGATTAAAAGACTAGTTCACTTCTCAGCTTGAGGCTGGAACAGGAGCGCAAACAAACTCAGCAGGCTTCAATCCCCCTGCGAGCCCATTTGTCTCCAATCAAGAGCTCTTAAATGTGCTCTGTTGACCACACTGCATTGTTTTAGGGAACAAAAAGATCAATTGAACAGAGATACGTTAACCTTTCCATCTATCGAAAAACCTAACAAGCAGCAGAGACAGCCCCGCATAAACCGTTTCTAATCACAAACTCTTTCCCTGTGAAAGTTTGTAAAAGATTGTATTAGTCACAGGTGACAGTGTCAGTCGGCAGCCGCAGCCATTAGGAAGGATCAAGTATCAACAAGTAATATCCATTAATCGTGCTTGTTGACATGGTGATTAACACAAAGCAGAGGTGTGCTTAATGTAATGGTGTCGTTGGCGCCAATAAAAATGTCCTGTTTAAATGACACATTCTTCCCGGGAATCCATTAGTGTCCATCTTGTTTGACACTTGGGACCCTCTCCTCCTCCTTGTACCTCCATCCCTCTCTCTCTCTCTCTCTCTCTCTCTCTCTCTCTCGCTCCCTCTGCTAACAGGAACCTTCTGTGTTTATTTAAAGCTTGTGTTTTCCGCTGCCTTTTTGTCCCGTCACCGCCCTGTTTCACAGCGCCAAATTGTTTCTGCTTGGTGAAATGTCAACAGTGCTGGTGACATCTGAGCGCCAATTATGACGAGGATATTGCAGGCAGCCCATCAGAGGTAGCAGTAATAAATGCCCTTGTGCTGCCCTCCATCTTGCGGTTCCTGCAGTCATTACAGATCACCACATGTTCCAACCGCCAGCATTAAAACCTCAGCTTTGTGTGTGAAGCCCCCAATACCACTTTCTCACAGAGAGTTCATCCGCTGCTTCACTACCTTTACTTTTTGGAAATGTAAATGTACGAATTTAAACCAACAGCAGCTCTATTTTATTCTTTCTTTCTGTGATAACTTTCATTTTTGCTTCTTCATTTGTTTCTTCCATTCTTTCTTTTAATTTACTTTGTCCTGGCCATAATCTTCAAAATTTTTTTCTTTTTGTCTTCCTTTATTCATTCTTTGTCTTCCTTCTTTATTTCTTCCCTTCTTTTCCTTGGTTAATTTTTTTTCCTTCATCTTCCTACCTTCTTTCATTCTATTTTTTTCCCTCCTTATCTTATTTACTTCTTCATCATCTTTCTTCTTCTTCACTCCTCCCTTGTTTGTTTCTCCTCATTCCTTCCTTTCTTCTGTTTCTATATCTTCCTTTTTGTTCATTTCTTTCTTCCTTCTTTCCTTCCTTCTTTATTTATTCCGCTTCTTCCTCTTTCTTGTTTCCTTTTCTTCCTTCCTTCCGTTTGTTTCTCTTCCTCCATTTTCCTTCCTTCTTTCCCTTCCTTCCTCTTCCTTGGCTTTACTTCCCCTCTCCCCCTTCCTCCTCCTACTTGCCCCCCCCTTCAGGTCTGACAGTTGTGATGAATATGTCTATTGAGACCCATCTAGCTGAAGAAAAGATTCCAAGGCAGCACCTAATGATGTATGACTACTTCTGCGATTTGCCTCGGAGGTCCATGTTAACTATAGTAGTAACATCTCCAGGACAAAATAACAGGCAGCTGCTAAATGAGGGATAGAGAGGAGTAGGGAGAACATGAAGCAGCTGGAGAAAATAGAATTAGAAAAGAGCAGAGTAGAATAGGAGCAACTATTTCATGCAAGTTCTTTGTTTCCTTGAAGTAACGTTTGATATAGTGTGGATCTGAGGTACAAGGTGACCAACTGCATCCCACAGACTGTAGAAGTTCAGTCCCCATAGCACCGTACAGCCCAATTTGGCTCTGGCAAGGTCCCCATCTTACTGTGACCCATGCTTGTGACCTCCTCCAGCCTGGCACCCGCGACCTGAGCCCCTGTGCCAGTCCCCAGAGAGCCTCTGGGCAGCAGCGGCCAGCCTCATCAGCACAAGGCAAGCCGTCTATAGTAGCCTGATGAGGCCAGAGTGGACGACAGACTCATCGATTAACTGTTCCCCTAGCTCTAATCTGTGTCTAATGGGTCACTAGAGTCACTCAAAATCTAACACACACACACACACACACACACACACACAGACAGGTCAGTGCCCATTAACTAAGTTGAAGAAATAGCTCCAGATTTTGTCGGATGGTGAAACTCTGATCCAACCCTAAAGAATCAGACCACGTTTCTGCTAGAGCTTGGTATTGTGCTATATGCTGAAATATAGTGACTACGAATGATTATCTCCTTGCTTGAATGGAGACACACAAATCATATCTGAAACATGCTATTCTATACAACTGATTCACATTTTGCCCATCTCGCAGCAAAGAAATGAATTCAGACACAAACAGAGGCTGGGCTTTATATTTCTTTCTAAAATGTCTCTTAAAATGTCTCTCTAAATGGCTTCCTGAGCCTGGAATTCAGTGCAGTGCAGTGCGATGAAATCAGGCTAATCGCTGGCAGTATGTAACATTTTCTCCTCTCAGCTGTGCTTTTGTGTGGGCTGCGGTGACTAATAAAGCTGCTAAAAGGAGATGATGGTTGTGTAAATGTGTGTGCATGGGGGAAGGGGTGGTGGAGGGCTGTAGTGTGTGTACAAGTCTGATTGTATCCATTTAACCACAGAATGGCAATGTTGGGCCATGGTTGACCCTTCAGAAGGAGAATAATTACGTGCTGTGAACCCTGCTAACCTCAAATAGCCGTCTACGTGCATCACAAACTCACTGTTAGACCAAGGTAGCCATTTTGTAAGACAGATTAGCTGTCTTTATGAAAGGCCAGGGCATTTTGTTATGTTTGTTTGAGGCAGTGTAATGAAAAAGCAGAGGCACCAGATGGATAGGGGTGCAATGCTGGTTAAATAGGTAAACTATCAAAATTGATAGCGTTTGATTTAGATTTATTTTCACCAGTTTAATCAATTTTCATGTATAATATTACTATGAGTGTACGAGGGCTGCACAGATCCTTCTCAATACATAGTCCAGGCTCCAAAAGGAAATATGGCTGATTATGTTCTTAGATGCCAAACAGGGTTTATCTCCTGCTAAACTGGGCTTTTAGGGGGTGTACTAGTTGGCGGTTGTTATTTATTTATTTTCAAAAAAAAAAAAGAAAAAAGTGTCAGTTCATTTTCACGCTTGTGATTTCCCCATTTTGGTTCCTTTGTACTTTGAACTAAATGTGGAAAGCAGGCCCAGAGTGCACAGCACTGGAAGCTCCTGATAAGCAAATCAACATTCAAACCCAATTCAGCACGAGTGCCAACTGAAAGCGATGGGAGTGTGTCCACCCTCAAATCCTTTTTTTTTTTTTTTTTTTTTAAATATCTATTGCCATCACAGGCAGTTGACAGAGTCTCTATGGCCTTACTGATGTTTATCCAGGAACACCAGAGCGCTGGTAAGCCGATACAAGGTTGTAGACCTGACGGAACTGCAATCGAGGCTTGCCATTTATCCATCTGTTTTTCATTCAGAGAAGCGCATGAAGTTTTGTGAGGTGATTTTCATGAAAAACGATGAACAACAAAGCTGCGTAGGCATGTCTGATGACATGTCTATGTATGTCTATAGAGATAATACCTTGTCAAGATGCTGACAAATGAATTGGCGTGCAGGCAAATGAGGTGGATTTATATAACGCACTGTTGATGCTCCGTTCTCAAGTGTTTTCAGCTCACAAAAGAAAGAAGGTCTCACTAATATGCGATGGGCTGACAGCTAAATATGCATCGGGAACTCTCAGTATTGAAAAGATGTGTATTTGAGGCTCAGCTTGTGTATCTCTGCGGGTGAATTTGCACCTTGTGTTTGTCAGCCATGATTTTTATATCAGTAGTTTTGGGGCTCTTAAGTCCACCATACTTCTGCCATTTCCCTGCTCAAATACAAACATATCTGAAGTACCACTGTGACATCCAGACC
This sequence comes from Pangasius djambal, assembly GCA_022985145.1. Taxonomy (NCBI): domain Eukaryota; kingdom Metazoa; phylum Chordata; class Actinopteri; order Siluriformes; family Pangasiidae; genus Pangasius; species Pangasius djambal. Next base: position 18,786,278 of record CM040992.1, read on the forward strand.
CTCCTATAAAAATTCTTATAAACACTCATGTCTCAAAGTGTCAAGAAACTGCTGGAAAAGTCGAGCCTCTGGGTGAGAAACAGCAGCAATTAGTGCAGACACCACACCATAAATCTTGTTGTGAGGGCGGGTGAAATTGTGATGGGCAGGCGTGGCAGGGTAGAGAGGCCTCAGCAGCGAGTGTGCATTCCTGACGCCGATTTTATTAAACACTTGATTGGCTGGCCTAATGTAAAAAGAAAGATTTGCCTGGTTCTAAATGGGTTTTAATGCCAGGAAGGCCAGTGGACCAGGCTAGGCTCTCGCTGATGAAGATTAGCTGACTCCTTGCATTAGGAGAGTGCGTCTCGTGCAGACAAGTGAAGTGGCAAGACAATAACCTGGTGCTAATTGTGCGTAACCAGAGCCTGCAATCTGCCCTTCTGATATGCACTGCTCTTAGGGTGTGTGTGTGTGTGTGTGTGTATGTGTGTGTGTGTGTGAGAGAGAGAGAGAAACTGAGACACAGACAGAGGTATCCACTCCACTGAGTGTTCCACATATGAAGGAGATTGATGCTTGCAGTTGTCCATGGCGAGCAGTGAAAGTGGACTGACACAGACATTTATTTCATCAAGGAATGATCATAAAATTAAAAAAAAATAAAATTAAAAAAAATAGTGTGTAGGGTGATTCAAACTCAAACACCAGCAGGGACCCTAACAGGGATGTGAGATTTTGATGACACACTTAGAGTGAGCGATATTCACTGTTAACTCTTCTTTTTTTCCAATTAAAAAATGAAACTTTTTTTTTTTTTTTTACTTTTAGTTATTTTTCAGTTAAAAAGGTATTTAACACCAGGGCCAGTAGACAGTGGTGAGCACCAATGATAAAAAATAATAAATTAAATTAAGATGTTTCTCCTTCTTAACAAGTGTTTTTTTTACTTCTTTTATGTTCATTTGTGTGCAGAGAAAGAGCAATTAGAGATCCTGAAGCAGATTCAAGGTGCATAAACCTTTGCGAGTTCTCATTTTGAACTGAAATGAGAAACAGTTTAAACGACATTCATGCTAATGTTGAAACAGCTTCAAAATGCACATTTGTTTGCAAATTGGATATCCTTCATCTTGGATGACACCCCGATCATTTTTAGGTATCCAAAATGCTCCCACACTGTCGATTTAAAGTGTTGTTTTTAGTGAGAACAAAGTTGTTGTGTCGCATCCCTCTGTCATTGTTTACACCACGTCTGCTCTCTGTAGGTGTCTGACTAGCCGAACTGAGCAAGCAGCACTCCTCACATTCACATGACTCACTCGTGAGACGAATTTTCAGGGCAACTTAGACCATAGAATTAAGGCCCAATCCCGATTCTATTTTATACCCCTTCACCTACCCCTAGGGGTGAAAATATTCCCCTAAGAATTGGGACGCCACTACTATACCGTTACACGTCATCTAGGTCCTAATTCTCTCTCTCGAATTGGCAATATTTGCGAAAAAAGTTGAGCGATTTCTAATTATTGGGGGCACCAGCCCCCCTCAATGTCTTTGGTGGTTACACCCCTGATCAGACAAATATGTTGTGGCACTATCGTGCGGTCTGTAATGATATGACGTTAGCAAACATTTCAAAGAAGCATTTCTTTGAATGACATCACCGTAAATATGAACACACGATTGAATGTAACATAAAACAAATGATGTATGTTCATTAAAATCTTTATTAACGTCAAGAACGCTTACATTTGTGGGTCTTTTTGTTCGCTCGGGCGGCCATGTTGCCGCTGTAGCCGGTTTACGCTGAGATAATTCATACCCCTTCGTTTGAAGTGTGGTCCCGAAAAATCTTCGTTTGAAGGGCTATCTGGCCCTTCTGGCCCCTTCCCCCCTTCCCCCTCCAACCAAAAGAGAATCAAGGCTCCCCTAAGGGCTAGAAATGGGATTGGGCCTAAAAAACAGAATTTGACAGAAGATGCTAATATTTCTGTAGTTCATAAACTGTGATGAGTTTAATACGTTGTTTCATGACTAATGTGCGTCCGAGTAGGTCTGTGGTACTGCTGATCGTTAGTGGGCCATGTCCTCCAAAATAGGATACTGCATCTCCTAATTTTTTGTATTTCCTCATTCATTCATTCGTTCGTTCATATTCAGTAACCACTTCATCTTGGTCAGGGTCATGGATGTTGTAATCACTATTCTATATTTCTGTCTCTTATATTTCTGTCTTGACTGCCCCTTTATTATTTATTTCTGCTGTTATTATTGTACTGCTGTAGACTGCCTAAGCCTCACAAAGAGCATTTCAATGTACATTGTCACTGACAATGACAAATAAACTTGAAACTTGAAACTTGGTAGATCCAGAGTCTATCCTGCGAACCCTGGGTACAAGGCGGGAATGCCCCCTGGATGGTATGCCAGTCCATCTCAAAGCACATACGCGTGTGTGCACGTACTCTCTCTCTCTCTCTCTCTCTCTCTCTCTCTCTCTCTCTCCCCATCTCCACCATCATGTTTTTGTGAAGTAGGAGGAAAGAAATATTTTAATATTCTACTTTTAATAGAATGAAATAAAGTGCATCTCCATGTTCTGTCAATCCGAAAATTATGTTTGGCTATCAAATATAGTGGAATAGGAGTTTTTAGGAGTGTGTGTGTGTGTGTGTGTGTAATGTTCTGAAGTTGCTGTCAATATATCACTGACCTCTTAATCGTGGGTGATAGCATTACATTAGCCGCTGATCAATTGCTAGAAAAACACACACAAGGAAATATTTCCATGATGCTTCCTGAGAGCCTTTTTCTATCAAGTAAGTGAATTAGGAGAACAAGAGTTTGCCAATTTTAGAAGAACCTTCGATAATCAGCAAATATGCACCAACACCTTTATGCTAGGCACCTGCTAGTTCAGAATCTCAAAAGTGTTGATAATGATTAGTGGATCAGTGAATTATGACTGGTCATACGTGTGTGTAAAAGTAAGAGTGATTATGTATTCGAAGATATTGAGATCTACAGTTAGGTATGTATATTAGAAAAATATGGCATTTACCATTTAGGAATTACAGCCATTTTCAGCAAAGTGCCTCCATTCAGCCAAATGCTACAAAACTGATAGGACGCTGCTTCACAGTGCAGGTGGATAACGACCCTAAACATACTGCGAAAGCAACTCAAGACTTTTTGAAGGCAAAGAAATGGAATATTCTTCAATGGCCAAGTCAGTCGCCTGATCTCAACCCAATAGAGCTGCTTTTCACTTACTGAAGACAAGACTGAAGGCAGAAAGACCCACAAACAAGCAGCAGGTGAAGGTGGCTGCAGTGAAGCCTGGCAAAGCATCTCCAGGGAGGAAACTCAGAATTTGACTTTTGAGAACATGGGCTCCAGACAAGGATTTTCATCCAAGTATTAAAATTATGGTTATATTTACAATTATGTCACTTTGTCCAAATACCTTTGAGCCCCTGAAAATGGAGGTACTTTGCTGAAAATGGCTGTAATTCCTAAATGGTAAATGCCATATTTTTGTGGAACGTCTTAAAATGAAGCTGAAGGTCTACACTTCCATCACATCTTGATTGTTTTATTTCAAATCCATTGTGGTGGTGTATAAAGGCAAAATGTCTAAAACTCTGTCATTGTCCAAATACTTCCGGACCTGACTGTATATGAGTGTGTGTGTGTGTGTGTGTGTTGGCTGTCCAGAAAGCTCATTTACCAACACAATATTATGTCACTGATGTATTTGTTATACTGCTGGAAGCCTAATAACGTTCCATTAGACTGGGTATGGCACTTAGAATGTGGCCTATTTGTGTGATCTGTGTTTATGATGGGGAAGAAACACACTAACGATTAGTATGTAAAAAGATAACTGATAGACATGACCTATATCTAAGTGAGTCTTTACTCCTCACAGCTTTTCATAAACACATGTGCTTCTGAGCTTCAGGGTTTGATGAAAAAATGTCAGCAAACAAAGTGGATCTGATCAAAGCTCGCAGGCTGGGTAGAGACAGACAGGCAGCGCTCACCTCTGGTTACAGAGTTGGCAGGCAAAGCAGTCCAGGTGATAGACATTCTCCTTGGCTCTCATGACCATCTCGAAGGCTGGGATGAGCTTGCTGCAGGCTGCACAGTTCCCCGTCACGCCAAACAACCTGCCAAAATATGGGAAGAATCGAGTATTTTGAAAGACCATCACTAGATAGCCAAGGTTCAATAACACAATGCAATATATTGCACAGGGTTGCTTCTTTGGTTCGACTCTTCTCCCCATAGCTTCTCATTACGTTTCAGTGTGATGGGTTAAACAATCATAATAATAATGGCTTCGAAGGTGCCCTAAAGGCACAAGCGACAGTTCAAGTGCACTGGAAATATCACGCCGATGACTAGTGCTCCTGACACAGACTCGACAAGGTTAGCACCACAGAGGCCGAGCAGGGACTTGGCCCAGGAGAGATCTTATTATTTGAGAGGGTGTCCTCAGAACTGAGAGAAAGAGAGAGAGAGAGAGAGGGAGAGAGAGGATTCATTAGGGATTCATAGCTGTGACTGTGCTGCAACCTAGTCAGAGTAAAAAGGGGAAAGAAAAAGAGAGAGAGAGAGAGAGCGATCTGATAACAAAATCATATAACAAAATAACCTATTAGGCAGGCTTCTCCAGGCACTTTTAGCCGTCGTTGTTAAAATGATAAAACTGCATGCCACTCTCGGAGCCTGTAAGAGATCGCAATCTGATAAATGATCTCCAGGCCTGTGATATGCAGGGTTGTTTATTAACCTTCGGAAAAAGCATGTTCCCCACAGGCAAAGCACACAGCAGATAGACGGTGTTCTTATGAATACCTACAGAATTAAGGGACACCCTTGACACACCTTGGGACAAAAAAGCCTATCGTCTGTAGCAGTCAAGCTGGTTAAGGGAGAGCAGGAGGAGGCATCAGCTGTTAGTTCAGTGGCAAAATGATTAAAACATGTATGTCTCTCCTTTTGAGCCGTCCAAATATAGCTACATTCGTGTTATCTCTTGCATCCTACTCATTTCTTTCCAAATGCCAGAAGGGCTTAATATGAAATAGATAAAATGATACCTCTGTCCTTGTAAGAAGCCTTGGATCTAAAACCGCTAAGTATGAATGTAAATTTGCACCATGGATTTATGGTGTGATAGAATGCATCCTCAAACAACCATGTAAGCAAGGAGATGTACTTCCATACGATTACGCAGAATTCAAATGGAAATGCAGTCAGACATATGCATGTGTGCATGCAACGTAAAAATGTTATGATAAAACCCTGCTTTGTTTAAGGTGGAGAAAACATTCAGGGTTTCACCTGATGAATGACAGACGATGCCCATATGAAAAAGCGACGCCTCCAGCTTTTTTGGTGTCAGGTCGAATCAAAATGGCACTGCATTTTTTTCCCCCACTCACACAATCTGTCTTCTTCGACTTCTCATCTCTTGCAAATTTAAAGTGGCCCGTGCCTTTAAATGGACTTGTCACGCTATTTTCATTTGAGTGAGTGGGTGCAGAGCTGTGGGCTTTCCAAATACAAAAAGCTTTGCTTGTCCCACTAAGTGAGGAATAAACCTGCCTTTATCTGCCTGCTGTCTCTCAGCTTCACCCCAAAAGTGCACAGTGCTGTGAATACGGACTGCTGTTTTAGCAATCTAGAAAAACACGGACTGCGGCAATGATGACTGTTTGTACAAAATAGCATATGCAAGGCCAACTATTGTATGAGGGGTCACTGTATGCATCCAAAGAACGAGATATACTGCTAAATATGCAAAGACAATGCAGGCAACTGATGGATTAATAATATTAACAACAAAATTTATAATGGCCAATGAGTGATATTTTGTGCTTAAGCCCATGGGACATCTACAATTTAAGTTTTAGCACATGATATATTTTAGCGAAATACAGCCATATACTGTATTTATAAAGTAAAATAATATTTAATAATTGCAGTGTGTGATAGACAGATGTCCATTCCAGGGTCTATTCCCTTCTCATTCTCAGTGTTTCCAGGCTGGATTCATCTCGACTTTGACCAGGATAAAGTGGACACTTGAGATGGATGAATGAATGCATGCATGAGAAAACTGAGGTTCTTTCATTGTTAGACAAAATATCATTTCAACCGAGTGTACTATTTGAATCTTTATTAAAATCTTACAAATCCATTTTGCCCATTGTTTAGAAGGGTGCCAATAATTCTGGAATTTGACTGTGGGCTGCGCACAGTTCACGAGAAGAGAGCTTCACGCGAACCTGGTGAATTTGTGCTTTGGTACTGTCCAAACCTAGAGGGCATTTCAACAAATAATCATAGCATGATGTGCTTTACACAGGTGCACAGGTGATATCCCTCAGAAGAATTACTACAGCACAATCCCTGGACCAACTGGCTAACAGGCCATTAGGCAGCACTCTCTCGCTGGGACTCCTGCACCCAAGAACACTGTGACAGAAAAAAAACAACAACAAAAAAACAACACACATGACAGAATGCCATGTCCATTATAGTTCTGTATTTACTGCCACATTGTGTGGAAAACTTGTCATAAAAGCTCAGATGCTCAGAGAAAACCCAAAGAAAGGGCTGGATCCTGAACGCCCTGCAAGAACTGGAACACAACTGCTGAACACTGCTGCCCTCAGTGACTGCTAGTGGATTTCAGGATACTTTTTAAACATGGCTAGAGACAGGACACACACACACAGCAAAAATATCCCTAGTCATAGTATCAAAATAAGCGTTAGAACACAACTGAACTGATAAATGGCCAATTAAACAGCAAGTCCTTACTTTACTAAAAGGTTTTGCGTGAGCAGAAGCATAAAAATGTGCAAGCTTATTTTAGTCTACGGCAGATTACTGTTATTGATTATACTATTATCTATTAAATGAGCGAAATAGCAGGTCTTTAATAAGTAAGGCAATGAATGGCAATGAATGAATTTCTAAAAAATATAGTGCTGTGTCAATAGAAATAGATTAAATAAGCACCTTCAGGAATTAGCCTTCGCAAATTAATATCACCAAAGGGCAGGTATTATGTTTCTGATAATTGAGCACAAAAAAAAACAACAAGTTTTTCTTTAAATTTCTTTTTTGTTTGTTCTCTAAAATTTGGTTCTTGGAAATAGTTGTAGCTTTTCTAGAGAGACAGTTTATGTTTCTCTAAATTACAAATCTTTTTTTTTTTTTTTATCTAAAACTGAACTCAGTTTCCCAGGATCCTCAGCCTCAGCTAACGAGCTACAGACCACACTGCCACGGCACACCTGTTTCTCTCTCTCTCTCTCTCTCACACACACACACACACACACACACACACACACACACACACCCCTTTAAATAACCTGGAATTCAATTTTAAGTCTTGATATTGGCCAGTGATGAGTCTAAGCCTTTTTTTTTCCCCCCTAAATGGCGTTTGGATTTTGACTTAGTTCTATATACAGGGTGTCCCAAAAGCCTCCATACGTAGGGGACCGTGTTCGCCAGCACCACATCGGCTGTGTCTTCATCAGTGGACGTTCGTGGACGTCCACTTCTCGGGTTGGTCCAAAACACTTCCAGTCTCTTTGAATTTGTTACTACGTTTGGCAACAGTGTCGCGTGTGATGTGCTCGCCATGTTTCCTGTTAAGGTCCATCGCGACCTTGAGACAGCTTCCCGATCCGGCCACGCGAGTGATTTCAATACGTCCTTCTTTTGTCAAAGGCGTTCTTAAAGGCTCTGCATTATTATGTATGGAGACTCTTGGGACTCCCCGTAGTTTAAGGGTCTTTCTTAGCCTCGTATATTGTATGATCACATGACATTTGCCTGGCTTTCCTTCACCCTTTGGGATCTTACAATAAACCTGCATTTGGATCCGAACTCTCCTGACAGTCTTGGTTTGCAATAAGTAATGAGGAAATTTTCCAGAAATCAGAACAGTACAGCAGTAAAGTTGCCTTTATATTGGACATTTGCCACTTGTTTGAATTGTGGATACCAACAGCATGCAAGGAGCCTATTCAAGGTTTTTATTTACATATACCTCATACACATTCATGTCTGCACTCTTATTTAGCGTTCATGTTTTGTGAAACAGCTAACCACCAGCTTGACATGTATAGTATATGTATGTGTATAGTATGAATAGTAGTGGAGTCTTATTGACATCTAAACTTTATTCAATATGCTGCTTACACATGGCAAATATATCTATGTTACATCCATATCCCATAAGAACACACACACACCGAAACTGCACAAAGAAAATGCAGGGATTTGATCTCGTAAGTGACGAATGTCCAAAAAAAGATGTTCCCTTCCTTAGCTGCTCGAGGAACAATGAGTAGAAAATGAGCGCAGGTATTTTGGGAATATATTTCTCATCTTGTTTTCAAGCAAACGCACTTTTGAATTTGGTTCGTCTCTTGTTCCTCAGACTGACAACTTGAGATGTCGAGTTTCAAAAAGCTTATGAATAAGGGAGGAGGCACGTGTCCTAACAGAAACTCTTCTCTTCTTGTTTCTCTATAAGGCATTAAAATGTAAGACATCAGTTACTACAGATTCTTTGTTGGGTGCAACTGAGAGAAACCATTCATATTTAAAGACATAGTATTCTATGGATCAATAATTTGAAGAAATGTTACTGGGTTGTTATGTGTAATATGTTAAATATGGTCAGCGGTTCACAGGTACGATGGTAAAGATTAAAACTGACCCGTACATTACCAGAACGCAGCGCATGTCAAACACTCTAGCTAACATGCACTCTATCAAAAGTTTAAGTCTGGTGGTTAGAGTTATTACAGATGGCGATGGTGCACCAAATACTGACTCCGTCTCCTGAGAAGGACCCGAGCCCACGCCATGCAGGAGAGGAAGGAGGGAGGAGGCGATGGATGAAGCCCTACCTGCCACTTGTCTTTCCTTGCTCCGTCAGTTTGATGCCACAGATGCTAATGGTTCTCTGGGGAGGCAGCAAATTAAGTGTGCTTGGCTAGTAATGAATTCAAAGGGCACATGTTCTCCAAATGTGATCTCTAAGAGGAGCAGAGTGTAAACCTTGATATGCACAGATCAACAGTGGATGATCAGGTCCACAAATGTACTCTTTTCTTTTTTTTTTCTTTTTTTTCTTTTTGTGTCTGGTCAGGAGTGTAGCAGGAAGCCGGTTCCAGAGGAAATCACTTTCGCTCCAACTCAAAGCTTGACAAAGCAGCATATATATTTAAAAAGGCTGAAAGAGGCAACACGAAATTAGAATTCATAGCGCCGTAGATTTCAGCAGCACCTTATTGGAGAGAAAAGGTGCACAGCAGTACTTCATGGCTGAATGGTAACTATTTGATGAGAGAAAAACAGATACCAATTAAATTATTCCACAAGGCTTTAGCCCAGTGGGTGCAGGAGCGAAACCCAGGCACTCAGCTCGCCTGTAACGATTAGACAACGGCCTGTTGGAAAACGCACAAGCGATGTCACCTCAACATGCTCACCAAGTTGTACGATTCATATAATTTACTTGCTGTCACACTTGAATGAGGACGTTTTATCATATGCAGAAACAAACTGAAGTAAAAGCAAGAAGGCTCAAAGCACCTTTGAATTTATCCTATGGTTTTTTCCCCCCCCCCTCCCTTCAACCATTTGGGTATTCTCTAAACACCAAGGGCAACAAATTAAGCATACTTTCTTTCAGGGCCAATCATTACTTTTTTTTCCCCTCTAAAGTATTAAAAAAAAAAAAAAAAAAAAAAGAAAGAAAGGAAGAAAGAGCGATAACACCGCCACCTCCAGAGCCATTTGAAATTCTGACAGCGGCTCCCTCTTTCTCCTTCCTCCCCTTCCCCTCTGCCACCCCCGCCACTTCAATTGCTCTGGCCTCGGCGTGCATTCATCAGCTGCCGAATTAGAATTTGTTTCCTCACAAACCATTGATCATCGGCCTATTACCAGGCAAATGACAGTTAATTACCCACTACATTAACCACCGGGACCCGGGGACCAGCTCCGCGTGCCATCAGTCAACATGATGAATGTGGCAAGTTCAGTAATGCACGGCCGTTCTCTCGTCCGCCTGCCACGCTATGAGCAACCCCTGGATCTCACTTCCCGGCACCCAGGGAAAATCTATGGCAATCTGCATAATTACAGGCTCAGGGTTAATAACAGACAAATGATTTGTTGCGTCTCGAGCAGCAGGCGCCCCACGCCAGCATGCGGCACCGGCTCCGCGGCCGACGCTGGCGTAAGCTTTAAAGCGTCAGGGTTTAGTAAGGGAAGAGAGTCGGAGCGTGAGAGCAGGGGAAGGGAACGGAGAAGGAGAAGGGCGGGTCGGTTGATGGAGAGTGAACAAGGCTGGCAATACGATCAGACGTCTGCTTTCTTCAATTTATACCCTCCTGTGTGTGCGATTTCCAAAGATTAAACAACTCTTGGGGCAAAATTATTTCAATTAAGGGCAGCCATGCTCTGGGAATTGGCTGTGGGATAAGATTTTCCTCCTTGAGTGCCTTGCTTTGCCTGGCTGCTGGCTGGATCACTTCTAATCTGCACCTGGACTCTGATATCCTAATGATGAATTATGCGCCTCTTCTCTTCTCTTCTCTTCTCTTCCTGTTGCTGCTGCAGTACAGACGGCTTTCCGCCCAAATGTCCGTCTGCTCTGCTCAGATGCAGGGATCTGCGCTAATCATCAAGAAATACTGTTTCAGACTCCTGAGTGACTCATGTGCATCTCTCACTGATGAGGCTTCAAATCCTCTATTCTTCCACCCTCTGCCTCTTTTTCATGGACATTGGGACTGTAGTCCTGTAAGCCAGGACATTTAATATGGAGAAGCACGCTTCCTAAAGAGGGTAATTGTTTCCTGACAGCAAAGGTTACTGGTTCTGTTTGCTGCGACATGATAATTCATTGTAAACAGTTTTGGAAGAAGGCAAGAAGTTCAGAAAATATCTACTTTATGAGTGAGATTACGTAGATGAACAAATAACAGATAAGACAGTGGCTTAAATTGCTTGAAAAGGAATAAGAAAAGCCACGCATTTGCATCTGAGCGTACAGGCGCTGCCGGAATCAAAACGCCACTGTACAGGCTTCCATTTTGTGACTCATTTCAACAGAAAATCACAGTGAAACAAAGAAAAAATAATTACACCCTTGCTAAATACAACCAAAGGCCTTTCAGCACTGAAATTTGGCAGCACTGTGTGGGGACTGGGAGGGCATTTTGAAGAGGGTGTAATGAAAGTTTTGAACCCCCGCAGGGCCCAGATGTGCACTTGGATAGTGCCAACCCACCTGCAGTCACAAGCTGAGTGCCAGGGTGCACCACACTAGGCCTGCAATTATCTGCACCAAACACGCGTGGTCCCACGAGTCAGTGCTCTTCACAGCTAATTAAGCTAATCTCGACTGGAGGGGGACCATCCAAAAACATAATGCGTCCAGTCGACTGATTCTCGAAAACCATTTAGAAGCATTTTTAAATGGAAATACTGGTGGTGTGATCTTTAGCTGTTAGAAGCAAAATGATGGAGAGGGACAATGCTGTTGTGAAGAGCTCCTAAATGGATACAGTGGCTATTGTTCATGATGTGTCCAGGTCAAAACACAGACATGTTTTGTGCACATGTGTGGTATCTACGCAGTGCCAGATAGGGCTGCTTCGCATAATGTTTATCGTATGCAAATGAGCCTTCTAACAAATCAGCTATTTATTATTGCATTCTGTGAACATTCTGACCATAGATGCATCAGATACTTTTAGCTGGATTTTTTATTTTTTTTTTAAATAATGACCTGATGGAATAAATAGATTTTGGTCAAACAGACCAAAGAAACTCTCCGTTTGTTTTCATATATTGCAAGTCGCAATCGCAATCGATTGTGTAGCAATTAAACACAGCCGTAATCGAGCGGATTCCTTTAACTTTCGTTTTCTCGCCTTAAATATGTACTCAGAGTATGATGGGAAATTAGTGAAGGTTCTGGAAACACTATGCTTATTTTTACTTTTGATTGTACCGAATGCTCCAACATGCCTTTTAAACTTTAACGTTCCCAATGTTTGTTTTGAAGGGTTGCTTGGGAATTTAATTTCCTCCGAGTATATCTCATGCTATGCTACACTTAAGAAGAAGAAGAAGAAGAAGAAAAAAAAAAAAGGAGCTCCTCTTTTGAGCATACATGCGTGAACGTTAAATGGCTCGTTGCAAAAGCACCATTTCATTACACGCTGTCAAGGCCAAAAAAATGAAAACAATGGTCCTACCCTTGAACCATCGGCTGAAACGGCGACTCTTCCATCACGACAATTTCGTGCTGAAGAAAAACAGGATTCTGTAATTGTGCCTTTATTTCGGATTCATCTAATGGGGAATACAGGTGCTCGTTCTGACCTTTCTGCATTTACAGATCACATGTGAAAAGCTCTATTTAATTACAGGAAGTGAAGAACACACACATTTACAAGAATGAGCCTTAATGCCTAGACATGGAAAGTAAATTGTAGCACACAGAGGTTAATGGTGGTCAAGCTTCTTTTCTTGTCCCCAAGCACAAACACAGCAATTAGAGGGTGCCTTAAAAACAGAACAGGATTAGAACATATTTATTTGTGTTAGGTTTTATATTATTATCATTATTTACTTATCTTTTCGCAATTTGGTGTAAAGGACAGTCAAGCTATGACAACTGACTATGTAAGCTTTTGTAAAAGGGCAGCTAAAGAAAACCTAAATCAGAAATATAGATTGAATCTTGGCTAAACTGCACTACAGTTAATGTTTTGTTGTATTAGCGATGTGCTAATACATTCCACCTTCCTCATTAACAGTTCAGTGCTTCCTTTAGCACAGAAAAGTGAAATCAGTAATTCAAAAAAAAAAAAAAAAGTCTTGTTAAAACAGACTAACCTGTCCATCTCTATTAAGATGTTTTGAATGAACGGCAATGAACAGTCCAATTGTGTTGTTATACAAAAAAAGAAAATGTGGAATTAATGTAATTAGAACTGCTTGATCAAACCTCATCGCCAGAACGCTATCACGCAGGCTATAGCTGAGAAAAACGTCAGCATAAAATTACTTCAAAACCTACCTGATTAACTCCCCCCCCCCCCTCTTTTTTTATCTTACAAACAAAAGAAGTTAAAAAAAATTCTTAATATAGGTTTTTAATTAGATGAAAGTCTAAATGGCTCCCCACAATCAGCATGAGGGGACGTTTTGTAGACATAATGATTGAAATGTTTTAATCACTGCTAAAATACAGATGGGGATTTTTTCCCCCCTCTCTCTGTGAAAAATTCCCACTGTTGGTTAAAATGAAAATCCACCTTAATGTTCTTCAGACTAAAAGTAATTAGTTGAATAAAGATAAAGCCAAATGTACTCATGATCAATACGCTTCCCCCTCCCTCTGTCGTTTGAAGAAAATCAAATTAATTATCCGCACCCCCCCTCCTTTTCGGTATCAAAAGCCTTCTCTGCTTTGTGCCAGGGACATATGGGTATCAGAGTAATGCGTTACCGAGAGCAGCGGCTCCACTTCCCCGAGTGTGATGTCTCTTTATTACTCCAATGTGTGGCAGGGAGGAAAGAATCAGGGCAAATGATCTTGCTACCCATGCCTAACAATAGAGGAGTCTCTAATGAATGGACCAAGAGCAGCCAATTATTTTAATGAGAGCACACAAAAGCCTTAGGCCTGATCAAATCCAAATATCTGGAGCTGTTAGAATGTGAGCACGAGCAGCGCTGGGGTAATTCTGACAGAAGGAGAAAAAAAAAGCTTAACCGTTTCATTATGGCATACCTTTTCCCTTTCAGCAAAGGAACTTCTTTCAACTTAAAATAATTACAGATAAGGACTCTTATGAATTATGCCGTTACTCAGTAATCTAAACTATTACTTGTAGGTGACTGAAGATAAAGGTGTCGTATGTAGATAGAGATGTTGAACTGAAGTAGTTTGGATTAAACTGCGAATCTTCAGTCAAAACACATCATTAGAATAGTAGTAGCTTTATCTTGTAGCTCTTATTCACACAAATGTTTGCCATCGGGTAGCTTAGCTGCAGTACAACAACAACTCTGCTACCAGGATGGATGCAGGCTGGCGTGTGTGGGGTGTGCAGACCCCATGCAGATGAGCTGAGAAATCGCTGGCCCGACGCGCGCACACCCGCGCGCGCACACACACACACACACACACACACACACACACACACAGGTGATTCCTTTTGATTGCCTCTTTAACATTTCAGAGAGATTAAAACTGTATGGAAAAGCGGCAGAGCTTCAGCACAATCAATACACAACCACCAGCAACTGCCTCAGCTAGCTCTCTCTCTCTCTCTAACACACACACACACACACACACACCTGGATTAATCCGGTGCCCTTATTTCCCCACACTCAGATAGGTATTTAATGAAGAGGCAGGATGTGATTTGAGGACTGCATTGATTACTTACAGCTCTACAGCGCTGCCTTCCCCCACAACACACAGCACACAGCACACAGGTGAGCAGGTCTAACTGTGAGGGTGGAATTGAAGAGTGTATTAATACTGTAAATTACTGAAAACAGAAGGAGATGTGAGAAAAGCAGAAAGAAAAAAAAAGAAGAGAGAAAGACGGGCAATGAGAGGAAAATACGGGAAGAAGAGAAACACGAAAAAGAAAAATGCTGTGAAATAAGCAGATAGACAGAAAAACGAATGGAAAAGAACGAGGGAAGGACCGGCCAGCCGTGACATCGCCAGGTGACGTTCCGATCGGCATTCCGTCAATGGGAAAATGCTAAATTTTTATTCGGATATCTTCAGTAATGGTGGATCCAGAGCCTATCCCAGGAACCCTGAGCACGAGGTGGAAATACATCCTGGATGTGAAGTCATTCCATCGCAGTCCACCATGCACACACACACACACACACACACACACACACATTCACACACTTAATCACAAGCAGGGACAATTTAACAGCCACCTACCAGCATGTTTTCGAGAGGTGGCAGGAAACCAGAGAACCCAGAGTTAACCCATATAAACACAGAGATAACATGCAACTCCAAATTTTAAAACTTTATGTTTTAAAAATGGATTTAATAGATGCTGGAAAGGTCTTTGAAGCGTGGTTAAACAGAGTCTGTATGTTAAATGAGCTGAATTAATTCGTGAAAAGTGTTGGGATACTAGAAGTAGCATGCAGAATAACAATACCGTGCTCACCTTGCAAAAACTGTAATAAACAACACTAACTAAAAGGGAATTCTGACATTCACCCTGCACTGCACACGTCAACTGAGCTACACACAGCTCAGTATGATGACATCAGCATTCGCACAGGAAGCGGCGCTAGCTGTCATGTGCAGCCCATACTGTCAGGTAATGTAATAAAGCTGTTAATTCCTTCAGTGAGACGGGCATGTTTGTGGCTGCGCCCGGGCCAAGGGCAAAGCCAGAGCGGCTCATTTGCATTCCTCTCTCTCTTTTGGCTCACTCATGAATAAATCAAGCTGTTAAAATGGCTGCATTTACATCTCATTTTACAAAAGTACAGCTGAGTGACTGGACTAGATGGGGCTCACTTAGGCA